>LR738709.1:13792718-13820009 GCA_902687465.1 Secale cereale
AGACGAAATTGTGGATCGTACTGCATCGCCCACTCTTGCCTCTTCCCTGGCCTCTCCCTCTGCTTCGATCTGCCATGGCCCTTAGCTTGGTGAGGTCAGGGGGAGCTCCAGACCACCGGCTTTGCGAGATGGAGATGGATTTCTCCTTGCTGCAATCGGGGCCTCCGGTAGGCCGGATCTGGGCAAGGAAGCAATCCTAGGTGGTGAAGTTGCGGCTGGGGATGAGGTATCTCCTCACCCAAACCAGCACTGTCTGGTGATTTGTAGGCCTGTGGCTAGGGTTAGCATCTTCCTTATCAATCCAAAGCTGACCAAAAATCTCAATCAGGCCCTCCTCCTCGCTTTTGCTCGATCTACTTTGCACCTCATCAGCTTTAGATTTTTGTCGCCGCGCGTTGCCTACTCGGCTTTCCTTCTCACTGCCAGGCGGGCCCTGCT
The DNA here is from genome assembly GCA_902687465.1 of Secale cereale. Lineage (NCBI taxonomy): Eukaryota > Viridiplantae > Streptophyta > Magnoliopsida > Poales > Poaceae > Secale > Secale cereale. The sequence continues at coordinate 13,793,157 of LR738709.1, forward strand.
GCCTAGTCTCATCTTTGGCAAAAACAGGGGATTTCTCCGACGACGGTGACTAGATCTGCTACGTGCCCACCGCGGAAATGCTCGCTGGCGGCTCCGCCTCCCGTAACCCTGCACATACCAGAGAATCGCCGTGCTTGAGGTGGGAATTGGAATGCAGCTCTGCAGAGGGGGGAATCCAGTCCCAAATCTGAAGCGGGGTCGCATCGGCGTCGAGTTCCGCACGGCGAGCCGAGTGATCCCGCAGTCCAGCTCACTTGGGTGGTGGTTGGAGGGACTAGAAGGCCCTCCACTTCACCCGCCGCGCTGGAATCGATGAGCCAGTCTCCGCTCGAGCCCATCTGATGATTTCCTCCGGTGAAGTCAAACTCCCTGGTAGCATCCTGGCCATCTCCTCCGGCGTGGCCTCCACACAGATCCATGTGATGAGCTTCTGGACCGAATCTCCTCTCCGGGGGAGGCGCATCGTCCGCGCCTGAACCATCTCCTCCGCCATTGCTTCGTCCTTGAGATCTCGGAGCGTCCGCTCGCACGCCATCAGGCAGAGGCGGGACAGAGGGGAGACGCTTCGCGGGAGGTAGTAGCGGGGAGGTCGACGGCGGGGGGTGGTGCGGTGGCTGGCGGTGGTGATGGTGGTGGCTGCGGTGGTACAATTTTTTATGCCATGCATGAATATTTTGTTAGTAAAATTTATGATCAAAATTTGTCACAAAATACAATGTAGACTAATAAACTATGACGGAGGTACTCCCTCCGTTCGGAATTACTTGTCGCAGAAATGGATGTATCTAGACTACTTGTCTCAGAAATGGATGTATCTAGAACTAAAATACATCTAGATACATCCATTTCTGCGACAAGTAATTCCGAACGGAGGGAGTAGTAGTGTATAACCAGCAAAGCAATATCACGTGAAGCGCTGAAAATTAGACGGTGGTGTGAACACTGCATAGCATCCCTGTGTGAGCGCTGACATCGCACGTTCAACATTAAATCATGATCACGCTTCATCCGACGGTGCAAGGCGTGGCGGATGTAGGCATAAAATCAGTCAGTTGATTGCAAACATTTCCCTTTTTTTGGGTCTGTTGAAACTACTCCCTCCGTTCACTTTTATAAAACCTTTTAGACATTTAAGACATCATCTAATACAGTTGAATTTTAGCTGTCCTAAAGGACTTATAAAAGTGAACAGAGGGAGTACCGTTTTTCCTAGAAACAAAAAACTACTTCCTCTGTAAACTAATATAAGAGTGTTTAGATCACTATTTTAGTATTCTAAACACTTTTCTATTAGTTTACGAAGGGAGTATTTTACATCCTTTCTGGGCTCATTAATGGGCCTTGCGAGCACTAGATTGTTTTGAGGGCCCAAACTAAGACCGCGTGCATTCTTCTCTGTCCTCCCTCAAAATTCTAAGGAAAAACAGTCCTACCTCGAGCCCATCAGCATCGACAGCGGTGCACGGCTGTCACTGCCTCCAGTCCGACACCGCCGCCGGTTCACCTTCCGGCGTAGGCCACACCCTTCCCGACGGTTATGCTTCAAACCGGTTCACCTTCAAGTTCGGTAGGTCAGGATGGAGGGACACTGTGTATTCTTCGCGTGAATTAGATTCTAGGTATGTCCTCCAGAGCCCAGACCTATAGCAATTCGGTTTGTACAAAATATAGAATGTTGATCTACACAGATTTGAATATGATGGCGTGTTTATCAGAACATATGGCAAAGCCGCATTGGTGGAATAGTATCAGTGCACATAAATAGAATTTTCTATACTAATTGAAGTTGGTACTTTTGATTTTACTAGAATAGTAGCTAACCGAGAGTCAGATATTCTGATGGACTATTCTCTCAATACTTAATTGTTTGGAGCAATGAAATTTATAATGGTTTTGGAGTTCACTTGGATATTGTTCTGCTGATCTTGCACAATTTTGACTTCACCTGACCATGCTTTTGTGTTAATTTCGTTGGTACTCATGAGCTACCTTGGATGAAATTTTTGAAAATCCATTCCTGGGGTTCATAAATTTACTCAAGGAATTTATCATCTGTGAATGATATTACCAGTAACCTTTTATCTTGTAAAAGCCTGTGTACTTGCAACACTGACTTGTGGCATTTGCTTGCCTAACCTGTTGCCTTTACCAAATCGTCCTACCGAAATTTAACACCAAGTTTGTTCTCAAACATAGTTAATCCAGCCCCTGCCGTGTGATCTAAGACATTTGTACTATCTATGCACTGGGTATGTGTGAACTGCACTGTACAGACTTTGGAACAAGTATATGTGAATGTAGCACCCAGACTGGGTATGTGTGAACTGCACTGTACAAACTTTGGAACAATTAAATTTAAAATATTTTTATAATTTAATTTAATTTAAAATTCTTTGCAGGGTCTGCTGAATGCAGTCACATCAATCTTTCCAAGCCGCCCTCATAGGTACTGCTTGAGGCACATTTATGCCAACTTTTAGAGAGCAGGATTCAGAGAAGAAGACTTGAAGAAATGTATGGATGCAGCTGCATATGCTTACACTGAACATGACTTTAAATTGGCAGTGGAGAGCATGAAGGCTGAGTGCAAGGCTGCCTGGGAGTGGATGTCAAGGATTCCTCCCAAAGCTTGGTCAAGACATGCAATGGATACTAACTGCAAAACTGATTTGGTGGTTAATAACTTAAGTGAAGTTTTTAATAAGTACATACTTGATGTAAGGAACAAGCCAATTGTCACTATGATCAATGGGATCAAAGACAAATTTCTTGTAAGGTATCAACAAAAGAGAGAGGGTGGACAAGTTTCAAGATGGGAAATTGCACCAACCTATGCTGAGAAGTTAGAGATGAACAAGAAGTATGCAAGGGACTGCAAATCATTGATAGCTGGACCAGGACTTTTCCAAGTGTCAAGTGGGGACAAGACCTATTCTGTTGACACAAACCTAAAAACATGTGGCTGTAAGAAATGGGACATAAGTGGAATTCCTTGCAACCATGGTTGTTCTGCCATACACAGGTCTAAACAGCTACCAGAGGACCATGTACATGTGTTCTTCAAGAAGGCTATGTACATGGAGTCATACAAGCCTATAATTTACCCAGTTCCTGGTCCTGATTCTTGGGTGAAAACTGCTACTCCTGACATTGATCCACCTCAGTTTAAAGAAGACAAGAAGGGACCGGCAGAAGAGAAAAGGAAGAAAGGAAGGTTTGAGCCTCCTCAAGCTAAGCAGACATCAAGGTTGGCTACTATTACTTGTAGTAACTGCAAGTTGCAGGGTCACAAATACACAAGTTGTGGAAAGCCATTGAGGCCTGATCTACAAATTAGGAAGAACAAGCACACGGTATGTTCTTTTTCACTTCCTTCTCTGTCTCATCATTAATTATGTATCACTGAAATTTATCCAAAAAATAATAATTGCAGGAAAATAGGACAGCCCCTGCATGGCAGCAAGGTGGAAGCTCAACATCTGGTACAACAACTCCTAGGGGTGCAAGCTCTACATCTGCTTCAAGGGGTTCATCTGCTACTGCTTGAAGGGGCAAATCTGCTAGAGCTGCTGGTACATCTGCCAGAGCTGCAAATTCTTCTCCTTCTGGTGCTGGTACTGCTGCTGCAAGGAGAGGTGCAAAAACAGGTGCAAGAAGCTTCAATCCTCCAAGAACTACTGCAGAAGCTTCAACTAGCCGGCCAACAGGAAATAGGTCCAAAAGGACAAGATACATGAGCAAAAGGATGGAGGGGGTACTTATATGCCAGTGGGAACTACTGAGAGTTCTTGATTGACTATGTATCCAAGTGCATGTGTGCTCCATCAGGCACTAGAGCACTTTATCTATGCCAAGACTAAATTTGAACTTATGTAATGCTATGTTGAACCTATGTGTGGCACTAAGAACTACTGCTGTGTACTGCTATGTTGAACCTATGCATGGATCTTGGTTTTATGCTATGAGGAACTACTACCTATAATTCTTGTGTGCTGCTATGTTGGCTTGCATGATCATCATATATGTATCTATAATTCTGTGCTTGCACTGCTATATTTGCTCTGTACTGCTATGTTGTTTGCACTCCCCATTCTGTGCATAAGTTCCTGGTATACTCATGCCATAAGTTACTAGTATGTCAAAATTTTCTGTGCACAATAATTTGACTATCACACCAATTTCACCTGGAGTGATATAAATATAATAAAGTACTCAATATAATACAAGAGATAGTACTGCAAATTAAGTTCAAAATTCATGCCATAAGTTCAAATTCTGGACTTGCAGATAAACTGCATAATTCAGTACAAATTTAACCATTAAAACAGTACAATGCAGTTCTAGTTAGGTCTGATTATTCAGTGCAACAGAGCACAACTACACCAGTACAATACCACATTACATAATTAAAATTCATCATAGATCTCCTTCAACTTCTTGATCTTGTCCTTGTAGCCATGTTTCTGTTTCAACAAATCAGAAATGATGTACTCCAGCTTTTTCTTCTCTTCTTTTAGTTAGTCTCTCTGTGTGAGCACTTGGTCTCTCTCTACCACAAGCTTGTCCCTCTCCTTCTCTGCCTTTGCCCGGAGTAACTGATGTAGGTTTGTGCAACCATGGTCTGCCAGCTTCTTCTTCTCCATCTCCTCTTTTAGATCATTGAGAGCCAACCTAGTATTGCCCAGCTCAGTAATAGCATCCTCCTTGTCTGCCACCATTTTTGCAAAATCAAGTTTGAAAACTCTCAGCTCTTCCTCCATCTTCCTCTGTTCTCCAACTACTTTGAAATTGTGTTCAGCAAGCTGAACATTGTCTCTCAGCCTGCCCTTGTTTTCTTTGTCATACATGCTCCACAATTCAGTTAGGCAGAACTGCAAAGCCACTGACCACTCAGGGTCTATCCACTCCAGATAGTTGCACTTTAGTTCAGCCTATAATTCAGAAAAAATATTGTCAATCATACTACACAAGAGATGTTCTCAGTAAGAAATTGTGTTCATTTAAATGCACAAACAATTAAGAAAGCCTATGAAATTAATATGTGTTGTCAATAAGAAATTCTTGTCAATTTTAACAGCATATAAACTAAATATATGTTGTCATTATAACAACAATTGTATATAACAACAATTGTATTATTTCCACCATATAATTTAATATAGCATAATTTCCTACTAGCACTAACAATGTTGTACACTACTAAATTATTTGGAGCAAAAATTACACTGGCAGAGCATAGTTTACTACTGGCAGAGCATCATTTCCTACTGTGAGAGCATAACCACCAAATTATATCCAACTGTGGGCAGTGACAATTCTTCACACTAATAAGCAGAGCAAAATTTCACTCAGGGATTTGAATGGAGCAAAAACTAACTAAGATTAACTAAATACAGTACTAACCAACATACCTTCTCCTTAGCACAAGCAAGAAATCGTCGGCCAGTGCCCGTAGATTCAAATGCTACTAGCCTAAGGCAACGCTCACGATGCAGACAGCGAGAGGAGAGCTCATGAGAAATGCCACCCCATTCATAGCATGAGATAGTCCTAGGAAGCTTAAAACCAAAGAGATTGAACAAATCAGCGAGTTGGTAAGAAATCCCCAACTCAAGAACCCTAACCCTAACCCTAAATGCTGGAATCCCCAAATGAACATACCTGGCTAGTCACTGACTCGTTGTCCGAGGAAGAAGAGCTTGACCCCTCGCTCCAGGAAACCATGGCGGACCGGCGGACGGCGGCGAGACGACGGTGGCGGTGGCGGCGGTCGTCGAGGTCGGGACAGAGGAGTCGGATGTGCTCTGGTGCGGTATGGTCCGACCAGCGACCCGCGCGGCCCACTAATACACGGGCGCGGAAACGGCCGCCCCCTCCGTATAACGGAGTCCGTTAGCCCGCGCCACGTCGACCCGACAGGTGGGTCCCACCTGTCGGTTTTGCTGTTTCCACGGCTAAATCGGCCAGTCAGTGCTCCGCTTTACCGATTAGTCTCATAGTTGGTGGTTTTTTGTGACATGGCTCAAATCTTGTATCGACCGGTTACCCTAGCCCCAAGTGTGGTGGTTTTGGGTAAATAACTCTATATCTATCACTTCAGAATCAAAGCAAAGGAAATGTTAATATACTGATGCAACAAGGCGAAACATGGTAGTACAATACGGCATAGTACAGTACAGGGTAATAAACAGACGCAAATCGATATCTCGAATAAAAATCTGAAGCAAATCCATTGCGAATAGTCTAGCTTGTTTGCACTAGAGAGCTAGCTCGCTAGCTGGAACTATTTCCATGTCTTGGTGCTTAATTTCTCCATGGAGCAGCTGTGCTTGTTTCACAAGGGAATCGAGGGTGTCAGCAGTGGCAGGCACCATTGTGGTCGTCCCAGTGGCGAAAACCATGGAGCTCTCGAGATCCATCATGGTCTTTGAAACGCTGGAGAGTGATTCCATGAGGCTCTCGATATCATCTCGTTCGACTCCGGCACGGTGGCCTCTGAGTTTCTGCATTGCAGCTATCGCCATCCTAGTGGTAAGCTTCAACGCCGTCAGGCTGTCGGTGGTGATGAGACCCCTGTTTAACTGCACCAACCTCATGGCAAAGTGAAATGTGATGTATTTTCCTTCATATGTATCTTGATCTCTTCCTTCTCCCATTAAAATTGCATCAAAGTCAAGGTGCAATTTGTCACATGCCGTCACACAGAGGGATAGCAGAGCAACATGCAACTTGTGCTGTTGGTTTTGCCGAGGAGAGGACGAAGTATTCTTCTTCTTCTTCTTGGTCTCGTGTTGGCTTTCGACGTCAGTATCTGATATGGCATACTCGGGCGTTCCTTCTCCTTCTATTGACCCAAAGCGTATTTCTCTGACCACCTGCAACGGTAACAACAGTAGAGTAGAGTATATATATATATATATTAAAAATATATGGAGATGAACAAGTTGCAAAGAGTGAAAATGTTCAAGAAACTGTCATGAAAAGTGAAATGAATGACTAGAGGAATGTTCACGTTGAATGCATATGTGCTGAAGAAAGAAAGAAAAAAAAATGTAACGCAAATAAAGAAAGATAGGATTATGTGCATACGTACCTCTGGCATCACCCATGTAATGGCATTCTTGAGCGTACCTAGATATTCAACATTCTCAGTGTAATTAATACATAGATGCTCCAAAATTTCCGCTGCATTTGTTCTGCATTCGTCGGTGTCGCCGGCACCGGCTTGTAAAAGTACGGCAGCAAGATCACCAAGAAACTCATCGTTTTCCTCCTTGGGGAGGAGGTTGGCGACGCTTTTGCTGCCGAGAAACAGCCCCACCAGTGTTTTACCTGCAGCCTTTCTGATGGGGCTGTCACGCTTAATGAAGATGCTTAGAAGCATCTTAGTGAAAGTACATCTGTTTGCAGTTTTGTCCACGCATAGTTGCGTGAGGATCTGCATGGCCTTCATCTGCATACTTCTGCCTTTACATTCTTCACACTTGACAATATTTTCCATGGTGGTGATTGCTTTGTCGTCTCCCGATATCTGTCGACGCAGCTCAGCCCCAGTCTCTCCCTCGGTGGTCACGAGTCGAAGCATCACCATAAGTGCTTTCTGTACTACTGTAGTGGACCATGTACTGTGATGAGTACGGTGCACTAGGTCGGAGCTAACAGGCGACATGATCTTGTAGACAAGATGTTTGGTCTCGCTTATGATCATGCAGTTGTGCTCACTGGCTGCGAGGCACCAAAGGATACGCAGGCCAGTCAACACCAGCTCTTTGTAGCCACCGAACAGCTTGGTTGACCAGTTTGGCTCTGGTTCTGACCCCAGTGAACTGCTGATGGCTTGTTCCTGATCTTGACCATTGTTTATGTTTGACGATGGTGATATGTTAGCGGCTTCGTTTGACGATGAGGAGGAGGAGGAGGAGGACGACGACGACGACGATGATGACGACGACGACGACGATGATGATGATGATGATGATGATGATGATGAGGACGACGATCGCGACGGTGAAGACGATTGATATGGCTGGAGTCGGCGGTATTCTTCAAAGGTGTTGATGAGTGAAGATATGGACTGGATACCTTGCGGGAACTGCTCCAAACGAATCTGGCTGGCAAAGAACTCCACTATCCTTGCAGCGGCCTCCCTCATCTTTCTGTCATTTGTGTGTCTCGAATCCAGCGTCTGAAGCAGTTTCTGGAGAATGTGGGCGGAGGTTGCAGATCCAATCATATGCTTTATCACCCTGCGCTGCTGCAGAAAGATTTCCTTTTCTGATTGCTGATGCTTGGTTTTCTTCTTCTTTTCATTCAAATGACCTCCAGTATAAGTCTGTGGGGTGATAAGTCTGTCGAGTATCATCGTGCCGGAAAGGCAGCTAGTACTCGACTGGGACTCAATGAGATGTACAGCATATGTGATGAGATTCCTTCCGCCGGCGGGGGATGGATCGCTTCTGCATTTGTTCATGTAGCCCCGAATCGCCCGACCCTTATCTTGGAACCCGTATGCTTTGCTCACTTGTTTCACTATTCTCTTCTCGGAACGTCCCAAGATGATAAAATACAGGAACAAGGCACCTTGGGCCACACATAGGACGTACAAGACATGGTGCGCCGGATCCAAGTTTGCCATGCCCTCATCCGTGTCACCATAGTAGTCATGATCCATTGTTAGACCGACCATCGAAAGGAAAGTGGTGACGAATAGCCCAAAAACCATGAGACACATCACAAGGACAATGCACATGTACGACACCAATGTGTGAACCAGGACTAACACCCATGATACCACCACACGTACCGCAACAAAAACTCGCTTAATGATTGACGGCTCAGGGTCATCAACGTCTGCTGTATCAGCCAGCTGCCAGTTGCGCTTCAATAGACTGTTCACCGTCTTCAAGCTCAAGAACAGATGATCGACCTTCCTTATTCTTTGGATGAAAGAGGCATTGATCCTGTTGTATGTAGTACGTTCCAAGTTAGATACATCCCGAATCTCCATATTAGTGAGAGAAGGGAAATAAGATTAAGCAATAAGCAACAAGCAGTCAAGCAGGCTAAAAGGCGCCTGTTACCTACACGGCTAGACCTCTAACGCGTAGAGCGACAACGGCCAGTGTTGAGACCCGTCAACTCACCACTTAATGTCTTTAACCCATCCTAAAAAGATGCAGTGAACTCTACCCGTAGTGGGAGTAACATAACTTTATCGTCGTCGGAAAACTCATCCTAAAAAGATGCAGAACATCCATAGTGAGTGGGCGCAATTGGGGCAAACATAACACAAAATCATAATTTGTTTTTCAGAAAGCCAAATCTTTCTAGGTAATCGCTTTCACCCTACCCAAAAACATTCATTTTGCTAATATCAACCCGTAACCAGTGTATGTACTCGATCTATCGATCGTGTTATGTTGATCGTAAATAGAGATCGACCAGCTCTTCAGCAGTCGCTACCACAATTTTTCGCGCTTTGCCGTACTTCACACTGTTCACAAAGATTGTAATGAAACTAAGAAGTAAAGATGGGCAGGAAGAGTCCAAGAGATCACGACGGTCATTCACAGAAATTCTGACGAAATGGAGAAGTAAAGAACTAAAGATGCATGAAAACGTGATGATGCACACTAACCAGAGTATCTCTATGAGGGTAATCAGCGCCAGACACCAAAAATCATCCTTGACTATTGTCGAGACAAAGCCACCGAGAAGAACAACCGTGGTCCATGTAACCACGAGGTAGCCTATTCCTCTAATTGCCGACATCACATACGCCACAAGCAGGGCATAGCCATTGATAAGCTCTACCTCCTTCCAGCGGGAGTCGTTGTATTTCCGGCGAGCCATTCTTCACATCAGGAGAGTAGTCAGATCGATGCCGATATAGATATTTGTAAAGCATGTGGATTGATATGTCGCCCAGCCCCTAGGTGCCTTGAGCTTAGCTTACATTTCCCAGCAAAAGAAAGAAGGATGGCTTTCGTCAAGTATAAACTACACCAAGAACGAGATTGGATCTTGACCAACAATTAATAAGCGAGGCCCGCTGGCCATTGTTAATCAATTGCTTCCCTCTTTTTGTGGAGAGTAATTGATTAACTTCACGAACGAGGCAGCTAGCTGTGTGCAGGTCAGCGCCAACCATGCCCACACACACACACAACTCATTGATTAGTACTACCTCCGTCCTGGTTTAGAACCCACGGTGGGAGTAACATAGGTAGTAATAACATCACACATATCTAGATATGTGTGATGTTACTACTCTATGTTACTACCCATTGTGGCTAATCTTATTGGTCCTCATCGTACTCCGTGTCAAACTTTGATCGTAAATTTAACAAACAAAATTTTCATGCATGTCAATAAAAAATATATCGTTGGATTTGTATTTGAATGTAGTTTTCAATGATATAATTTTTTGTGACATGCATAAATATTTAATTAGTTAAATTTACGGTCAAAATTTGACACGGAATGCGATGGGATCAATAAAGCAGGACAGAGATAGTAGTATCAACATGATTTAATAGTAAACGATCCTCATCATTCATTCACAATCATCAATGGGCGTGGCGCATGCACCATGTGGAAATTCAATTTGCCACCTGGATTTTGACGTCCCACCAATGTTCGAAGTGTACCTTTTAAATTTAAGGAGGGACACGAAAGTAGACTTAAGTACTCTGTCCATTTTTATATATATAAGGCCACAAACTCAAATTACAGGTATCAAAATATATATTTTGCAATTCAACACTGTGATCATAAATACACTGCATGCATGCAAGAAAACGGAGTGGAGTAAGTAGTTGAGTGTCATTATGACTACATGTAGGTATTAAACAGGTTGCTACTACAAGGAAACATAATTAATTTTTACCTCGATTAGACTAGCCACAATGGATAGTAACATACTTCCTCCGTCTAGGTGAGTAAGTCATCTTACGAAAACCAAATAATTCCAAAACACTTAGACGCGGTACATTAACTCCCATCTCGTTTTTTGTTTCTTGGCATAAAGAAAGGAATCAACCAATAAAAGATGTGGGGTGTGTCTGCTTTTAATGACTTGAGGCTACCAAACACGACATGCATTGGTCAATTCATTGCATGCAATACTATTAATTAGCAAATGAACATTAACTTCTCTTGTTTTTCCCTCTATCTTGGTCACGGTGCACAACCTAAGATGACTTACTCACCTAGACGGAGGGAGTAGAGTAGTAACATGCCCATGTTACTACTCTATGTTACTACCTCTATAGTGGGGAGTAACATATGTGTGGTAACATGTAAGACTTCATTTATTAGGGTATAGACTAATCTTACCTTGATATGTGTGATATTACTCTTTTTTTTTGCGCGGAAACTTCCAATCTATTCGGCTGGTCACAATGGGGTGGAACTTAGAAGTAACATCACATATTTCAATACAACGTTGCTTATGTGGCACATATTTAATGAAGAGTGATGTGCTTGTGGTAACTAGCTAAGTTACCGGAACATCACACACTTCAAGAAACAATGAGTCTATAAGCTAATAAATGCATCGTTGCATGACACTACCTACATGTTCCTACCCACTGTGGAGGTAGTAACATAGTCTAGATAAGTGTGTATGTTACTACCTTATGTTCCTGCCCATTGTGACCAGCCTTCATCTTCAATCATGGCAGTACAACGAACACCAGAAATAAAAATTACATCCAGATCCGTAGACCACCTAGCGACGACTACAAGCACTGAAGCGAGCCGAAGGCGCGCCACCGTCATCACCCCTCCATCGCTGGAGTCGGGCACACCTTGTTGTAGTAGACAGTCGGGAAGTCATCGTGCTAAGGCCCCCTAGGACCAGCATCCCAGAACAGCAACCGTCGCCGATGAAAAATAACGTAGATCGAAAGGATCCAAACCGAAGACACACGAACGTAGACGAACAACGACGATATCCAAGCAAATCCACCAAAGATAGATCTGCCGGGGACATACCTCCACACGCCCACCAACAATGCTAGACGCACCGCCGGAACGGGGGCTATGTTACTCATACTAGTAGTAACTAGCTACGTTACCACATGTCTCTCTTTCTTCATTTATTGCTTGCCACACCATCTATTTTATTTAGATATGTGTGATGTTACTACCTATGTTACTCCCACTGTGGGTAGTCTTAGTGTTAATGGTTTTATATAGATGCAAAATGTATACTTCATATTGGCTTTGTATAAGTAAATGAAGGAAGTATCAAATATCCAAGCTTGAAAATGGATTTTGAGAAACCTCAGCAGCAGTAGCAGGCAACTAGCTGTGACATGATTTTATTGCATGGTTCCCAGAAAGGAACGAAGAAGTGCGTATCGGTTAGCAACTAGAGAACAAACTATGATGGCCGCGAGGGGTACTTCGAGCTCACACCCGATCGGAGAAAGACCGATATGGCAGTGTATTTGGGGATCAAGAGTTCCTTTAAAGATGCGTATTTTGGCTTGGAAAGTGGCCTCTGGTGCGTTGGTGACAAACGTGTGTATGTATCACTTTCCTGAGAGATCTCACGCGATCGACACTTATTGCCGAACAGTTTGCTGGGGGTGAGGAGGTGGGGGACGACGAGCTGAGCTGCTGTTTCCGTGTTTATTTTTTTTTTTGAATCTTTTTTGTGAATCTTCTATTTTTGATTGGTGCTGTTTCCGTGTCATGCGGCTTGGATTAAGGACGGGTTTAGTGGTGCGTCTCAGCCCAACACACCGCCGGCCGGTGGCGTTCGACCTTTGGGATTTGGAGAGGCCACGACAAAAAACTCACTTAAGCTTATGTTAAACTCAAGCAGTCAAGTAGTACCCCAAAATATTTGAGTATGTTTCTATGCAGAGAACGAGATTGGATCTTGACCAATAATTAACAAGCAAGGCCTAGTGGCCGTTGTTAATGTATTTCTTTCTATTTTGGGGGAGTTTTGATTAAGTTCACGAGGCAGCTAGCTAGCTGTGTTCAGGTCAGCGCCAACCAAGCACCTACTGTACTGATCTGTCTTTCCGATATAGATATAGTGCTGTTAATGGATACCGTTTATACTATGCTAAACTGATAATGAATTTGATCCGTACAAAATTGTTCAAAATCATTTGTTCTCTAACTCTATAGACAAGATAACCACCGAATAATCAAGAGTGGACATGGTTCCACGCGAGGATGAAATCACCTCCGTCTGTGTGCACGTGATTCGTGTAGTATTTGTACAACCAGCCCATATATCTATTTCTGGGCACCTAGTATAGGGTCTAGTATTCCACAGCCTTCCGAATAGTAAGACGTTGAAATCGCCATCTCGAATTTGTAACTTATAGCAATAATATTCTCTTGGTGACACACAAGAACCAGGGCTCTTTTCCATCCCTGCGTGCAAGGCACTATGGTTACGTAAATGAATCTCAAACAAAGTAATAAAAAAGTATAGTTGACAAAAAACTTGCCTTCTTCGTTGAGAGCATTTGCTTGATCATTTCTCTTCCTCCTAGCATGGGGACCAACTTTTGGTAAATTCAAGTTCCATCCAACTTCCCCTTTCGGGAAAAAGCGGATATGACAATGGATCATAACAACCATGGTATGTTTTTGTGTATTTTGGTTTGTCCGATTTACCACACACCATGATACTCCTGTCAAAATGACCTCGAGGATTATTCCCTCGAGCGAGATTGCTGCTACTCGTGATGTTGCCAGAGCATTATATACTCTCTGATCTAAGGCAATATCTGTATTGAGCTCAATCATATATTCATCAAGGTTCGGAATAGAACCAATGTTTCTAAATATTTGTGTAGAAGTGCATGCTCTAGCCAATGCAAACAAAAAACCGATCTGATGAAAGAGACTAGACAACATATTATACGTTAACAATTTGTACATAAGGGTTACTTGAAAGTATATTTACCAACTTCCGGATGAGAATTTGGTTTAAGTTAGGCGAGTGCAGAAATCTTTGTTGCAAATCTGCATCCGTGTCATAGAAGTATAACTGTAAATGCTTGGGGCCATCTTCTTTTGCCGAAACAGGCTTTCGCCCCGCTTTATATATAAAGCAACGGCCAGAAGTACAAAACCGGATACAACATGCAACCACCCACACAACCCACACACCCAACGCAAGATACAAGGGTGCCGATGCACCGCAACACTACCCAATCAACCACCAAGCACACTACCAAACACTTGGTGCCCACAAGGACCTTGCGAGACCAAGCCACCGAGACGAAGTGAAGCGGGACAATGGCGAAGCATGGACTGCAAGGCGGTGCCTTCAAGAAGGGCACGACACCGAAAGTCGCCACCGCCCGATCTCGGAGATCAAGTTTTCACACGGAGCAACATGGAGAGAAGAGGACACCACGACGGAGTGTTCATGAAGGAAAGGACGCCCGCGACCGCCGCCACCGTCGGCCGGAGATGACCGCCAAGTTATGCACTCCGGTGTTAACCCTCTGCCGAACCACCATGCTACGCCAAACAGCACCAACCATGCCACCCATATGGCCATGGCTGCCCGACCACACCCAAGACACGCACTCCGCCCACGAACATCGCGTCTCCCGTCGCCAGGGCCGCCGCCTAGCATCCAGGCAACTCCATGAACACCCAAAGGCCTTGGCTTTGGCCTGACTGGCAGCCCCCGCCTATGAAAATGCCAGCAACCGTCCTGCCTCGAACATCGCCAGAACCCGAACAAAGAGCACACATCCGAGGAAAGGGGGAGGAGGAGCGGACGCATCCGGACCGGTGCACCCCTGCACCGGCGACGGGTGGCCATCGGGGTCTCCCATCCCTCCTGAGAACTCCCCACCGGACACACCCCCGTGTCGCCTCACCATGGCGCATGCGAGGCCACCAACGGCAGCCTGCCCAACCATCGACAAGGACCGCAAAGCCAACCCGCACCCGCAGTCAAGAGCACTCACCGGGAGAGCCACCCCCCGCCGCTCACCGTCGTCCAGGGGCCGGAACAGGGGAGCCTCGACCGGAGGATGGCCAACACGCACCACCAGCTCGCGCGCCCGCCCCGAGCCCGTCCACCGTGCCACATGCCGCAGCAGATGAGCCACCCCGCCGGGGAGGCGCCGCGCGCCGCCCGCGACCGCCGGCCCGCCAGATCTGGCCGAGCCCAGACCAGGCCGCCACCTCAACCGCGAGCGAGATCCACCTCGTGAAGCCCACCGCGCCACCACCAGGCCCTCACTACCCCGCAGCCACGCCTTCGCGCCCCTCACCAGCACGAAGCTCCGCCGATGTAATGCCCAGGATGGGACTATACCTCCTACGTGTCGAGGCACGACTTAAAGGTATAAGCCCATCCTAGAATGATCTCAAGTTTGGTATCTTTGCACGACTCATGTAAAAGAGGGATTAAATTGCAAAAGGAGATAGTTGGCTTACACTCGCCACTTCACACAATACATTACATGAGCAAAACATCATTCAAAACATCACAACCCGTCTACGGGCGAAGATCAAAAGAAAGATACCAAAACAACATAAAGCCACAGGTCAGGATCGAATCCTAGTAGAAACCACTACTGATCGTCGAAACGAAACAAGCATACGGCCAAACTCTTCATCGAACTCCAAGTGAAGAACTGATCCAACTCCTGCATCAAACTCGGCTGAACCTGCATCTGGTGTGGTGAAGTAACTGTGAGCCACAGAGGACTCAGCAATCCCGTTCCCGGGTAACAAGACTATTCAAGCCTTGGGTGAGGATAAGGCTGAAGAAAGAACAAGAGGTGAAGGAACAACAAGAGTCTGCAGCAGCAACTAGCACTAACTTACGCAAAAGAGAGCGAGAAGAGAAGTGCCTCGGTCGAGAGATGATCACGAAGTGATCCTAACTAAAGCCGGTCAAACATAACCCCACCGTGTTCAACTCCCGAATCCCTATTCGGAAATTGACAGTCATGGTACACACGCTGGTAGTGTATTAGAATATTGTGTCAAGTTATCTACAACCGGATATTAACAAGCTCCCATCTGCCACATAACCGCGGGCACGACTTTCGAAAGTTCAAACCCTGCAGGGGTGTTCCAACTTGACCCATTACAAGCCCACGATCCGCGGAGTCGCAACTCCATAGGTGGGAAGACCCGAGTATCCTCGAAATCCCGTGCTCAAGTTAAACCGAACTAAGGTAAGGCTAATCCAGCAAATCCTCCCGGCGTGTCGACACCCTGATAGTAGCCGCGCGTATCTAAGTCTCAGGACACGACCGGATGGGTGATGCTACAGGACCCAATCCTCGAGTTTCCCCGTGGTGGTTCCCGCAGGACCCCCGTTTGGGACCAACACCATCGGCACTGGCCCCCCCTGCTATGTAGAATTAAGAACCCGAGGGTGCGACCCCCTATGCAAAATTTAATTAATTAATTAAGTTGTTATTATGAGGCAAATAGTACCAAATATTGGGACTTGCTGGAAAAGACTTAGCACTTAGCGGTTTATCAAGGGGGTCCCATACACCCCAACCGTGTTAGGAACGCATAATCAAGGAACATAACACCGGTTTATACGGTTCCTAACGGCATGAGTGGAACAAAACACCAAGAAAAAGGCTTAGCCTTCCACCCTGCCAGTATATAGATGATTTCATTTTAAGCATTTATATAGTGTGATATATCCCAACCAAAACTTCAACATGAAGCAAGCATCTTCGATCTTCACCTGCAACTAGCAATGCTATAAAAGGGCTGAGCGAAGCGTACTTAGCCAAGCAACGGTTTGCATAGGTAGGTTGGTTAAACATGGCAATGGTTACAAGTAGGAGGCTGACAAGAAAGACATGGGCATCGAGGCAAAAACTATAGAGCGGAACTACTAGCAATAGGCAAAGATAGTACACGACGATGGACACCTAGCGTCCTCTGACAGAATTTTCTGCAAGACGCGACCTCGACAACGGCAATGACCGCGTCTCGACGATGGCATCGACCGCGTCATACACGACGACATGACTGCATCAACATGGCGTCACTCTAGTGACCAGCCTACACGGCCACACGGTTCTGGCAAAACCGATGTGTGCTCGATGGGTTTCCTCCGGTCTTAGCAAAACCGATGGACTCATCACTGAGGACACCCTCTGACATCCACAAGGTGCATTGTCCATGACTGCAACTCCGTCATCTACAAGATAGCGCATTTTTTGCGCCTCCGGCTTTGTGCGGCTTCATCATCCACGACGACTACATCATCGACCACGATTACCTCGACCACAGCTACCTCGACATCGACATACAGGGCTACGTCTACAACAACTCATCGGCAACAACTCCAGTCAACAGCGTCCGAGTCGTCACTAGCGTCCACGCCTCTCCCGCTGTGATTGCGGGAAGGAATAGAGGAGAGACAAGGAAGACACCGGAAGGGGACACAGTCACCGCCCCAGGTGTCGACCAATTAGAGATACAGGTGATGACGGTGAAGCGGAGAAGACGTCGCAAGCATGATACTTCAAATCCTGTCGCAATCGTCCGTTTCACTCCCGCTACGACTGAGGGGGAATGTTAGAATATAGTTTGGGTTTAAAGATAGAGATAAGGAGTACATTGAATAGGTTTAAACCATATATTACTTATCTTGTACTCCAAGCCTCTACCCCCTCATGTATTCTATATATACCCCATATGAGGGTCAGATCAATACAACAAAACAACATAATATTAGCATCCTACAATTTTCACATGTTATCAGAGCGGTTTGTCTCACGACACTGATCCTAGTTTTCCACCACTTCCGCAACGCGCAGCTCTCGGGGAGATTCATCTCCTCTCCCCGGGGGCGCGGCACCCGGTGAATCAAATAGTAGATCAGTTCTCTAGTTTAGATTAGATCAATCTCAAAATCCCATCTAGTAAAAAATTTCTTTTTAGCCACCAAATAATTCGACGACCTCAATCCGGTGCAAGCACGGGGACGTAGTCACCGATCTACTGCGGCCTCTCCCTCAAGCGAGGAGAAGGACCACGACGACCCTGGCGAGTAGCTGGGAAAGGAAACACACGCCCGATCATGGGAGGGCGCTCCCGCGGCAACCTCCATCGCGTACGAGTGCGCGGATCTCCCAACGGCGGAAAGCAACTCCGACACCGCATACACATCGAGATCTACCCGAGGTCGATGGTTTTCGAGCACGCCTAGAGCTACTTCGATCCAGCGACGCACAATAGGTAGCGCGGTCAGGCACTCTCCATCATCATCCGTCCGGCGCGTGCAGGCAGTCATGGACTTGGATCCAATCAAGCATATTCGTACGCGACTATGCGACACCAGGCGCTGCTCCATGCGGCCAGCTTCAAGAGCGGACGCCACACACGTAGGCCAGGAGGGCCAGCCAAGAGCGACTGCCCCCTTCACTTCGAGCCACCCACGACTTCAAGCAGGACGAGCGCATCAGCCAACATCTACCGGACGATCGACACACCCTCTTTCCACCGCAGCGCGCAGGAGGACCGCGTAGACGATGGACACTACCGACCTCCCGACTCCCCGTGGGCCAGTGCGCGTCTCTAGGAGACTACCATGATCCGATCTACATGGCCTTCACGCGTCGACATGCCTCTCTCCACCGAATGACTCCTTCGACAGTTCCACATCTCGACCCCAGTCGCTTCCTCGTCGCCTTCAACGCGCCTCCATCCCAACTGATGCATGCATGTGTGTTCAGGTCGTGGATGGCGAAAGCCAACCTCACGAACATACACACGAGGCTGCACTTGGGGGCATGCATACATACATACACATCATCATCGACAGCGCCATCATCGACTAGGAGTCTACGGCGAGTCGGCAACCTGCGCGACATCGATCTACATCGACAACCTCGTCACGGGCCACAACCACGTCCAGATGCCACTGCACCGATTCAGCGATCCACTACATCACCGAGCCGACATTGAGCTGTACGACTACTCCTGACTACGAGCCAACATACTTCTTGGGCACAACACGGCATCCACACATCGTCGCCGCGAGTGACGCCTTCAAGCGACACACTCGTCGACACGCCGCTACGACGCCATCACCGACACTTCACCGGTCTTCATCAACATCTTCGTCAACACACCGCCGCTGCCTCGTCCACAAGATGGACACCTAGCGTCCTCTGACAGACTTTTCTGCAAGACACGACCTCGACAACGGCAATGACCGTGTCTCGACGACGGCATCGACTGCGTCATACACGACGACACGACTGCATCAACACGGCGTCACTCTAGTGACTAGCCTACACGACCACACAGTTCTGGCAAAACCGATGTCTGCTCGATAGGTTTCCTCCGTTCCTAGCAAAACCGGTGGACTCATCACTGACGACACCCTCTGACATCCACAAGGTGCATTGTCCATGACTGCAACTCCGTCATCTACAACATAGCGCATTTTTTTGCGCCTCCGGCTTTGTGCGGCTTCATCATCCACGACGACTACATCATCGACCATGACTACCTCGACCACAGCTACCTCGACATCGACATACAGGGCTACGTCTACAACAACTCCAGTCAACAGCGTCCGAGTCGTCACTAGCGTCCACGCATCTCCCGCTGTGATTGCGGGAGGGAATAGAGGAGAGACAAGGAAGACACCGGAAGGGGACGCAGTCACCGCCCCAGGTGTCGACCAATCAAAGATACAGGTGATGACGGTGAAGCGGAGAAGACGACGCAAGCATGATACTTCAAATCCAGTCGCAATCGTTCGTTTCACTCCCGCTACGACTGAGGGGGAATGTTAGAATATAGTTTGGGTTTAAAGATAGAGATAAGGAGTAGACTGAATAGGTTTAAACCATATATTACTTATCTTGTACTCAAAGCCTCTACCCCCTCGTGTATTCTATATATACCCTATACGAGGGTCAGATCAATACAACAAAAACAACATAATATTAGCATCCTACAATTTTCACATGGTATCAGAGCGGTTTGTCTCACGACGCTGATCCTAGTTTTCCACCACTTCCGCAGCGCGCAGCCCTTGGGGAGATTCATCTCCTCTCCCCGAGGGCGCGGCACCCGGTCAATCAAATAGTAGATCAGTTCTCTAGTTTAGATTAGATCAATCTCAAAATCCCATCTAGTAAATTTTTTCTTTTTAGCCACAAAATAATTCGACGACCTCAATCCGGTGAAAAGCACGGGAACGCAGTCACCGATCTACTGCGGCCTCTCCCTCAAGCGAGGAGAAGGACCACGACGACCCTGGCGAGTAGCTAGGAAAGGAAACGCACGCCCGATCATGGGAGGGCGTAGCTCCCGCGGCGACCTCCATCGCGTACGAGTGCGTGGATCTCCCAACGGCGGAAAGCAACTCCGACACCGCATACACATCGAGATCTACCCGAGGCCGATGGTTCGAGCACGCCTAGAGCTACTTCGATCCAGCGACGCACAACAGGTAGCGCGGTCAGGCACTCTCCATCATCATCATCCGTCCAGTGCGTGCAGGCAGTCATGGACTTGGATCCAATCAAGCGTATTCTGATGGACTTATTGAAGTTGGGACTTGTGATTTTACTGGAATAAATTTTACTGGAATAGCAGCTAACCGAGTGAGATATTTTGATGGACTAATTCTCTCAATACTTTATTGTTTGGAGCACTGAAATTAATAATGGTTTTGGAGTTAACTTAGATATTGCTCAGCTGATCTTGCACAATTCCCACTTCACCTGACCATGCTTTTGTGTTAATTTCGTTGGTACTCATGAGCTACCTTGGATGAAATTTTCCGACAATCCATTTCTGGGGTTCATAAATTTACTCCTGGAATTTATCATCTGTGAATGATATTACCAGTAACCTTTTATCTTGTAAAAGCCTGTGTACTTGCAACACTGACTTGTTGCATTTGCTTGCCTAATCTGTTGCCTTTACCAAATCATACCACCAAAAATTAACACCACATGTTATCAAAGGTAGTAAACCCAGCCCCTGCCATGTGATCTAAGATATTTGGACTATCTATGCACCGGGTATGTTGCATTGCAACTGCACTGTACAAACTTTGGAACAAGTATATGTGAATTTAGCACACAGCCTGTTATACTATATCTATCACTTCAGAATCAAAGCAAAGGAAATGTTAATATACTGACGCAACAAGGCGAAACATGGTAGTACAATACGGCATAGTACAGTACAGGGTAATAAACAGACGCAAATCGATATCTCGAATAAAAATGTGAAGCAAATCCATTGCGAATAGTCTAGCTTGTTTGCACTAGAGAGCTAGCTCGCTAGCTGGAACTATCTCCATGTCTTGGTGCTTAATTTCTCCATGGAGCAGCTGTGCTTGTTTCACAAGGGAATCGAGGGTGTCAGCAGTGGCAGGCACCATTGTGGTCGTCCCAGTGGCGAAAACCATGGAGCTCTCGAGATCCATCACAGTCTTTGAAACGCTGGAGAGTGATTCCATGAGGCTCTCGATATCATCTCGTTCGACTCCGGCACGGTGGCCTCTGAGTTTCTGCATTGCAGCTATCACCATCCTAGTGGTAAGCTTCAACGCCGTCAGGCTGTCGGTGGTGATGAGACCCCTGTTTAACTGCACCAACCTCATGGCAAAGTGAAACGTGACATATTTTCCTTCATATGTATCTTGATTTCTTCCTTCTCCCATTAAAATTGCATCAAAGTCAAGGTGCAATTTGTCACATGCCGTCACACAGAGGGATAGCAGAGCAACATGCAACTTGTGCTGTTGGTTTTGCCGAGGAGAGGACGAAGTATTCTTCTTCTTCTTCTTCTTGGTCTCGCGTTGGCTTTCGACGTCAGTATCTGATATGGCATACTCGGGCGTTCCTTCTCCTTCTATTGACCCAAAGCGTATTTCTCTGACCACCTGCAACGGTAACAACAGTAGAGTAGAGTATATATATATATATATTAAAAATATATGGAGATGAACAAGTTGCAAAGAGTGAAAATGTTCAAGAAACTGTCATGAAAAGTGAAATGAATGACTAGAGGAATGTTCACGTTGAATGCATATGTGCTGAAGAAAGAAAGAAAAAAAAATGTAACGCAAATAAAGAAAGATAGGATTATGTGCATACGTACCTCTGGCATCACCCATGTAATGGCATTCTTGAGCGTACCTAGATATTCAACATTCTCAGTGTAATTAATACATAGATGCTCCAAAATTTCCGCTGCATTTGTTCTGCATTCGTCGGTGTCGCCGGCACCGGCTTGTAAAAGTACGGCAGCAAGATCACCAAGAAACTCATCGTTTTCCTCCTTGGGGAGGAGGTTGGCGACGCTTTTGCTGCCGAGAAACAGCCCCACCAGTGTTTTACCTGCAGCCTTTCTGATGGGGCTGTCACGCTTAATGAAGATGCTTAGAAGCATCTTAGTGAAAGTACATCTGTTTGCAGTTTTGTCCACGCATAGTTGCGTGAGGATCTGCATGGCCTTCATCTGCATACTTCTGCCTTTACATTCTTCACACTTGACAATATTTTCCATGGTGGTGATTGCTTTGTCGTCTCCCGATATCTGTCGACGCAGCTCAGCCCCAGTCTCTCCCTCGGTGGTCACGAGTCGAAGCATCACCATAAGTGCTTTCTGTACTACTGTAGTGGACCATGTACTGTGATGAGTACGGTGCACTAGGTCGGAGCTAACAGGCGACATGATCTTGTAGACAAGATGTTTGGTCTCGCTTATGATCATGCAGTTGTGCTCACTGGCTGCGAGGCACCAAAGGATACGCAGGCCAGTCAACACCAGCTCTTTGTAGCCACCGAACAGCTTGGTTGACCAGTTTGGCTCTGGTTCTGACCCCAGTGAACTGCTGATGGCTTGTTCCTGATCTTGACCATTGTTTATGTTTGACGATGGTGATATGTTAGCGGCTTCGTTTGACGATGAGGAGGAGGAGGAGGAGGACGACGACGACGACGATGATGACGACGACGACGACGATGATGATGATGATGATGATGATGATGATGAGGACGACGATCGCGACGGTGAAGACGATTGATATGGCTGGAGTCGGCGGTATTCTTCAAAGGTGTTGATGAGTGAAGATATGGACTGGATACCTTGCGGGAACTGCTCCAAACGAATCTGGCTGGCAAAGAACTCCACTATCCTTGCAGCGGCCTCCCTCATCTTTCTGTCATTTGTGTGTCTCGAATCCAGCGTCTGAAGCAGTTTCTGGAGAATGTGGGCGGAGGTTGCAGATCCAATCATATGCTTTATCACCCTGCGCTGCTGCAGAAAGATTTCCTTTTCTGATTGCTGATGCTTGGTTTTCTTCTTCTTTTCATTCAAATGACCTCCAGTATAAGTCTGTGGGGTGATAAGTCTGTCGAGTATCAACGTGCCGGAAAGGCAGCTAGTACTCGACTGGGACTGAATGAGATGTACAGCATATGTGATGAGATTCCTTTCGCCGGCGGGGGATGGATCGCTTCTGCATTTGTTCATGTAGCCCCGAATCGCCCGACCCTTATCTTGGAACCCGTATGCTTTGCTCACTTGTTTCACTATTCTCTTCTCGGAACGTCCCAAGATGATAAAATACAGGAACAAGGCACCTTGGGCCACACATAGGACGTACAAGACATGGTGCGCCGGATCCAAGTTTGTCATGCCCTCATCCGTGTCACCATAGTAGTCATGATCCATTATTAGACCGACCATTGAAAGGAAAGTGGTGACAAACAGCCCAAAAACCATGAGACACATCACAAGGACAATGCACATGTACGACACCAATGTGTGAACCAGGACTAACACCCATGATACCACCACACGTACCGCAACAAAAACTCGCTTAATGATTGACGGCTCAGGGTCATCAACGTCTGCTGTATCAGCCAGCTGCCAGTTGCGCTTCAATAGACTGTTCACCGTCTTCAAGCTCAAGAACAGATGATCGACCTTCCTTATTCTTTGGATGAAAGAGGCATTGATCCTGTTGTATGTAGTACGCTCCAAGTTAGATACATCCCGAATCTCCATATTAGTGAGAGAAGGGAAATAAGATTAAGCAATATAAGCAACAAGCAGTCAAGCAGGCTAAAAGGCGCCTGTTACCTACACGGCTAGACCTGTAACGCGTAGAGCAACAACGGCCAGTGTTGAGACCCGTCAACTCACCACTATCAACCCGAAACATAATTTGGAGAGTGGGTAATGGAGAAAGTATCCGGGTGTTGAGATCATCCTAACACTATCAACCCGAAACCAGTGTATGTACTCGATCTATCGATCGTGTTATGTTGATCGTAAATAGAGATCGACCAGCTCTTCAGCAGTCGCTACCACAATTTTTCGCGCTTTGCCGTACTTCACACTGTTCACAAAGATTGTAATGAAACTAAGAAGTAAAGATGGGCAGGAAGAGTCCAAGAGATCACGACGGTCATTCACAGAAAATCTGATGAAATGGAGAAGTAAAGAACTAAAGATGCATGAAAACGTGATGATGCACACTAACCAGAGTATCTCTATGAGGGTAATCAGCGCCAGACACCAAAAATCATCCTTGACTATTGTCGAGACAAAGCCACCGAGAAGAACAACCGTGGTCCATGTAACCACGAGGTAGCCTATTCCTCTTATTGCCGACATCACATACGCCACAAGCAGGGCATAGCCATTGATAAGCTCTACCTCCTTCCAGTGGGAGTCGTTGTATTTCCGGCGAGCCATTCTTCACATCAGGAGAGTAGTCAGATCGATGCAGATGTAGATATTTGTAAAGCATGTGGATTGATATGTCGCCCAGCTCCTAGGTGCCTTGAGCTTAGCTTACATTTCCCAGCAAAAGAAAGAAGGATGGCTTTCGTCAAGTATAAACTACACAAACAACGAGATTGGATCTTGACCAACAATTAATAGCGAGGCCCGCTGGCCGTTGTTAATCAATTGCTTCCCTCTTTTTGTGGAGAGTAATTGATTAACTTCACGAACGAGGCAGCTAGCTGTGTGCAGGTCAACACACACACAGACACACAAAAAAACTCATTGATTAGTAGTATCAACATGATTTAATAGTAAACGATCCTCATCATTCATTCACAATCATCAATGGGCGGGGCGCATGCACCATGTGGAAATTCAATTTGCCACCTGGATTTTGACGTCCAACCAATGTTCGAAGTGTACCTTTTTAATTTAAAGAGGGACACGAAAGTAGACTTAGGCACTCCTTCCATTTTTAAGCTAGTCATAGTGGGGAGTAACTTAGACTACTAGTAACGTACATATGTTACTAGTCCATGTTACCATCTTCATAGTGGGAAGTGTCATAGATGTGGTAACATACTCATTTATTGTTTTGTAGACTCATTTTGTACTCCCTTCGTCCAGGTGTATTGGGCACCTAAGGCTGGTCACAATGGGGAGTAACATAGAGCAAGAACATACACGCTATTCTATGCTATGTTACCACCATCACAATGGGGTAGGAACATCATGCAAAACTCTATTTATTAGTTTATAGACTCACAATGTCTTGAAATATGTGATGTTCCGGTAACTAGCTATGTTACCACTACCCTCTCTTTCCTCATTAAATGTTTGCCATGTCAGCTTTTTGTCCTACATGGCAACGATGTTACTACTAAGTTTCTTCCCATTGAGACTAGCCTAAGGAGCTGCACCATGATCTAGGTGTGATGGGATTGGCCGTAATATTAGATATAATTAGCATTAAAAATCTTATAAGTTGAGCTAATTGATTGCAATTCCTTTGCCTTACCAATCAACATGCAGCACGAAACACATGCAACCAGAGTTATTGCCCATAAAATTAAAAACTTGTGCATGAGGGTGAAGCGAACGAGGCACGGGAGTGATACGAGGCTGATTTAATTCCTTCGCGTCTTACTCATTTGGAAATTCTAAAATCGCTAAGATGCCCAATGCACCTGGACGGAGGATACCCCATTACGGGCAGCCTTATGGTAGCTGCTCACAAAATTAATGCATGCATGCACTGCAATTAATCCAAATTAATGCACGAGTTTAATTGGGATAGTTTTGTAAAGTACGAGATACATTCCTTCACTCACAAAATGCCTTGGTTGATGAGATTTGAGATTTGAGTCATATAAACCGCAAAAGAGGGAGTGGAGAACAAATTATGATGGCCACGAGGGGTACTTCGAGCTCACACCCGATCGGAGAAAGACCGATATGACAGTGTATTTGGGGATCAAGAGTTCCTTTAAAGATGCGTATTTTGGCTTGGAAAGTGGCCTCTGGTGCGTTGGTGACAAACGTGTGTATGTATCACTTTCCTGAGAGATCTCACGTGATCGACACTTATTGCCGAACAGTTTGCTGGGGGTGAGGAGGTGGGGGACGACGAGCTGAGCTGCTGTTTCCGTGTTTTTATTTTTTGAATCGTGCTGTTTCCGTGTCATGCGGCTTGGATTAAGGACGGGTTTGGTGGTGCGTCTCAGCCCAACACACCGCCCAATAATTAACAAGCAAGGCCGAGTGGCCGTTGTTAATGTATTTCTTTCTATTTTGGGGGAGTTTTGATCAAGTTCACGAGGCAGCTAGCTGTGTTCAGGTCAGCTCCAACCAAGCACCTACTGTACTGATCTGTCTTTCCGATATAGATATAGTGCTGTTAATGGACACCGTTTATGCTAAACTGATAATGAATTTGATCCGTACAAAATTGTTCAAAATCATTTGTTCTCTAACTCTATAGACAAGATAACCACCGAATAATCAAGAGTGGACATGGTTCCACGTGAGGATGGAATCACCTCCGTCTGTGTGCACGTGATTCGTGTAGTATTTGTACAACCAGCCCATATATCTATTTCT
>LR738709.1:13822385-13841468 GCA_902687465.1 Secale cereale
AATCCCGTGCTCAAGTTAAACCGAACTAAGGTAAGGCTAATCCAGCAAATCCTCCCGGCGTGTCGACACCCTGATAGTAGCCGCGCGTATCTAAGTCTCAGGACACGACCGGATGGGTGATGCTACAGGACCCAATCCTCGAGTTTCCCCGTGGTGGTTCCCGCAGGACCCCCGTTTGGGACCAACACCATCGGCACTGGCCCCCCCTGCTATGTAGAATTAAGAACCCGAGGGTGCGACCCCCTATGCAAAATTTAATTAATTAATTAAGTTGTTATTATGAGGCAAATAGTACCAAATATTGGGACTTGCTGGAAAAGACTTAGCACTTAGCGGTTTATCAAGGGGGTCCCATACACCCCAACCGTGTTAGGAACGCATAATCAAGGAACATAACACCGGTTTATACGGTTCCTAACGGCATGAGTGGAACAAAACACCAAGAAAAAGGCTTAGCCTTCCACCCTGCCAGTATATAGATGATTTCATTTTAAGCATTTATATAGTGTGATATATCCCAACCAAAACTTCAACATGAAGCAAGCATCTTCGATCTTCACCTGCAACTAGCAATGCTATAAAAGGGCTGAGCGAAGCGTACTTAGCCAAGCAACGGTTTGCATAGGTAGGTTGGTTAAACATGGCAATGGTTACAAGTAGGAGGCTGACAAGAAAGACATGGGCATCGAGGCAAAAACTATAGAGCGGAACTACTAGCAATAGGCAAAGATAGTACACGACGATGGACACCTAGCGTCCTCTGACAGAATTTTCTGCAAGACGCGACCTCGACAACGGCAATGACCGCGTCTCGACGATGGCATCGACCGCGTCATACACGACGACATGACTGCATCAACATGGCGTCACTCTAGTGACCAGCCTACACGGCCACACGGTTCTGGCAAAACCGATGTGTGCTCGATGGGTTTCCTCCGGTCTTAGCAAAACCGATGGACTCATCACTGAGGACACCCTCTGACATCCACAAGGTGCATTGTCCATGACTGCAACTCCGTCATCTACAAGATAGCGCATTTTTTGCGCCTCCGGCTTTGTGCGGCTTCATCATCCACGACGACTACATCATCGACCACGATTACCTCGACCACAGCTACCTCGA
This sequence comes from Secale cereale, assembly GCA_902687465.1. Classification (NCBI taxonomy): domain Eukaryota; kingdom Viridiplantae; phylum Streptophyta; class Magnoliopsida; order Poales; family Poaceae; genus Secale; species Secale cereale. The sequence continues at coordinate 13,823,509 of LR738709.1, forward strand.
CATCGACATACAGGGCTACGTCTACAACAACTCATCGGCAACAACTCCAGTCAACAGCGTCCGAGTCGTCACTAGCGTCCACGCCTCTCCCGCTGTGATTGCGGGAAGGAATAGAGGAGAGACAAGGAAGACACCGGAAGGGGACACAGTCACCGCCCCAGGTGTCGACCAATTAGAGATACAGGTGATGACGGTGAAGCGGAGAAGACGTCGCAAGCATGATACTTCAAATCCTGTCGCAATCGTCCGTTTCACTCCCGCTACGACTGAGGGGGAATGTTAGAATATAGTTTGGGTTTAAAGATAGAGATAAGGAGTACATTGAATAGGTTTAAACCATATATTACTTATCTTGTACTCCAAGCCTCTACCCCCTCATGTATTCTATATATACCCCATATGAGGGTCAGATCAATACAACAAAACAACATAATATTAGCATCCTACAATTTTCACATGTTATCAGAGCGGTTTGTCTCACGACACTGATCCTAGTTTTCCACCACTTCCGCAACGCGCAGCTCTCGGGGAGATTCATCTCCTCTCCCCGGGGGCGCGGCACCCGGTGAATCAAATAGTAGATCAGTTCTCTAGTTTAGATTAGATCAATCTCAAAATCCCATCTAGTAAAAAATTTCTTTTTAGCCACCAAATAATTCGACGACCTCAATCCGGTGCAAGCACGGGGACGTAGTCACCGATCTACTGCGGCCTCTCCCTCAAGCGAGGAGAAGGACCACGACGACCCTGGCGAGTAGCTGGGAAAGGAAACACACGCCCGATCATGGGAGGGCGCTCCCGCGGCAACCTCCATCGCGTACGAGTGCGCGGATCTCCCAACGGCGGAAAGCAACTCCGACACCGCATACACATCGAGATCTACCCGAGGTCGATGGTTTTCGAGCACGCCTAGAGCTACTTCGATCCAGCGACGCACAATAGGTAGCGCGGTCAGGCACTCTCCATCATCATCCGTCCGGCGCGTGCAGGCAGTCATGGACTTGGATCCAATCAAGCATATTCGTACGCGACTATGCGACACCAGGCGCTGCTCCATGCGGCCAGCTTCAAGAGCGGACGCCACACACGTAGGCCAGGAGGGCCAGCCAAGAGCGACTGCCCCCTTCACTTCGAGCCACCCACGACTTCAAGCAGGACGAGCGCATCAGCCAACATCTACCGGACGATCGACACACCCTCTTTCCACCGCAGCGCGCAGGAGGACCGCGTAGACGATGGACACTACCGACCTCCCGACTCCCCGTGGGCCAGTGCGCGTCTCTAGGAGACTACCATGATCCGATCTACATGGCCTTCACGCGTCGACATGCCTCTCTCCACCGAATGACTCCTTCGACAGTTCCACATCTCGACCCCAGTCGCTTCCTCGTCGCCTTCAACGCGCCTCCATCCCAACTGATGCATGCATGTGTGTTCAGGTCGTGGATGGCGAAAGCCAACCTCACGAACATACACACGAGGCTGCACTTGGGGGCATGCATACATACATACACATCATCATCGACAGCGCCATCATCGACTAGGAGTCTACGGCGAGTCGGCAACCTGCGCGACATCGATCTACATCGACAACCTCGTCACGGGCCACAACCACGTCCAGATGCCACTGCACCGATTCAGCGATCCACTACATCACCGAGCCGACATTGAGCTGTACGACTACTCCTGACTACGAGCCAACATACTTCTTGGGCACAACACGGCATCCACACATCGTCGCCGCGAGTGACGCCTTCAAGCGACACACTCGTCGACACGCCGCTACGACGCCATCACCGACACTTCACCGGTCTTCATCAACATCTTCGTCAACACACCGCCGCTGCCTCGTCCACAAGATGGACACCTAGCGTCCTCTGACAGACTTTTCTGCAAGACACGACCTCGACAACGGCAATGACCGTGTCTCGACGACGGCATCGACTGCGTCATACACGACGACACGACTGCATCAACACGGCGTCACTCTAGTGACTAGCCTACACGACCACACAGTTCTGGCAAAACCGATGTCTGCTCGATAGGTTTCCTCCGTTCCTAGCAAAACCGGTGGACTCATCACTGACGACACCCTCTGACATCCACAAGGTGCATTGTCCATGACTGCAACTCCGTCATCTACAACATAGCGCATTTTTTTGCGCCTCCGGCTTTGTGCGGCTTCATCATCCACGACGACTACATCATCGACCATGACTACCTCGACCACAGCTACCTCGACATCGACATAGAGGGCTACGTCTACAACAACTCCAGTCAACAGCGTCCGAGTCGTCACTAGCGTCCACGCATCTCCCGCTGTGATTGCGGGAGGGAATAGAGGAGAGACAAGGAAGACACCGGAAGGGGACGCAGTCACCGCCCCAGGTGTCGACCAATCAAAGATACAGGTGATGACGGTGAAGCGGAGAAGACGACGCAAGCATGATACTTCAAATCCAGTCGCAATCGTTCGTTTCACTCCCGCTACGACTGAGGGGGAATGTTAGAATATAGTTTGGGTTTAAAGATAGAGATAAGGAGTAGACTGAATAGGTTTAAACCATATATTACTTATCTTGTACTCAAAGCCTCTACCCCCTCGTGTATTCTATATATACCCTATACGAGGGTCAGATCAATACAACAAAAACAACATAATATTAGCATCCTACAATTTTCACATGGTATCAGAGCGGTTTGTCTCACGACGCTGATCCTAGTTTTCCACCACTTCCGCAGCGCGCAGCCCTTGGGGAGATTCATCTCCTCTCCCCGAGGGCGCGGCACCCGGTCAATCAAATAGTAGATCAGTTCTCTAGTTTAGATTAGATCAATCTCAAAATCCCATCTAGTAAATTTTTTCTTTTTAGCCACAAAATAATTCGACGACCTCAATCCGGTGAAAAGCACGGGAACGCAGTCACCGATCTACTGCGGCCTCTCCCTCAAGCGAGGAGAAGGACCACGACGACCCTGGCGAGTAGCTAGGAAAGGAAACGCACGCCCGATCATGGGAGGGCGTAGCTCCCGCGGCGACCTCCATCGCGTACGAGTGCGTGGATCTCCCAACGGCGGAAAGCAACTCCGACACCGCATACACATCGAGATCTACCCGAGGCCGATGGTTCGAGCACGCCTAGAGCTACTTCGATCCAGCGACGCACAACAGGTAGCGCGGTCAGGCACTCTCCATCATCATCATCCGTCCAGTGCGTGCAGGCAGTCATGGACTTGGATCCAATCAAGCGTATTCTGATGGACTTATTGAAGTTGGGACTTGTGATTTTACTGGAATAAATTTTACTGGAATAGCAGCTAACCGAGTGAGATATTTTGATGGACTAATTCTCTCAATACTTTATTGTTTGGAGCACTGAAATTAATAATGGTTTTGGAGTTAACTTAGATATTGCTCAGCTGATCTTGCACAATTCCCACTTCACCTGACCATGCTTTTGTGTTAATTTCGTTGGTACTCATGAGCTACCTTGGATGAAATTTTCCGACAATCCATTTCTGGGGTTCATAAATTTACTCCTGGAATTTATCATCTGTGAATGATATTACCAGTAACCTTTTATCTTGTAAAAGCCTGTGTACTTGCAACACTGACTTGTTGCATTTGCTTGCCTAATCTGTTGCCTTTACCAAATCATACCACCAAAAATTAACACCACATGTTATCAAAGGTAGTAAACCCAGCCCCTGCCATGTGATCTAAGATATTTGGACTATCTATGCACCGGGTATGTTGCATTGCAACTGCACTGTACAAACTTTGGAACAAGTATATGTGAATTTAGCACACAGCCTGTTATACTATATCTATCACTTCAGAATCAAAGCAAAGGAAATGTTAATATACTGACGCAACAAGGCGAAACATGGTAGTACAATACGGCATAGTACAGTACAGGGTAATAAACAGACGCAAATCGATATCTCGAATAAAAATGTGAAGCAAATCCATTGCGAATAGTCTAGCTTGTTTGCACTAGAGAGCTAGCTCGCTAGCTGGAACTATCTCCATGTCTTGGTGCTTAATTTCTCCATGGAGCAGCTGTGCTTGTTTCACAAGGGAATCGAGGGTGTCAGCAGTGGCAGGCACCATTGTGGTCGTCCCAGTGGCGAAAACCATGGAGCTCTCGAGATCCATCACAGTCTTTGAAACGCTGGAGAGTGATTCCATGAGGCTCTCGATATCATCTCGTTCGACTCCGGCACGGTGGCCTCTGAGTTTCTGCATTGCAGCTATCACCATCCTAGTGGTAAGCTTCAACGCCGTCAGGCTGTCGGTGGTGATGAGACCCCTGTTTAACTGCACCAACCTCATGGCAAAGTGAAACGTGACATATTTTCCTTCATATGTATCTTGATTTCTTCCTTCTCCCATTAAAATTGCATCAAAGTCAAGGTGCAATTTGTCACATGCCGTCACACAGAGGGATAGCAGAGCAACATGCAACTTGTGCTGTTGGTTTTGCCGAGGAGAGGACGAAGTATTCTTCTTCTTCTTCTTCTTGGTCTCGCGTTGGCTTTCGACGTCAGTATCTGATATGGCATACTCGGGCGTTCCTTCTCCTTCTATTGACCCAAAGCGTATTTCTCTGACCACCTGCAACGGTAACAACAGTAGAGTAGAGTATATATATATATATATTAAAAATATATGGAGATGAACAAGTTGCAAAGAGTGAAAATGTTCAAGAAACTGTCATGAAAAGTGAAATGAATGACTAGAGGAATGTTCACGTTGAATGCATATGTGCTGAAGAAAGAAAGAAAAAAAAATGTAACGCAAATAAAGAAAGATAGGATTATGTGCATACGTACCTCTGGCATCACCCATGTAATGGCATTCTTGAGCGTACCTAGATATTCAACATTCTCAGTGTAATTAATACATAGATGCTCCAAAATTTCCGCTGCATTTGTTCTGCATTCGTCGGTGTCGCCGGCACCGGCTTGTAAAAGTACGGCAGCAAGATCACCAAGAAACTCATCGTTTTCCTCCTTGGGGAGGAGGTTGGCGACGCTTTTGCTGCCGAGAAACAGCCCCACCAGTGTTTTACCTGCAGCCTTTCTGATGGGGCTGTCACGCTTAATGAAGATGCTTAGAAGCATCTTAGTGAAAGTACATCTGTTTGCAGTTTTGTCCACGCATAGTTGCGTGAGGATCTGCATGGCCTTCATCTGCATACTTCTGCCTTTACATTCTTCACACTTGACAATATTTTCCATGGTGGTGATTGCTTTGTCGTCTCCCGATATCTGTCGACGCAGCTCAGCCCCAGTCTCTCCCTCGGTGGTCACGAGTCGAAGCATCACCATAAGTGCTTTCTGTACTACTGTAGTGGACCATGTACTGTGATGAGTACGGTGCACTAGGTCGGAGCTAACAGGCGACATGATCTTGTAGACAAGATGTTTGGTCTCGCTTATGATCATGCAGTTGTGCTCACTGGCTGCGAGGCACCAAAGGATACGCAGGCCAGTCAACACCAGCTCTTTGTAGCCACCGAACAGCTTGGTTGACCAGTTTGGCTCTGGTTCTGACCCCAGTGAACTGCTGATGGCTTGTTCCTGATCTTGACCATTGTTTATGTTTGACGATGGTGATATGTTAGCGGCTTCGTTTGACGATGAGGAGGAGGAGGAGGAGGACGACGACGACGACGATGATGATGACGACGACGATGATGATGATGATGATGATGATGATGAGGACGACGATCGCGACGGTGAAGACGATTGATATGGCTGGAGTCGGCGGTATTCTTCAAAGGTGTTGATGAGTGAAGATATGGACTGGATACCTTGCGGGAACTGCTCCAAACGAATCTGGCTGGCAAAGAACTCCACTATCCTTGCAGCGGCCTCCCTCATCTTTCTGTCATTTGTGTGTCTCGAATCCAGCGTCTGAAGCAGTTTCTGGAGAATGTGGGCGGAGGTTGCAGATCCAATCATATGCTTTATCACCCTGCGCTGCTGCAGAAAGATTTCCTTTTCTGATTGCTGATGCTTGGTTTTCTTCTTCTTTTCATTCAAATGACCTCCAGTATAAGTCTGTGGGGTGATAAGTCTGTCGAGTATCATCGTGCCGGAAAGGCAGCTAGTACTCGACTGGGACTCAATGAGATGTACAGCATATGTGATGAGATTCCTTCCGCCGGCGGGGGATGGATCGCTTCTGCATTTGTTCATGTAGCCCCGAATCGCCCGACCCTTATCTTGGAACCCGTATGCTTTGCTCACTTGTTTCACTATTCTCTTCTCGGAACGTCCCAAGATGATAAAATACAGGAACAAGGCACCTTGGGCCACACATAGGACGTACAAGACATGGTGCGCCGGATCCAAGTTTGCCATGCCCTCATCCGTGTCACCATAGTAGTCATGATCCATTGTTAGACCGACCATCGAAAGGAAAGTGGTGACGAATAGCCCAAAAACCATGAGACACATCACAAGGACAATGCACATGTACGACACCAATGTGTGAACCAGGACTAACACCCATGATACCACCACACGTACCGCAACAAAAACTCGCTTAATGATTGACGGCTCAGGGTCATCAACGTCTGCTGTATCAGCCAGCTGCCAGTTGCGCTTCAATAGACTGTTCACCGTCTTCAAGCTCAAGAACAGATGATCGACCTTCCTTATTCTTTGGATGAAAGAGGCATTGATCCTGTTGTATGTAGTACGTTCCAAGTTAGATACATCCCGAATCTCCATATTAGTGAGAGAAGGGAAATAAGATTAAGCAATAAGCAACAAGCAGTCAAGCAGGCTAAAAGGCGCCTGTTACCTACACGGCTAGACCTCTAACGCGTAGAGCGACAACGGCCAGTGTTGAGACCCGTCAACTCACCACTTAATGTCTTTAACCCATCCTAAAAAGATGCAGTGAACTCTACCCGTAGTGGGAGTAACATAACTTTATCGTCGTCGGAAAACTCATCCTAAAAAGATGCAGAACATCCATAGTGAGTGGGCGCAATTGGGGCAAACATAACACAAAATCATAATTTGTTTTTCAGAAAGCCAAATCTTTCTAGGTAATCGCTTTCACCCTACCCAAAAACATTCATTTTGCTAATATCAACCCGTAACCAGTGTATGTACTCGATCTATCGATCGTGTTATGTTGATCGTAAATAGAGATCGACCAGCTCTTCAGCAGTCGCTACCACAATTTTTCGCGCTTTGCCGTACTTCACACTGTTCACAAAGATTGTAATGAAACTAAGAAGTAAAGATGGGCAGGAAGAGTCCAAGAGATCACGACGGTCATTCACAGAAATTCTGACGAAATGGAGAAGTAAAGAACTAAAGATGCATGAAAACGTGATGATGCACACTAACCAGAGTATCTCTATGAGGGTAATCAGCGCCAGACACCAAAAATCATCCTTGACTATTGTCGAGACAAAGCCACCGAGAAGAACAACCGTGGTCCATGTAACCACGAGGTAGCCTATTCCTCTTATTGCCGACATCACATACGCCACAAGCAGGGCATAGCCATTGATAAGCTCTACCTCCTTCCAGTGGGAGTCGTTGTATTTCCGGCGAGCCATTCTTCACATCAGGAGAGTAGTCAGATCGATGCAGATGTAGATATTTGTAAAGCATGTGGATTGATATGTCGCCCAGCTCCTAGGTGCCTTGAGCTTAGCTTACATTTCCCAGCAAAAGAAAGAAGGATGGCTTTCGTCAAGTATAAACTACACAAACAACGAGATTGGATCTTGACCAACAATTAATAGCGAGGCCCGCTGGCCGTTGTTAATCAATTGCTTCCCTCTTTTTGTGGAGAGTAATTGATTAACTTCACGAACGAGGCAGCTAGCTGTGTGCAGGTCAACACACACACAGACACACAAAAAAACTCATTGATTAGTAGTATCAACATGATTTAATAGTAAACGATCCTCATCATTCATTCACAATCATCAATGGGCGGGGCGCATGCACCATGTGGAAATTCAATTTGCCACCTGGATTTTGACGTCCAACCAATGTTCGAAGTGTACCTTTTTAATTTAAAGAGGGACACGAAAGTAGACTTAGGCACTCCTTCCATTTTTAAGCTAGTCATAGTGGGGAGTAACTTAGACTACTAGTAACGTACATATGTTACTAGTCCATGTTACCATCTTCATAGTGGGAAGTGTCATAGATGTGGTAACATACTCATTTATTGTTTTGTAGACTCATTTTGTACTCCCTTCGTCCAGGTGTATTGGGCACCTAAGGCTGGTCACAATGGGGAGTAACATAGAGCAAGAACATACACGCTATTCTATGCTATGTTACCACCATCACAATGGGGTAGGAACATCATGCAAAACTCTATTTATTAGTTTATAGACTCACAATGTCTTGAAATATGTGATGTTCCGGTAACTAGCTATGTTACCACTACCCTCTCTTTCCTCATTAAATGTTTGCCATGTCAGCTTTTTGTCCTACATGGCAACGATGTTACTACTAAGTTTCTTCCCATTGAGACTAGCCTAAGGAGCTGCACCATGATCTAGGTGTGATGGGATTGGCCGTAATATTAGATATAATTAGCATTAAAAATCTTATAAGTTGAGCTAATTGATTGCAATTCCTTTGCCTTACCAATCAACATGCAGCACGAAACACATGCAACCAGAGTTATTGCCCATAAAATTAAAAACTTGTGCATGAGGGTGAAGCGAACGAGGCACGGGAGTGATACGAGGCTGATTTAATTCCTTCGCGTCTTACTCATTTGGAAATTCTAAAATCGCTAAGATGCCCAATGCACCTGGACGGAGGATACCCCATTACGGGCAGCCTTATGGTAGCTGCTCACAAAATTAATGCATGCATGCACTGCAATTAATCCAAATTAATGCACGAGTTTAATTGGGATAGTTTTGTAAAGTACGAGATACATTCCTTCACTCACAAAATGCCTTGGTTGATGAGATTTGAGATTTGAGTCATATAAACCGCAAAAGAGGGAGTGGAGAACAAATTATGATGGCCACGAGGGGTACTTCGAGCTCACACCCGATCGGAGAAAGACCGATATGACAGTGTATTTGGGGATCAAGAGTTCCTTTAAAGATGCGTATTTTGGCTTGGAAAGTGGCCTCTGGTGCGTTGGTGACAAACGTGTGTATGTATCACTTTCCTGAGAGATCTCACGTGATCGACACTTATTGCCGAACAGTTTGCTGGGGGTGAGGAGGTGGGGGACGACGAGCTGAGCTGCTGTTTCCGTGTTTTTATTTTTTGAATCGTGCTGTTTCCGTGTCATGCGGCTTGGATTAAGGACGGGTTTGGTGGTGCGTCTCAGCCCAACACACCGCCCAATAATTAACAAGCAAGGCCGAGTGGCCGTTGTTAATGTATTTCTTTCTATTTTGGGGGAGTTTTGATCAAGTTCACGAGGCAGCTAGCTGTGTTCAGGTCAGCTCCAACCAAGCACCTACTGTACTGATCTGTCTTTCCGATATAGATATAGTGCTGTTAATGGACACCGTTTATGCTAAACTGATAATGAATTTGATCCGTACAAAATTGTTCAAAATCATTTGTTCTCTAACTCTATAGACAAGATAACCACCGAATAATCAAGAGTGGACATGGTTCCACGTGAGGATGGAATCACCTCCGTCTGTGTGCACGTGATTCGTGTAGTATTTGTACAACCAGCCCATATATCTATTTCTCGGCACCTAGTATAGGGTCTAGTATTCCACAGCCTTCCGAATAGTAAGACGTTGAAATCGCCATCTCGAATTTGTAACTTATAGCAATAATATTCTCTTGGTGACACACAAGAACCAGGGCTCTTTTCCATCCCTGCGTGCAAGGCACTATGGTTACGTAAATGAATCTCAAACAAAGTAATAAAAAAGTATAGTTGACAAAAAACTTGCCTTCTTCGTTGAGAGCATTTGCTTGATCATTTCTCTTCCTCCTAGCATGGGGACCAACTTTTGGTAAATTCAAGTTCCATCCAACTTCCCCTTTCGGGAAAAAAGCGGATATGCCAATGGATCGTAACAACCATGGTATGCTTTTATGTATTGTGGTTTGTCCGATTTACCATACACCATGATACTCCTGTCAAAATGACCTCGAGGATTATTCCCCCCGAGCCAGATTGCTGCTACTCGTGATGTTGCCGGAGCATTATATACACTCTTATCTAAGGCAATATCTATGTTGAGCTCAATCATATATTCATCAAGGTTTGGAATAGAACCAAGGTTTCTAAATATTTGTGTAGAAGTGCATGTTCTAGCCAATATAAACAAAAAACCGATCTGATGAAAGAGACTAGACAACACATTATATGTTAACAATTTGTACATAAGGGTTACTTGAAAGTATATTTACCAACTTCTGGATGAGAATTTGGTTTAGGTTAGGCGAGTGAAGAAATCTTGGTTGCAAATCTGCATCTGTGTCATAGAAGTATAACTGTAAATACTTGGGGCCATCTTCTTTTGGAACCAATTGGTCAATATGGTGATAAATTTGTCCCTGTGCAGGAAATGTGTAAACTCCAGACCTCCTACTGCAGAACCTTTGATTCAAGATGACACCAAGAGAGGTAAAAGAGAAATGAGAATTGAAGTACCGTATATGATCTTGGAAGTATTTTGCATTTGGATCCTGACTTGCGTACAACTGACGCAATTCATCAGGAATCCTGACTTGCGAAGTGAGGACAACACGACGAAGAATCAGAGCCGGGACTAGGGCATCGGCACCATCGGCACGTGGGAAGGCCCCACCTCCACCGTCAGCGACGATAGCCATCCGTACGCAATAGCAGGAGCACACCAGGCCCAGCCGAGCCCTCGTGGGCCCGTAAAGCTCACACCCTCGCCCTGCAGCCGGCATGCCGTCGGCGCTGCCGCCCCATATCCGAGCCGCTCCTCCTTCTCACCGCGCCGCAGACAACGAGGCCACGCCGGGGGCCCGACCCGCTAGGACGCAGAGGGGCCCGCCGGGCCCAGATCTAGGCTGGGGGCGCGACGTCGGTCACCCAGCACCACCACGCCGCCCTGCCGCCAAGGAGCGGCGACGACACCATGCCTGCCGCCGGCCGCCGCCGGCCGCCGCCGCAGGGCCGTTGGACCGCAGCCAAGCCAGGTTGCACCGCCGCCGCCTCCCTGCCCCGGAAGGGAGCACACGCGTGCGGGGACGAGAAGGCCCGCTGCCACCGGCACCACCCGGCCAGCGCCCGCCGGCGACGGCGGGGGGAGACGAGGGAGGGGGGCCGCGGGTGAGGAGGTCGAGCTCCGCCCCGGCCTCCTCCCGGGGAGGCGGCGCGAGGCAGATCTGGATGGGGGATGGGGGAAGGGGACGGAGGCGGGGTGCTAGGCCGGAGGCGCCGAGGGGAGGAGGGGGAACCCTAGCCACCTAGGCGTGGGAGGGGGGTTGTCGTCGGGCCTGATCGCTGCTTGTTGTTTTTGTGGGGTTTGGCCGTCTCACCTTCTTTCACGGCCTCTTCTTCCTCTTAAAAGGAAAACCGATTCTACCAGGCCCATCAGCATCAATGCACCGGCGCACACAAGTCGAAAAAAGTAAGGACGCGTCTAGCCAGCGCACAGCCGCCTAGAATGCTTAGGGCATTGATACGTCCAAAACGTATCTATAATTTCTGCTTGCTCCATGCCTCTTTTGTGTAATATTGCTATGATATTTATGCACTTCCATACACTTTTGATCATATTTGGACTAACCTATTAACTCAATGCACCCTAGTGCCAGTTCCTATTTTCTGCTGTTTTTCTATTTCAGGTTTCCCCCATATTAAAAGTGCCCTAAAAATTCCGGGAAAAATACAGGAAAAAACAGCGTATCGGGAGCTTCCAGAAAAACCAAGGCAGGGCGAGAGGGGAGCCTGGGGTGGCCCAGGCGGCCACCCGGCGCGGCCCCACCCCTGGCCGCGCTAGGGGGCGCCTGGGGCCCCACCTCCGCCTCTGGTGACCCCCTTTTGCATATATATTGCTCGCGTCCCGAAACCCTCGAGGACGGAACCCTTTTTCGCGATCTCATCTTTGTTCCGCCGCCGCCGCGCTTCCAAGATCGGGAGCACCAGGAGAACTCTTCCCGGCACCCTGCCGGAGGGGAGAACCACCACCGGGAGCTTCTCCACCACCATGGACGCTTCCCGGATGAGTTGTGAGTAGTCTCCCTTGGACCATGGGTCCTTGACCAGTAGCTATGTGATGTTCTCCTCCCCTCTTTGTTCTTCATGGATTAGACCTCGTGAGCTGCCCTACATGATCGAGGCACATATGTAATCTTTATGCTGTTGCTCTGCTGAGTTTGCTGGGATCCAATGGATTATGAGATTATGTTCAGATTGTGTGTGAGTAATATATTTGATTCACCTCTTTTATATTTATGTTCTTGAGTAATTCTTGCATGTTCTCCGTTGCTGTTTATTGCTTTGGCCGAGTAGTAGGTAGTAACTCCAAGAGGGAACGTTATGCTTGATTGTGGGTTCATGCCCCTCGATGACTAGTTTGAGTGACAGAAACATGAGTCTAGGGGATGTGCTGTTGCCACAAGGGGGAAAACAACGGTGCTTGTACTTGCGGGTGCAAGGATTGTTTACTTTACGCAAAGTTCTTTCAATGCAGTTGTCTGTTGCTTTGAGTTTACACTTTGGGTGGGACTCGCAACTTAATACCAGCGAGATGTTCTGGATAGATATCTCAAGGTGGATGATTAGTAGTAGATGCAGATGAATTTCGGTCTACTTGCCTTGGCGTACCGCCCATGCTTTTGAGCCTCTACCTTTCTGTACAGCATAGTTAGCATTGGTTTGCGCACATAATCCTGTCAATTGCCCAGCTGTAATTTGTTTACCTCGCTTAGCTGTTTTATCGTCTTTTGGGAGAGAGACATCACTAGTGAACATCATGGGACCCCGGTCCATATTACCATCACTGATCACACCCGCTATTTACTTCCTGTTCTTATTTCCTAGTTGCAGTCATACCTATCACTATTATCTCTTGCGTTTGATCCTTTGTAAACGACAAGGCCGGAGGGATTGACAACCTCTCTGTACTCGTTGGGAGCAAATTTATTTGTATCTGTGTGCAGGTCCTGTCAAGCAAAAGTTTCTGGCGCTATTGACACCTTCTTGTCGACCCTCGGAGTCTCACGGGATTCGATCATTGGTATCTTTGCCAAGGGAAATTTGCCGCTACGCTACATCTCAAACCTTCCACTTGGGGTAACCAACGAGGGGCGAGAAGCCATCAAGCAAGTTTCTGGCGCCGTTGCCGGGGACTCCACTCTTCAAGATAGGGGAGTTGCACGCTATCTTTTATCTTTGCTTTTTTAGTCTTGTTAGTTTACCTTTCAGTTTTTGCTTTAGTGTCCCTTACCAAAAATCACAAAAATAGTTATCTTGCTTGCTGCTGTTATGGGTTCCACCGAGAACACCAAGTTGTGTGACTTCACTAGTCATAACAACAATGACTTTATCTGCACGCCTATTACTACACCTGCCACTTCACCACCCTCTTATGAGATTAAACCTGCTTTACTGAACCTAGTTATGAAAGATCAATTCTCCGGTGCTGGAGATGATGCTGCTTTGCACTTAAATAATTTTCTTGAACTCTGTGATATGCAAAAGTACCAAGAAATAGATGGTGATATTGTTAAGCTTAAGCTTTTTCCTTTCTCCTTGAGAGGAGGAGCTAAAATCTGGTTTCAATCCTTGTCTAGAAATAGCATAGATTCTTGGGACAAGTGTAAGGATGCCTTTATTGGGAAGTACTATCCCCTGCTAAAATTATCCAACTAAGGAGTAACATAATGAATTTTAAACAATTTTATAATGAACACGTTGCCCAAGCTTGGGAACGCATGAAATCTCTTGTCAAGAACTGCCCTACTCATGGTTTGACTACTTGGATGGTTATCCAAACTTTTTATGCAGGCTTGAACTTTACCTCGCGGAACTTGTTGGATTCGGCCGCGGGAGGAACCTTTATGTCAACTACACTTGGTGCTGCCACGAAGCTTCTCGATGAGATGATGACCAACTATTTCCAATGGCACACCGAACGCGCTCCAACAGGTAGGAAGGTAAACTCTGTCGAGGAGATTTCCTCCCTAAATGAAAAAGTTGACTTGATCATGTCTCTACTTTCCAAGCAATCTTCTATTGATCCTCATGATGTTCCTTTAAATTCTTTGATTGCTCAAGATCAAGTAAATGTGAACTTTATCTCTAGAAACAATTTCAATAACAATGCTTATAGGAGTAATTTTGGTAGCAACCCTAGACCGTTCCCCTCTAATTCCTATGGGAACAACAATGCTTATCCTAACACCATGAACTCCACTTCTGAACTAGAGATTATGCTTAAAGATTTCATTACTACCCAAAAAGCCTTCAATAAGAGTGTAGAAGAAAAACTAGCCAAACTAGATAATCTCTCTTCGAAGGTAGACAATTTAGCCCATGAGGTAGAGTTGCTTAAAATTAGAACTTCTCCTCTTGAGGAGAGGAAGACCACTCCTATGAATTCTATTCAAGTGCAAATTAATGAAAACATTAGGATGATGGCTAAACTTAAAGAGAGATGGGCTAGAGAAAATGTAATGCCCAGGATGGGACTATATCTCCTACGTGTCGAGGCACGACTTAAAGATATAAGCCCATTCTGGAATGATCGCAAGTTTGGTATCTTTGCACGACTCATGTAAAAGAGGGATTAAATTGCAAAAGGAGATAATTGGCTTACACTCGCCACTTCACACAATACATTACATGAGCAAAACATCATTCAAAACATCACAACCCATCTAAGGGCGAAGAACCAAAAGAAAGATACCAAAACAACATAAAGCCACAGGTCAAGATCGAATCCTAGTAGAAAACCACTACTGATCGTCGAAACGTCACAAGCATACGGCCACACTCTTCATCGAGCTCCCAGTGTAGAACTTGAACCAGCTCCTGCATCAAACTCGGCTGAACCTGCATCTGGTGTTGTAGTAACTGTGAGCCATGAGGACTCAGCAATCCCATAACCATGGGTATCAAGACTAGCAAAGCTTTATGGGTAGGAAGAGGTAAAGTGGTGAAGGTTGCAGCAGCGGCTAAGCATAATATGGTGGCTAACTTACGAGTACCAGAATAAGATGAGCATCTACGCAAACGGTCGCAAAAGTAGTGATCGCTAAAGATCCTAACTACATACGAGTCAAACATAACCCCACCGTGTTCTCTTCTCAAAGTGAAAAGAGACAGTCACGGTTACTCACACAGTTGTGTGTTTTACTTCGGATCCTCTGTCAAGTTTTCTACAACCGGACATTAACAAATTCCAATCTGCCACATAACCGCGGGCACGGATTTCGAAAGATCATAACCCTGCAGGGGTGTTCCAACTTAGCCCATCACAAGCTCTCACGATTAGCTGAAGTGATAAATATAATATCATCACCCCTTATCTTAGGGAAAATCCGATCAGGCTCGGCATCCCGGTAGCACAAGTCATTTCGATAATGGTAAAACAAGTCCAGCAAGACCTCCCGGCGTGCCGACACCCTGATAGTAGCCGCGCGTATCTCGTCTCAGGCCACGTCCGGATGGGAAAAGCTACGAGTAAAACCAAACCTCGAGTTTCCCCAAGGTGGCCCCGCAGGTTGCCCGTTTGGGACCAACACCATCAGCACTGGCCCCCCCTGCTATGTAGAATTAAGAATCCTCGGGGACGCGACCCCCTATGCAAATTTAATTAAATTAATTTAGTTGTTATTATGAGGCAAATTAAAACCAATGTTTGGCCTTGCTGGAGGAGTTTTATTCAAAGTCGAACTGTCAAGGGGTCCCCATCCACCCATCGTGTAAGGAACGCAAAATCAAGGAACATAATGCCGGTTTATCGGCGCCTAAGGTGGCATGAGTGGAACAAAACACCGAGCAAAAGGCCAAGCCTTCCACCCATGCCCAGTATATAGGTGTGTTAATAATAATTATAGATATTGTGATATGCCAACAACAAGTTCCCACCTGGAACGATCTTCATCTTCACCTGCAACTAACAACGCTATAAGAGGGGCCGAGCAAGCGGGTAACATAGCCAAACAGTGGTTTTGCTAGGAAGGTGTCAAGGTTAGAGGTTTCATGGCAACAAGGAGAGGCTGACATAAAAGATGGGTAGCGCGACATGTAACGATAGCATCGAGACAACTAAGCATGGCAATGGTAGTAAAGGTATCCAAGGGTATGATCATCTTGCCTGGGATTCACAAGGGAGAAGAACGGTTCCGTGAAGAAGACGGAGCAGCAGTCGAGCGAATCCTCACAACTCCGGAACGAAACCGAAGCTAACAAGAGAAGCAACCGGAAAGAAGGAAACAACACGGTAAACATGGCATACGATGCACATCCAAGTATGATGCATGTCCGGTTTAATTATGCATGGCATGGCAAGTGCACAAACAAATCTACAAGTTAAGTGGAGATCAATATGCAACGAGTTGCATATTGACGAAACACCACATTTTATTATTTAGTTGACTCTCGTTATTTACAAGACAAGATTAAATGTTTGTTAACATGGCAAGAGGTGAAGCATAATAAAACTACACTATTTAGACATTTTAAATGAGGCCGGAAAATAACAACAACAGTTCCGGAAAATCCCCATGAGCATGTTTAGTAATTATTAAGCAACAACAATTCACACATATTAATGTTGTTAATATGATGCGGATGACATGATCAAGTTTATGCAATTTAGTAAAAGTTGACATGAGAGATATGAAGCATTGTCACCGTGGTGGAAGAAAAGGGTGCCACGACAACGATAACCAAAATGATGCAACGGCAACATCTCGGTTCCGGTAACTCGTCGAGAGTCCGGTGCAAAAGGAAAGAATCGACGTGAGCAAGTCGAACAAGATGAAAGTGGGTTGATCCCGTCACCGGGTTCCCACGAGTCGGCGACGAGGCAACCGAGGAACACGACAAAAGAAGGGCACAACGGGCACGGTGCACACAAGGCAAACATTTCATACAACACAAGCATGTCACGGGTCATTGTCTCGGGGTTATACCTTCGAAACACTTGTTTCGGGGCGGTTCGAGTTCGTAGAGGAAGAAGGCGTTCACGTTCGGAGAGGAAGTAGCCGTTTCACGAGGTCGCCAACGAGTAGTCGTTCCATAGAGGTACTTGGCGCCTCGGTAGTCGTTCACGGGGCGACGGTAGTGGTACTCGCGGTCGTCGAACGTAGTGGTACTCGTTTCTTCCGAAGGTAGTCGTTCTCGTTCGTAGTCGTTCTCGTCCCCGAAGAGGTACTTGGCGCATCGCCGATCGTAGTGTAGGCGTTCCCGTTCGTAGTTGTACTTGTCATCGGAGGGGTACTTGACGATCTCGGGGTCCCTCGTTCGAAGAACTCGGCATCACGGCAGCAAGCAAAAGAGGCGCGGCATAAGATGGCAGCAAGCAAAAACAGCACGGCACGGTCACGGTCTTGGAGCAACAGCAAGGAGACAACACGGCAGAGGCAGGGGCCGCGGGATCCGGTGCTGGGGAAGAAGGGCGCAAGGCCAGGCGACGTAGTTGACCGGAGGGAGGTGCGGGATCCGACCCTGGCGAGGACGAGGGACTAGCGCCCTGGGGACGCGGCGCGGTGGAACTCGCCTTGGCGCTCGAGGAAGGCCTGGGCGCGCGCGAGGCAGCTGGGGCGTCGGCGGCTCCTGGGAGAAGCAGAGGAGCAGCGCGGTCATGGGGCGCTGGAGAGGAGGGCACACTGGCGCGCTCGGGGCCAGGCGAGGAAGAAGGAGCGAGGCGCCCGGCGCTCGTCGCGTGGAGGGCCTGAGGGCTGGAGACGGAGGGAGCGGACTCCGGCCGGGGCAGGCGCCTGAGGCGTCGCAAGCGGCGGCGGCCTTGCTGGAGATCGGCGGGGGG
>LR738709.1:13849308-13889108 GCA_902687465.1 Secale cereale
GTGTTCGGGCATAGGGAGGGGATGCGGGATGAGCCTCGGGCGAGAGAAAACGGGCGAAGGGGAATCGGGGCTGCAGCGGGAGATCGAAGGGAGGCTCGGGCGCTGCGCAGGGAGAGTTGGTCGAGGGGTGGCGGCGCTGCGCAGGGAAAGGAGGAAGAGGACGTTCGGGCTTAGGGTTAGAGAGCGAATTGGGCCACGGGGAAGTTGGGCCAGGAGGCCAGATGGGCTCTGGGAGGCCTAGACCGCGGCTGGGAGGTGGCTTGGGCCAAAAGGAGGCCGAAGGATGGAAGGCTGGCTGGGAGGAGAGGAATGGGCCTGAAGGCCTAGGAAGGAGGCGGTTGGGCCTGAGGCCTGGCTGCTCTCTTTTAAACTGCTGCTGTTTTAAAAAAAACAGAAAACATCAAGGAGAACGAAAAGGAAGGAGGTGATCTGAATAGGATTAAGGCATAGGGTAAAAATCCCTGGACTCACAAAAATGTCAGGAATTTACATAAAATTGATGGAAGGTTTTGGAAGAACCTCGATAAACGGGAAAAGAATATAGGGAGGGTTTAAGGCAAGGAATTGAGAAGAAAAGGCATGGGGAAAAATATGCAAGTGTGTTGGGTTATTCCGAAGCAATGGAATATTATTATATAGCTCCCTAATAATATTGAGAGGCTTTTATATGTTTTAAAGAGAAGACATTCTTCCCTCGATTTAAATGGACCGAAGGTCCACACGGTTTATTTAGGTTGAGATGCAAAATAAATATGACATGATGGCATGATGACATGATGCAATGCAAAAATAAATAACACAAGCACAAAGAAACACGGAAGACCCCGGAACATCTGGAATCTTCTGGAATCTTCTGGAATCTTCTGGGAGGTCGGTCTTCGGGCGTCACAGAAAAGGAGGGAGAAGATAGAATTAAGAGCCTTCCTACCCACCACACTGTTGCTACTATCCAAGTTGTTGAGGATATCCAAACTCTTAGCACCCAATGCACTCCTAGTCCCATTGGACCTATTAATGGTGATGCTATGACCTCAACTGTAGAAGAAACTCGTATGACCATAGAAGCTACCAAACAAGTGAGCGTAAAGGACACCACTACCACTTTACTTGATAGTAGTGACCTTGATTTTGATAATTGCACCCTTTCTGAAGTTATTGATTTTCTTCACAAGATGTCTAGAGATCCCCACACTAGCACACTTAATCTTGCCTTCACGGAGCATATCACTAACGCTCTTATCAAAGCTAGGGAGGAGAAGCTTAGGGTAGAAGCCTCCATACCTAGAAAGCTAGAAGATGGTTGGGATCCTATGATTAAAATTAAGTTGAATAACTTCTCTTGCTATGCTTTATGTGATGTTGGAGCTAGTACCTCCGTTATGCCCAAAAGAATGTATGATATGCTTAAATTGAAATCTTTTGATCCTTGTTCTTTTGGTGTTCGTCTTGTTGATTCTTCCGTAAAGAAACCTTTGGGGAAGATCGACGATGTACTTATCGTTGTCAATGACAATTATGTTCCCGTTGATTTTACTATTATGGATATTGAATGTGAACCTTCATGTCCAATTATTTTGGGACGTCCTTTTCTTCGCACCATTGGTGCTATCATTGACATGAAAGAGGGGAATATAAAATTCCAATTTCCTCTCAAGAAAGGGATGGAACACTTCCCTTGAAAGAAGATTAAGTTGCCTTTTGAGTCCGTTACACGGGCTACCTATTCTTTTACTCTTGATAAAACTTGATCCTCTCTCTTTGCATCATGCCTAGCTTAAAGGCATAAAAGAAAGCGCTTTTGGGAGGCAGCCCACAACGAATAAAATTTTATTTTGCTTTTGTTGTGTCTTGATGTTTTTTACTACAGTAGCATCATCATTGTATCTTTTCTTTTCAGCTTTGTGCCGAGTTTAGCCTCCGATTGCAAGAAAGTTCAAAAGTTATGACGTGCAGTCCAGAAAACAGATTCTGTCCTTGGACAGAAAAATTCGTATAAAATCACCAGATCATCTTTTTGATCTGAATTTTTTTGACAGCGTGCTCTATACAATTGGCTTTCGGGCGTCGGTTCTGAGTTTTTTGATTTGAGTTGCAGAAGTGCCCCGAAAAAATTATTTACTACCTGCTGGTCTGTTTTTCACAGATTCCGTCCTGTTTTGCCTTTTCTTCGTTTTGCAAACCTTGAGCTTGCTTTTTCTTTGCAAAAACCTTTTGGCAATCTTGAGAAACAGTAGCTCTTCAAGATTATCTTTGTTTCCAGCAAGGAAAAGTTATTTTATTGTGGGTACTAACCTCGCTAATCAGATTATGATGAGTTATGTATGAAGGGAGTTTTCAAGTGTGCGAGGGAAGATGGTAAAAAGATTCAGGAGGGCCAAACGCTCAAGCTTGGGGATGCCCCCGTGCACCCCCAAGAAATATTCAAGAAGACTCAAGCATCTAAGCTTGGGGATGCCCCCGTGCATCCCCTTCTCCATCAACAATTATCAGTTCGTCGTTCGTTCCACTATATTTTAATCACTTCATGCGTTATGTGCTATGCTTGGAGCGTCTTGCTTTTAGTTTCCTTTTTAGTTTTCTTTAGCTTTGCTTGCTGTTCATAACGAGTTAGAACCCAGCTTTCTTTGTGTGGGAGAGAAACACACTCCACTTCAACCTAGAACACAACATAGGATTTTCATGCTTATCTTTGCTGTGTGTGTTCTTTGTCTTTCCATAGCTACTGTCATGTTTAGCTCTTAGTTTTCATGCTTTTCTTTTTAAAGAGCTTTTGTTTAGTTGGTTGTTGAACTCTCTTGAGTTTTCACGTTTATCTTGTTAAGTGGGTTTGTCTGTTGCACTGAGTTGTGTGTCTTAACTTAAAGTAGGTAATTGAGGTTGCTATTTAATTTTAGTAGTAACTTGCAATGGTTTTGAGGTATTACCATGAGTAATGTCTGAACTTTTGGTGTCAAGAGCTTTAGCCTATTAGTGATAGATGTCGTATTTTGGGAAATCCGTGTTTATTTTCGAAAACCTACAAAATAGTTGAGAACTTTAGCTACTAAATGGATCACTAATCTTTGGAGGGATCGAATATTAGAGTACACTCACGTACCATGCGTCGAGGATGCGCAAGGGTAACCAAACCCCCATACACACCTCCTCGGGGTACTTGTCTCTTTGTGAACCTCCTAATTAGATTGAGAGTTATTGATAATAAGTGCATGAGTTCTTCAGACTAATGTGAGTATTCGAAGGTTGACACTTCCACCTAACCATATTTTTCTAGCCTCTTCGGTACCGTGCATTGCCCTTTCTCACCTCGAGAGTTGGCGCATACTTCGCCGGTGCATCCAAATCCTTGGCACGATACGCTCTGTCATCATAAGCCTCATTATATCCTTCCTCAAAACAGCCACCATACCTACCTATTAAGGCATTTCCATAGCCTTTCTGAGATACATTGCCATGCAACATCCATCTTCTCATGACTTGATCTTCATGTCATACATGCTTTTTGCTTGATCGATGAGCCGCATGCTAGTTGGGCCTTGCCCTAATCATTGCTACATGACGCACTAGTATCATTGCATATCCTACTACACTGGCAGAGGCATACATTTGCATACATCATGATAGTTTCATTTTCTTTATGTTGAGTACTTTTGTAAAGTGTGAAAGATCTTCTATACTTCTTGTAATACATAGAGTGTTGCCCCTAAAGTGAGGGAAAGATCCCAAAGAGGACAAATCACAAGATTCCAAAGAGGACAAAATCAAAAGATCCCAAAGAGGACAAATGAGAGATAAATAGAAAGAGCCATTGAGGCCACAAAAAAATAAAAAGAAAAAAGAAAAAAAAGAGAAAAAGAAATAAAAAGAGAGAAGGGGGCACACTACTATTTCTTTTGAGAGATCCACACTCATACTCCATCTTATACCTTGTACTCCATAGAGATTATCATTCATGCATATAGCTATGTGGGGACCTTTACACTATAGAACTTGGCTTGTATATTCCAATGATGAGCCTCCTCAAAAGAGCTCTAGGTCTTCTTGAGCAAGCAAGTTGGATGCACCCCCACTAGTTCCATTGGAGAGCTTACCTTAGCTCATATGTGCATCCGTTGCATGGCAATCCCTACTCCTCACATCATATCTATCATTTGGCTTTCTCTCGCCGATGATTGTCCTCATTGATGTGAGCCTTTCACACCTTTTTTGTCTTCCCCCTCTATCATTTTTCTCTCTTTGCCATCCTAAGTGTCGACTTTCTTGCTTACGCTCATCCATTGCATGAGTGCTCAAAATATCGAAAGGGAGTGGATCATTTTGACTTGTACCTGGCTGACGGTCTGGGGATGAGTCAAGATAAGATTCCAAAGAAGACCAAGTGTGAAACTTTAGTAGATTAAGTTCTCAACAATATAAAAACTATGTTTTACTCTCTCATATATCCCTATCCCCTTTCTTGCACGCAAACACCATTTGGAGACATTCGAGTCACGGACAGCGAGAGCTCTTGCACCTTTATGTTCTTATGTTACTTGTTACAATGCTAATATAGACTCTTGCTTGTTATGACTTGAATTGAATTACATGCCTTGATTGCTTTACTTAAAAGTTCCTATATGGTTGGTAGCATGTCACCACAGAAGTTATGCTTGTTATCATTTACCTACTCGAGGACGAGCAGGAATTAAGCTTGGGGATGTTGATACGTCCAAAACGTATCTATAATTTCTGCTTGCTCCATGCCTATTTTGTGTGATATTGCTATGATATTTATGCACTTCCGTACACTTTTGATCATATTTGGACTAACCTATTAACTCAGTGCACCCCAGTGCTAGTTCCGGTTTTCTGCTGTTTTTCTATTTCAGGTTTCCCCCATATTAAAAGTGCCCTAAAAATTCCGGGAAAAATACAGGAAAAAACAGCGTATCGGGAGCTTCCAGAAAAACCAAGGCAGGGCCAGAGGGGAGCCTGGGGTGACCCAGGCGGCCACCCGGTGCGGCCCCACCCCTGGCCGCGTCAGGGGGGGCGCCTGGGGCCCCACCTCCGCCTCTGGTGACCCCCTTTTGCATATATATTGCTCGCGTCCCGAAACCCTCGAGGACGGAACCCTTTTTCGCGATCTCATCTTTGTTCCGCCGCCGCCGCGCTTCCAAGATCGGGAGCACCAGGAGAACTCTTCCCGGCACCCTGCCGGAGGGGAGAACCACCACCGGGAGCTTCTCCACCACCATGGACGCTTCCCGGATGAGTTGTGAGTAGTCTCCCTTGGACCATGGGTCCATGACCAGTAGCTATGTGATGTTCTCCTCCCCTCTTTGTTCTTCATGGATTAGACATCGTGAGCTGCCCTACATGATCGAGGCACATATGTAATCTTTATGCTGTTGCTCTGCTGAGTTTGCTGGGATCCGATGGATTATGAGATTATGTTCAGATTGTGTGTGAGTAATATATTTGATCCACCTCTTTTATATTTATGTTCTTGAGTAATTCTTGCATGTTCTCCGTTGCTGTTTATTGCTTTGGCCGAGTAGTGGGTAGTAACTCCAAGAGGGAACGTTATGCTTGATTGTGGGTTCATGCCCCTTGATGACTAGTTTGAGTGATAGAAACATGAGTCTAGGGGATGTGCTGTTGCCACAAGGGGGAAAACAACGGTGCTTGTACTTGCGGGTGCAAGGATTGTTTACTTTACGCAAAGTTCTTTTAATGCAGTTGTCTGTTGCTTTGAGTTTACATTTTGGGTGGGACTCGCAACTTAATACCAGCAAGATGTTCTGGATAGATATCTCAAGGTGGATGATTAGTAGTAGATGCAGATGGATTTCGGTCTACTTGCCTTGGCGTACCGCCCATGCTTTTGAGCCTCTACCTTTCTGTACAGCATAGTTAGCATTGGTTTGCGCACATAATCCTGTCAATTGCCCAGCTGTAATTTGTTTACCTCACTTAGCTGTTTTATCGTCTTTTGGGAGAGAGACATCACTAGTGAACATCATGGGACCCCGGTCCATATTACCATCACTGATCACACCCGCTATTTACTTCCTGTTCTTATTTCCTAGTTGCAGTCATACCTATCACTATTATCTCTTGCGTTTGATCCTTTGTAAACAACAAGGCCGGAGGGATTGACAACCTCTCTGTACTCGTTGGGAGCAAAGTTATTTGTATCTGTGTGCAGGTCCTATCAAGCAAAAGTTTCTGGCGCTATTGACACCTTCTTGTCGACCCTCGGAGTCTCACGGGATTCGATCCTTGGTATCTTTGCCAAGGGAAATTTGCCGCTACGCTATATCTCAAACCTTCCACTTGGGGTAACCAACGAGGGGCGAGAAGCCATCATGCATCTCCAGCCGCGCCCCCAGGAAGGCCTCCCCAGGATTTTTTTTGCGCCGGCGCCGAAAAAACGGCCCAATCGTGCCCCCAGGAGCCCGATTTTCGCCGGCCTGGGCAGAAAACAGCCCCGGCGGACCCAGGCCGAACCCGTCGCGCTGGGGGGCGCCCGGGGGCGCCGAGGCGAACTGTTTTTGTGCGAAAAAGCCGCGGGCCAACCACGTCAGGGACACGGCTGCTCGTCTTCCCCTAACTGCCTCGGTTCCCATGGGGAATCAATGGCAAGGCTGCCGCCGGTCAGCCTTGCCATTGATTCCTCACGGGTGGCGCGTCACGGGACAGCGCGTCGACGCCTCCCCTCCCTCGCACGCGTACACACGGGCGCGATGCGGCTATAAAAGCCGGTGATCTCTCAGTCGCCTGTGCCCACACCAGACTCGCCCCTCGCCGCCGCCCAACCCCTCTCTCTCCGTCTCCGTCTTCCTCTCCCGAGCGCCGCCGGCAGCCCCTCTCTCTCCCTCTCTACCACCGCCAAACCCGTCGCCATGGTAGAGCGCTTCCCCGGAGACGAGGCAGCGGCGAACGGCTTCGGCTGCCGTTCGCTCCGCGAACAGGAGTCCTGGCTCCTGTTCCAGGCGAACATCCCGGCGTCGCCGGACATGCACTCGCAGCATCGACATCGTCATCAACGAGGGCGGCCAGCGCCTCCTCCTCGTCGGCTCCTCCATGCTTCGTCAAGCCAAAGATGGAGCCGGGGCTGGCGCCGGTGAAGACGGAGCCGGGGCTGCCGCCGGTGAAGGCGGAGTTCGACGACGACGATGCGGCCCTGGAATGGGCGCACCAGGACTCCATTGCGATGGAGAAGGCGCGCCGGGAGAAGAAGAAGGAGCGCCAGCGCGTCGCCCTGCGCCGCTTCGAGGAGCGGCGACGCGGCCGCGATGAAGACGGGGTCGTCGTCTTATGCGATAGTGACGACGACGACGACGCGCTGATACGTCCAAAACATATCTATAATTTCTGCTTGCTCCATGCCTCTTTTGGGTGATATTGCTATGTTATTTATATACTTCCATACACTTTTGATCATATTTGGACTAACCTATTAACTCAGTGCACCCCAGTGCCAGTTTCTGTTTTCGGCTGTTTTTGTATTTCAGGTTTTCACATTACGAGAACTGCCAGAAAAAATCCAGAAAAATTATATAAAAAATCAGCATTCCAGAAGCTACCAGGCACCCGAAGCACAGCCGGAGGGGGGCCACCAGGGCCCCAGGCGCCCTGGTGGCGCGCCCCCCCTGGGCCGCGCCCGGGGGGCGCCTGGGCCCCCCGAGCCTCGTCTGATGCCCCCCTTTGGCATATATTTAAAGCGTCTCCCGTAACCCTCGAGACGGGAATTCTTTTTCGCGATCTCATCTCTGTTCTGCCGCCGCCGCCGCTTCCAAGATCGGGAGCACCAGGAGAACCCTTCCCGGCACCCTGCCGGAGGGGAGGATCACCACCGGGAGCTTCTCCACCACCATGGACGCCTCCCGGATGAGTTGTGAGTAGTCTCCCTTGGACCATGGGTCCATGACCAGTGGCCATGTGATGTTCTCCTCCCGTTCTTGTGCTTCACTAATTAGTCCTCGTGAGCTGCCCTACATGATCGAGGCACATATGTAATCCTTATGCTGTTGCTATGATGAGTTTGCTGGGATCCGATGGATTATGAGATTATGTTCAGATTGTGTTTGAGTAATATATTTGATTCACCTCTTTTATATTTATGTTCGTAAGTAATTCTTGCATGTTCTCCGTTGTTATTTATTGCTTTGGCCAAGTAGTAGGTAGTGACTCCAAGAGGGAACGTTATGCTTGATTGTGGGTTCATGCCCCTCGATGACTAGTTTGAGTGACAGAAACATGAGTCTAGGGGATGTGTTGTTGCCACAAGGAGGAAAACAACGGTGCTTGTGCCCGCGGGTGCAAGGATTGTTTACTTTACGCAAAGTTCTTTTAATGCAGTTGTCTGTTGCTTTGAGTTTACACTATGGGTGGGACTCGCAACTTAATACCAGCGAGATGTTCTGGATAGATATCTCAAGGTGGATGATTAGTAGTAGATGCAGATGGATTTCGGTCTATTTACCTCGGCATACCGCCCATGCTTTGAACCTCTACCTTTCTTGCAACTTAGTCAGCATTGGTTTGCGCACATGGTCCTGTCAATTGCCCAGCTGTAATTCGTTTACCTCACATAGCAGTTTTATCGTCTTTTGGGAGAGAGACATCACTAGTGAACATCATGAGACTCCGGTCCATATTACCATCATTGATCACATCCACTATTTACTTTCTGCTTTTTACTTACTATTGCAATTATACCTATCACTAT
The DNA here is from genome assembly GCA_902687465.1 of Secale cereale. Taxonomy (NCBI): domain Eukaryota; kingdom Viridiplantae; phylum Streptophyta; class Magnoliopsida; order Poales; family Poaceae; genus Secale; species Secale cereale. The sequence goes on from LR738709.1 coordinate 13,858,019, forward strand.
TATCACTTGCGTTTGATCCTTTGTAAACTACAAGGCCGGAGGGATTGACAACCTCTCTGTACTCGTTGGGAGCAAAGTTATTTGTATTTGTGTGCAGGTCCACATTGATTGAGAATATCTGGCGCCGTTAGCAGTTGACACCTTCTTGTTGAAACTGGGAGTCTCAGGGAAATCGATCCTTGGTATTGCCAAGGGAAAACTTCTGCTACACTGCATCTCAAACCTTCCACTTGGGGTAACCAACGAGGGGTGAGAAGCTGATACGTCCAAAACGTATCTATAATTTCTGCTTGCTCCATGCCACTTTTGGGTATATTGCTATGATATTCATACACTTCCATACACTTTTGATCATATTTGGACTAACCTACTAATCCAGTGCACCCCGGTGCCAGTTTCTGTTTTCGGCTGATTTTGTATTTCAGGTTTTCACGTTACGAGAACTGCGAGGAAAAATCCAGAAAAATCATATAAAAAATCAGCGTTCCGAAACCGACCTTGCGCCCGAAGTACAGCCGGGGGGGCCACCGGGGCTCGGGGCGCCCTGTGGGCGCGCCCCCCTGGGCCGCGCCGGGGGGGGGCGCCTGGGCCCCCCGAAGCCCGTCCGGTGCTCCCCTTTGGCATATATTCAGAGGGTCCCTCGAAACCCTCGACACAGAAACTCTTTTCGCGATCCCATCTCTGTTCCGCCGCCGCCGCCGCTTCCAAGATCGGGAGCACCAAGAGAACTCTTCCCGGCACCCTGCCGAAGGGGAGGATCACCACCGGGAGCTTCTCCACCACCTTGACACCTCCCGGATGACTCGTGAGTAGTCTCCCTTGGACCATGAGTCCATGACCAGTAGCTATGTGATGTTCTCCTCCCATTCTTGTGCTTCACTAATTAGTCCTCGTGAGCTGCCCTACATGATCGAGGCACATATGTAATCCTTATGCTGTTGCTATGATGAGTTTGCTGGGATCCGATGGATTATGAGATTATGTTCAGATTGATCTTGAGTAATATATTTGATTCACCTCTTTTATATTTATGTTCATAAGTAATTCTTGCATGTTCTCCGTTGTTATTTATTGCTTTGGCCGAGTAATACGTAGTGACTCCAAGAGGGAACGTTATGCTTGATTGTGGGTTCATGCCCCTCGATGACTAGCTTGAGTGACAGAAACATGAGTCTAGGGGATGTGCTGTTGCCACAAGGGGGAAAACAACGGTGCTTGTGCCCGCGGGTGCAAGGATTGTTTACTTTACGCAAAGTTCTTTTAATGCAGTTGTCTGTTGCTTTGAGTTTACACTATGGGTGGGGCTCGCAACTTAATACCAGCGAGATGTTCTGGATAGATATCTCAAGGTGGATGATTAGTAGTAGATATTGATGGATTTCGGTCTACTTACTTTGGCGTACCGCCCATGCTTTCAACCTCAACCTTTCTTGCAATGTAGTCAGCATTGGTTTGCGTTCGTGGTCCTGTCAATTGCCCAGCTCTAATTCGTTTACCTCACATAGCTGTTTTATCGTCTTTTGGGAGAGAGACATCACTAGTGAACATCATGTGACTCCGGTCCATATTACCATCATTGATCACATTTGCTATTTACTTTTCATTATTATTTACTATTGCAAAACACTATCTATCACTACTATCATTGCTTTTAATCCTTTGTGAACTACAATGCCGGAGGGATTGACAACCTCTCTGTACTCGTTGGGAGCAAAGTTATTTGTATATTTGTGCAGGTCCACGTTGATTGCTAATTGCGCCGTTAGCAGTTGACACCTACTTGTTGAACCTAGGAGTCTCTAGGGATTCGATCCTTGGCATCTTTGCTAAGGGAAAACACTTCCACAACACTGCATCTTTCACCTTCCACTTGGAGTAACCAACGAGGGGTTAGAGGCCCATCACGGAGTATTTTCTGGCGCCGTTGCCGGGGACTCCACTCTTCAGGATATGGGAGTTGCATGCTATCTTTTACCTTTGCTTTTTAGTCTTGTTAGTTTATCTTTCAGTTTTTACTTTAGTACCTTTTTATCAAAAATTACAAAAATAGTTATCTTGCTTGCTTGCTACTATGGGTTCCACCGAGAACACCAAGTTGTGTGACTTCACTAGTCACAACAACGATGACTTTATCAGCACACCTATCACTACACCTGCCACTTCAGCACCTTCATATGAAATTAAACCTGCTTTACTGAACTTAGTCATGAAAGATCAATTCTCCGGTGCTGGAGATGATGCTGCTTTATACTTAAACAACTTTGTTGAACTTTGTGATATGCAAAAGTACCAAGAAATAGATGGTAATATTGTTAAGCTTAAGCTTTTTCCTTTCTCCTTGAGAGGAGGAGCTAAAATTTGGTTTCAGTCTTTGCCTAGAAATAGCATAGATTCATGGGACAAGTGCAAAGATGCTTTTATCGGAAAATACTATCCACCTACTAAAATTATCCAACTTAGAAGTAACATAATGAATTTTAAACAATTGGATAATGAAAACGTTGCCCAAGCTTGGGAACGTATGAAATCTCTTATCAAGAACTGCCCTACTCATGGTTTGACTACTTGGATGGTTATCCAAACTTTTTATGCAGGCTTGAACTTTACCTCGCGGAACTTGTTAGATTCGGCCGCGGGAGGAACTTTTATGTCAACTACACTTGGTGCTGCCACAAAGCTTCTCGATGAGATGATGACCAACTATTCCCAATGGCACACCGAACGCGCTCCAACAGGTAGGAAGGTAAACTCTGTCGAGGAGATTTCCTCCCTTAATGAAAAAGTTGACTTGATTATGTCTCTACTTTCGAAGCAATCTTCTGTTGATCCTCGTGATGTTCCTTTAAATTCTTTGATTGCTCAAGAACAAGTAGATGTGAATTTTATCTCTAGAAACAATTTTAACAACAATACTTATAGGAGTAACTTTGGTAACAATCCTAGACCGTTCCCCTCTAATTTTTATGGGAACAACAATGCTTATCCTATCACCAAGAACTCACCTACTGAACTAGAGATTATGCTTAAAGATTTCATCACTACCCAAAAAGCCTTTAATAAGAGTGTAGAAGAAAAACTACATAAACTAGATGATCTTTCTTTTAAGGTAGACCATTTAGCCAATGAGGTAAAATTGCTAAAAATTGAAACTTCTCCTCTTAAGGAGAGGGAAGTCATTCCTATAAATGCTACTCAAGTGCAAATTAATGAAAATATTAGGATGACGGCTAAACTTAAAGAGAGATGGGCTAGAGAAAGGGAGGAAGAGGATAGAATTAAGAGCCTTCCTACCCACCACACTGTTGCTACTATCCAAGTTATTGAGGATGTTCAAACACTTAGCACCCAATGTACTCCTGGTCCCAATGGACCTATTAATGGTGATGCTATGACTATAGAAACCACCAAACATGTGAACCTAAAGGATACTACTACCACTTTACTTGATGCTCGTGACCTTGATTTTGATAATTGCACTCTTACCGAAGTTATTGATTTCCTTCACAAGATGTCTAGAGACCCCCGCACTAGCACGCTTAACCTTGCCTTTACAGAGCATATCACTAATGCTCTTATCAAAGCTAGGGAGGAGAAACTTAGAGTAGAAGCCTCCATACCTAGAAAGCTAGAAGATGGTTGGGATCCTATGATAAAAATTAATTTGAATGACTTCTCTTGCTATGCATTATGTGATGTTGGAGCAAGTACCTCTATTATGCCCAAAAGAATATATGATATGCTTAAATTGAAACCTTATGATTCTTGTTCTTTTGGTGTTCGTCTCGTTGATTCTTCCATAAAGAAACTTTTGGGGAGGATCGACGATGTTCTTATTGTTGTTAATGATAATTATGTTCCCGTTGATTTCACTATTATGGATATTGAATGTGATCCTTCATGTCCAATTATTTTGGGACGTCCCTTTTTACGCACCGTTGGTGCTATCATTGACATGAAAGAGGGTAATATAAAATTTCAGTTTCCTCTCAAGAAAGGGATGGAACACTTCCCTCGAAAGAAGATCAAGTTACCTTTTGAGTCCGTTGTACGGGCTAGCTATTCTTTTACTCTTGATAAAACTGGATCTATGCATTATGCCTAGCTTAAAGGCATAAAAGAAAGCGCTTTTGGGAGGCAGCCCACATGAATAATTTTTTTGCTTTTGTTGAGTCTTGATGTTGTTTACTGCTGTAGCATCATCATGAAGGAAATATGCCCTAGAGGCAATAATAAAGATGTTATTTGTATTTCCTTATATCATGATAAATGTCTTTTATTCATGCTAGAATTGTATTAACCGGAAACTTAGTACATGTGTGGATACATAGACAAAACAGTATGTCCCTAGTATGCCTATACTAGACTAGCTCATTGATCAAAGATGGTTATGTTTCCTAGCCATAGACATGAGTTGTCATTTGATCAACGGGATCATATCATTAGGAGAATGATGTGATGGACAAGACCCATCCGTTAGCATAGCACTATGATCGTTTAGTTTTACTGCTATTGCTTTCTTCATGACTTATACATGTTCCTATGACTATGAGATTATGCAACTCCCGAATACCGTAGGAACACCTTGTGTGCTATCAAACGTCACAACGTAACTGGGTGATCATAAAGATGCTCTACAGGTGTCTCCGAAAGTATTCGTGGTGCTGGCATAGATCAAGATTAGAATTTGTCACTCCGAGTGTCGGAGAGGTATCTCTGGGCCCTCTCGGTAACACCCATCACAATAAGCCTTGCAAGCAAAAAGACTAATGAGTTAGTCACGAGATGATGTGTTACGGAACGAGTAAAGAGACTTGCCGGTAACGAGATTGAACTAGGTATAGAGATACCGACGATTGAATCTCGGGCAAGTAACATACCGATGACAAAAGGAACAACGTATGTTGTTATGCGATTTTGACCGATAATAGATCTTCGTAGAATATGTAGGAGCCAATATGAACACCCAGGTTCCACTATTGGTTATTGACCAGAGATGAGTCTCGGTCATGTCTACATAGTTCTCGAACCCGTAGGGTCCGCACGCTTAACGTTTGATGACGATCGGTATTATGAGTTTATGAGTTTTGATGTACCAAAGGTAGTTCGGAGTCCCGGATGAGATCACGGACATGACGAGGAGTCTCGGAATGTCCGAGACATAAAGAATGATATATTGGACGACTATATTCGGACACCGGAAGTGTTCCGGAAAAGTTTCGGATTTAACTGGATTGCCGGAGAGGGTTACCGGAACCCCTTACGAGGGGGGATGGTCCATAGTGGGCCTTGAGGAAAGGAGAGAGGCAGCCCATAGAGGCTGGCCGGCGCCCCACCTAGGGATCCTAGTTGGACTAGGATTGGGGGGGGGGGACCTCTCCCTATTTTCCTTTCCCTCTCTTCCTTCTTGATGGACTCCTACTAGGAATAGGATTGCAATCCTATTCCTAGTAGGATTGCCCTAGCCGCACCATAGGAGGCCGGCCGGCCCTCCCCTCTTGCTCCTTTATATACGGGGGCAGGGGTGCACCCAAAGACACACAAGTTGAATTGTTCTAGCCGTGTGCGGTGCCCCCCTCCACAGAAACACACCTCGGCCATACCGTTGCAGTGCTTAGGCGAAGCCCTACGCCGGTGAATACATCATATCCGTCACCACGCCGTCACAACCGCGTCACTTGACGCTTCCGCTTTCGGTCTACGAGGGTATGTAGACACACTATTCCCTCTCGTTGCTATGCATCTGGTAGATAGATCTTGCGTGATCGTAGGAAAATTTTAAAATACTACGTTTCCCAACAGTGGCACCATGAGCCAGGTCTATGCGTAGATGATATGCACGAGTAGAACACAATGAGTTGTGGGCGATACTAGTCATACTGCTTACCAGCATGTCATATTTTGCTTCGGCGGTATTGTGAGATGAAGCGGCCCGGACCGACATTACGCGTACGCTTACGCGAGACTGGTTTCACCGTTACGAGCACTCGTTGTTTAAAGGTGACTGGCGGGTGTCTGTCCCTCTCACTTTAGCTGAATCAAGTGTGGCTACGCCCGGTCCTTGTGAAGGTTAAAACAGCACATACTTGACGAAACATCGTTGTGGTTTTGTATGCGTAGGTAAGAACGGTTCTTGCTAAGCCCGTAGCAGCCACGTAAAACTTGCAACAACAAAGTAGAGGACGTCTAACTTGTTTTTGCAGGGCATGTTGTGATGTGATATGGTCAAGACATGATGAGTTATACGGTTTTGTATGAGATGATCATGTTTTGTAATGTTATCGGCAACTGACAGGAGCCATATGGTTGTCGCTTTATTGTATGAAATGCAATCGCCATGTAATTGCTTTACTTTATCACTAAGCGGTAGCGATAGTCGTAGAAGCAATAGTTGGCGAGACGACAACGATGCTACGATGAAGATCAAAGTGTCGCGCCGGTGACGAAGGTGATCATGACGGTGCTTTGAAGATGAAGATCAAAAGCACAAGATGATGATGGCCATATCATGTCACATATTTTGATTGCATGTGATGTTTATCTTATTATGCTTCTTATTTTGCTTAGAACGACGGTAGCATTATAAGATGATCCCTTACTAAATTTCAAGGTATAAGTGTTCTCCCTGAGTATGCACCGTTGCGAAAGTTCGTCGTGCCGAGACACCACGTGATGATCGGGTGTGATAAGCTCTACGTTCAAATACAACGGGTGTAAGCCAGTTTTGCACACGCAGAATACTCGGGTTGAACTTGACGAGCCTAGCATATACAGATATGGCCTCGGAACACTGGAGACCGAAAGGTCGAGCGTGAATCATATAGTAGATATGATCAACATAAGATGTTCACCATTGAAAACTACTCCATCTCACGTGATGATCGGACATGGTTTAGTTGATTTGGATCACGTGATCATTTAGATGACCCAACGGTATGGCCGAGGTGTGTTTCTGTGGAGGGGGGCACCGCACACGGCTATCATCTAAGTTCGAAGGAGCCAATATGAACATCCAGGTTCCGCTATTGGTTATTGACCGGAGATGAGTCTCGGTCATGTCTACATAGTTCTCGAACCCGTAGGGTCCACACGCTTAACGTTTGATGACGATCGGTATTATGAGTTTATGAGTATTGATGTACCGAAGGTAGTTAGGAGTCCCGGATGAGATCACGGACATGACGAGGAGTCTCGGAATGTCCGAGACATAAAGATTGATATATTGGACGGCTATATTCGGACACCGGAAGTATACCGGAAAAGATTCGGATTTATCGGGAATGCCGGAGGGGGTTACCGGAACCCCCTACGAGAGGGGATGGTCCATAGTGGGCCTAAAGGGAAAGAGAGAGGCAGCCCATAGGGCTGGCCGGCGCCCCCACCTAGAGTTCATAGTTGGACTAGGATTGGGGGGGGGGGGGGCGCCACCTCTCCTATTCCTTTCCCCCTTCTTCCTTTCGGTGAATCCTACTAGGAATAGGATTGCAATCCTATTCCTAGTAGGACTCCTTCCCTAGCCGCACCAGGAAGGGCCGGCCGGCCTCCCTCCCCTGCTCCTTTATATACGGGGGCAGGGGGGCACCCAAAGACACACAAGTTGAATTGTTTTAGCCGTGTGCGGTGCCCCCCTCCACAGAATCACACCTCGGTCATACCGTCGCGGAGCTTAGGCGAAGCCCTGCGCCGGTGAACACATCATATCCGTCACCACGCCGTCGTGCTGACGAAACTCTCCCGTGAAGCTCAACTGGATCAAGAGCTCGTGGGACGTCATCAAGCTGAACGTGTGCTGAACGCGGAGGTACCGTACGTTCGGTGCTTGATCGGTTGGATCGTGAAGAAGTTCGACAACATCAACCGCGTCACTTGACGCTTCCGCTCCCGGTCTACGAGGGTACATAGACACACTCTTCCCTCTCGTTGCTATGCATCTGGTAGATAGATCTTGCGTGATCGTAGGAAAATTTTAAAATACTACGTTCCCCAACACTGCCAACTAAACATCAGTGTCTGTGCAACTAGACTACATTGCCGCGCCAACTTAGCATATGTGTGTGCAACTAGTGTCCTGCCAACTAAACATCAATGTGTGTGCAACTAGACTAGATTGCCGCGCCAACTGAGCATATGTGTGTGCCAAATAGTTCTGTCAACTAAACATCAATGTGTGTGTGCAACTAGACTACATTGCCGCGCCAACTGAGCATGTGTGTGCAACTAGTGTCCTGCCAACTAAATATCAATGTGTGTGCAATTAGACTAAATTACAAGCCGACTGGGCATATGTGTGTGCAACTAGTCTTCCTGCCAACTAAACATCAATGTGTGTGCAACTAAACTATATTATAAGAGGAGGTTGCACATCGACTTTCGTCGAGGCAATAGATTAGTTGTAAGGGCATATTTCTCCCTAAGTAGTTTTGGTGATTGATGACAATGCATTTGCGGACTAATCGTATGCTCTAAGCTCTCTCAGGTATATCTCACCTAGGCACAAGACGATTGTTTGCCCCTCGTATTCGATGGAAGACGCAGTTTCCTTTTTGCTCCTTGTCGGTGGCTTTGAGTAATAGGAAAGCCGTACTATTAAGAGGGGGTCCGCTTCGGAAAGGTCTGGATGGAATCAACACGTACACATCTTACTCTCGCACCACCTTTCCTTTGCTTCTCTGGAGCTCCGGCCATTTTTTCTCGTATATGCAAACCATGGCTTCCTACTTGTACATCTACCTGGCAAGCGGTAGTACCGCTCATATAAATGGTAGTACCGCACATCCACACGGTAGTACCGCGGCTCTAGGACGGTAGTACCGTGTATCTGGCCCAGCACTGCACCAAGTACGGAAGTATGTGCGGAAGTAATTTTTTACTTCCGCATCCTATGCGGTAGTACCGCTTGAGTCAAGCGGCAGTACCGTGCCGTGTTTTGCTACTACCGTATTTCTGCGGATGTAGCTACGGATGTATTTTATTTCATCCGTGTCTGTCCTCAGCCTGCTTGTCTCTGCCTTGCGGTAGTACCGCAAGGGCGAGCGGTAGTACCGCTCAGGCAGTACTACCGCCCGTATGCCTTCGCAACAGAGTACATTCTGGCTAGTACTGCTCCAGCGGTAGTACCGCACCTAGAGCGGTAGTACCGCTGGACAAGCGGTAGTACCGCAACTTACGTGCGGTAGTACCGCGCTCTGCGGGCAGAAATGTGGGATAACGGTTGGATTTGTTCTCCCACTATATATAGGGAGTCTTCTTCCCCAAGAAGACTCACCTCTTCCACCCCAAAGCTCCATTGTTGCTCCAAGGTCCATTTCCGCCCGATCTCTCTCCCTAGCCAATCAAACTTGTTGATTTCCTCGGGGGAGCTTGAGGAGGCATCGATCTACACTTCCACCAAGAGATATTTGATTCCCCCCACTAATCCTTGCGGATCTTGTTACTCTTGAGTGTTTGAGCACCCTAGACGGTTGAGGTCACCTCGAAGTCATATTCCATTGTGGTGAAGCTTCGTTGTGTCGTTGGGAGCCTCCAATTCGGTTGTGGAGATAGCCCCAACCTTGTTTGTAAAGGTTCGGTTGCCGCCTTCAAGGGCACCACTAGTGGAATCACGGCACCTTGCATTGTGTGAGGGCGTGAGGAAAATACGGTGGCCCTAGTGGCTTCTTGGGGAGCATTGTGCCTCCACACCGCTCCAACGGAGACGTACTTCCCCTCAAAGGGAAGGAACTTCGGCAACACATCCTCGTCTTCACCGGTTCCACTTGTGGTTATTTCTTATCTTTACTTTTGCAAGGTTTACTTGTTTATCTTATATAGCTTGCTTGTGAGGTTGTTATCTTTACTTTCTACTAGTTGTCATCTTAGTAACTTATCTAGACAATTTACTTTGACGCATAATTTAAAGTGGTTAAGAAAAGCTAAAAATTGTTAGTTGCCTATTCACCCCCCCTCTAGTCAACCATATCGATCCTTTCATTAGTTGCACATCAAAGTTGTCGTGGTTGCTAGGTTGCAACCTCATACGAAGGTGCAACTTCAAACATTAGTTTTCGATAAAAATTGCATGATGTAGTACTAAAGTTGCACAATACAGTACTAAAGTTGCACAATATATCATCAAAGTTGGCATAAAAAATATTCGTTGAAACATATTCAAATGGAATCTAGTTTCAAAGATCTCGTCAAGACGAACCTAACGGTGAAGACGGATCTGAATTCCGACACGTGGTTTGAAAGATATGACTTTAAAAAAATTGAAGAAGCGGAATAAATACACGTGAATCTGCTTTGTTGTCCATCGAATATAATAAATCTGACTGCATTTAATGATCAATCACACGCACTAGCAGACAAATCCTACACATGCATGCGTGTGGCAGAGTCATCTGCTCGTTCTCTCCGTTTAGTGCGCGTGCACTTTGGAGGTTTTAGGAAAAAAATATAGAAAATCGGCGCACGCACTTATGCTGCCTCCACACGGACGCCGCCGACGGCGCCTCCTCCCCAGGTGCGACCTCTTCCTTCCCGCACTTATGCTGCGAACCCTGCCCACACTGCACAGCAGATTTGGGTTATATTTGTTCCAAATTAGGTTCTAGTTATGTCCTCCAGACCTGTACCAAATTTGCACAGTAAAATATGATGTTGTGTTTATTGGAGTATGACATGGCAGCATTACTGGAACAGTATCAAACGCACATAACTGAACTTTTCTATACGAGATGAAGTTGAAACTTGTGAATTTAGTGGAATAATAGTTCCGCATCACTATATTGTTTGGAGCTGTGAAGTTTATAATGATTTTAGAGTTCACTTGCTGTCAAAATCTTGTTCAGTTCCCAACTTCACCTGATGATGCTCTGTGTTAATTCCCTCGGCACTTATAAGCGGCCTTTGATGCCATTTTCTGACAATCTGTTCCTGGTTCATAAATTTACTCCGGGGATTTGTCATGTGTGAATGACATAACCAATGGAACTCCGTATTTTGTAAGTCTGTGATCTTGCAACACCGAAATCTTGTATTTGCGTGTTTAATCTGTTGCATTTACCACATAGTATACTACTCACATGTTAACACCAAGTTTTTTTTTCAAAAATATAATTAACTCAGCTCCTATCATTTGATCCAAGACATTTTTTTTCTTCGATAAAGAACTTTTCATTGAATAGATATATCAAGGTGATACAATCGGTAGGTAGATGCACACAACCAATAGATATACAACACCGAAAGCCCGGCCTCTGCATAGGTAGATGCATACAGCCAAAAAGTCCAGAGCACCTTAAAAATAAAATTATTCGGTACAATGCCAAGCAATAAAACGTGTCCAGCCTAAGAAACGGTAGATCCTATCCGTAGATCACACCGCCATCCATGTGGGTAGAAAACCTCCCTGGCCGTACGCTCCAGCCGTGTAGACACCATCATAAAAAGGTCCCTGTCCTCCGGCTTCTGAAGGATAGACCACGTACGGAGCCATCGTGTACAAACATGGATAACCTGCATAGGAGATGAGACACATTTATTGTTAAAAACCACATCATTCCTATTTCCTAGTAAGCCACATTGCCCAGCATAAGGCCGCCGCTCCAACTAGAATATGTGCAGAAAATTGTTTATCAATACCCCGCAACCAGTTGCCGAACATATTCGGTGCACTACGTGGTGGGTATAAATTCAAAGCTACTTGGACCACGGCCCAAACTGCCCGAGCGAACTTGCACTCAAAAAATAAGTGCTTGATAGTCTCGTCATGTTGGCAAAAGACACATGTCTTGGGCCCATGCTAGTTTCGTCGTGTCAGGTTATCTCTAGTTATGATGACTCCTTTGTTTAGAAACCAAAGGAATATCTTCACTCTTAGAGGGATTTTTAGCTTCCACAATTTTCTATTATCATCAGGAACATCACAATGGACCATTGCATCATACATGGATTTGACCGAAAATCTGCCATTCTGATGCAAATTTCATCGAAAAGTGTCCGGCTCATCTGACAGTTGAATGTCCTCCAGACGAGTGAGCAATTCATTCCATGATGTCAGACGAGTGCCCAAAAGATCCCTACGAAACGAAATATCAGGGTTTTCTTGTCCTAAGACTTGTTTGATCGTGACGAATTTATATCTAACAATCCGGTACAAGTTCGGATATTGCACCATTAGTGAGTTGTTCCCTAACCAAGTATCTTCCTAGAAACGAACCTGAGTTTGATCGGGTATCTCACAACTGTGCGTCTGTGCCGCACAAACTTTGGGACAAGTATATGTTTAGCAGATAGACATTGAGAGGGTAATTTCCATCACTTAAAAATCATAGAAATGAAATGTTAATGTGCTCACACATGAGACACAGGAAACATGGTAGTACGATATAGTTTAAATGTTTAATACAATAGTACAGGTGAGTAAACATACACAAATCCATATATCAAAAGAAAAAAAGTCTGTCACAAATCCATAGCAAATAATCTTGCTTGTTTGCCCTGAGAGAGCTAGCTAGCTGGCACTATTTCCGAGTCTTGGTCCTTAATTTCGGCATGGAGTTGCTGTGCTTGTTTCACGAGGGAATGGAGGGTGTCGACAGTGGTAGCTTTCGTCATAGCGAATATTATGCATCCCTCTAGATCCAGCATGGTTTTTGAAACACTAGACAGGGAGTCAATGAGGCTCTCCAGATTAGCTCGGTCGACACGGGCGCCGTTGCCCTCGAGTTTCTTCATTGCTGCTATCACCATCCTAGTGGTAAGCTTCATTGCTGTCAGGCTGTCGGTGGTGATGATGTCCCTGTTTAGCTGCACCATCTTTGTTGCAAGGCTGAATGCAACACATTCTCCTGGATCCATAGCTTGTCCCAGCGAAATTGCATTCAGATCAAGGTGCAATTTCTCACATGCCGTCACACAGAGGGATAGCAGGGCGACGTGCAACTTGTGTTGTTCGTTTTGCCCTGGAGAGGATGAAGCATTCTTCTTCTTGTTCCTTTTCTTCCTCTTGGTTTTGCTTTGGCTTTCGACGTCAGTATCTGATGTGGCATACTCAGGCTTTTCTTCTTCTCCTGTTGACCCATGGCATATTTCTCTGAGTACCTGCAATGTTAAAAACAATGGCGTAGAGTATGTATATTAGCATATATAGAGTGAGTTGCTGCGGCTACTTTACAATTGCAAAAAAAAAGAATGTTGTAGAAACGCAAAGAAGGAAGTGTGCCAATTGTCATGAAAGAGGAATATTCACCTTGCTTGTATATAAATAACAGAAAGAAATGAAGGAGTATGTGCGTGGGTACCTCTGGGATCACACCTGTAATGGTGTTCTTGAGTGTGCTGAGATATTCTCCATTCTCAGCATACTGAATACATAGATGCTCCAGAATTTCTGCAGCATTTTTTCTGCATGTATTGTTGTCTCCAACTTGTAAAAGTATTGTAGCAAGACCTCCAACAAACTCATTATGTTCCTCCTTGGTGAGAAGGGTGGCGACGCTTTTGCTGCTGAGAACCAGCGGTACCAGTGTTTCCCCTGCAGTCTTTCTGATGAAGTTGTTGCTGCTATCACCATTAATGAAGATGCTCACGAGCACCTTAGTTAGATTACCTCTGTTTGCAGTTTCATCCATGCAGAGCTGCGTGAGGATCTGCATGGCCTTCACCCTTTACATTCTTTGCAGATAACAATTTCTTTCATGGTCGTGATTGCTCCTTCATCGCTTGAGATCTGTTCACACAAGTTGGTCCTGGTGTCTCCCTTGGCAGTCACAATCAACCGCAGCATCACCCCCAGTGATCTCTCTACTACCTGAGTGGACCATGCACTATGAGCTGCGAGGTGCACTAGGTTGTAGCTAACAGGGGCCATGATCTTGGAGACAAGATGTTTGTTGTTGCTTATGACTGTGCAGTTGTCCTCACAGCCTGCAAGTTTCCAAAGGATGCACAGACCAGTCAACAACAGCTCTTTGTAGCCATGGAACGGATTGGTCCTGCCCCTGTTAGCCTTAGATGATTCTTGCTGATCCATGCCGTTGTTTGACTCTGACTTTGATGGAGAAGTAGTGCTGCCCTTACTAATCATGTGCCTCCATCGGATGCGTAGTCTAGTCAGCACCTCAGATAATGATGGCCCATCAACTTCGCTATCCGAATCTGGCTCTGATTCTGACCCTGAGTACTCTGATGACGAAGTATTGCTGTTGCCTTATCCTTGTCCTTGACCATTTTTTGTGTTTGGCGGTGGCGGAAGAGTCATGGTAGTGGCTTCTTTTCTGTTTGATGATGACTGATATGGCCGTAATCCACGGTATTCTTCGAAGGTGTTGATGAGTGAATATATGGATTGAAGCCCTTGCGGGAACTGTTCCAAACGAATCCCGTTGGCAACGTGCTCCACTATCCTTGCAACGGCCTCCCTCAATTCATCTTTCTGTCGGATGAGCGCCTCGAATCCAGCGTTTGAAGCAGTTTCTCGAGAATGTGGGTTGAAGAAGCAGACCCGATCAGCCGCTTTATCACCCTGCGCTGCTGCTCAATGATCTCCTCCTCTGTTTGTTGATGTTGATGCCTCTTCTTTTTCCTCTGTTCCCGCTTCTTCTTGCTCTCCTCCCTCCTCTCTTCCCACTTCTTTTTCCTCTCTTCACACTTGTTCTTCCTCTCACCCCTCTTCTTATTACTCTCTTCCTTACTATTATCCTCTTTCTTCGTCGTATCCCTTTTAACCAAAGGAGCCCCAGCTTTATCCTCCAAATCTAATTGCTACTGCTGCATTTGCTCTTCTTGTTCGATCAAATCAGGAGCTCTAATAATCTTCTATACAGGAATAATGCAAATTGGACGATGCACACGGCGTCACTAGTAGAAAATGACCCATTAATCACTGTTCCAGAGGCCCTTTAGCCCCGGTTCTGCAACCGGGACAAAACGATCGGGACTAAAGCCTAAAACATTTTGTCCTGGTTGGCTTACGAACCGGGACGAAAGGGGCTCCACGTGGCTGCTGCTGCTGCTGCGCCCTCCTTCATGGGATTATTTCGATCCATGGATGCAATCTAATTTCTTACATCATGCAAGTGTATTACCACATCATCATATGTTCAATTAGCTGCACTTTTGTTACTAATCTGGATGGCCAATATATACTTATCATCCTAAGCACATGAAAAATGGCTCATAGAGTGTTGACCAAAGTTTTGGTTACCGTATGAGGCATTTTTACCAAGGGGGACTGGTAAAAGCGGTTACACGGTTACCGAGAAATACCGAGAATATTTCGAACGAATTTTATAGTTTAATTTTGAATTCAAATAAATGAATGAATGACCATTTGAACCAGACACCTTTCAAAACAGGAACTAGGTTGCTACTAACACGCCAAAACCAACTTTCATGGCATTAATTAGATCCTACGTGCTTTACTATAAATCGACTGTTTAATTTATTATTTTTTTCAAAAAATGGTATTTTTTGCTCAGTACGTGGATTTACCGAGGGGCACGGAAATATGCGGTAACCATAAGAAATCTTAAAATTTTGACCGGTAACCAAAACCTTGGTGTTGACATGGTCCTAGAACAAAGTTGGTGCAAGTTATTTTTAGGCACGCAAGCTTTGCCGAATAGCAGGGGGCATGTGTTGACACCAGTTTTTGGCATGACAAAATGCGTAATTAAGATGGCCTCGAATGAGAAGGGTTTCAACATGAAAAAGTTACGTACCATTCAAGTGAACAACTTTGATGTTTGGCCATCACCATCTGATCTCATCACGAGGGTCGAAGCTATGCTCGAATTTCTAATTATTGGTATTCACAGTACTGTTTGGGCGATTAGGCCTCTAAGATGGACTCATATAAAAAGTGTCCTACATGGATTGTCTTCGCCTCGTCGAAACGATCGATTATGAGGTTGTATACAAAAATTAAAGCCCGCGCGGTGCGACTCTACCATGAGAAGAAAGTGGCGTGCCACATCAGACACTCATAGGGCTGATGTCTGATGGGTAGCGCCACTGATTGCTTGTTTGGCGCAACCGATTCGGCCCTAATTATTGCCTTGAATCGAAAAACATTCAACATGTAAGTGTCCGTCTCGTCACAACGGTTCTATTTACTTTTGGGCCCATCTTCATCTATGAGATTCAAAAAAAAAAATGAATTGTTGTTTCAGACTTACCTAAACCCGAGTTCTGTTAATTTTGAAAAGATTTGGACGTGATTTGGAGTCCTTTTCTTGTACGGGAAGTCCAACCGCCTCATAAATAGATAAGACGTGATGGCCGATTGACCAACACCCAATTGAACAATAAATCCATCACATTTTACCTTTACCTTTATCTCTCTCCCTTGATCTTCTTCTTCCTCATTTTTCATTCGTTCTTTGTGTTGGAGGGCAGTGAGCCAGGAGGCCCTAGGGGTGATCAGGTTAACCTAGGGAAGCCCATAGCCACCTCGCGCCCTGACGGGGTCCCTCCCGGGCGCATGTGGTTTCCGGTGTACAAAAGCGCTCACCGCATTACTTGCGTACCGCGCTTCCGGCCGGGTCTCCTTCGACGTGAGCTGTGGTGCATAACCCCCGGCTTCGAGGGTACACCGTGACATGTTCGTGTGTGAACAATTATATCATCATTGTCATTGAATGCAATATTGATCATGATGTAAGGTTGGTTCCAAAGTAGTTCTAAAGACTTCAACATATCCAAAAAGCGGAATCTTCTACTATTCAAAGTACTAATCTTGCAAGGAAGGCGGATGGCATTGAGTTAGGTGCCGAATTTGTTGTGCACATAGATGGACCTATTCTGGATAATGAGTTAGTACGGGAAGTATGTGATTGCAAGACAATCGGTGACGCTTTCTCTTCCGCATACTTAATTGATTGGCCTTCAGATTTTGTAAGTTAAAGTTTTTCTTCTATATTTTAAAATCACATTTGTGTACATCTAATCATATAATTGTAAGGTCCAATTTTCTTTTACAGATTCAAAAGAAGGATGACTGAGTTGCGCTTGAATTCTCCGGTTGGATCAAAGAAGGAAATAAATTTAAATACTTCACTTAAATTTATATTGATAGGCTGAAAAATGTAATATTCACAAGATATTTTTCTTTGGTCAAATTGTTGCAAATGATATGGTGTAATATTCTTCACAAATGTGTTTTCTATAGTCATTAATATGGATGATATGTTTTTGCACCAATAATATTGGAATTTATTGTAATGCTTTTGCGTCCTACCCTTTTGTATATTTGTAATAAATATCTTGAAATTTTCAATTTGTATATGTGTTGCTCTTCAGTTTCTCTATCATTTTAATGATGACAAGCATCATAATGAAACAATTAATTATTGAGCAAGTTGTCCAATTTTATTAAATAAATGTATATTAAATAAAATATGGTCCTAATTTTGTGTTAATAAAAAAAGAAATACATTAATTATGTTGCGATGCTAATATATAGTGTTACTGATGGTGTTACTAGAGTTACAAAATGATATGATACCACACGGTCCAAATTCAACCGTGCGTGCATTCTACACATGCGTCAAGTACATAACCATTTGGATTTGCAATCTTAGGGAAAATATGATAAACTTTGATTACTTAATACAGGCACAAGTACTGACGAAACCAAGTTACAAGCCAACAACAACACACAGAAAATTTTCATAGCATGATTCAGAACAAACATATACCAGTGAAATATTAGTCATGAACTTAGCATACGCACTTCCTTTAGTCTCAGCTCATCACATATTTGAAGCTTCTTGATATCAGTGGTGGTTCCGGAGCTTCTGTGCAATTGCGGCCCAACCGAAGATAAATATAAAGGGCCAGAGTTCCATGACCATTCGGCCATGTATCATCCCGACTAACCATGTTAATGCATGAATTAGTCCCATCCTATGGTACAACGATTGTGCAATAGTACACACCTTTAGTAGGAATTCAATATTTCTGTATAGCACCACGAAAGGAGTGAGAACACAGATCACAATGCCAGTAGTATGAGCAACTGGAGCTAGCACCATATACACACCAAGTGCAAAAGCAGCAGATAAGCTTGTTACCGAACTTGACATGAAGAACACGGATGCGGCAAAGTTGCATCGACGGATAACCAATTCAACCATAGGACATCCAGAGTACGTACATGATACCAATGGTAGCAATTCCGGAGCAAATAAACGCTAGTGCATTCGCCATCATGAATGCGTCAAAAGTATACCTCCCAGCAAGTGTTGGTGTGCCTCGATTTTTATGATCATCCGCTATAAAGCCTCCAGGGACAGCGAAAGTTGCACTGAATGCCACGGTTGCTATTAAAACTGAACCAATACCTAGTATTTGGCTTGAATCCTTTATGTTATCTCCTTCTTTGTTCTTGTCCTCTGGGTGAGTATACTTTTCATAAATCTGATCCCAGCGAAGGACATTATGTTTAGCATCAGCACGTCCGAGTGCTCTGTATATAAGCTTGTCGGTATTCTGAAAATAGACAAACGGGAATATCAGCACCATATAGAGATACGAGCCATGAGTCCTTCTGGTTCTCCCGAAAGGCTTGGAAGTTGGATTTTATGTGGTAAATACAGGAAAATATTTTTTTGAAGCGAAAAAGTTTTTTTTTTTGAGAAACCCCCCAAAAAGAAAAATTTATATTTGGAAAATAGAGGACGTATATTACCCCCGGCCGGATGCATAGACAGCCCAAGCCCTTGGAGTTAATAAAGATGTGTTTTTTGGGGTATTGATGAGCATTAACGGGGCACATGTCTCAAAGACTTTGCAGAAACATACTCCTTCCGTTCCTAAATATAAGTCTTTCAAGACATTTCAAATGGACTATAACATACAGATGTACGTAGACATATTTTAGAGTGTAGATTCACCCATTTTGCTCCGTATGTAGTCACTTGTTGGAATCTTTAGAAGGACTTATATTTCGGAACGGAGGGAGTAGAAAGTTAAAAAAATAAGCCGGGTCAAAGATGAGAGTATATTACCTGATTATAATACATATCAGGACGTAACAAGCTTCTGGATAGATCGAGGGGAGTTTGTCCATTGTTATTTGTCAAACTTAAATGCACTTCCTTATGCCCGAAGAGAGAACAGAACATTTGAAGCTTCCCAGCCTGGACAGCCAAATGCAATGCAGTGTTCCCATCATTGTCTTGCATATTCAAGATCCATGCTAAAGATGGATCATGGCAAACAAATAATACTATGTCCAATCTTGTTTTCTCAACGGCAATGTGAAGAAATGTCCGTCTTTCAGCATTGAGCAATCCAGCACTACTGGGACAATTCTCAAGAATGGTCCGTATGGTATCTTTCCCGTCTAGCGAGGCAGCCACATGTATGGGAAACAATCCTTTGTTGTCCGCTTGATACACCGGTGCTGGGTTAGCTTCGTATACTTTCTTGAATATGTTTGAACTGCTAGGATGTAGAGATGAAGCGAAGTGAAGAGGCGTACTACCATCTTCGTCACATTCGGTGGTAAGGCTGTTTTTCCAGTTCAGCAGATCTTCTATTATCACTGAAGATATGATATTTATATATTAGTCTACTCTAAACTAAAATACTAAATAGATGTACATGAGCAAAGACTAGACATATTTTATACTCCCTCCATTCTCAAATATTTGTCTTTCTAGACATTTCAACATACAGATGTATGTAGACATATTTTAAAGTGTAGATTCACTCATTTTGCTTCGTATGTAGTCACTTGTTGAAATCTTTAGAAAGACAAATATTTAGGAACGGAGGGAGTAAAAGATACTCCATCCGTGAAGGGCCCAAGCGAGAAAGGCTCTAATGTCCCCTCCCGTGACGGGAGAGCGCTAGTTCTCTGGCATCCCTTGCTCCCGCCGTGGTCGTATCTAGGGCCTCCAGCAGGTCCTCTCACTCTCTCCACCACTCCTTCGAGCTCCTCTGCGTCCCTGATGATGCTCTCACGCTTACTTCCTTCCCAGCCCTGCCGCTCACCAACCCTGCTCCCGCTACCTTGCTTGCCAAGGCGGCTTTCGCCCTCCCCATGACTGACCCGGCCATCGCAGATGGAATGGCCCACACTTGCCCAAATGCCACGAGGGCGTCCACTCCGTCACCGGCATGGCCGGTGCCCCCATCGGACAGCTCCAGCCCCACTTGTCTCCAGTCCCACTCGGTGTCAACCTCTGCGACTAGTCTATCAATCGGCGTTTCTCCGTGGGCGCGAGCATCCGGTGCCCAATTTGCTCGGCGGCCGACAGTGGAGCGAGGTTTTGGTTACCGAATGAGGCAATTTTACCGAGGTGGACTGGTAAACATGGTTACCACGGTTACCGGGAAATACCGATTATATTTCAAACGAATTTTATAGGTGAATTTTGAATTCAAATAAATGAATGAATGAACATTCGAACCAGACACCTGTCAAAACAGGAACTAGGTTGCTACAAACACGTCAGAATCAACTCTCATGGCATTAATTAGATCCTACATACTTTACTACAAATCGAGCGTTTAAATTCAAAAATTTCAAAAAATGGCATTTTTTTTTCTCGGTATGGTTATTTACTGAGGGGCACGGAAATACGCGGTAACCATAGGAAATCTTGAAAGTTTGACCGGTAACCAAAACCTTGCAGCGCAAAGCGACCAAGTGGCATGGTACTACCAGTCGAGCTCTTGGCTGCGACTGAAGATGCGTACCCACCCTCTGGGCCGCCTTCGCAAGAATCCCCGGCCACGACGTGAGCTTCCCTGGCCATCGTCATCAGCTTGCTGAATGAGGCCGCTGAATCATGGTTGTCTGATCCACCGCCTTCGAGGCTAGAGCGTAGCAACGAGTCGAACGGCGTGGCGGAGAAGAAGCCCGACACACGGATCGCACGCTACCGGACAGAATCTGGCGCGCGCCCGCTGCAGGTCGGGCCGCACTCCTATTGCTGCTCGTCGGGGCCAGTGGGGATGGCCGGAATCAACTAACGGCGGAGGGGAATGAGTAGGGCAGCGCCGGAGTGGGCCGAAATCGGTCAGCATCGACTGCGGCGAAAAGGGGATTGGGTAGTTGGGAAGTTTCATGGTGGCCCTTGGGGTTCGCGCGTGGCTGATCGTTTACATCTGCCTTGTGATGTATATTTGCATCGTGAAGCGTTGTATTTTATATCATTTGGTGCAGATCTTGTAATAATTATACATTTATATCATCTGTTGGAGCAACGTTTTTAGGCATTGATGATGCGAAAAGTAATTATTTATACATCTACATTTGCTGTTAGTGGTGTTTTGTAAAATATTGCATAGACTATCAATAGTGCGAGTAAATTAACTATTGCCTTGTTGGCAAAAATGATGATGTGTCAAGTAATTAATGAAGAGAGATTTGCGGTAACAACATCACAGATCCCAAGACAATATGATTCTATAGCCTAATAAATTAAGCTTTTGCATGGCATCACACTTATGTTACTACCCACTATGAATGTAGTAACATAGATTAGGGTAATGTCCACCACGGCTAGTCTTAGATGGCATTTCAATCATGCCACTCACCATGCGGGCAGGCCAGACCTATGTAGGACACACCATCTACCACTTATCCATTTATAAGACTCCGATATGCATTTTCATATTTGTAGGATCTAACTGACACACATGATATATTTAAGACCTCCGGTGCATTTACCATTTTTTATTCACTACACATGTGATTACTGCAAATAAATACACATCATGTCCCAGTTCTAAATACTCGTACTGAACTACGTGGGTGGCAACAATCAATCTTGGCCTTCTCATTAGGGCACATGGCTTTAAGTTTCTAATTGTATAATACGAATATCTACCAGAGTTTAAATACATTTTGAACAAACTAAGATAATGCCCTCCCGGCCACAATGCTAGTTATACAGAAAACCAAACCTTACACCTCTAGTCCAAAAAAAATACAAGGATACTGACAAAAGAGTATAAAAAATGGTAGATAAGAAAGGAAATGGATCTATAGGCTTGTGGATATTACCTGTGCCTCGAAGAATTGCAGCATGTAGTGCATTTTGCCCATTTGGTCCAGAATACAAGATATTTCCTTTACACTTTTCATGCAGTGTCCTTGCGATGACATACTTTTCTAGGGAGATTGCTAAGTACAATGGTGAAGTGCCTTCTTTAGGATAATTAGCCAAGTCAGGATCAGAATCCAACAGAACTTCCACAATATCATTCTCTCCAATGCGGACAGCGTCATGTAAGGCTGTCTCCTTAAGCACATTCTCCTTTCTCAAGAGTTCGTGCTCCTTGTTGCGATATCTAGCTAGTTCAATGAGATAGGAAACCATTTTGGATTTACCAGCTCTAGCAGCACAATGCACTGGCGTGTCACCCTTTTTATTTACTGCAAGCAAGAGATCTTGGTCCCTCTCGTTGATGATGCTAGCACACCTTAAGAATTCCGTGTTGTCCCCATGGCTTGCAACCACATGTAGTGCTGTGTCCTCATCAATAGTCACACCTTTGAGAAGTCGAGCTGCAGTTGGCAAAGTAGGATGATCAATGCCATCTTCTATGTCTTCAGAAGCTTGTTTCACCGTCAGTCTTCTTTTGGTTCTGGTATTAGAGGTGTTTAGCAAGTCAAGAAATGCTTGAGTGGGCATCACCACTGGTGGCGCATTTGAGTCTTCCCTCCTGAAAAGGAAACTTAATGCACCCGAAGAGCCGAAGCACGCTGATGCCAACAACAGAGGATTTATTGACGCCAGCGTCGCATCCATTGGAGAATCCTTGTTGGCGGAGGCCATCGTGTTTGACCGTTGGGCATCACCACAGCCTACAACCAGAGGCTTTGGCGAGCTAGGAGGTGCAACGTCGATGGTGGTCGATGCCATTGCCACGAATCAACAAGCTGCTAGTATGAATATAGGAAGGTCAACTTATGGAGCTTTTTGTGAGCTCAAGTAGTTGTAAAAATACGTAATAAAGTCACAGATAGAGACCAAGGAATGTAAATGCTAAAACTAATAAAGAATCTAAAGTTTTGAATTCCAGTTTCAGAAATATTGCATCCATAGAGGAAATCGCAGAATTCCAGTGATTTTGGTTTTTCTTTGGCAAAAGAACCAAAATGTGCATTTGAATTTCATCAAGATCCAATCTAATATATATTTTGAAAATTCAACCAATTATTTGGATTTGTGTATACTATTGTAACTGCTGAAATATTTTGACCCACATGCAAATATTTCAGTATATACCAAGGTTTTGCTTACCAGCCGCCCGCACCCCACCACATTAAACACAGTCATAGAGTAAGGCCCTGTTCGGGACGAAGGGATTTTACAGGAATCGTACATGTTTCGATTCCTGTGGATGTTTTTTCTTTTGAGGCGTTCGGGACAAAGGAAAGAGGGCTACACTTTCCTTAGGGAAGGCAAACGTTCCAGCGATTTCACAGGAAACGAAACATCCACCCGGACCTAAGGGAAAGGCACGGAAACAGAGCCACCGCTCGTCTCTCTCTCTCGCACTTCCGCCTCCCATCTCCAGCCCTCCCGCCACTCCCCCAAATCCCCCATGGAGAAGAAGGAATCCTAGACTATTTTGGCGCAAAATCAGGATGGAGAACCAACGGAGCGCCGTCGGCTGGCGAATCCACCCTCCTCCGCCTCCCCATCTTCCCCCTCCAGCCCCTCCATCGACACAAGGGTTTGACGACCAGAAATTTGGGGAAAGTCAAGAAATCTCCCAAGAAGGTAAGCTTCCAAACCTTGTTGATTTCTTCTCGTACTAGTCCTTGTTGATTTCTCCTCCTAGAAATTACTTCTACTTCAGATTTGTAGGAAATATTAAAAAAAATGAAAATAGGCCACACAGATTGAGAATGTTTAGATGCGTAAATAAATAGTGATTAATTATTTGCTGTTTAAATTGTTACGCATAGAAAGAGCTAATTCTACTTCTTCATGTACCACATATGCTAGCAGGAAGTGATGCTAGACTGTTAGGTGAGTGCCTGGGTAGCTAAACAATGTATCTGTACAAGGCTTGACTAAACATATACGATGGTTTTGCATTTGTTACTACTACCTGCTATGGAAAATAGCCTGAAATTCCTGCTAACATGTACTACTACAGCATATCCATTTTTCGATCTTTTTTTTTTGTATTTGTGTTCATAGTATCAATCCAAGGCGCTGTTGTGTACGTATACGTCCTGTGTATATGCTCAATCGGGGCCGGAAGGAATTGGCCGTCGCTAGCTTGTACGAGCACACTGTCGGAAAGTACTTGATGGCTGCATCGTCAAGGTCGAGAAAAATATATTTAAGAACCTATCCTGTCAGTAGTTCTGTTGTGTTGATCTAAATAAATAAATAAAACCTTGGTTGTGTGCTTACAAAAGAGATAAAATGGAGTCATGATATTTTTGTTGAGAAATTAAGCAATTGTTCGATTAATTTAATCCAATAATAAATCATGAACATGATATAGACAGTGCTAATGACATACTGAAAATTCATGATGTACGCACATACTAGACATATAGTAGAAACATCTACGCAAAACACTAGTACTGCACACATGGAAATAATCAGGATAAGGGTAAGCATGTTATACCCTCCAGTAGGCCAGTTGGCCGGATCAGCAGCAGAGGCAGCGGCCTCGTCGGCGATGCGCTTGACGGAGGCGGCCTTGTCGGCAGCAGCCTTGTCAGCGTCGGTGCTGGTGCTCATGGTGAAGGCGAAGACGACACGGACGAAGATGTAGTCGACGTAGAGGAAGCAGTCAAACCGAGGCGAGCAGTCGCGTAGAAGACGCTCCCCAAAAACCTAATCGCCCCTCTCCCGTACAGGATCTGGAGAGGCGGGGTTTCGGAGGCCTGCTCTCCCGTCGGCCGTGTACGCGGAAGACGGGATGGAGTCACCGGCGACAGCAGCAGCGAGAGGAACGACAGAGGTGGTGGTGGCAGAGCAGATGTGATCTGTCTTTTTCTCTGGAGAGGAGCGACCTCTCTTATATAGACGCAGAGGAGGAGACAAACGGTCCAGCATAAACGCACATAATGAATCACAATGAATTCTGGTAACGGCCGTACTTAACACCGCACATAATGAATCACAATGAATTCTGGTAACGGCCGTACTTAAGACCGCACATAATGAATCACAATGAATTCTGGTAATGGCCGTACTTAAGACGAAACGTTTCAGCTCGTATTCATTTTCCATTAATCGTTTTTCAGTTGACTGTTCAAATTCCAATCCTGCGTGACAAAAAGAACACAAAGGCTCGGCGAGATTCCCGCAACCCGCAGCATGGGCCCTTAGGGATTTTTTCTGTAATTGCTAAATGGGCCCAAAGCCCATCTCATATTCAGCAATCCCCCACCAGATCCCAAAGGCCCATGGTGTTGTCCTCTGTTCCAAACTCTGTTTTGATATACCAGTATTTCAGTGGAGACCTGTTAAGATTGAACATCCACCTAGAGCAAATAGCTACACCCCTCCACAACTGAACAATGGACTAAGCCTTGAATTGTCAGTTTGGCGTAAAGTGGTTTCACCACATGTCTTACTGATACTAGGCTGCCGAAGGCTGACCCCTCGGGTGGAGCATATAAGTCACACTCCTGGCCTGTTCATGAGCTTACTAGAGATCACCCCAATCTCATAGACTGTGACCAGCAGTCGGGCTCATATAGGTGTGTTCCTCCAAAGATCGCTCTGTAGGATAGCATCTT
Source organism: Secale cereale (assembly GCA_902687465.1). Taxonomy (NCBI): domain Eukaryota; kingdom Viridiplantae; phylum Streptophyta; class Magnoliopsida; order Poales; family Poaceae; genus Secale; species Secale cereale. The sequence goes on from LR738709.1 coordinate 13,883,733, forward strand.
GCTTATACATATAAGCCTTGGAACACATTAAGACAGTAGTCATCCTCTCATACAGTATTGAGAGTATTGCATCTCCAGCGGAGTGGGTTAGTATAGTTACTCTCCTCAGTTCACCACTGGCTTGTTTTCCCAGGTCCTACTTCACGGGATCTCCGATCACATAGGTTGGGTTACCACCATGGCAACTCATGTGGGTCTCATGCCCATCTCCCTCGATGCATTATCTATCACAACACGTGATAGCCCTTTTGTGAAGGGATCTGCCAGATTCTTAGCCGTATGGACATATTCCAACGCTATCACCCCGGAGTTTCTCAATTTTCTGACAGCTTTTAATCTCATTCTTATGTGTTTGTTGGACTTCATGTTGTCCTTTGAACTCTTCACCTTGGTGATGACGGTCTGATTGTCACAGTTCATAAGGATAGCCGGAACCGGTTTATCAACCAATGGCAAGTCCATCAAGAGATCTCGAAGCCATCCCGCTTCGGCACCAGATGTGTCTAATGCTGTTAATTCTGCTTCCATTGTCGATCTCGTTAAGATCGTTTGCTTGCAAGACTTCCAGGAAACAGCGCCACCTCCAAGAGTAAACATATACCCAGTTGTGGCCTTCATCTCATCAGCATCAGAGATCCAATTCGCATCACTATACCCTTCAAGTACCGACGGGTATCCGGTATAGTGAAGTCCATAGTTCATAGTACCCTTCAGATAACGCATAACTCTTTCAATAGCATGCCAATGTACATCACCCGGTTTTGATACAAACCGACTCAGTTTGCTCACAGCAAAAGCGATGTCAGGCCTCGTAGCGCTAGCTAGGTACATCAGTGAACCAATGATTTGAGAGTATCTCAATTGATCTATAGCCGTGCCTTTGGATTTTCGAATCAACACGCTAGGATCATATGGTGTTTGAGATGGTGTGCAGTCCGAGTATCCAAAACGACTCAACACCTTCCCAACATAATGGGATTGCAAAAGTGTAATCCCACCCTCATTATCTCTCAGTAGCTTGATGTTCAAGATAACATCAGCCACACCAAGGTCTTTCATCTCAAAGTTCTGAGATAGAAACGACTTGACCTCCTCAATTACTTTGAGGTTGGTTCCGAATATCAGTATGTCATCAACATACAAGCACAGTATAACTCCTTCGCCCCCACCATGGCGATAGTATACACATTTGTCAGCTTCATTAACGATGAAGCCAACAGATGTCAGTGTTGTATTAAACTTATCATGCCATTGCTTAGGTGCTTGTTTCAGGCCATATAAAGATTTTATCAACCTACACACTTTTCCTTCCTGACCATCTATCACAAAGCCATCTGGCTGTTGCATGTAGATTTCCTCGTTTAGCTCTCCATTCAGGAAAGCTGTCTTAACATCCATCTGGTGGACGAGAAGACCATGCGAGGCCGCCAACGAGAGTAATACTCGAATGGTGGTCAGTCTGGCCACAGGTGAATAAGTATCAAAGAAATCTTCCTCTTCCTTTTGGTCATAGCCCTTGGCCACAAGCCTAGCCTTGTACTTTTCAATCGTACCATCGGGCCTAAGCTTCTTTTTGAACACCCACTTACATCCCAATGGTTTGCAACCATAGGGACGATCAGTAATCTCCCATGTCCCGTTAGCCATGATGGAATCCATCTCGCTACGGACCGCTTCCTTCCAGTAGTCAGATTCTGGAGACGCATAAGCTTCTGAAATAGAAGTGGGAGTACCATCCACAAGGTACACAAGGAAATCATCACCAAAGGACTTTGCAGTCCTCTGTCTCTTGCCCCTACCAAGGGTTTCCTTGTCCTCCTCCTCAGGATTTTCATCATGTGTTTGTTCATAATATTCCATCGGAATGGCAGGTTCAGGAGTCTCATCAGATTCCAGTCTAGAAGTGCTTTGCATATCTCTCATAGGAAAAATATCCTCAAAGAATGTAGCATCTTTAGACTCCATAATCGTACCGACTTTCATGTCAGGTACCTCAGATTTCACTACCAAAAATCTATAGCCGACGCTATTCTTAGCGTAGCCCAAATTAACGCAATCCACAGTCTTTGGTCCAAGCTTACGCTTTTTGGGGATCGGCACATTGACTTTCGCCAAACAACCCCAAGTACGTAAGTATGAGAGTGTTGTTCTTCTCTTTTCCCATTGTTCATAGGGAGTGATCTCATTGTCTTTTGTCGGAACTTTATTCAGGACATGACATGATGTCAATATAGCCTCCCCCCACCATGCCTTGGATAAACCCGATGTATCTAACATGGCGTTAACCAAATCAGTTAGAGTACGGTTTTTCCGTTCGGCAACCCCATTTGACTGAGGTGAGTAGGGAGGCGTCCTCTCATGAATAATACCATGTTCCGCACAAAAGGAATCAAACTCATTAGAGAAATACTCTCCACCATGATCTGACCGGACTCGTTTTATTTTCTTTTCAAGTTGATTCTCAACTTCTGCCTTATAGATTTTAAAGTAGTGTAGAGCCTCATCTTTAGTGTTTAAAAGATATACATAGCAGTATCTAGTAGAATCATCTATCAGTGTCATGAAGTATCTCTTTCCACCTTTAGTCAACACACCATTCATCTCACAAAGATCAGAACGTATGAGTTCTAATGGCGCCAAGTGTCTCTCCTCCGCAGCCTTATGGGGCTTGCGAGGTTGCTTTGCTTGCACACACGAATGGCACTTAGAACCTTTGGCTAAAGTGAAACTTGGGATTAAATTTAACTTTGCTAACCGCGTCATACAACCAAAACTAATGTGACAAAGACGTGAATGCCAAACTTCTGTTTCATTAACATTTGAATGAATATTGTTCACGAGTTTATTACAAAAATCAGCGAGGGAAAAGCGGAATAGACCTCCACATTCATAACCTTTTCCAACAAACAGTCCATATTTCGTAACAACTACTTTATTAGACTCGAATACCAGCTTAAACCCTTCTCTACATAGAAGGGAACCACTAACGAGATTCTTCTTGATGGCGGGGACATGCTGCACGTTCTTCAGTTACACGATCCTTCCCGAAGTAAACTTCAGATCGACCGTGCCAACACCATGAACAGAAGAACTCGCGCCATTCCCCATCAGTACGGACCCGTTTCCTGTGGCCTGATAAGAAGAAAACAATGAAATGTCAGCACACACATGAATATTTGCACCTGTGTCAATCCACCAATCGGTAGACTGGCAAACTGAAAATACAGTAAACAAATTACCGTACCCAGATGGCCCACTCTCATTGTTGCTCACAATCATGTTGACAGTCTTGGAGTCCTGTCCTGGCTTCTTGAACTTGTGTGGGCACTTGACAGCCCAATGTTCATCAGAACCACAAGTGAAACAGCCACCCTTCTTCTTATCCTTCTTGAAAGGCTTCTTGCCCTTCTTCTTAAACTCGGTATTCTGTTGGACACCAGTCTTTCCCTTGGGCTTGTGGGGGTTGAAGTTCTTCTGCACCATGTTGGCAACAGAGGTCCCTTCGTTCCCTTTTCCATTCGAGTCCTTTGCTCTCGAGTTCTGCTCAACACTCAGATGGCCAATGACATCCTCAACTGAGAATTCACGCCTCTGATGTTTCAGAGTGGTAGCAAAATTCCTCCAGGAATTGGGTAGCTTAGCGATGATGCATCCCGCGACAAATTTGCCCGGCAGCACACACTTCAGAACCTCAAGTTCCTTAGCGATGCACTGTATCTCATGAGCCTGTTCCAATACAGGACGGTTTTCAACCATCTTGTAATCGTGGAACAGCTCCATAATATACATCTCGCATCAAGCATCGGTTGCGCCGAATTTAGATTCGAGCGCCTCCCACAAGTCCTTGGCAACCCGCATATGTAAATATGCATCAACCAACTTATCTCCGATCACGCTCAGAACGCATCCAACAAAGACGACGGTGGCCTCCCTGAACGCCTTCTCCTGTTCAGGAGCAATCGTTCCCGTGGGAGTCACACCGGCGACCCAGAACACATTCATCGCCGTGAGCCATAAGACGGTTTTGGTCTGCCAATGCTTAAAGTACGTCCCCGTAAACGGGGCAGGTTTCAGTGCAGCAGCAAAACCATGGATCGAAAATTGCCTACACAGATTAGGTTTTTGGATTGTTGAGAAATTAAGCAATTGTTCGATTAATTTAATCCAATAATAAATCATGAACATGATATAGACAGTGCTAATGACATACTGAAAATTCATGATGTACGCACATACTAGACATATAGTAGAAACATCTACGCAAAACACTAGTACTGCACACATGGAAATAATCAGGATAAGGGTAAGCATGTTATACCCTCCAGTAGGCCAGTTGGCCGGATCAGCAGCAGAGGCAGCGGCCTCGTCGGCGATGCGCTTGTCGGAGGCGGCCTTGTCGGCAGCAGCCTTGTCAGCGTCGGTGCTGGTGCTCATGGTGAAGGCGAAGACGACGCGGACGAAGATGTAGTCGACGTAGAGGAAGCAGTCGAACCGAGGCGAGCAGTCGCGTAGAAGACGCTCCCCAAAAACCTAATCGCCCCTCTCCCGTACAGGATCTGGAGAGGCGGGGTTTCGGAGGCCTGCTCTCCCGTCGGCCGTGTACGCGGAAGACGGGATGGAGTCACCGGCGACAGCAGCAGCGAGAGGAACGACAGAGGTGGTGGTGGCAGAGCAGATGTGATCTGTCTTTTTCTCTGGAGAGGAGCGACCTCTCTTATATAGGCGCAGAGGAGGAGACAAACGGTCCAGCATAAACGCACATAATGAATCACAATGAATTCTGGTAACGGCCGTACTTAAGACCGCACATAATGAATCACAATGAATTCTGGTAACGGCCGTACTTAAGACCGCACATAATGAATCACAATGAATTCTGGTAATGGCCGTACTTAAGACGAAACGTTTCAGCTCGTATTCATTTTCCATTAATCGTTTTTCAGTTGACTGTTCAAATTCCAATCCTGCGTGACAAAAAGAACACATCGGCTCGGCGAGATTCCCGCAACCCGCAACATGGGCCCTTAGGGATTTTTTCTGTAATTGCTAAATGGGCCCAAAGCCCATCTCATATTCAGCAATTTTTAGGATTGGGGAATAAACCTAATATATGTCTTGCTCTTCAGTATCACAAATTAGGTTCACTTGATTGTTATTATTTTCAGAGAAGTAACTATACTCAAGATATCTACTTTCTAGAGACCATGCCTATATGCACAAGATTAAAAAGAGCAGACTTATAAAGCTGTACTTTTCATATCGGTAGGTACCTCTAAGAATTGTGCTAGAGCCAGGTGGAATCATCAGATGAAGGCATATCTCATTGAACTCTTAAAAGATCATGATGTTATTCGCAACGCTACCGTACGACTGCCG
>LR738709.1:13889118-13902227 GCA_902687465.1 Secale cereale
GTCCACAACACTTATGTTATTCGCAACGCTACCCCTACGACCGCGGGGGGGGGGGTGTCAGCCTGTCAAATTCTATTCTCTACAATCCACTAGTAGAAAACAGGGCATTGGTCCAGCCCATTAGCCCCGGTTCAATCTAGAACCGGGACCAATGGGGGTACTGGACCCGGTTCGTTAGCCTAGGGGCCGGCCGGGCCACGTGGGCCATTGGTCCCGGTTCGTCTGGACCTATTGGTCCCGGTTGGAGCTAAAAACCGGGACCAATGGCTCTTGCTCCTGGCCCACCACTATTGGTCCCGGTTGGTTTTATGAACCGGGACCAAAGACACCCCTTTAGCCCCGGTTTGTAGCACCAACCGGGACCAGTGAGTTGCCTATATAAACCCCCTCACTCAAGAGCAGAGCTCACTGCTTTGTTTTTTTTTTGGCCGAGGGGGAGAGGGGTTAGTGGTGCTCTAGCTCACCTCCTATGCACACAACGTGTTCGGTGGAATGCCCGAGCCACACTAGTTAAGCTTTTCTCCTCTCGAAGCTCTATTTTCTCCGAGATTTGTCTAGGTTTAGCGGTCCGTCACGTCCCGTCCCCGTCTTCGCCGCCGTCGATCGCCCCCGCCGATCTCGTCACCGGCACCACCGTGGTGAGCCTCTTGTTATGTCCATGCTTTTCTTACTTTTATTATTGCTTTAGATAGATATTTGTCTAATTTTCTTACGTTTATTATTGCTTGTTATTATATAGTGCGATGGTTTTGATATCCGCCCACGTGGGCCCTCGTCCGGTCTACGATTCGGATGTGGTATATTATCTTTAATTTATAACTATTTGTTTTAGTGCTTATGATAGTTATACCGACCAACCTGACATGCATAGATGTTTTATTATGTCTAGGAGGTAGTTGAACCGGAAATTCCAACGGACCCTCTTGTGGAGAGGTTAAATTTAGTTGAAGAGGAAAACATTTCGTTAAAGAAAAAATTGGAAAAAATGGAGGAGGAGAAGATGGAATTGGAGTTGCATGTTGCGGAAGTTATCGATGATCACAAGATCAAGATGGACCCTATTGTCGAGAGGTTAAATTTAGTTGAAGAAGAAAACAAATTCTTGAAGGAAAAAATAAAAAAAAGTGTGGACGAGAAGATGATATTGGAGTTGCATGTTGCGGATGTCGTCGATGATCACAAGATCAAGATGGATGCAATGCGGTTGAAGATTAAAAAGATTAGAAAATATGCCATTCATACCGAGGCTTGGTATCATTATGCCGTTGGATCAATTGTTACCTTGGTTGCGATTATGATAGCATTTGTTTTCGCGTTGAAATGTTTTACATAGTTTCGATGTGTATGGAGAGCTATATGTTGTTAGATGAGAACTATATATGTACGTACTTTGGTTTTAATGTGATGATGAACTTTTATCCATTTGGTCACTTAATTATCTATTTATGATGTTCTGTAATGGTTTTTGACACACTTAATTATATATAAATGCACGCAGATGAACCGCCAATGGATGTACGGTGACAGACACACCTCCGAGTACATTAAGGGCGTGCGTGAGTTTCTAAATGCGGCAGAGGCAAACAAGCAGAATGGTTTTATGTGTTGTCCATGCACTAAATGTGTGAATACGATGTCTTACTCTAACCGGAAAATCCTTCACTCCCACCTGCTTTACAAGGGTTTCATGCCACACTATAATGTTTGGACGAGGCACGGAGAAATAGGGGTTATGATGGAAGACGGCGAAGAAGAAGAGTACGATGACAACTATGTGCCCCCTGAATACGGTGATGCTGCAATGGGGGGAGCTGGTGAAGATCAAGAGGATCAAGACGTTGTGCCCAATGATGCTGCAACGGGTGAAGCTGCTGAAGATCAAGAGGAACCAAATGATGATCTTCGCCGGGTCATTGTCGATGCAAGGACACAATGCGAAAGTCAAAAGGAGAAGCTGAAGTTCGATCGCATGTTAGAGGATCACAAAAAAGGGTTGTACCCCAATTGCGAAGATGGCAACACAAAGCTCGGTACCGTACTGGAATTGCTGCAGTGGAAGGCAGAGAATGCTGTGGCTGACAAAGGATTTGAGAAGCTACTGAAAATATTGAAGAAGAAGCTTCCGAAGGATAACGAATTGCCCGACAGTACATACGCAACAAAGAAGGTCGTATGCCCTCTAGGATTGGAGGTGCAGAAGATACATGCATGCCCTAATGACTGCATCCTCTACCGCGGTGCATACAATGATCTGAACGCATGCCCGGTATGCGGTGCATTGCGGTATAAGATCAGACGAGATGGCCCTGGTGATGTTGATGGCGAGCCCGCCAGGAAGAGGGTTCCTGCGAAGGTGATGTGGTATGCTCCTATAATACCACGGTTGAAACGTTTGTTTAGAAACAGAGAGCATGCCAAGTTGATGCGATGGCACAGTGAGGACCATAAGAAAGACGGGAAGTTGAGAGCACCCGCTGACGGGTCGCAATGGAGAAAAATCGAGAGAAAGTACTGGGAGGAGTTCGCAAAGGACGCAAGGAACGTATGGTTTGCTTTAAGCGCGGATGGCATTAATCCTTTCGGGGAGCAGAGCAGCAATCACAGCACCTGGCCCGTGACTCTATGTATGTATAACCTTCCTCCTTGGATGTGCATGAAGCGAAAGTTCATTATGATGCCAGTTCTCATCCAAGGCCCTAAGCAACCCGGCAACGACATTGATGTGTACCTAAGGCCATTAGTTGAAGAACTTTTACAGCTGTGGAATGGAAACGGTGTACGTGCGTGGGATGAGCACAAACAGGAGGAATTTGACCTAAAGGCGTTGCTGTTCGTGACCATCAACGATTGGCCCGCTCTCAGTAACCTTTCAGGACAGACAAACAAAGGATACCGCGCATGCATGCACTGTTTAGATGACACTGAAAGTATATACCTGGACAAGTGCAGGAAGAATGTGTACCTGGGCCATCGTCGATTTCTTCCGACCAACCATCAATGTCGAAAGAAAGGCAAGCATTTCAAAGGCGAGGCAGATCACCGGAAGAAGCCCGCCATGCGTACCGGTGATCATGTACTTGCTATGGTCAATGATTTACACGTAATCTTTGGAAAGGGCCCCGGCGCACTAGCTGTTCCGAATGACGATGAGGGACACGCACCCATGTGGAAGAAGAAATCTATATTTTGGGACCTACCCTACTGGAAAGACCTAGAGGTCCGCTCTTCAATCGACGTGATGCACGTGACGAAGAACCTTTGCGTGAACCTGCTAGGCTTCTTGGGCCTGTATGGAAAGACAAAAGATACAGCTGAGGCACGGGAGGACCTGCAACGTTTGCACGAAAAAGACGGCATCCCTCCGAAGCAGTATGAAGGTCCTGCCAGCTATGCTCTTACGAAAGAAGAGAAAGAAATCTTCTTTGAATGCCTTCTCAGTATGAAGGTCCCGACTGGCTTCTCGTCGAATATAAAGGGAATAATAAATATGGCAGAGAAAAAGTTCCAGAACCTAAAGTCTCATGACTGCCATGTGATTATGATGCAACTGCTTCCGGTTGCATTGAGGGGGCTTCTACCGGAAAACGTCCGATTAGCCATTGTGAAACTATGTGCATTCCTCAATGCAATCTCTCAGAAGGTGATCGATCCAGAAATCGTACCAAGGCTAAGGAGTGATGTGGCGCAATGTCTTGTCAGTTTCGAGCTTGTGTTCCCACCATCCTTCTTCAATATCATGACACACGTCCTAGTTCATCTAGTCGACGAGATTGTCATTCTGGGGCCCGTATTTCTACACAATATGTTCCCCCTTGAGAGGTTCATGGGAGTCCTAAAGAAATATGTCCGTAACCGCGCAAGGCCAGAAGGAAGCATCTCCATGGGCCATCAAACAGAGGATGTTATCGGGTTTTGTGTTGACTTCATTCCTGGCCTTAATAAGATAGGTCTCCCTAAATCGCGGTACGAGGGGAGTCTGACTGGAAAAGGCACGCTTGGAAGGGACTCAATAATATGCAGGGACGGATATTCTTGGTCTCAAGCACACTACACAGTTCTACAGAACTCTACATTGGTGACCCCGTATGTCGATGAACACAAGAACAGTCTGCGCTCCAAACACCCGGAGCAGTGCGACGACTGGATTACACGTGAACACATCAGGACTTTCAGCAGTTGGTTGGAAACACGTCTCAGAGGTGACAACACTGTTTGTGATGAGTTGTACTTGTTGTCCAGGGGACCATCTTCGACTGTATTGATTTACAAAGGATACGAGATAAATGGGAATACATTTTACACGATTGTCCAAGATCAAAAGAGCACCAACCAAAACAGCGGTGTCCGCTTTGATGCAACAACCGAGAGGGGAAAGGACACATATTATGGTTACATAGTGGACATATGGGAACTTGACTACGGACATGATTTTAAGGTCCCTTTATTTAAGTGTAAATGGGTCAATCTGTCAGGAGGCGGGGTACAGGTAGACCCACAGTACGGAATGACAACAGTGGATCTGAAAAATCTTGGATACACTGACGAACCGTTCGTCCTAGCCAATGATGTGGCACAGGTTATCTATGTGAAGGACATGTCTACCAGACCGAGAAAAAGAAAAGATAAGGAAGCGAATACATCATACGATGAGCAAAAGCGCCACATAGTTCTTTCAGGAAAAAGGGACATCCTGGGAGTGGAGGGCAAGACAGACATGTCTGAAGATTATGAAAAGTTTCATGAAATTCCTCCCTTCAAAGTCAAGGCTGACCCAAGCATCCTGATAAACGATGAAGATTATCCATGGTTACGGCGCAATAAGCAAATGACACAAGCGAAGAAAAAGTGAAGAGTTATTTTCGCAACTATTATGATGATACCATGCCAACTTTGTAACAAACGAGTATGATACCATTGTCCGTTTGTACTATTCAAATTTCAATACTACTTGCACTAACAAAACAAAACAAAACAAAACAAACTTGAAAAATAAATAGCAACAATAAGTATTTTGTTGTAAGTATAAACAAAATAAAATAAATAAAGCAACAAAGAAAATAAATAAAGAAAGTACAATAAATAAAGCAACTCTAAATACAGCAAAAAACAACTTAGAAATAAACAAAGAAAATAAAATAAATAAAGCAACTCTAAATACAGCAAAAAACAATTTAGAAATAAATAGCAACAATAAGTATTTTGTTGTAATTAAGTATAAACAAAATAAAATAAATAAAGCAACAAAGAAAATAAATAAAGCAACTCTAAATACAGCAAAAAACAACTTAGAAATAAACAAAGAAAATAATGAAAGTTTATAATTTTTGTGACCTAAAAGGAAAAAGAAATCACTAAAACACTATGAGTATTTAGTTCTAAGTAGAAATGAAAAAATAAATAGAAAAAAAGAAAAAAAAATGCCACCTACTGGGCCATCACGGCCTGAATACGACTAGAAACCCAACCATGGGCCAGGATTCAGGCCCGCAGCAGGCCCAGTAGGCCCACAGGCATTGCAGTGTCGATTTAGGCCCGTAAGCCTGCAATTCAAATGAGTTCGATAGGAGAGAGGCAGCGCAGCTTATAAACTGGTGCTGGCCTCTCTCAACTAGCGAGGTGGGACTAAACTTCCCACCGCACCGCGCCAGCAAGGCCTTTGGTCCCGGTTGCTGCCACCAACCGGGACTAAAGGGTGGCATTAGTCCCGGTTGCTACCACCAACCGGGACTAAAGGCGCCTCCTTCCCGCCCTTTGGGCTGCTGAAAAGGGACCTTTAGTCCCGGTTGGTGGCAGCAACCGGGACTAAAGGGGGCTATTAGTCCCGGTTTGTGCCAAGAACCGGGACTAATATTCCTCCTATATAAGCAGGACTTGCGAAATTTTCGTCAGTTTCTCCTTCTTCCCAGCCCCCGTCGATCTGCTCCGTCCCCGTCGCCGTCGCCGTCGCCCCCGTCGCCCCCGTCGCCCCGTCGCCGTCGCCCCCGACGCCGCCTCGTCGCTCCGCCCCGCGCCGTCGCCGCGCCCCGCGCCGTCGCCCCGCCCCGCGCCGTCGCCGCTCCCCCCGGCCGGCCCGTCGCCCCGCGCCGCCGCGCGCCCCGCCCCGCCGCCGTCGCGCCGCCGCGCCCCGACGCCGCCTCGTCGCCGCCCCGCCCCGCCGCCGTCGCGCCGCCCAGCCCTGCCGATGTGAGGGCCGGCTCCCTTTTTTTTATATGTTTAATATATATTGCTGTATATATATATATAGTTGCTGTGTATATATATGTATATATGTGTATATTTTTTTTCTTAGGAATTTTCTTAGGAAATTGCAGTATATATAGTTGCTGTATATAGTTGCTGTATTTATATGTATGTGTATATCTTTTTTTTTCTTAGGAATTTGCTAAATATATATGTTAAATATATATTTATGTGTATATAAATATATTTTTTCTTAGGAAGTTGCTGTATATATGTGATGTGTGTATATGTGATGTATATATATGTGTATGTGGCTATATAGTTTTTTGTTTATATATGCTAAATATATATAGAAAGTTTTATATATGCAAAAGTTACAAATTTAGAAAAAGAAGGATAGGAAAGAAGAAAATAAGAAAGAGGAAAGAAAGAAGAAGAGGAGAGGAAGAAGAGGAGAAATAAATAAGAAGAAGAAAAAAAAGAAAAAAAGAGGAGAAGAAGAAAGGAATAGAGGATAGTTACTTTCGCCTAATGATGAAGTATTGGTTTTGTTGAATCCTTTGACACTCGACAAAATGTGACATGAGGGGGTCTAGGGTTGTGGATCGCCGAGAAGTCGGGGGTCGAGGGGTCGAGAGAGGTTGCCTAGCTAGTGTCAAAGTATTGAATAATTCCATGACTTCATCATTTGCCAGAAGTAACCGGGGCATTTTGGTACGAAGTTATGCAAAGATATTCTGGAACGGAGTTCCTGATAGAATAATCCGTCTTTTGTTACGAATTATCCTATCGGGGACTCCGTTCCAAAATAACTTTGGAGAGCTTCGTACCATCATGCTACTGTTACTTTCGCCTAATGATGAAGTATTGGTTTTGTTGAATCCTTTGACACTCGACAAAATGTGACATGAGGGGGTCTAGGGTTGTGGATCGCCGAGAAGTCGGGGGTCGAGGGGTCGAGAGAGGTTGCCTAGCTAGTGTCAAAGTATTGAATAATTCCATGACTTCATCATTTGCCAGAAGTAACCGGGGCATGTTGGTACGAAGTTATGCAAAGATGTTCTGGAACGGAGTTCCTGATAGGATAATCCGTCTTTTGTTACGGATTATCTTATCTGGGACTTCGTTCCAAAACAACTTTGGAGAGCTTCGTACCATCATGCTACTGTTACTTTCGCCTAATGATGAAGTATTGGTTCTGTTGAATCCTTTGACACTAGCTAGACAAAATGTGACATGAGGGGGTCTAGGGTTTGTGGATCGCCGAGCAGTCGGGGGTCGAGGGGTCGAGAGAGGTTGCCTAGCTAGTGTCAAAGTATTGAAAAATTCCATGACTTCATCATTTGCCAGAAGTAACCGAGGCATGTTGGTACGAAGTTATGGAAAGATGTTCTGGAACGGAGTTCCTGATAGGATAATCCGTCTTTTGTTACGGATTATCTTATCTGTGACTTCGTTCCAAAACAACTTTGGAGAGCTTCGTACCATCATGCTACTGTTACTTTCGCCTAATGATGAAGTATTGGTTCTGTTGAATCCTTTGACACTAGCTAGACAAAATGTGACATGAGGGGGTCTAGGGTTTGTGGATCGCCGAGCAGTCGGGGGTCGAGGGGTCGAGAGAGGTTGCCTAGCTAGTGTCAAAGTATTGAAAAATTCCATGACTTCATCATTTGCCAGAAGTAACCGGGGCATGTTGGTACGAAGTTATGCAAAGATGTTTTGGAACGGAGTTCCTGATAGGATAATCCGTCTTTTGTTACGGATTATCTTATCTGGGACTCCGTTCCAAAACAACTTTGGAGAGCTTCGTACCATCATGCTACTGTTACTTTCGCCTAATGATGAAGTATTGGTTTTGTTGAATCATTTGACACTAGACAAAAGGTGACATGAGGGGGACTAGGGTTGTGGATCGCCGAGAAGTCGGGGGTCGAGGGGTCGAGAGAGGTTGCCTAGCTAGTGTCAAAGTATTGAAGAATTCCATGACTTCATCATTTGCCAGAAGTAACCGGGGCATTTTGGTACAAAGTTATGCAAAGTTGTTCTGGAACGAAGTCCCTGATAGGATAATCCATCTTTTGTTACGAATTATCTTATCCGGGGACTCCGTTCCAAAACAACTTTGGAGAGCTTCGTACCATCATGCTACTGTTACTTTCGCCTAATGATGAAGTATTGGTTTTGTTGAATCCTTTGACACTAGACAAAATGTGACATGAGGGGGTCTAGGGTTTGTGGATCGCCGAGCAGTCGAGGGTTGAAGCTAGTTCTACGTTTGCCATTAATATATCCATCTGTCATGTTTGAATAATAATTGGCATGTTGTAAATATTTGTAGAAACAATGGATGACAACACCCGAGACCTAGCACAAGAAGCGATGTTGATGGACATAATCGCACACGGACAAAATGCCGTCTTGTCGTTTCTCAACGACACCGATGAGCAGGTCGAACAAGAGCTGCAGCTGGAAGATCTAGGCTATGATATTGATGAATCCGGTGACCCAGTGCACATGGAAGAAGTAGACCGTGAGGACGGCTCTGGTGACCCAATGCCGGTGCAAGAAGGAGACCTTGATGCTGGCTCCGGTGACCGAACCGAGTCCGGCCAGGAGGTATATATGTTAGTTAAGCATGTGCTGACTAGTTAATTGATTCATTCATTAACTCTCGTCTTTGTTCCTTTTTCTAGCCCTCCGGATCGAGCAAATCTTCGGTAAAGAGACGAGGAGCGAAGAAAAAGTTGAGGCCGGATGAAAAGTTTGAGATCTCAGAAATCTCGCGCTCCGGCGAGCCGATTGCACCCATCCGGACAAAGAACGCATTTGTTAATCAGTGCGGGGTTCTGGTTAGGGACAAGATCCCGATCAGCATCCATCAATGGTTAAAGCCGGCTGCAAACGACGCTCAGGTGACTTATGTCACTGATATGCAGAAAGAAGATCTTTGGACTGAGCTGAAGTCAAATTTCGTCCTACCGCGAGAGGTTGATCTGGCGAACCCAGTTAAAGAGGAGTTAATCAAGTCTGCTGCACTTTCGAAGATGGCAGACCAATTCAGGGCATGGAAGAAAAAACTGAATAAGTTTGTCAAAGATAAAAAGACTCCAGAATTCGTGGGCATATATGAGAAGATCAAAGATGACTGGCCCGCATTTGTGGCCCATAAGAAGTCGGAAAAGAGTCAGAAGATGTCGGAGACAAACCGGATAAATGCTGCGAAGAAGATGCATCACCATCGCACGGGGTCGGGCGGCTACCTCGTAGCCCGGCCTAAGTGGGCCAAGGCTGAGAATGATCTGCTTCAGAAAGGGATCAAACCAGAGACAATGCACTTGCCAGAACGTTGCCGGACTTGGTTCTTCGAGGCTGGCGGAACCTTGGACCCTGTAACAGGGTGGTGCATTTGGACGGACAAGCAATTGAAACACCACTCAGGAAGATGCGACAGTATATCAAAGCAGCGCATGAAGGGACGTTCATCCCCGACAGAGAGAACGACGAGCTGACAATGGCCCTCGGGAATCCTGAGCACCCTGGACGGACACGAGGCACGCCAGGCTCCCTTCCGTGGCGTGCTGGGTTTCCGGACGCAGGAGGCTACAAATGCCACGACAGGAGGAAGAAAATGGAGCAGACCGTAATCCAGGCGCTGCGGGCCAGAATACAAGCGATAGAGGAACGGGAAGCAAATCGGGAGAAAAGAATTGCCGAAGCTTCCCCCGAAGCTACCCCGCCATCTCAGCGGAGAAGCAGCGTGGCTTCCACCGAGCTGCTTCAGCCAGAGCCTGCCTTGACGGCTACTGCCAGGAATCCTGTGGATGCTATCACGAAGGCACAAAATTGCCACCTTATGGCACAGTGGATGAATCTGAAGGTCAAGGCGGCTGCTGGCTCTGTTTATCCTTCTGGACCCGGCGACACTTTTCACTGCCGGCCGATTCCAGAAGGATATGCTAGGGTGATGGTCGACGAAATAACGGAGGGATTTGAGGAGCTCCAGCTTGACCACCCTACCGGTGAAGGGGAGACTCGGCTGGGTTCTTCACTGAAGACTCCATGCCTATGGCGGAAGGACCTAATCAATATTCTCAACTGGACGCCTCCGCCTCCTCCTCCTCCTCCGGCGAGTCAGGGCACTCTGCCTCCTCCACCGCCTCCTCCTCCGGCGAGTGACCATCAGGGCACTCCGGCTCCTTCTCCGGCGCGTGGCGGCACTCCGCCTCCTTCGCCGCCGGCGCGTGGCGGCACTCCGCCTCCTTCGCCGCCGGCGCGTGGCGGCACTCCGCCTCCTTCGCCGCCGGCGCGCCCGAGCAGCCAGCCTGCTCCTCCTTCTCCGCTTAATCAGCAAGGGCGGAAGAGACCTGCCGCCGCTCCGGCTGCTCCTGCTCCGGCGCGTAAGCAAGTAAAAAAGACAGCCGCTTCGTCTGGTCCGGCGACGTCTACCAGTGCCAGAGGCGGGAGGCGATGCAGATTCGGTCCTTCTCTCACGCCTCTAGAGAAGTTACCGTACGAGAGGTCCGACGAGGAAAACACGAAGATCGCTCAAGGCCAAGTGAAGGACTTTTTTGAAGGGTTGAAAGCATAGAGACATCCACCTCCGGAGGAGAAGATAGATGCGGTGAAAGCAAAGCGCACTCTTGCTGCCCTGAAGCAACCAGCGCAAAGTAAGCCGCAGGACAACTATGACCGCATGATCCAAAAGACATATCAAGCAGCGAAGCGGTCGGGAAGTACTAAAAGTGATCAGAGGTTAGCAGAAGGGCGAGCTGGGAAACAAATTGCCCAGCTCGGCGAACAAGTGGACCAATCGTGCCCCCCGCTCAAGGTGTCTAGCGACATGGCCGCTAATGATCCGAGGATGGTGCCCGGTTATACCAATCTTGCAGATTACGCGTCCGACGATGTACACTATGATTTCTTGGAAGTGCAGATAGAAAGATACGAGTACAAAAAGCCTATCGTCAAAAATGAAAGATCTCTATCAACGAATATGCGAAGATTGCATGATTGGTACTTGAAAATCTGCAGAGAGTCTAGGGGAGGAATAACTTGTATTTGAGAGTTAAACCGGAGCATGACCTCGTTGGAATTGACCTGTTGCCTGTTCCATTTGAGGAGTTCTATCAGTTTTTCAATCAATTGGCCCTCGATAAAACAACAGTCACCTGCTACTGTCTGTAAGTATAGTACTACTTCTGTCATTAAGTCTCTCTATATAGCTGATCTTCATTGCATGTATTTATAATTATCCTCACTATATTATGCAGATTGAAGATCGTCGAATTGAAGAAAAGACAAGTAGGTGATATTGGGTTTATTAACACATACCTCATAGATGCAACCGAGGTTAAATTGCGTCCCGACGATACCGAGACCAACTTGCTACGATCGTTGGTGGTAAATGAAAACAAAGATATAATACTCTTTCCTTACAACTTCAAGTGAGTGTTAATGTCTTGTGCATATTTGGTTTCCCTTTATATATCAGTCAAGGTTATAGTGATGTAATTGATGATCTCATGCATTCGTGCGCAGATTCCACTATATTCTCTTAGAGATTAAGCTTGAGAAGGGAGTAGTAACTGTCTTCGACTCTAAACGTAAAGATCCCGAGGAGTATGCGGACATGACTCAAATGCTAGCCAGGTAAGTTAAATCGATCAATATTAACCACCATGCATATATATCAGCAACTTCATTTCTGATATCAACTAATTGTTTTCTTTGTCTGGCAGGGCTTGGAAAAAATTCACCAAAAAAGCTCCGGGACTGCCGAAGAAGCTACAATTTAGATACCCGAAAGTAAGTACTATATAGTAGCATGTTCCGCGCGCGCATCTCCTATATCTTGATTCAAGCGCTAGTTTCATCAATACCAATTTGGCATTCTTGCTTATGATCAGTTTGATTGACCTCTATTTCTTGTAAAGTGGTTGTGGCAGGAACCCGGGAATGATTATTGTGGATACTACATTTGCGAGTCCATCCGCCACACGACCTGTGAGCGGGGCTACACTGATGAACAATTTGAAGTGCGTAAGCAATCAATAATATTCACAAATATATAGCATCATTTCATGTATTGACCCCCTACTTCAAATTAGATGTTTCGGATGCGGGATGAACTCCTAACACCAGATCGTCTGCGAGCAATTCAAGAGGAATTGGCGGCATTCTTCCTTGAACACGTGATCGCTGAAGACGGAGAATACTATGTGGACCATGCATCCATGTGTTAGGAGATTATTTTTGTAAGAGATAATTATTGTATATATGTGCCCGGTAGTGTCGGATAGATATACGAGAACTTGTTGTTCGACCAATCTCTCGGAGAAGGAGAGGTGGTCGATATTACTTCTCTCTGTATGCATATATATATATGTTGATTATACGATCTTCTGTTTCCTTCGTTTGCTTAGTAGCTAGCAGCTAGCTAGCTAGCTAGCGTGACTCTAGTCCTCTCTATATACGTATGTGTAGTATGTAGCGTCGACCAAGCACGGACATAAGAGAGAACACTTCTCTCTATTAATTAGCTAGCTAACACAATATATGAAACACCTAAATTAACCCCCGAAAACCTAAAACCCCCCCTTCCCTTTCAAAACAAAAAACAAAAACCACAGCCACAGAAATGCTGACGCGTGGATGCCTTTTGGTCCCGGTTGGTACCACCAACCGGGACTAAAGCCCCTCCTGCCTGGACTCGGTGCACAGGCCACGTGGACACCCTTCTGCCCCGGTTCTGGATTGAACCGGGACTAAAGGGTCAGAGCCTTAGTACCGACCCTCTTGTCCCGGTTCTGGAACCGGGGCTAAAAGGCCCAAATGAACCGGGGCTAAAGACCCTTTATCTACTAGTGATCTGACTGTCCACAACACTTATGTTATTCGCAACGCTACCCCTACGACCGCGCAGGGGG
>LR738709.1:13902237-13912446 GCA_902687465.1 Secale cereale
TTTAGAGTATAGACTTTGGTAGGGTAGGATTTGTTAGGATTGATTGTATTCTTCTCTACGATGCCTACTTTATCTCTAGGTGGCGTCTTATGCTCCCTGTCTTGTACTCTATATATACTTGCCCTCGAGGCTCAATAATACAAGAGATCTCATAATACAAGCACCGCATTACGCCCATCATGTCCCCTCTAATCCTCTTTTGATGACAAGTATTTTCGGAAGGAGGGAGTATAAGAATATTGTTGAACTATTGCATGGCCAATCCAACAGGTTGTCCCATTTTAAAATGGAGGACATCCACGAGTGGAGCACGGGCTCCATTGTTCTAAAAAGAAAAAGAAAAACAGCTCTCCTTGATGCGTTGTGTATAACGGGACCTCAAAGACCATCTATATCTGGCTAAGAAATTTTGAATTCAAAACTCGTTTGGGGGGTGGGGGGCAAAGTTTTCTTCTAGGTAGCGAAAAAGCTTGGTATCTACGTAAATGCCAGTAATTTCCAAAAGTTGTAAGAAATTTCATTGAAACTGAAAACCATACTTAATCGATGTATTAGACTAGTAGGCAAGACCGTTAGATAGAGAGAAAACGTATGAAAAGTTAAGACGTCAAAAAAGGGCCAAGTATGAGCCGAGTCAAAGAAAACTAGCCGAACTCTCTGACTAACCTCAAGGGCCGCCTCGGAGCAAGCAACCGGCTTGTTAGCTAGGCAGAAGGGCAGCGTAGGAGGTACCAGCTGCTAGCTAGCCACCGCCCACAGCGTGTATATACATATACATTAGAGAGAGACGACAGAAAGATGGTGGGGGACCCGGCAACGCCGACGAGGGGAAGCAAGGTAGCAAGGAAAGGAAGAAGCTTCCGCTGTCCAGTTGCATTTTGCGTGGGGCATTATGCCCGCTGGCCGGCTTTCCGATCTCATCTGACAGCCCACATGCAGTCTGGAACTCTGGATTCGCCAGGACGGCCATGGATATCGAGTGAGTGTGGTGACGGAGGTTGCTTTGCTGCTGAAGGAGGTAGAGCATTGATCCGTCTGTACGGAAGCAGCTGAACTTATAGCTATTACTTGTTGCATTTCTTTTCCTTTCCCCTATTTCTCACACATTCTATATAGACTAGTTTTCATCGCATTTTCAATCTCATTTTATCACTGTTAGAAAAATCAGAGACGCGTATTCGATCTACCGAGGACTAAAAGTAATCACACTATTGTTAATGAGATTCACCAATTTGGATATATCCCGAGGCCTAACCGGACAGTGACGCGCATGAAGGTTCATCACGTATAGTTGTGCATGGATTTGCTTCCGCGAGAGGCACGGTCGTGTCACTTGGAAACAAAAAAAAATGTGTTTTTTTGCTTCCACGAGAGACACACGTGTCTCTTGAAAATGAATAAAAAACTTGTCTCCTTTTGTTTTTCCTTCCACGAGATGTATGGTTTTGCTTCCGTGAGAGGCATGATTTTGCTTCTGTTGGAGGCAGGGCCATGCCTCCCGGAAACGGGGAAAAATGTGTTTTCCTTTTCTTTCCTTTCGCGAGAGGCACACGTCTACTTCTCGTGGAGGAATGGATTTACTTCCACGAGAGGCACAATCACGCATCTTTAGTAAAGGAAAAAAAATTGTGCTCCAAATTCGGTTTTTCTTACGGTTTTCTTTGTCCAGATTTTTTGTGGTTTTTTTCGTTAAAACCTATGAACATGATATCTAATTTCAAAGATCTCAACGCAAGGAATGTACTGGTGAAAATGATTCAAGATTTGGACGCACAGTTTAAGAGATAAAACGTTTTGAATAAACGGATCAAATAAAAAAAAAAGGAAACACTCCCGGGTTGCCACAAGTGATGCACATGTGTGCCACTTGTCGTAACCTGAAGAGGTGGGAGTGAACTTTGCAAAGAGTGCTCCTTAATTAGTGATTTTGATTTTTTAGCTGATAGAACTCCAGAATCTTCTTCTTCCTCAGCCCTAAAAATTTCCACCATCAAAGCATCAACAAAAGAAAAACAACAAATGTCACTCCCTACATTTCATTCTTTGAAATGAAAAATATATATTATAGGTATATAAGTTCCATGTATTATAGAGACGAGAAATATAGATTTACATGCTAAGACGGGGATCTCAGGTTTTCTACCTTCCCGCCTTAAGTGAGAACAAAGAACCCTCAGCCTAAAGGGTTGATGTTCTTGGGCTAGTCCGATAATTTTTTAATGTTCTCATTTTTTCTTTATTGTTTGTTTTCCATAAGTTTCTTATTCTGTATTTACGTTATCTTTTTTTATTTTTGTTACATCTTTCTTTTCTTATTTTCAACGAATTGTAGGCTTATTTTTATTTTTACCCTTTTATTTTATTTTCTGGCAACATGTGAGCATTTAGTGCTTGAAGTACATGGACAATTTCATTTTGAAATACCCACTTCTGGGGTCCGCGTGTGGTCGTTGCTTTTTCGTTTGGTGCTTCCTGTGTGTTTTTCTCCAGCTTTTTATTATTTTGGTTTTTCTTTATTTTTTCTTTACACTTTTTTATTTTTCCCTTTTCTATTTCAGGGTTGGGTTTCCGCTTTTTTCCTTACTTTTTTCATTTTTATATTATGCACTATAATGTTTTTTGTAATATATGGTATGTGTTTTTGTAATGTATAAACTAATTTTTTTAGTGTACACTGAAGTTTTTCATATACAGTGACCAGTGAACATTTTCCAATGAACGGTGAACTTTTTTCTAAACAAATTTTTTATACACATTTTTAATATTTTAAAATTTTTGGAATATGATTTATCTATTTAGATCCTTATAAAATCTAACAGTCAGTTTTTCGGAAAAACGGATTAGAAAACTGAAGAAAAAAGGCAAAGGAAAGCTGCGTACACTTGAGAGTGGGCTGGCCCATTAGCAAGGCCTCTTCTTCTTTGAGCTTCCCTCAGAAAACAAAAGGTCAAAAAAAAAAAACATTGGCGCACGCGGGCGGCCTAGGTACAATCACCGTGGTCGCTGCCTCCACTCCGACACCACCGCCGACACTCCTTCTGGTGCTCCTTCTTGCACCGGTGACGCCTCTTCCCCAGGTGCGACCTCCTTTCCGGCACTTATGCTGCGAACCCACTGCCTGCCCACACTGCCCATCAGATTTGTTACTAGGCGCGCCGCGTATTCTATTCGTGAAGTACTCCCTCTGTTTCAAAATAGATGATACAACTTTATACTAACTTTGTACAAAGTTGAGTCATTTATTTTGGAACGGAGGGAGTAGATTCTAGTTATGTTTATGTCCTCCAGACCTGCACCAAAGTTTCAGAGTACTTACGCATCCTGTCCCAGAAGAATTCGATATTGTGTTTATTGGAACATAGTGTATGAAATACTCCTTGACCATTTTTTGTGTTTGGCGGTGGCGGAAGAGTCATGGTAGTGGCTTCTTTTCTGTTTGATGATGACTGATATGGCTGCAATCGACGGTATTCTTCGAAGGTGTTGATGAGTGAATATATGGATTGAAGCCCTTGCGGGAACTGTTCCAAACGAATCCCGTTGGCAACGTGCTCCACTATCCTTGCAGCGGCCTCCCTCAATTCATCTTTCTGTCGGATGAGCGCATCGAATCCAGCGTTTGAAGCAGTTTCTCGAGAATGTGGGTTGAAGAAGCAGACCCGATCAGCCGCTTTATCACCCTGCGCTGCTGCTCAATGATCTCCTCCTCTGTTTGATGATGTCGATGCCTCTTCTTTTTCCTCTGTTCCCGCTTCTTCTTGCTCTCCTCCCTCCTCTCTTCCCACTTCTTTTTCCTCTCTTCACACTTGTTCCTCCTCTCACCCCTCTTCTTATTACTCTCTTCCTTACTATTATCCTCTTTCTTCGTCGTATCCCTTTTAACCAAAGGAGCCCCAGCCTTGTCCCCCAAATCTAATTGCTGCTGTTGTTGTTGCTGCTGCTGCTGCTGCTGCTGCATTTGCTCTTCTTGTTCGATCAAATCAGGAGCTCTAATAATCTTGTCAGTATGCTGCCGTGTGATTAGTCTGTCCAGTATAAGTGTCCCGGAAAGCCAGCTGTCACTCAGGGGCGTGTTGGAGTCTATGAGGTCTACAGCATATGTGATGAGGTTCCTTCCTCCGGCAGAGGATGGATTCTTCATGCATCCGACGAATTCATCCAAGAAGCCTTGAATTACACGACCATCGTCTCGTAAGCCACACGCTTGCCTCACTTGCTTCACTCCCCTGGCCGTGGAAGACACTAGAACGCATCTATACAAGAATAATGCAAATTGGACGATGCACACGGCGTCACTAGTAGAAAATGACCCATTAATCACTGTTCCAGATAAACCTGAGAATGGTTATTGAAAAACTGGGTGAAACGGTTCGGTTCTTACTTTGGGTTTGATTGGTTCAGGTTTTATTGGATTGAATGTTTTTTAGTTTGGTTTTGGTTTGGGTATGTGAAGAAACCAATTTGGGTATAGTTGGTTATGGGCTTAAACAGTTTGGTTATTAATGGTTATAAACTATGGGTCCAAACCGGTTTCTGGGAATTGGTTATGTGCAATAAGCAACAATGCATCGATAACGAGTATCTTTGCTCCGCGTACATGTTGTGATGCACTATGTAATTATGTATTATGGGGAGACACATGCAAATCGAATGTGTTTGCTTTTGCTTTAGCTAAGCAATTGATTTTAATACACTTGTCAGTGAGCTTTTCAGTCGTGGACATTGTCTTTTTGACTCTTGTTGTGTGTTGACCGTATCTCAACGATAACTTTGTTCCCAAACTGTTGTAGATGCACTTATGCCTTTTCTATGTCATTTGCTTCTTAACATGTCGATTTGTGCAATCATATATACATTGAAGCAAACCCGTAGTTATGTATTGGGTTTAAACCCATGGTTATGTATTGGGTTTAAATTGGTTTGGGTGGAAAAATAGAGGGTTTAGTTTTGGTTGGGTTGAAAATGACATTAAACGCGTATGGTTCAAGTATGGTTTTGAGAGATATATATACGGGTATGGTTCAAGTATGGTTTAAGTATGAAACCATTCTCAGATTTAGTTCCAGAGGCCCTTTAGCCCCGGTTCTGCAACCGGGACAAAATGATCGGGATTAAAGCCTAAAACTTTTTGTCCCGGTTGGCTTACGAACCGGGACGAAAGGGGCTCCACGTGGCGGCTGCTGCTGCTGCTGTGCCCTCCTTCATGGGATTATTTCGATCCATGGATGCAATCTAATTTCTTACATCATGCAAATGTATTACCACATCATCATATGTTCAATTAGCTGCACTTTTGTTACTAATCTGGATGGCCAATATATACTTATCATCCTAAGCACATGAAAAATGGCTCATAGAGTGTTGACCAAAGTTGTGGTTATCGTATGAGGCATTTTTACCAAGGGGGACTGGTAAAAGCGGTCACACAGTTACCGAGAATATTTCGAACGAATTTTATAGTTTAATTTTGAATTCAAATAAGTGAATGAACGAACATTTGAACCAAAGACCTTTCAAAACAGGAACTAGGTTGCTACTAACACGCCAAAACCAACTTTCATGGCATTAATTAGATCCTACGTGCTTTACTATAATTAGAGTGTTTAATTTTAAAAAATTCAAAAAATAGTATTTTTTGCTCAGTACGTGGATTTTCCGACGGGCACGGAAATATGCGGTAACCATGAGAAATCTTAAAATTTCGACCGGTAACCAAAACCTTGGTGTTGACATCGTCCTAAAACAAAGTTGGTGCAAGTTATTTTTAGGCACGCAAGCTTTGCCGAATAGCAGGGGGCATGTGTTGACACCAGTTTTTGGCATGACAAAATGCGTAATTAAGATGGCCTCGAATGAGAAGGGTTTCAACGTGAAAAAGTTACGTACCATTCAAGTGAACAACTTTGATGTTTGGCCATCACCATCTGATCTCATCACGAGGGCCGAAGCTATGCTCGAATTTCTAATTATTGGTATTCAGAGTACTGTTTGGGTGATTACACCTCTAAGATGGAGTCATATAAAAAGTGTCCTACATGGACTGTCTTCGCCTCGTCGAAACGATCGATTATGAGGTTGTATACAAAAATTAAAGCCCGCGCGGTGCGACTACCATGAGAAAAAAGTGGCGTACGACATCAGACACTCATAGGGCTGATGTGATGTCTGATGGGTAGCGCCACTGATTGCTTGTTTGCCGCAACCAATTCCACCCTAATTACTGCCTTGAATCGAAAAACATTCAACATGTAAGTGTCCGTCTCGTCACAACGGTTCTATTTACTTTTGGGCCCATCTTCATCTGTGAGATTCGAAAAAAATGAATTGTTGTTTCAGACTTACCTAAATCCGAGTTCGGTTAATTTTGAAAAGATTTGGACGTGATTTGGAGTCCTTTTCTTGTACGGGAAGTCCAACCGCCTCATAAATAGATAAGACGTGATGGCCGATTGACCAACACCCAATTGAACAATAAATCTATCACATTTTACCTTTACCTTTATCTCTCTCCCTTGGTCTTCTTCTTCCTCATTCTTCGTTCGTTCTTTGTGTTGTAGGGCAGTGAGCCAGGAGGCCCTAGGGGCGATCAGGTTGACCTAGGGAAGCCCATAGCCACCTCGCGCCCTGACGGGGTCCCTCCCGGGCGCATGTGGTTTCCGGTGTACAAAAGCGCTCACCGCATTACTTGCGTACCGCGCTTCCGGCCGGGTCTCCTTCGACGTGAGCTGTGGTGCATAACCCCCGGCGTCGAGGGTACACCGTGACGTGTTCGTGTGCGAACAATTATATCATCATTGTCATTGAATGCAATATTGATCATGATGTAAGGTTGGTTCCAAAGTAGTTCTAAAGACTTCAACATATCCAAAAAGCGGAATCTGCTACTATTCAAAGTACTAATTTTGCAAGGAAGGCGGATGGCATTGAGTTAGGTGCCGAATTTGCACTTGTGCACATAGATGGACCTATTCTGGATAATGAGTTAGTACGGGAAGTATGTGATTGCAAGACAATCGGTGACGCTTTCTCTTCCGCATACTTAATTGATTGGCCTTCAGATTTTGTAAGTTAAAGTTTTTCTTCTATATATTAAAATCACATTTGTGTACATCTAATCATATAATTGTAAGGTCCAATTTTCTTTTACAGATTGAAAAGAAGGATGACTGAGTTGCGCTTGAATTCTCCAGTTGGATCAAAGAAGGAAATAAATTTAAATACTTCACTTAAATTTATATTGATAGGCTGAAAAATGTAATATCATTCACAAGATATTTTTCTTTGGTCAAATTGTTGCAAATGATATGGTGTAATATTCTTCACAAATGTGTTTTCTATAGTCATTAATATGGATGATATGTTTTTGCACCAATAATATTGGAATTTATTGTAATGCTTTTGCGTCCTACCCTTTTGTATATTTGTAATAAATATCTTGAAATTTTCAATTTGTATATGTGTTGCTCTTCAGTTTCTCTATCATTTTAATGATGACAAGCATCATAATGAAACAATTAATTATTGAGTTTGTCCAATTTTATTAAATAAATGTATATTAAATAAGATATGGTCCTAATTTTGTGTTAATACAAAATAAATACATTAATTATGTTGCGATGCCAATATATAGTGTTACTGATGGTGTTACTAGAGTTACAAAATGATATGATACCACACGATCCAAATTCAACCGTGCGTGCATTCTACACATGCGTCAAGTACATAACCATTCGGATTTGCAATCTTAGGGAAAATATGATAAACTTTGATTACTTAATACAGGCACAAGTATTGACGAAACCAAGTTACAAGCCAACAACAACACACAACAAACTTTCATAGCATGATTCAGAACAAACATATACCAGTGAAATATTAGTCACGAACTTAGCATACGCACTTCCTTTAGTCTCAGCTCATCACATATTTGAAGCTTCTTGATATCAGTGGTGGTTCCGGAGCTTCTGTGCAATTGCGGCCCAACCGAAGATAAATATAAAGGGCCAGAGTTCCATGACCATTCGGCGATGTATCATCCGGACTAACCATGTTAATGCATGAATTAGTCCCATCCTATGGTACAACGATTGTGCAATAGTACACACCTTTAGTAGGAATTCAATATTTCTGTATAGCACCACGGAAGGAGTGAGAACACAGATCACAATGCCAGTAGTATGAGCAACTGGAGCTAGCACCATATACACACCAAGTGCAAAAGCAGCAGATAAGCTTGTTACCGAACTTGACATGAAGAACACAGATGCGGCAAAGTTGCATCGACGGATAACCAATTCAACCATAGGACATCCAGAGTACATGATACCAATGGTAGCAATTCCGGAGCAAATAAACGCTAGTGCATTCGCCATCATGAATGCGTCAAAAGTATACCTCCCAGCAAGTGTTGGTGTGCCTCGATTTTTATGATCATCCGCTATAAAGCCTCCAGGGACAGCGAAAGTTGCACTGAATGCCACGGTTGCTATTAAAACTGAACCAATACCTAGTATTTGGCTTGAATCCTTTATGTTATCTCCTTCTTTGTTCTTGTCCTCTGGGTGAGTATACTTTTCATAAATCTGATCCCAGCGAAGGACATTATGTTTAGCATCAGCACGTCCGAGTGCTCTGTATATAAGCTTGTCGGTATTCTGAAAATAGACAAACGGGAATATCAGCACCATATAGAGATACGAGCCATGAGTCCTTCTGGTTCTCCTGAAAGGCTTGGAAGTTGGATTTTATGTGGTAAATACAGGAAAATATTTTTTTTGAAGCGAAAAAGTTTTTTTTTTTTTAGAAACCCCCCAAAAAGAAAAAGTTATATTTGGAAAATAGAGGACGTATATTACCCCCGGCCGGATGCATAGACAGCCCAAGCCCTTGGAGTTAATAAAGATGTGTTTTTTGGGGTATTGATGAGCATTAACGGGGCACATGTCTCAAAGACTTTGCAGAAACATACTCCTTCCGTTCCTAAATATAAGTCTTTCAAGACATTTCAAATGGACTATAACATACAGATGTACGTAGACATATTTTAGAGTGTAGATTCACCCATTTTGCTCCGTATGTAGTCACTTGTTGGAATCTTTAGAAGGACTTATATTTCGGAACGGAGGGAGTAGAAAGTTAAAAAAACAAGCCGGGTCAAAGATGAGAGTATATTACCTGATTATAATACATATCAGGACGTAACAAGCTTCTGGATAGATCGAGGGGAGTTTGTCCATTGTTATTTGTCAAACTTAAATGCACTTCCTTATGCCCGAAGAGAGAACAGAACATTTGAAGCTTCCCAGCCTGGACAGCCAAATGCAATGCAGTGTTCCCATCATTGTCTTGCATATTCAAGATCCATGCTAAAGATGGATCATGGCAAACAAATAATACTATGTCCAATCTTGTTTTCTCAACGGCAATGTGAAGAAATGTCCGTCTTTCAGCATTGAGCAATCCAGCACTACTGGGACAATTCTCAAGAATGGTCCGTATGGTATCTTTCCCGTCTAGCGAGGCAGCCACATGTATGGGAAACAATCCTTTGTTGTCCGCTTGATACACCGGTGCTGGGTTAGCTTCGTATACTTTCTTGAATATGTTTGAACTGCTAGGATGTAGAGATGAAGCGAAGTGAAGAGGCGTACTACCATCTTCGTCACATTCGGTGGTAAGGCTGTTTTTCCAGTTCAGCAGATCTTCTATTATCACTGAAGATATGATATTTATATATTAGTCTACTCTAAACTAAAATACTAAATAGATGTACATGAGCAAAGACTAGACATATTTTATACTCCCTCCATTCTCAAATATTTGTCTTTCTAGACATTTCAACATACAGATGTATGTAGACATATTTTAAAGTGTAGATTCACTCATTTTGCTTCGTATGTAGTCACTTGTTGAAATCTTTAGAAAGACAAATATTTAGGAATGGAGGGAGTAAAAGATACTCCATCCGTGAAGGGCCCAAGCGAGAA
This sequence comes from Secale cereale, assembly GCA_902687465.1. Classification (NCBI taxonomy): domain Eukaryota; kingdom Viridiplantae; phylum Streptophyta; class Magnoliopsida; order Poales; family Poaceae; genus Secale; species Secale cereale. The sequence continues at coordinate 13,912,224 of LR738709.1, forward strand.
AGGCTCTAATGTCCCCTCCCGTGACGGGAGAGCGCTAGTTCTCTGGCATCCCTTGCTCCCGCCGTGGTCGTATCTAGGGCCTCCAGCAGGTCCTCTCACTCTCTCCACCACTCCTTCGAGCTCCTCTGCGTCCCTGATGATGCTCTCACGCTTACTTCCTTCCCAGCCCTGCCGCTCACCAACCCTGCTCCCGCTACCTTGCTTGCCAAGGCGGCTTTCGCCC
>LR738709.1:13918679-13942083 GCA_902687465.1 Secale cereale
TTTAGAGTATAGACTTTGGTAGGGTAGGATTTGTTAGGATTGATTGTATTCTTCTCTACGATGCCTACTTTATCTCTAGGTGGCGTCTTATGCTCCCTGTCTTGTACTCTATATATACTTGCCCTCGAGGCTCAATAATACAAGAGATCTCATAATACAAGCACCGCATTACGCCCATCATGTCCCCTCTAATCCTCTTTTGATGACAAGTATTTTCGGAAGGAGGGAGTATAAGAATATTGTTGAACTATTGCATGGCCAATCCAACAGGTTGTCCCATTTTAAAATGGAGGACATCCACGAGTGGAGCACGGGCTCCATTGTTCTAAAAAGAAAAAGAAAAACAGCTCTCCTTGATGCGTTGTGTATAACGGGACCTCAAAGACCATCTATATCTGGCTAAGAAATTTTGAATTCAAAACTCGTTTGGGGGGTGGGGGGCAAAGTTTTCTTCTAGGTAGCGAAAAAGCTTGGTATCTACGTAAATGCCAGTAATTTCCAAAAGTTGTAAGAAATTTCATTGAAACTGAAAACCATACTTAATCGATGTATTAGACTAGTAGGCAAGACCGTTAGATAGAGAGAAAACGTATGAAAAGTTAAGACGTCAAAAAAGGGCCAAGTATGAGCCGAGTCAAAGAAAACTAGCCGAACTCTCTGACTAACCTCAAGGGCCGCCTCGGAGCAAGCAACCGGCTTGTTAGCTAGGCAGAAGGGCAGCGTAGGAGGTACCAGCTGCTAGCTAGCCACCGCCCACAGCGTGTATATACATATACATTAGAGAGAGACGACAGAAAGATGGTGGGGGACCCGGCAACGCCGACGAGGGGAAGCAAGGTAGCAAGGAAAGGAAGAAGCTTCCGCTGTCCAGTTGCATTTTGCGTGGGGCATTATGCCCGCTGGCCGGCTTTCCGATCTCATCTGACAGCCCACATGCAGTCTGGAACTCTGGATTCGCCAGGACGGCCATGGATATCGAGTGAGTGTGGTGACGGAGGTTGCTTTGCTGCTGAAGGAGGTAGAGCATTGATCCGTCTGTACGGAAGCAGCTGAACTTATAGCTATTACTTGTTGCATTTCTTTTCCTTTCCCCTATTTCTCACACATTCTATATAGACTAGTTTTCATCGCATTTTCAATCTCATTTTATCACTGTTAGAAAAATCAGAGACGCGTATTCGATCTACCGAGGACTAAAAGTAATCACACTATTGTTAATGAGATTCACCAATTTGGATATATCCCGAGGCCTAACCGGACAGTGACGCGCATGAAGGTTCATCACGTATAGTTGTGCATGGATTTGCTTCCGCGAGAGGCACGGTCGTGTCACTTGGAAACAAAAAAAAATGTGTTTTTTTGCTTCCACGAGAGACACACGTGTCTCTTGAAAATGAATAAAAAACTTGTCTCCTTTTGTTTTTCCTTCCACGAGATGTATGGTTTTGCTTCCGTGAGAGGCATGATTTTGCTTCTGTTGGAGGCAGGGCCATGCCTCCCGGAAACGGGGAAAAATGTGTTTTCCTTTTCTTTCCTTTCGCGAGAGGCACGCGCCTACTTCTCGTGGAGGAATGGATTTACTTCCACGAGAGGCACAATCACGCATCTTTAGTAAAGGAAAAAAAATTGTGCTCCAAATTCGGTTTTTCTTACGGTTTTCTTTGTCCAGATTTTTTGTGATTTGTTTCGTTAAAACCTATGAACATGATATCTAATTTCGAATATCTCAACGCAAGGAATGTAATGGTGAAAACGATTCGAGATTTGGACGCATGGTTTAAAAGATAAAATGTTTTGAATAAACGAATCAAACAAAAAAAAAGGAAAAACTCCCGGGTTGCCACAAGTGATGCACATGTGTGCCACTTGTCGTAACCTGAAGAGGTGGGAGTGAACTTTGCAAAGAGTGCTCCTTAATTAGTGATTTTGGTTTTTTAGCTGACAAAATGAAAATAAGGACGCGACAGAACTCCAGAATCTTCTTCTTGCTCAGCCCTAAAAATTTCCACCATCAAAGCATCAACAAAAGAAAAAACAACAAATGTCGCTCCCTGCATTTCATTCTTTGAAATGAAAAATATATATTATAGGTATATAGGTTTCATGTATTATAGAAACGAGAAATATAGATTTACATACTAAGACGGGGATCTCAGGTTTTCTACCTTCCCGCCTTAAGCGAGAACAAAGAACCCTCGGCCTAAAGGGTTGATGTTCTTGGGCTAGTCCGATAATTTTTTAATGTTCTCATTTTTTCTTTATTGTTTGTTTTCCATAAGTTTCTTATTCTGTATTTACGTTATCTTTTTTAATTTTTGTTACATCTTTCTTTTCTTATTTTCAACGAATTGTATGCTTATTTTTATTTTTACCCTTTTATTTTATTTTCTGGCAACATGTGAGAATTTAGTGCTTGAAGTACATGGACAATTTCATTTTGAAATACCCACTTCTGGGGTCCGCGTGTGGTCGTTGCTTTTTCGTTTGGTGCTTCCTGTGTGTTTTTCTCCTGCTTTTTATTATTTTGGTTTTTCTTTATTTTTTTCTTTACACTTTTTTATTTTTCCCTTTTCTATTCCAGGGTTGGGTTTCCCCTTTTTCCTTACTTTTTTCATTTTTATATGTTCTGCACTATAATGTTTTTTGTAATATATGGTATGTGTTTTTGTAATGTATAAACTATTTTTTTAGTATAAACTGAAGTTTTTCATATACAGTGACCAGTGAACATTTTCCAATGAACGGTGAACTTTTTTCTAAACAATATTTTAGTACATGTTTTTAATATTTTATATTTTTTGGAATAGGATTTAATATTTAATACTTTTTAATATTTTAATACATGTTTTTCATATACAGTGACCAGTGAACATTTTCCAATGAACGGTGAACTTTTTTCTGAACAACTGCAGTTGCTATGAGTGAACAACTGCATACGTGATTACACACAGTTGCCATGTCTGAACATCTGCAGTTGCCATGACTAAACAACTGCAGTTGCCATGTCTGAACAACCACACCACCAGAGGTCTCATGGCAAGCTGCACCATTGTTGTCTGTGTGTATTTGCCATTTGTGATTATCTGCAGTTGCGTTGTGTGCTCATACCTAGAGTGCATTTGATGTTAGATTGTCATGACTTGGGAGACGTGGGAGACGATGAATAGGAGTCGTGCGCGGCGTGCGGGCGCAACGACAGTTCTACCGCACGTCCGACTCGCACCCGCGGCCTCTCCGTGCGAGAAACCAGCGTCCGGGTGAACTGCCAAGCGCCCACACACCAGCCTCGTCCTACGTGGCACACGAAAACTGCCTCAATGTGTCAAGATTCGTGCAAACTTAAATGGGCGATGATCCACGCATGTGGGCGAGTTGTAAAACTGCCACACGTGTGGGCGTTAGTATTTTCGTTTTTTTACAATGGACATCTGTGTACCTGTTTGCACGGAGCTAGTTTTCTTTCCCCTTTTTTTCTGAGGAAAGGACCTTTCTCGTGGCTGTTAGTTTGATAGCTTCTTTAATTCTCCAAACTCAATCTAGCGATCTTCACACGATCGGGGCCCATGCCTTCATTTCTCATCACACGAGGACGAAGCAGGCGAACATCTTGCAACTCTGCCGCCGGTTTTAGCAACAACACTAAGGCTGGCTCTCGGCGGGGGCGGCATGGCTTTCTTTCTATCCTTGCTCGGTGGCCACATGTGCGGGTGGCGGCGTCGAGCGGTGGCGGATAAAAAAAATTAAAATGAGCACATTAGTTAACTAAATTTTAGAAGGAGGTTATGAATAAATTTATTTTTTGGAATGACACTCCTGATAACCTAGGGCAATTACATGTAAATATTGTTTTTTTTTTTGAGCAAATCTGTATCCTTTATTAAGTGTTCAAAGTCATAGGGATACAAATAATATCGGGCAAAGTTGCTAGCCACACATGGCGCCCGGGAGGGAGAGATGCAGCCGCTTTAGATAAATCATGAGCCTCACCATTATGTTTCCGACCTTCATGGATGAACTCCACCGCCTGGAACGCAGCACGTTGATGCTTGATGTCTTGGAGAATTGGATAAAACTTACATGGAGAATCGTCCTTAAATCGTGTCACCACCTCGAGGCAGTCCGTGGCCACGCATATAGACTGGACCTGAAGGTCCGCTGCCAGTGCAAGAGCTTCGCTGCACGCCCGTGCTTCTAGAATCGCCGGGTCCAATAAGCCTTCATAGATGATCGCGGAGGCCCCCAGATAATTCCCGTGCTTGTCGCGGCAAACAGCCGCCGAAGCACCCTTGTCACCAATCTTTGAGAATCCGCCATCTGCATTGATCTTAACTGAGTGGGACACAGGTGGCAGCCATCCCCCGTGCGTAGGCTCCATAATACCATGCAGGTCCCTGCGCGTTACATGCGAGTCCCTGGGCCTTACATGCAGGTCCCTGGATTGCGCATGCAGATCCCTGGTACGTGCTCCCCTATTTTTCTACACCGCGGCCTCTTGGCCCACTAATGGAGTCCGCCCTGGGGCCCTCAAAACTCCAGGGCCGGCCCTGCTTTAATACAATACAGTACAGGTGAATGAACATACACAAATCCAAATATCAAAACGAAATCGTCTGGCACAAATCAATAGCAAATGATCTAGGTGTTTGCCCTGAGAGAGCTAGATAGCTGGCACCATTTCCGAGTCTTGGTCCTTAATTTCCCCGTGAAGTTGTCGTGCTTGTTTCACGAGGGAACTAAGGGTGTTGACAGTGGCAGGTTTTGTCGTGGTCGTCCCGGCAGCGAAAACCATGCAGCCCTCTAGATCCAACATGGTCTCTGAAACAATAGACAGGGAGTTCATGAGGTTCTCCAGATTAGCTTGGTCGACACCGGCGCTGTTGCCCCTGAGTTTCTTTATTGCTGCTATCACCATCCTAGTGGTAAGCTTCATTGCTGTCAGGCTGTCGGGGGTTATGATATCCCTGTTTAACTGCACCATTTTCATTGCAAGGCTGAGCGTAACAGATTCTCCTGGACCTGTAGCTTGATCTCTTCCTTCTCCCATTGAAATTGCATCGAGATCAAGGTGTAATTTGTCACATGCCGTCACACAGAGCGATAGCAGGGCGCCATGCAGCTTGTGGTGTTGGTTTTGCCTAGGAGAGGGTGAAGCATTCTTCGTCTTGTCCCTTTTGTTCTTCTTGGTTTTGCTTTGGCTTTCGACGTCAGCATCTGATGTGGCATACTCAAGCTTTTCTTCTTCTCCTGTTGACCCATGGCATACTTCTCTGAGTACCTGCAATGTTAATAGCATATATAGAGTGAGTTGCTGCGGCTACTTCACAGTTGCAAAAAAAAAAATGTTGTAGAAACGCAAAGAAGGAAGTGTGCCAATTGTCATGAAAGGGGAATGATTGAATGACAGGCAAGAGGAACATTCACCTTGCTTGTATATAAATAACAGAAATTAATAAAGAAAGGATTATGTGGGTGCGTACCTCTGGCATCACACCTGTAATGGTGTTGTTGAGTGTGCTGAGATAGTCACCATTCTCAGCATACTGAATACATAGATGCTCTAGAATTTCTGCAGCATTTTTTCTGCATGTGTCATTGGATCCACACCTTGAGGGCCCCTCGCGTCGTCCCCGCGGGCGACCCGAGGGGAAAACCCTAGCCGCCGCTCCTCGGGCCTCCTCCGCCCCTCTCCCTCCTCGCCGCCGTCCCCAACGCCGCCGGGCGAAGCCTGGCCGGCTGGGCGGCGGCGGGGCTTCTTCCCATCCTTCTCGTTTTGGCTGGCGCGGGACAGTGGGGACGAGAGGAACGCCGGGCTAACGTGGGGTTCGGCGGCGCGGCGGCGGGTCTCCCGGCGGCGTCGTGCGCAGCGCGGTGGTGGCGGCTTGCGAGTCGCGCGGTGGTGGCTGCGTTGGATCTGCCCGGTGGTCGCGGGTGCCACCGGATCTGGATCGGATCCATTTGGATCCTGGCTTCGGACTCCGTCGGCCGCCGCGGGGGGATGATGGTCGTCACTGGCAACGTCGGACTGCTGGTTTCGGCGTCTGGAGATCTACAACGGGTTCTTCTCGATACTCCTTTCCGGTGGGTCGAGCCATGGATCTTGCATCTTTGCAGGTTTTGGACCGTGGCTCGTCGCCAGATCCGGAGCAGGCGGAGGATTGGTGGCATAGGATGGGGACCGGAGGAAACTTTGGTCGGCTAGGCCGGCCCGGCATCGGCGACGTCACTCGACGCCGTTATCCTCCGTGGAGGCGAAGCCGAGGTCTCTCCTATCCATCTCCGAACCCCTCCCGGGCGAAAGTCCAAAATCCATTCTGGATTGGGCGGCGACGGCGTCCTATGCGCCGTATCCTCCATGGAGGCGCCGTCTTGGGAGGACCTGCTGTTCGGGGGAGAGATCATATGGATGGTGGGCTCCGAGTACCTCCAGCAGTGGCGATGGTGTAGAGGTTGCCAGGTGGTGCGGCGTTGTATCTACCACATCGATGACGATGATATTGGCGGCATGGTGCAGCTGCATCTCGATGATGGATGCGGATGGATGGACGAGCGCAGGGCGGTGGAGTTGTCTGGCGCCATGGTGGCGTCGACGGCAGCGAGACCAGGCAAGGTTAATGCAGCAGTACAGCTCTGAAGATGGATTGATGGCAGGTGGCTGCGGCGGCCTCATACCCGGCAGGCGTCCTGGTTGAGGAGCACGCCGGACTGGTGGGTGCCCATACCCGGCAGGCGTCCTGGTTGGGGCCTCAGGTCTTAGATGTTAGGTTTGGCTGCGAGGTCTTTGGGTAGTAGACCTAGACTATCTGCGCCCCTTCATCATCAGGATAGGAGTAGCGACAGATGTTGCTTAGACGGTGGCTTTAGTCTTACTGTTGTATGACTTTGTAAGGTCTTGTGTCAATAATTAATAAAATGGCCGTATGCATCGTCCAGATGCAGAGGCCGGGGGTCTTCCTCCTTTTCTAAAAAAAAAAAAATCAAAATGAATAAAAAGGGATGTATCTAGATGTATTTTGGTTCTAGATACATCCCTTTTTGTCCAGTTTGATGACAAGTATTTTGGGACGGAGGGAGTAGTATTTTAGCAAGACCACCAACAAACTCATTATGTTCCTCCTTAGGGAGGAGGGTGCCGACGCTTTTGCTGCTGAGAAACAGCACCACCAGTGTTTTACCTGCAGTCTTTCTGATGGAGGTGTTGCTGCTATCACCATTAATGAAGATGCTCACGAGCACCTTAGTTAGATCAGTTTCATCCATGCAGAGCTGCGTGAGGATTTGCATGGCCTTCATCTGCAGCTCTCCGCCTTTACATTTTTTGCAGATGACAATTTCTTTCATGTTGGTGATTGCTCCTTCATCGCTTGTGATCTGTTGACGCGAGTTGGTCCTGGTGTCTCCCTTGGCAGTCACAATCAACCGAAGCATCACTCCCAATGATCTCTCTGCTACCTGAGTGGACCATACACTATGACCTGTGAGGTGCACTAGGTCGTAGCTAATAGGCGCCATGATCTTGGAGACAAGATGCTTGGTGTTGCTTATGATTGTGCAGTTGTCCTCACTGCCTGCAAGTCTCCAAAGGATATGCAAGCCAGTCAGCACCAATTCTTTGTAGCCATGGAGTGTCTTTGGTGATGATGGCCGATCAACCCCGCTGTCTGAGTCTGAGTCTGATTCTGATTCTGACTCTGACTCTGAGTAATCCAACTCTGACTCGTATGGCGAAGTGTTGTCGCTGCTGCCTTGTTCCTGATCATGACCACTGTTTGTTGTAGTGTCTTCATTTGTGTTCACCGAGGATGATGATGATTGATATGGCTGGAGTCGACGGTATTCTTCGAAGTAGTTGATGAGTGAAGATATGCATTGGATCCCTTGCGGGAACTGGTTCAAACGGATCACGCCAGCAACGTGCTCCACTATCCTCGCAGCAGCTTCCCTCATCAATTTGTCACTTGAGCGTCTTGAGTCTAGTGTGTGAAGCAGTTTCTGGAGAATGTGGGTGGAGGATGCAGACCCGATCAGCCGCTTTATCATCTTGCGCTGCTGCACAATGATCTCCTCCTCTGTTTTCTGATGTTGATGCCTCTTCTTTTTCCCCTCCTCGCTCTTCTTCTTCTTCTTTGTCTTCTTCTTCTTCTTCTTCTTCTTCTTCATCTCCTCCCTCATTTCATCGCTCTTATTCCTCACCTTGTTATTCTCCTCTTTCTTTTTCACATCCTTCTGAACCAAAGGAGATCCAGTCTTTTCCAATAAATCTAATTGTCGGGTGAGTAGTCTGTCCAGTATCAGTGCCCCGGAAAGGAAGCTACCAGATGACTTGGACTCCATGAGTTCTACAGCATATGTGACGAAGTTTCTTTCCATGGCGGAATGTGTCTTCTTGGAGTATCCCTTCATGATTTCGTCAAAGTAGCCTGAAACTGCATGACTACCATCTTGGAAGCCGTATGTTCGGCTCACTTGTTTCAGTATCCTCTTCTCTGAAAGCAACAAGATGATTCGGTACAGGAACACGACACATTGGACCAAACAGAGGACATAGAGGATACTATGCGCGGGATCCATGTTTACTCTGCCCTCATCCGTGTCACCATAGTAGTCGTAGTTGATTAGACCGATTATCGAAATCGAAGTGGTGATGATCAGTCCAAACGAAAAGAAAAACAACAGACGAAGGTGGGAACACGAGTTCAACACTGCACTGTGAACCACCGCTAGAACCCATCGTATCACCACACGGCAGGCAGCGTGGTGGCTGGCTACTTCTTCGGTGGCGGCGTTTCTTCGGCCGGATTAAGCGGGAAGGCCCCGGTTAGATCTGGCCTGATCTGACTCCGGCGCATTCGGCGGCGATGGCTGGGACAAGCAGGGCCGGGGCGGCCGGCACTGCCGTGCTTTGGGGTGGCGGTGCTGGTGGTGTGGCTGTAGGTGGTGGTGGTGCGTGTGCGTCTCGGTGTGCAACTCGGTCTCCCTTCCTGGCTTCGGCTGACGGCGTCGAGCGGGCCACTCCTGGGCCCATCCTTGGAGAACATGGATTTTTGAAGCTCAGGCTTTCAGACACCTCTTATCCATACCCTTCAAACTTGCTTTGAGATCTGTGCTACACAACTAACCCACTACATGAAGATTTCTCTTTTTTGTTTCTCCCAAATAAACCACATATGAACTTGAAACTTTGCACGACAACAAAACATTCTAACTAGAATGTGGGAAAAATACTTTCAGATTTTTTTCATCGGAACTAAATATACAAAATGAGATTTTTTCGAGTAAAAAATATTATTTTTACTATATATGATTCACGAAAAAATTTGAAAGTATTTTTCCCACATTCTAGTTAGAATGTTTTGTCGTCGTGCAATGTTTCAAGTTCATATGTTGTTTTATTTGGGAGAAACAAAAAAGAGAAAATTTCTTGCACGAATCTTGATGTAGTAATGGATGGCTAGATAAGGGGGTGTTCCAAAGCCTATACTTTCTCAAATGTTAACCCATCCTTGGAGGCAGTGGCGATGGATCTTCTCCCTCCTTCGTCAAATGTTAACCGTCCAAGCTTTGTACACAAGCGTGGAGTACACAAACATTCAGATAACAATCTTATGAAAAGTATGTCACACATTTGTTTAGTTATTACGAGCACAAGTACTCTGTGTAAGAAAGTTACAAGCCAAGAACAACGCACACCGAAACTTCCGCAACATAGGTTCTGAATAAATTAATAGGCCCACTTCAGTTAGTTATCTCATCACATATTTGATACTTCTTCTCATTAGAGGTTCCGGAGCTTCCGTGCAATTGCGGCCCAACCAAAAATAATTATGAAGGGCCAAAGTTCTTTCAACATTCTGAAAATGATCGTCCATGCTAACCACTTTAATGCACGAACTAGTCCCATCCGAAGGTGCAATGGTTGCACAAGAATACCCATCTTTAGTAAGAATTCAAGACTTCTATATAGCACTACCAGAGGACTGAGCACGCAGACTGCAATGGCAGTAGCATGGGAAACCGGAGCTAGCACCATATACACACCCAGTGCAAAAGCAGCAGCCAAGCATGTGAGTGAACTAGACACGAAGAAAACAGATGTGCGGAAGTTGATTTGGCGACTCATCAACTTAACCATAGAAGAGCTAGAGAACATGAGACCAATGGTAGCTACTGAGGAGCAAATAAAAGCTAGTGCGTTCGCCATCACAAATGCGTCAAAAGTATACCTCCCCACAAGTGTTGGCGTGCCTCCGTTTATATGGTCATCTGCTCTGTAACCTCCAGGAAGAGCAAATGTTGCACCAAACGCTACCGTTGCTATTAAAACTGAACCAATGCCAAGCATTTGGCTTGCATCATTCAGCTTCTTTTCTTCATTGAAGACGTCCTCCGATTTTATTTGCTGGGTAAACTTTTCATAAATGTGATCCCGGCAAACAAAACTATGTTTACCTTCAGCTGATGCGAGTGCCATGTGTATCCTCTGGTCATTGTTCTGAAAAAACAAACAGAAATATGAGCACCATATGGAGATACAAGCCATGAATTATTTTGTTTCGCTTGAAGGAGGGAATACTTGAAAAAGCAATTAAGATGAGGGTATATTACCTGCATATACTGCATCCCCGTGGGAAGCAAGCTGCTGGATAGATCAAGGGGAGTTTGGCCATTATTATTACTTAAAATTAGTTGCACTTCTTTATTCCCGTAGAGAGAACAAAACATTCGAAGCTTCCCAGCCTGGACAGCTAAATGCAATGCAGTGTTCCCATCACTGTCTTGCATATTCAAAATCCAAGCTAAAGACGGAGTCCGGCAAACAAAAGAGACAACGGTCAAACTTCTTTCCATAATAGCAACATGCAGGAATGTACGTCCTTGAGCAGTGCGCAATCCGGCACTACTAGGATACATTTCAAGAATAACTCTTATGATATCTTTGGCTCCGGTAGAGGCAGCTACATGTATGGGGAACGATCCGTTGTTGTCTGCCTGATACACCGTTGTTGGGTTAGCTTTCAATAACTGTACGAATCCACTGGGATATTGCCACAGAGATGCAGCAAAGTGAAGAGGCGTACTCCCATCTGAATTCCCTTGTGTGGTCAGGCTATTATTCCACCTCAACATATCTTCTGTCATCACTGAACAAGTAATATTCTGCTTGTTAATTAGTCTGGTCAAGTGTATCAACATGGCAAACATGTGATTATTATAGATGAAGAAAAGAGAGCATGAGCCATTCACTTCTATTTTTAATGCCGCTAAGTTCCACTATCAACCAAGGACCTCTTTGATTCAAAGGAATTTCAATGGAATTTTGAAGGATCCTAATCCTTAGGATTTTTTTCGTACGTGGCTTGTTTGATTCATATGATTTCATTCTATAGAATTTTTTTCCTAGGATTTCGTTGGAAAATTTACATCCACTCCAACATCATGTGAATAATCCACGAGGACTTAAAAAAAGAAGGTGAAAACCCCTTTATTTTTCCTGTGCACATTCAAATGACCAAACAATCTTGTAGTGCTCAATACGCCATGACATATTTTTGTATTATTCATATTCATGTGCTTTACAAATCCTACGAATCAAACAGGCCCTAATAAAGGAATAATCATATGAAAATGTGATAACAAAACCTAGCTATACTGAACCCACTAGATAGTTTGGGTCTCGCTTCTACCTTGACAGAAGAAGTGTCAAAAAGTCATGCTAATAACCAATGAAAGTATAAGTTGGGCAGACAGCTGATCGGCCGAGATCCTTACTAATTTACTCCCCGCAAAGTCAAGGAGTATCTAAAGCAAAACTTTTATTCTGTTTCTATCTTTGCTAGTAGAAGGCTAGATGCTAATAGAATTGCATATGTTTTAGCAAAGTATATATATAGTAGAAACCTGAACCTGTATGATGATGTGCAATCTAATGCTGTAATCCCTATTGTAATGGACATGGTGGCGAGCGATATGGCTTCGACCACAAAGTAACCTTGAAACAAGTTGGAGTAAAAATAAACTTTCAAAATTGAAAATCAGTACCTGATCCTCGAAGAACCGCGGCATGCAGCGCATTTTGCCCACGGGGTCCGCCATAGGAGAGATTCCCATTGCTCTTGCAATGTAGTGTCGACGCAATGACGTCCCTTCCCAGTAAAATTGCTAGGTACAATGGTGAAGCGCCTTCTTCAGGATAATTACCCAACTCGGGATCAGCTATCAATAGACGCTCCACGATATCCTTATTTCCAACGTGGACAGCATCATGCAAGGCCGTCTCCTTAAGCACATTCTCCTTTCTCAAGAGCTGCAACCTGGTGGAACTGTCAGCTAGTTCAATGAGACAAGAGAGCATTTGGGATTTACCAGCTCTGGCGGCACAATGCAAGGGCGTGCCACCCTTCTTATTTACTGCAAACAGGAGGTCCTGGTCCCTCTTGTGGATGATGGTAGCACACTTGAGGAATTCTGTGTTGGCGCGGTGTCCCCCTCAGCGGTGACGCCGGCGAGGAGTCGAGATGCGCCTGGGAAAGCTGGCTGATCAGCGCCATCTTCTACATTACTAGGCGCATGTGTCGCCATCTGGCGGCGGGGGGTTAGTAAGTGAAGAAACTCTTGAGTAGGCATCACCATTGGTGGCTCGTGGTTGTCTTCTCTTCTGAAAAGAAAACCCAGTGCATCCGAGGAGCCAACGCACGCCGATGCCAGCAGCACGGGGTTTATGGGCGCCGGCGTCGTAGCCCCGCCAGCAGGGGAATCGCCGCCGACGGACGACATCACCTCCAACTGCTGAGCATTTGGCGAGCTAATAGCTACAGCGCCGGTGCTTGACACCACCACCAACATCGGGTCAGCCCTCTCCATTGCACTCTCTGCTAGCTGCTTGGATGCTCAAGGTATGGGTGGGGCTATATGTGCACCCTTAAGTGTCCAAACCTCCTTTAATGCTGTGCTCAAAACCAAGTCTAGTTCCCGATTGCTATCACAAAGTCTCCGTTTGACTTCAGTTCAAAAAGGATAATGTCTCCGCTTGTGTCTAGTGTCTTCGTGGTGATCTTGTGGCTCTTATTTCGAAGCACATGGCTGTCAGTCTGCTGTCCACTGTGTTATTAGTACACGATTAACAATGAAGTACACAAACCGAGGTGTGGAAAATCAAATGAGTACTTGATGCTCTACTCCAAATTGTCAACCATTCGGTTTCTTTTCTATGGCCAAACAGTGACTTGAGGTCCTCGAGAGCCCACCTAAGATCTGTGCATCCCCATGCAACTGGCAAATTTTAGCATGGTCCCTCTTACCCCCTCTTTTCACATGAGAGGTAAGAAGGTAAGAGTTAATCCGACCACTAATTAATGTGATCAACGGTTCAGATCTACTACATACTCTTACCTCTCATGTGAAAAGAGGGGGTAAGAGGGACCATGCTAAAACTGCTCATGTCAACTAAGGATGACATGGTAGTACTCCCTCCGATCCTAAATAGTCTGCGTATAACTTTTTGTGGTTTTTCCCTATTTACTCTCCACATTAGGCTGGCCATACTGATGGTATCATAGCTGGTATTATGCACTCGGGAATAGCAAACATGTTGATGTGACAAAGAATTAAAGAAAGAGAGAGAGCATTAGAGTAACATAGGTAGATATCGTATCGTGTTAAATGTTATACTACTTTGTGTCATGGATGGCAATAAATATGATCATCTATAATACTCCCTCCGTTCCTAAATATAAGTCTTTTTAGATATTTCACTATGAACCACATACGGATGTATCTAGATGCATTTTAGTGTATAGATTTACTCATTTTGCTCCGTATGTGGTCCACAATGGAATCTCTTCAAAGACTTATATTTAGAAACGGAGGAAGTACTACTCTATGATAATATGCACTATGAAGGTACTATCATACACTCGTAACATATGCATGATACTAGGATATGATACTTCTCACTCTAAGTAGCCTTAGGCGAAACAGGCGCAACGTGCTTTCCTACTCTACCCTCCCCTTCCGTTTCCTAGCAATTAGTGCTTTGCATCGATGACAGCTGCATCCAGAGAGGAGAGAGCCAATCCTCGCAGTGGCAGGAGCGAGCCAATCACTAGTAGAAAACAGGGCTTTCGTCCACTCTCAATGTACACATTAGTCCCGGTTGCATTACGAACCGGGACTAATGTGAGCATTAGTCCGGGTTCATGCGGCTAGGGCATCGGAAAGGCATTAATCCCGGTTCAAATGAGACATTTAGTCCTGGTTTGAGACATGAACCGGGACTAAAGGGTGCGACGCCCTTTAGTCCCGGTTCGTATCTCAAACCGGGACTAAAGATTAGACCTTTAGTCCCGGTTTGAGACACGAACCGGTACTAAAGGGTGCGATGCCCTTTAGTCCCGGTTCATGTCTCAAACCGGTACTAAAGGGGTTCTGAAATTTGTTTTTGGTTTTTAGTTTCTGTTTCAAATTGCTTATATCTTTTAGGATATTTAATGTTTTTGAGTGATTCTTTTTGCATTAGATTCCAAATATTGTCTAGTTTCCGTTTGTGCCATTAGTTTTCAAATTCGAATGATTTAAATATGAATTTGTTCAAATTTACTTCAAACACTAGATTGTGAATAATTTGAATTTAAAATAGTTTTTAATTTTATTCTTTTTGCTCCTAGTCACATGTCAGATTGTTGTCACAGTAAGATGAATATGGTTATTTTTAGAATAATATAAATTAGGATTTTATTTAAATAGTACTATTTTGCTTATATAGTTGTTTTAGTCCTTTAATTGTTGTTTTCAATTATTTTTAGTTAGTTCTTTCTGTAGATTATAACATGTTGTAGTATGCTTCTGTTAGACAATAGTAGATAAATTTTTATAATTAATTAATATTAATTTTGCTAGTGTTTTGTACTGTTTTGTATTAATAGTTGTTTAGACTATAATAATAGTTGATAGAATTAGTTTTGCTATATTAAAAAGTAAATTTTTTGCCACTTTAATAGAACGTGACTCTGGCTTGGTTAACCTTAGTTGTGACTCTTGCTGGCATGGTGCTAGCAGATGTAATCGACGGTATGATTGGATGGACGCCATCCCAGACTAAAGGGGTTCAAACTCTACCCCTCCCTCCCCCTTAATCGCCATTTCAGTTTTGAAAAAAAAATAGATAAAAACTTAAAAAATTAAAATCTTTCGAGATATAGTTATGTTACTACATCTACTAGTTAGAAAAATTTAAAAACATGAATTTGGACATGTTTTGCAAAAAAGTGTGATGAAAAAGTAAAACGACTATATCTTTTGCTTCTGAGTGCGAAAAAATATATATAATATATCAAAATGTTCAGCACAAAAATCCGCATCCGATTTTGACAGCCGTAGGCCATTTTGCAATTTTTTAGTATCCTTAAATTCTAAAAGGAAAAAAGTTATGCTCAAATTTCAGTTTTTTTGGATTTTAGTTAAATCTGGTCAAACTACTTATTCAAGAAATATTAGTGTTACTAAACAATTATTCAAGAATATTAGTGTTACCAAATAATTATTTCAATTTTTTGAATTTTGGTCAAACTATGGTCAAACTACTTAGTCAAGAAATATTAGTGTTACTAAATAATTATTGGTTTTAAGAATAATAGTTTCAAACTCAAACGGTGTAACGTGTGACTTCATGATCAATTTCAACTCCTAAGGGTTAATAGGATTGACAGCTTACTATTGTTAGGAAAACAACAAGTGCAAACTTGGAAAAAATGGGTGAATAGAACTTGAAAGTTAAGTGTGCTCAGGCTGGAGTAATGAGAAGATGGGTGACCGGCCGGGAAGTTAGATGATTTGGAATGATGAGGGGTGATTAGAGATTAGAGATTAAATTGAGCACTAATGAGGGGTGATTAGATATTAAATTCAAATAATTCAGAAGTTTGAAAATTGGGAAAAAAATCAAAAAATTTCCAATTTTTTTAAATACCTTTAGTCCGGACAGCGGCCACGTGGAGCCCCTTTAGTCACGGTTCGTAAGCAAACCGGGACTAAAGGTTTGGGCATTAGTCCCGACCCTTTAGTCCCGGTTCTAGAACCGGGACCAAAGGCCCTCTGGAACCGGGACTAAAGGCCCGTTTTCTACTAGTGAATCCTCACATACGCATTAATCGCGCCTGCTCCCGGGTGTGGATTTTGTCTAACCCATCGCGCGCACAATGTATATCCGGTCCATCCATCCTGCATGCACATCAAATCAACTACTCCCTCCATCCTTTGAAGAGTGTACTTTCAACTTTGTTGGAAAGTCAAACATTCCAATAATACACCAGCATTTATGGCATAAAATTAGTAGCATTAATTTATAATAAAAAATATTTTTATCATGTACCTATTTATTTTCATAAACATTGATATATTTTTGCACAAACTCGGTCAAACTTTGAGATAGTTTGACCCTCCAACTAAGTTGGAAGTATACCAAGGCCCTGTTTGGATACTCTAACTCATTTAGAGGTTAGAGTTAGATTCTAACCCTAAACTAATTCTAACCAAAGAGATGTTTGGATGGCATGGTTAGATTGACAATAAATGTTCTTTCTCAATCATTTGGCTACTTCAGACCCTATTTCCTGCCGGATTTGGTATGGTCGGCTCGTGTGTGGCCTCCTCCCGCTCACAGGCGCTCCTTGCGCTGGCCGAGAGTTACACTGGCCGAGGCAGACGGGGACGCGCCCGGCAAGGAGCCGCGCTGGCCTCTCGCGCAGCCCGCCGGTCGAATCCGCCATCCCTACGCAAGGAGCCGCGCTGGCCGAGGCCGATGGGCACGGGCCGCGCAAGGAGCCGCGACTGCTTACCGGCGGGCGGACGGGCCGCGGGGAGACGAGAGGGTTGAAACAGGAGGATAGGGCGAGGCTACTTACCGGTGGCGGATGGGGGCGCGGATACGCGGGGCGCCTTCACAGGCGGTGCGAGAGGGAGGGAGGGAGAGGACAAGAAGCTTCAAGAAAGTAGGGAGGGATCCGCTGCGGGGAGAGCGAGAGAAAAAATGTGTTTGTTTAGTGGTCCCGAGGAGAACTAACCCAAATAAGCACCTCGTGGGTGGGTTAGTTTTTTTGGGGGGTTAGATGGATCTAACCCAAACTAACCCACCTGTTTGGATACTTTTGGGTTAGTTGAGTCCAAACTAATCCGAACTAACTCTAACCCATGAATCCAAACACGGCCAAAGAACGGAGGGACTATCCTGCATGCACGTCAAATCGACAGTACTTGTACCTCTCTCTTCTCTCTCCTAAGCAAACCCATCATCTTATTACCCCTTTGTAAACTTAAATAATTTATATCTTCTAAACCAATATTTCAATTTTATAAATTTTCACATATTTGAAATTCTAACGCGAAGACCTTCAGAACAAGAGCAATGTTGAAAATATTTGAACTAGTTTGAAATTTTTCATCAAAGTTCGATAAACTTAAATTGTGCATGGCTCAAACAAGTTCCATGTACCCCGCAAAAAAGTTTAGGCAAGCTGTTTATAAAGTTCTTTGTTTTCAAATACATTTTCTAGCAAAGTTCTTTAATATTTCTATCAAAGTGCAAACCCACTGTTCAAAAAGTTCTTCACCTTTTGATTCTGTTTATTTAGCTCTTTACAATAAAAATGAGAAGTTATTCATTGTTTTCAGCAAAGTTCCTCATTAAAAACACTAATAACCTACTAAACAATCATATTTCAGTTTTAATTAACAAAAATGTGTTTAAAAATTATCCAAGACTGATCTTGTTCAAAAGATCTTGATGTCAAGAGTTCAAATATATTAAAAGTTTCAGAAATAAAATTTTGATTATAAATATATGAACCATCTAAATTGTCAAAAGAAAACTAAAATTAATAAAGTTTGAGGAAAGAGGAAAGCCATTGTAGGCGTGCATGGGTCAGACCGTGGCAATGAAAAAGAGGGAAAGAGGGGCATGCACATGCAAAGGGCTCAGATTCTATGTTGGTGCAGCGGCTGAGATATGCGCTTCGCGCGCAACAAGTTAGGATTCGCTTTATTCGCCTGCTCCCCCGTATCCCATGCAGATAACACCAGCTTAAGGGCAAAATAGTCAAAAATATCTAATGCAAAGAGCTCCTTGGTATTTGGGCAGAGAGTTATACACAAAGAAAAAATTAATGGAGCGAGTACTACTCAAGAAAAGATGGCAATAATGATTTTCTCGCCACTCTATATCCAAATCACCAATCAAGTCACCAATGGAACAAGTCCCAACAAATCATGTCGGTGCTTACACCAATAAGTAAATTTGTAACCCCACTGGTCATCTTCTCTTATGCAGTGTAACCAAAACACAACTCTGCATAGAACAAAAATTGTAGCATGTTCATTTGTGTAGTGCAACTACAATTGATCTACATATAGAAAACATGGTGAATTTATCAAGTCAAAATGCAAGCAAACTTAGTTATACATAAGTAATTATCAATTGATAATAGTTCACCTGAAAATCTGATAACTAGTGTGGTGACGAAGTCATTTGTACATACTCCAATCCGATTTTTTTGAACGCCACCTTATATTACTCCCTCAATTTTTGTATACAAGGCCACTATCAAAGTTACAATTTGCAACTATACAAGGCCACTAACACCAATCGAGATAAAATTGATCAGGTTTGCCTCGTACTCCCTCCGTCCAGGTGCATTGGGCATCTTAGCGATTTTAGAATTTCCAAATGAGTAAGGCGCGAAGGAATTAAACCAGCCTCTTATAACTCTCATGCCTCGTTCGCTTCACCCTCATGCACAAGTTTTCAATCTTATGGGCAATAACTCTGGTTGCATGCGTTTTGTGCTGCATGTTGATTGGTAAGGCAAAGGAATTGCAATTAATTAGCTCAACTTACAAGATTTTTAATGCTAATTATATCTAATATTACGGCCAATCCCATCACACCTAGATTATGGTGCAGCTCCTTAGGCGCCCAATACACCTGGACGGAGGGAGTACTAGCAACCGAGGACATTAATATCCTATGCATGCATGCGGGAGTTAAAGGTTGGTTTGCATGCACCGCATTAATCAACCAATCAGGAATGAGAGAGTTGTCTTGTTGTGTGTTGGAAAGAAAAATACACATTAATTAACACGTCAAGCGAGGAGAAAAGACTAGTTTTCAGAAGTCATTAATTCTACCTTGGTACCTGTAATATGGATTTGTGGCCTTGTATACAAAAATGGAGGGAGTAATTAAACAACCACACCAGTACACTCATTCGATACAATATTCACCACATAGGGCGGTACATCATTAACAAGAATACCATCTAATCTATTATCAAAGCTATACTTAGCGATTAAATGTGCCACCATATTGGTCGAACGACTAATCTTTGACAATTGAAGATTGTTGATCAACTTCAAGATGCTCAACGCTTTCATTTTCACGTCACGCATAGCAGACCTGTCATAGTCCCCTGATGCAAGAGACGCTACCACAAAAGCGCAATCGGTCTCTAAAATTATAGGATTATGAAGAGAAATACCTATGTAGAGACCGGCAATGCAAGTCCTAAACTCCGCTTCTTCCACGCTTTGACATGCATCAATGAAATCCCACGACGAAACAATAACTCCCCCCTCCTCGTCCCTGACCACCACCCCCACACTGGCTTCTCTAATGGACTCCACGAAGTTAGCATCGACATTAATCTTGAACCAACCTGCAGGAGGCGGGGACCAGCCACTACTCACCTCCAGAGAATTAGGAACTCCGCTAATCTGGACCAACGGCCCTTTTCCCTTATTTTGAAAATCCACCGGCATCGGAGAATGATATGCATGAAACGACGCCCAATAATTTTCCACAAAGCAAGCAGACGCTGAAACTAATTCCTTTCCTTTACCAAAGATCAAATCATTTCTCAAATGCCAGGCCCTCCAGAATAAGATTATAATTTGGTCTCGCATTACGGGGTTTAATTGATTCAGGAGAACAATAAACCAATCATACCTCGTATATCTGAAAACCTCCTCAGCAGGAAGAGCCCAAATGTTCCTCATGGCCATGCGAAGCGCACGCACCTTCGGGCACAAGACAAGCGCATGAAAGGAATTTTCATCCTCCATGCCACAAATAGAACACATACTAATAGAGGCTTGATGATGCGCCACTCTATTAACCTGTATGACCAAGCTATTGGAAGCAACCCTCCATGCAAAAATACGAATCTTCTGAGGAATGTTTGCCTTCCAAATAATATCCCAAATTTTCCTCTCCGTCTCTACCGCCTCACTGGATTGCCCATCATCCTCTTTTTCACCCTTAAGGGTGAGCGCTAACTTGTACGCACTTTGACTGAGAACATCCCTGACTTTTCATAATGCTAAGCAACAAAATCTGCCTCCCCATTTGATTGGATTCGCAACCTCAGAATCCCATCCGCATCATAAGGGTAAAATAAATGCCTAACCAGTTCCTCATCCCATCTCCTTTCTCCACTCATGAACAATCCCTCAACCCATTTGACTCTAGGTCTATTCTTCCTTGTAGAGATTTTAAGACCAGAAGCTCTAGGGAGCCAATTATCTCTCCAAATATGTATATTAGCCCCATCACACACTCTCCAAATAACTCCGGATTTAAGCAGCTCCAACCCATGCAGAATACCTTGCCATGTGCGAGAAGCCGACTGTGGGAAAGCTGTGTCTAAAATATGCCCATGTGGATAATATTTTGCCTTGATCACTCTGGCACACAGAGATTCCGGATTCGCCACCAGCCTCCATGCCTTCTTCGCTAAAAGAGCCTGGTTAAATAATCTGAGATCTCGAAAACCCATACCACCCTCCCCTTTAGGCCTTGTCATCTTACCCCAAGCCAACCAGTGAGTCTTCCTTCTGTTTTCCTCATCCCCCACCAGAAATTCCTTATAAACTGAGATAATTCCTCGCACAAAGACGTCAGGAATTTAAAAATACCCATAGCATACACCGGAAGAGCTTGCAGAACATATTTAATCAACGTTTCTTTCGCCCCACAAGAAGCATATTTCTCTATCCAGTCCGATAGAATTTTGAGAGCTTTGTCCTTAGTGGATTGAAATTTGCCCGCCTTCATTCGACCTTGAGGCATCGGTACACCAAGATATTTGTCCTCAAATCCTTCTGCGGTAATGCACAAAATTACCATAACAGCCACTTGAGCTTCCATACTACATTTTTTACCAAACATGATAGAGCATTTCCCTGGGGTCAACAATTAGCCAGTCCCTTTCTCATAGGTTGAAATAATATTTTTTAATTGTCAACGCTTGATCAATGGATCCCTTGAAAAATAAAAGACAGTCATCTGCAAACAGTAGATGTGAAATACCTGGCGCTTGCATGTTCACCTTGAATTCCAGCATAGCTCCTCTATTACACGCATCCTGTAACAACACAAAGAGAGCCTCGGCCACAAACAAGAATAAATAAGGAGATAGAGGGTCTCCTTGCCTGATACCACATGAAGGCGTAAATGTCTCCAGAGTTGGCCGTTGAAGCGAACAGAGAATTTCACAGAGGTAACACAGGCCATAATCCACTTTATCCATCCTCTCGCAAACCCGAGCGCACTCAACATACATTTCAGAAAGTTCCAATCCACTCTATCATAAGCCTTAGCTAGATTAAGTTTATACGCACAAAACTCACCCCGCTCATCCTTAAGAGTGCTCAAAGAGTGCATACACTCAAACGCAATAAGCGCATTATCAGATACCAGTCTCCCAGGAATAAAAGCACTTTGTGCTGGAGAGATCATACCATCAAGGAGCGGCCTCAATCTATTCACTAAGCACTTTGAGATAATTTTATAAATGACATTGCAGAGGCTGATAGGCCGAAATTCATTGATCGATTCGGGGTCCTTTACCTTTGGTATAAGAACAATTACCGTATCATTAACACCTCCGGCATCATACCTGTATCAAAGAACTTTTTAACTGCACGAATAATGTCCTCCTTCAACACTCCCTAGTTGCGCTAAAAATATCTTGCCGGAAAGCCATCAGGACCTAGAGCTTTAAGAGGCCCGATTTGAAAGAGAGCATCACTAATTTCCAGGTCCATAAACGGTTTGCATAATTCACTATTCATTTCCTCGCTGATAAGAGGTTTTACCAATGGAATAATCAGAGAGGGATCAACCATACCATCGCCAGTATACAACTTTTTTTTAAAACGAATTAGTGATGCTATGAATTTCCGCCACATCCTCACTTCCTCAGTAACTGTGCCATCATTCCTTTTCAGGCTAGAGATAAAAAAAATCTTTGCTCTCCAAGTAGCCTTAGCTCTAAAGAATTTTTTATTCCGATCTCCCCATCTAATTTTATCAATCCGCGATCTCTGTTTCCATAACATTTCCTCTTTATAGAGCAACTCATCCATTTCCTTGAGAAGAGCCTTTTTCTCCATCACAGCGGCATGATCGTTCCTGTTATAAAGCACCTTGAGTCTGCTCCTAGCCAAATCAAGTTTTCTAGGAAGATAACCAATATATTTTCGACTCCAATCATGCAATTTTCCTAGCATTCTCTTGAGCTTAGAAGCCACACCCTTCAAATCATCAATATACATACCTTCGTTCCAACAAGAATTAATATGTTCTTCTAACACGACTCCTTTCCTCTCCCAGTATGCCTCGTATTTAAGCTGTTTAACAATTTTACCTTGCCGAGGCAATCCCCACAATTGAATGAGCAGAGGGCAATGGTCAGATCTTGAGCTAATAATATGAGACACCCTGCACTCCGGAAATAGTGCAGACCATTGAGGACATGCAACAGCTCTGTCCAATCTTACTCTAACATTTTTGGAACCCTGTTGCTTGTTGTCATAAGAGCATCTCTAGTAGAACCCTCAAATCCTTAAATGTAAAACCAGTTTTAAGGGTTGAGAATTGAGAATTGCCCAATTTTGACACTTTTACGGGTTGAAAAACAGGGGCAAAGAGTAGAACCCTCAAACCCAACCCGTATAACCGAATATTCGGTTATACGGGTTGGGTTTGAGGGTTCTACTCTTTGCCCCAACCCCAACCCTTAAACCTGTCATTTGGCATTGCATAATTTTCACTAGAAAAACACAATAAACCTCCAAACAAACACGGAAATAAAGATCATTGATGCATGGTTTAATAGTTTTTACATCACACAATCATCATCTTCCCCATCTACTAGGCACCATCACCAAAAAATTACACTTGGCGCCATTTCCTAGACCACTTCCACGTCCATCAAGCACCTCCATCGGTGGTGGAGTCTTCCACACCGCCATCGCCACCACAACTCATCGGAGTGTCACCTCGAAGAGTAGAGGACGCACCACGGAATATCCTCTTCCTCTCCGCGATGTCCTCCTTGTAGTCCTTCCACCATTGCAA
>LR738709.1:13946205-13990536 GCA_902687465.1 Secale cereale
CCCGCCGCCGCTTCGCCCCGAGGGTGGCCGGCGGAGGCGCGGGGGCTGGGGCCGGGGAGGGCGCGGGGCCGGGGGCGGGGGCGGGGGCGGGGGCCGGCGCGGGGGCGGGCGCGGGGGCGGAGGCGGGCGCGGCGGCGGGGGCGGGGGCGGCCGGGGCGGGGGCGGCGGCCGGCGCGGCGGCCGGCGGAGGCGAGGTGGCGGCGGGGAGCTCCATGGGGGCGCGGTTGCGAGCGGGAGGAAGTTCCCGCGCTGGATCGGAAATGAAGTGCGGGTTGGGAGGAACTCCTCCCAACCCTCACTTCTACAGGCTGAAATCTAGTTTGAGGGTTGGACCTCTAATTTTTTTACAGTTTTAAGGGTTTAAGGGTTCTAGTCTACGTGGTTTTTCGGACGAAACCTGTAAAAAAGCGATTATTTCAAAGGGTTTGGGGGTTTGAGGGTTCTGCTAGAGATGCTCTAAGTCCACGGCATACCATGAAAACCCAAGTCAAAAAGATTACAATCAGACAGACACTCCTAAAATCAGCCATCAAAGAATTGGACCTTTTATTCCGGGAAAATGTTCATTTTGCCACATCGCTTCATTGAAATCTCCAACCATGAACCAAGGGCGAGAACCCATAGGCTTAATTCTCCGTAAAAGTTCCCACATGACGTACCTTTGACTAGCCTTAGGTTCTCCATAGATAAAGGTGCTTCTCCACTTTGCTCTATTAGCAGTACAGATAAACATATCAATGAAATGCTCCCCATATTTGTTCAACCGTATAGTATAAAAATCATCCAAGAACACCGCAAGACCACCACCTTTCCCTGGAGAAGAATAGGTAAAAACATTACTCATACCCAATCGATACCTCAAACGCTCGACATAATCTTTATTTTTCCTAGTCTCAGAGATAAAGATAACATTGGATTGGTGCGTCTTAGAGAGACACACTAGCTCCTGAACCGTGCGAGAGGTTGACCCAAACCCCGACAGTTCCAACTAAGTATTTGCATGGCTCCTGACGGGCGCTCACATCCGCGCCCGTCAGTTGACCGACAGCCCCATGGTCGGTAGCTTCCTTAGTGATCACAGCTACAGCTCTCCCCTCCCCTACAGATTCTTTTTTTTTCCTTGATTCACTTCCTCTCCCCCATCTACTTCCTTAGTTACATGAGTGACTATGCCATCTATCCCAACTACAGCCTCAACTCTCTCACCACACACTCTTTTACAAGCAGAAAAGTCCACACTCTCAGAACTAGCACTATTCAAGTTGATGATGAATTCCTGGCTGCCGTCGGGACCGCGTTTCTTGGGCATCATTGTGTTTTGGAGGATGTCGACGAAGGCAGTTTTGCGGTTGGACAATTCACTCTCACTGTTAGACGGAGTGGGCACCCCGAACATGGCATGCTTGACGCCGGTGTACTGCACCATAGCACGCTCCTCGCGCTCCTCCCTGTGGACACGCTTCCAGCGTCCCCAAATGGTCTCCCTACCCTTGGCGTCGAAACTTGGCTGCTTCCCACCAGAAGCTCTCGCCTCCGAGTCCGCCTCCAGCCCATCCCCAGTTAGTGCAGCATTAACGGCCTGGCCACCACCAGCCTGCTGCATCACCCCAGGTACTACAGTCTGGAGTCCCGCAGCTCCACCACTAGCCGAAATGGGCAGGGAAGCCGTGCAACTACAGTACATCAAGTTAATTAGGGCCATTTATTTTTATGATTGGACGGCACAGATAGGGCAATACTACCCCAAGTTTCTTGTAGTATATTTAGGCATCAAGGGCACTTTGGGTAGTTCGCTATAATAGAATCCCGCAGCCAGCTCTCGCTTTGTAGTCCACGCGTGAGGGAGCTCGCCGGAGTTGACCTTCGGGCAGCTAGTGGAACTGGGGGATGTGGATGGATGCAATAGGGGCGGCGACGGAGCAGGAGAACACGCTCCTCTGCTTCATGCGCGCCGCTATGCGCTCTGCCGTGTCCTTCGCCCACCGGTGAGCAGCGACATTATGAGGATGACTGCGACTGATGTTTCGTAGTGCAGTTTTGCATGGCAAGACCCAAATGACAAGTTCTTTCATTGTTGGTGTTGAAAATGGAGACGCCGAGCAGGAGCTGCGGTCGGAGTGTCGCCCTCCTCGTCGACCTTCCGTCTAGCATGCAGCGCCGGATGAGGATCCACTGGCGGCAACGGCGCAACAAGAGGCGACGTGCTGCTCGGCACGTGCAGTGGCACAGTTAGGTTTGGCCGCGACGGAGACAGAGGCCGTAAGACGGTGATCAATTAATTTCTTTTTCCTGCTCGAGTGATCGGAAGGATTGAATCGATGGTAGGCTCGCGGACAAATCCAACCCCAACTAGTCGAAGCAGAGCTGAATATTAGCCTGATAGCAAATTACAAAGATGTCCTCGACCAAACTATAAGTCGGTTTATATCTATCGTTGGATCAACTTAATACTACCCCCTAAATTCGGTAGTATGATGTACCGTAAAAATTCTCAAAGATAATACACTTTGTGATATACTCAAATATTAAGATCATACCAGACTTAGACAGTGGTGTGATCAAGACATACAACACTTTTGTAGTTTGTCCCGATCATGTACACCATTTCCCGAGTAGTGCCCTCCCAACTGCTCGAGGAAAAAAAATTGCTAACTCTCTCCAACAAACGGGTGGCGGCAGCAAACCAGAGAAACTACGTTAGTTTTATTCACTAGTCGTCAACCCGTGCTACGGCACGGGCTAGTACTATATCAATAGAAAATTTGTAGTATCATCTTCATTTTACAATTAATATAGAATAATTTATATGTAAAGTTTAGACGGATGGAAGTTTCTCTATAACAGAAAATTATCGTGTTTTTTAGAAAAAAATCATTGATTTGTTGTCATGTTTTCCTATAACAGAAAATTCCCCTTCTAGTGTCCCTTACTTTTTGGAAATAACAAATCTCGAATAAAAATTAATCAAGTTTCTTCATGAAAAAAATGATAATTTTAGGAAAATTTTAGGCCAAAAAACATTGGCCGATCTGCATGCATGATCTGTACTTCACATCGAGAGACATCATATATAACCGACGCGTCACATTTGGAGACACTGGATGTGGCCGGCACCCGGCGGCGTACAGGAGGAGGTTATTGGCGCAGTTGATCAAGGTTGCCTATTCTCATGTGCCTTAATTCTCATTGCTTCTGCTTTCATGCTCCGAGGAATAACTGAGGCATATATCAATCGATTTCTTTTACAATTGGCATGACTCTTTGATGTTCAAGAACTATGTACGTACTTAGGTTATTTCCTACTACTCAAGAACCGCTCATGAGTAGTAAGCAACATCATCGATGTTCGATGGATAATGACAATCCTGTTTTCCATGGTTGAGAAATATGATCATAGCAGGACAGCAGGAGAAGATGGATTGAACTATACCTCTTTTTTACTCCCTCCGTTCCAAAATAGATGACCCAACTTTATACCAACTTTAGTACAAAGTTGGGTCATCTATTTTGGAACGGAGGGAGTAGATCGATTCCAACGGTTGATGGAACACTAAGGGCATCTTTGATGCCCTGCAGAACAGGCGGAGTGTCAAAGCAGAGGATTAGGAAAAGCGGCGGTAGGGAGTCTGCATGATGCGCCATCAGGACGGGGCGGCGAACTGAAGAATGACTTTTACGGCAGCAAGCGGATGTGTTTTTCTTTCTTTGGATTCGAAATCAGTCAGGGGAGTTTATTGAATGGAAATCAATCAGATGCGACATAAGTATGGCTTTGTAGGACCCTGTAAAAAAATTGAGATGGGACGCTGATTTTTTTTATAGGACGCGTTTCATCTTTTCTTTTGACAAATTATTGGATCGAGTCACGTGTGGGTCATTTTTGCATCTTTTTTCTTTTTGATGGGACGCAATTTTTTTGTTTACGGGACGCTCTTCATGTTTTTTTAGTGGTTCATATTTCCTTTTGATAGACTAGCAAAAGAGCCCGTGCGTTGCAACGGGAGAAAAAGCACAACACACACTCTTAACCCAACAACCATCACTCAAGACCACAAATAGGTCCATCTCCTTTATTTTAGCGAGGCATCATATTTGTGATGCCGCTTATCCTCACGCCCTCGCCGGTGGTGGACTCGGTGTTCACACAAAATCAAAACATGTTTGAATATGGTTAATCTTTAGGCGTCGCTCTCTCCCTCTCTCCCCCCTCTCCCTCTCTCTCTCGCTTTTTCTCACACTCGCCATGATAAATTTGTTGTTTTCCCCTGCGACGTTTCAGAGGTATGCATGTGTAGTTATCGATGTTTTTCTCCCTTATGGTTATAGTGGCGTTTATTTGCAATCCGAATCGACGCGGGTACGAAAGAAAAATGGATCGTGCGCTATAGATTATAAGTTTGAGATCGAAATTAAACAATCATGTAGATGCTATAGAGCTAACCACGATAAAGAAAATAATTTAAAAATATATGTCAACTCGTTGGAATCCAGTTGACGTCATGTACATTCATGTGTAGTTCAAGCGAGCAGCCGCATTCTATTTGTCTATCACACTGTCAAGCGGCTGCCACTTCAAAGTTTATCCACTCCTTTATTTCAATACATAAACTCTTTTTTGAACAATACAAACTTTTGAAATGCAAGTTCACCTTTTGAAAAAACGCGTTTTTTCTTTTTCAAAAAGCATTTAAAAAATAGCAACAGGTAAAATTAACATCATATTCAGATTTCACACGTTTTTCTAATCAAATTGCGTATATAACATGTTAAAATCGGAGTTACGGTTTAAAAGATACGATTGATTTAGAAAACAATTTGTTTGACTATAATATATTCTATACTAATATTTAGAAAATTTTAACAAGTTAAAATAATCTCATATTCATATTCTACATATTTTTATAATAAAAATTCATATATAACATGTTAAAATCGGAATCACGGTTTAAAAGATACGGATAATTTAGAAAACCATTTGTTTGACTTTAATATCTGCTAAAATAATATTTAGAAATACATAACAGGTTAAAATAATCTCATATTCATATTCTACATATTTTTCTAATCAAATTTCATATATAACATGTTTAAATTGGGGTTACGGTCTAAAAGATATGGATGATTTAGAAAATCATTTGTTTGAGTTAAATATGACCCGCGAATGAATTACCTAAAAGGTCAGGGGTGTTTTCAAAACAATGTAAAATAACGGTTCGGACGACTTAAGTCCGGAGTGCGGGTTGATTTCAGGAAAATACAAGGGCGTTTTTGTAAAACAGTAAAATAACGGTTCGGGTGACTTATGTTTGGACTGCGGGTTGATTTCAGGAAAGTATAGAGTTTTGTTTGCAAAACATCACGACGGGCGGGCTGAAATCCTATTTTCTTTATTATTAGGTAAAGAGGTGAAGATTAGATCTAGTCACATGTGGGTGATTTTTTTTTTCAACAAAGGAAACGTGCTGGGAAAACATGCATGATAGGACGCTGCACATCTTTTTCTTTTCAGACACGACGTTGTACACTATTTTTTCTAAGGGACGCTGCTCATGTTTTTTTAGTCGTTCATCTTTTCTTTTGATAGATTGAATCGGGTCACATGTACGTCTGTTATTTTTATTTTTTTATTGAATCGGGTCACATGTACGTCTGTTATTTTTATTTTTTTAGGGTTAATGTCGCCGCTTTATTCAAACTTTAAAAGAAGTTCGGAATCTCGCCTGCGACCATTTCCAGAATACACTCTGGGGTGATCCAAGCCAAACCTTACAAAGTTCTTCCTCGACACCTAACTTAGCTAACTTATGCGCGGCAACATTCGCAGAACGCCTCACCCACGTCACTTTAAAATCCTCAAAGGTTCGAAGCATGGTCTTGATCTCCTCCACCCACGAACCCGTCGTCGCCAGACACTTTTCTGGGCTGTTAATCATCCGAACTAGAGATTGGCTGTCCAACTCTAGTTGTATCCTATGCACATTAACCTCCGCCGCCACCAACAAGGCCTCTTGCAAGCCATGATCTCGCAGCCTCCGCCTCCGCTGTATGAGGAAAGAAGTGACTGGCACCCGCCAAAAAGGCGCCCGCATGGTTTCGGAGCACGACCCCTCCTCCACTCTTTCCTTGGAACTTTGATGTGGCCCCGTCGGTGTTAGCTTTAACCCGTCCCTCCTCCGGCGCTGTCCAGCTCTGTTGAATTGCTTGTTGGGTCTCCCTTCTCGGTTTCTCATGAACATCTCGCCATTCCTTCATGTAAGAGCAGACCCTCTCCATTATTTCATGTGGCGCATCAATTTTCTTCCCATTCTTCGTCTCATTCCGTGCCAGCCGCAGAGCATAAATCACATGGATCATTGCCTGCCTCTCATCTTCATGAGCTTCAGCAAACCACCCAAGCAGCCAATTCGCCAGCTCGCTCTGAGAGCATGTGAAACTCGGTGGGGCTGCCACCGAAACTCCCTTTTCCGAGCGAAACTGGTTCCAGAACTGTACTGAATGCTGCCAGGTCCAAAATCTGTGCATCATGGTCTCCTCCCGCCCGCAGACAACACAAAATACACCTGGCTTGATTCTCCGTCGAAACAGCTCCGCACCCACAGCCAGACCGTTCCTAATGACCCTCCACATGTGAATTTTAGCCTTATTCGGCGCATTTGTGTCCCACAGGCCCAAGTACCCTTGATGTTTGTTGACTGAAGATGCTGCTTCCGGCCGTCCGGTTTTCAGCCTATTCATAGTCATTCTCAGGTGGTAAGCAGAACGCACTGTGAACATCCCGTTCTTTGTGTAGTTCCATGCTAGGCTGTCCTCCATTGCTAGCCCCCCGACAGCTATCCGTTTGATGTCTACCGCATCATCAGGCGAGAACATATCGTCAACAGTAGCATAGTTCCAATCATCTCCAGTCTCGACCATCAGGTCGGCCACTTTAGTAATTCCCTGCATATAAAGAGCTTCAAGTGGCTTCATACTGCCGCTTCTCGGGATCCAATTGTCATGGTGGATGTTAATGTTGTTTCCATTCCCAACTCTCCAAACTAATCCTTCTCTCAAGAGATCGCGCCCATGCAGAATGCTTCGAAAGGTGAAAGATCCCCCCGACGGGCAAGTGGCCGATATTATCGTTGTATCTGGAAAGTACCTTGCCTTGAGAACCCGTGCACATAAGGATGTAGGATATTGAAGAATCCTCCATGCCTGTTTGGCCAAGAGTGCTTGGTTGAAAGCTTCCGGGTCACGAAATCCGAGACCTCCATCCCTCTTTGCATAAGAAGGTGCATTGGATATCTTGGGAAAAAAAAATTATTTTGTTTATTTATTGGCGATCATGTATAGGATGTCTCTTTTCTAGCTGTGTCACGCTATACATTGTTTTGTTTATGGGCGATCATGTATAGGAGTCCACCTAGATTTTACTTGGCAAAAAATTTATGGAAAATGTTTGCTTTAAACTGGTTGATTTTCTGGCTCTGTAAGCCGCCTCGTACGCGCGCCACGTGCCCCACGCAGCCACCGCTTCCATCCCCACCTTATCCCCTCGGACGCTCTCTTCTCCACTCATTCCCCTCCTCATCTTCTTCCTTCTTTTTTCCCCTCTCTCTCATTTGCAACTCTGACAGACGAGCGAACACTGAAAACTATCAGTTCGCGTGGGCTGCTGCCACCTGCTTTTGCAAGGAAGAGGCAACACCGGCCAATTCCACATATCATTGTGTGCTGCATGGCGAAGCTCCTGCGTGCCACAGGGAGGGCTGCAATGGCGGCCGCTTGTTCTATAGACGACGAAGCATCCGCCATCGCCATCATCACCGCCGCGTGCTGCGTCGCAACATTCCCGTCGCCGTCGTGCTGTGTCGCAGCATACACTCGTTGCCGCCGCGCCGGTGAAGCTTCGCCGAGCCATGAGGTGCTGCGATTTCGACGGCGGAAGCCGGTGCCGCGATGGAGCACCAATCTGCAGTGGTGCCATTGCAGTGCAGCTCCGCCGGTGGCGCTGTCGCGGTGCTACAATGGAGCCCGCCGCACCGGTGATGGCGCTGTGCAGTGAAGCTTCACCGAGCCCTGGGGTGCTGCAATGGAGTTTGGACGGGGCCAGACGGTGCCGTGAGGGAGCACCAACGCGCAGTGGTGCCGTTGCAGTGAAGCTCCGCTGGCGGCGCCGTCATGGTGCTGCAATGGAGCCCGCCGCGTCGTCGCGGTGCTGAGGTGAAACATCGTCGACACCGTTGTGTGCTGCATGGAGCATCGATGGCACTGCAGTGAAGCATCACCGGGACCCGGGAGCGCCGCCGTGTCGGGACACCGGCGCTGCGATGGAGCTTTGCCGGGGGCCGGTGTTGCTATGAAGCTCCGTCGAGGTCATTTAGTGTTGCAATGGAGCTTCGCTGGGGTGCCACCAGTACTGCAATGGGCTTCACCGGGGGCCGCCGAGGTTGCGATGAAGCTTCGTCGAGGGGCCGATGTTTCAATGGAGCATCGCCGGCGGCGTTGGGTGCTGCCATGGAGCTCCGCCGTGCCAATGTTTGTCGCTTCGGTGAAGCATTGCCGATTGCTCCGGGTGTTGCGAGATCGAAGGAGAGAAGGGGGTTGTTGTGCGATGTGAGGAGAAGATCGGGTGTGTGTTGACTATTCAAACTGGTTAACAGAAGGGATCCAACTGTGCGATCTGGCTGATCAAACGGGCAGGGAGGCAACTTAAAAATCGTTGGCATCAGTCGGTTGATTTGTAGTACTGGCCAAAATTTATTCATGGACGTGACTTTTGCGGGCAATTAGTAGCATCGTGGAGTTTGTCCCCTTTTTCCGTTGGATCAACTGTGGACTCTTTAGGCCTCCTTTGGTTCATAGGATAGTATTATCATAGGAATAGGAAATTTGTAGGAAATGAGATGACATGTATCTCAAATCCTATGAGTAGGAATAGAAAAAGAGATGTCATTTGGTTCACACCGAAGGAATTTTTCCATTGAGTCTAGGCTCATTTTTATTTTCCTATGAAATGTGGAGGATAGGAACCAATCCTATGTAGGAATAGGAATCCATTCCTATGAACCAAAGGGCTTTAAAGGAAAAAAATCCTATAAGAATCCTATCCTATAGAATTCCTACGAAATTCCTCCAAACCAAAGGAGGCCTTATTGTTGGAGGCATCCTTTTTTTGAGGAAACGGATGGATATTTTGTTTTCCTTTTGATTCACTAAGGTTGAACGTGTCATATGTCTTTTTTATGTGACGTCGGGACCATCTATGTTACGTATGTTTTTCTTTTATCCTGAACGTATATTCTACAATACAACGATGTAATTAATACTAATGATGTGGATTAATGAGAGTACTTGAATGGTGCCTCCAATTAGTAAGAGCATCTCCAACAGCCGCGCTACGCGCCGCGCCCAAAAAAAGCGTTTGCCGCGCGCGCTTCGGCAGGTATAGCGCGGGGATAGGCGCTGGCTCCAACAGCCGCGCTATAATGCAGCGCGCGCTCCCCGCTCCAGCAGTGCCCAAAAATGCAGCGCGCGCACAATATTTTTTAATACAAAAAATTGCATTAAAATAAAAAGGATACAAAGTTATTTTACATATTGCAACTAGATAGGTAGTTCGAAAACATAGATAGATAGTTCGGCGCTAGATAGTTCGAAAATATAAAAAAAAAACTAATCCCAGTCGCTCCAGTCATCTGCACCATCACCGGCTTCATCGTTGGTGTCGTCGGAGGTTGACAGCCAGACATCCAACCAACGGTCATCGTTTTCAGTGAAGAATGACCTCCCGCCTGCATCGCGGATGGCGCACTGCTGACACGCCAATGCCTTCCGACGACGCCTGTCCAACCGCTCCTCGCGGCGCCGGCGCGTGTCCTCCTCGCGGCGACTTGCCCAATACTGATGCTCGTAGGCGACGTCCTCCGGGTGGAGCCGGCGCCACTCCGCCATGCGCCGCTCGTCCTCCTGGGCGACGAGAAGGCGGTTCTGCATCGCAGTGTGCTCCGCACGGTCTCGTGCGGAGTGTAGACGAGGCGGCGGGGCGAGCTCTAACGCCTACTCGAGCGTGTGGACGTTGTCGAAGTTCATTTGGCGGCGCGGCGCCACGCCGCCGCGTCGAACGCACGGGCGGCCTCGTGCGCCGTCTCGTACGTTCCGAGTGGAAGCCGGAGATCGCCAGAGCGTATCTCGGCGTAGAACCCGGCGCCGTTCGGGCGCTCGCGGACGCCGCGGTAGCCCGACGAAGAACGGCGGCGCGGCGGCATGGTGGCGCGTTGGGGGCGGCGGCGACGCTCTGGGGCGGCGGCGCAAGCGGTGGCGCGAGAGGCAGGGAGAGAGAGAGAGAGAGCTGTGGAGAGCGAGGGGGGGCGCGCGCGATGCGTTTTATAGGCGCGCGGGAGGAGGCGCCGCAAAAATGACGCGCGAGAGGCCGCCATTTCGCGCGCGCGCAAGCGGGTCTCGCGCGCGCGGTTTTCCCGCCGCCGCTCGAGCGCGCCATTCTGCCCCGCGCGCGCGAAAACGCAAGTTTAGCCCGCGGGCGCCTTTTTGCGCGGCTGTTGGAGATGCTCTAAATATAAGATTGTTGTGACATGTGATCCAACAAAATCTTTCTAATGAAACCTCAAATTCATGACCATGTTCTTTTGTGCAGTCCAACTAAAACTGGACCCAAAATTAATTTGGAGGTATACAGAACATACAAACCCCAACACAATGAACCTTTTCTATAGCAAAGATGTAACTGTGTTGGCTAGCATGAGTTAAATAATTTTAAAATATTATAACTAGGCACCCTAGGAGCTCCCTTAGGCCATCAGCCTTCGGAGCTGTTCGATTTTCACGTAATGATCGTCTCCGGCTGTTGGTTGCGCAATGAAATTTTCTGAATGCTTCCGTTGCCGCAGCTTCGTGAGGGCAACTACTCCCGTAACATTTTTGAAGTAACGTGGTTAATTGGGCCAAACAGCCCACCAAGCATAGCCGCCGGCCGAAGCTAGGGAGCAATTGTGCTCGCTAACCCTAACCAAGGCGAGCGGTGATGGCAGCGGCCGCGGCGAGCTGGCGCCAGGCCCGTTTAGACCTTGTGGCCGCGATGTTGCACCGAAGAGCGACCGAAGAAGGTAGCCCAAATGATAGCGAAAGGAAGAGCAAGAGGGGGCGTCGAGGCTGGTCGCCATCGAGAGGCTACTGGCGCCCGTCCGCCTGGTGATGGCATGGTGGCGGAAGAAGGTTCCCGGCGTACCGCACGCTGGTTGCCTTCTCCACCCGCGTCTGCGTGCAAAGTTGAGGGACTCAATTTTAGTGGTTTTGAAGTTGAGGGACGATTTCTAAACTTTCGGGAGAGTTCGAGGACGAAAAATATACTTATCCATTTAGAATATATTAATGCATTTAGGAAAATATTCAAATGAACAAACAAAACATAAAATACAAAAGATGGAACATAGTGAAATAAAAACCGAGTGGAAAAAGGAGCAGAAGCCTAGTAAGAGCATCTACAACCACAATTGCTTAATTTGATTCCCCATATGTCTGCGGACGTGCCCAGCCAGCGCCTGGACATGTTCGTTTAGAACCCTCACTTTCCTTGCAAAACAACCACACTCCTCATATTATTCTCATATTGTCCGATCACATGCATACGATTGGTTGAGAGGAGGAGAGGAAAAAAAGATAATCTGTGGTGAGCCAAATTCTATGTGGCACCTTGCCCGGACACGCCCGGACATCTTTATATCCTTTCCATATATGGTTTGGATATGGGGATTTGTGGATAGCCCGGACATATGTCACAACCAAGTGAGAACTATAGTTGAGTTATTTTTTTTTATTCTCTCTCTTCTATCTAAACATTGACCGGGCTATCCGATGTGACATTCGAGAACTCCGATTGTAGATGCTCTAATAACTAAAGTTAGAAGACCGACACAAAAATCATTCAAAAATGGATCGATCCATGCCACATGAGGGTTAGAGCATCTGCGACTGATTCTCTAAAACCCTCTAGAGTAGGATAAATCTAGTTTTCCTCCTCAACTGAATCCCAAAACATGTTAGTGGAGGAAATTTTGTACTCCAAACTGACTGCGACTCTTAAATATACTCGGCCAAGAGGTCACAGAGTAAAAATCTCCAATCCTACTTTGCCTTACCTCCCACCGCCACCGGCGCCTAATCCACGACGGCATGCCCTCATCTTCACTCACATCCACTTTGCCGCTGGCACGCCGCCGATAATGGTTGGATCCAGCCGCCACCACTCCCTGCCACTTATACCAGCACTTGTCGTGCCGACGCTTCCTCCTGTGTTGGTGCTTCCTCGTCCTCCCATGCAAGCGCATCCCACATCCCTGAGCTGCAGCCGCCGCAACCAAACTACATCGACGTGTGACAACGCCGGTGTGGGACCTGGGTCGCCGAGATCATTGACCGCGACGCTGGTAACCGGCATTGGAGCGGTTTAGCTCCTTTCCACTTTGCGGTGCAGGCGGCATGCAAATATGACATCATCTCAGTCTGCCTCCACAACGCCGCTGCCCGGCACAACTTCCCCCACGGCCTGCCGCTTTTCGGGTTGGTCGACTCCCGGGTAGCCACCACATGGGAGATGCGGGGAGATCGGCAGGCCCGCGAGCGCTGATGAGTCCAAAATGCGTGATAATTTTGATGGTTATTTTGTGCCTACACGTTAGGCTTTTTGAAATTTTACCGAGTTCCCAAGCTAATGCATTCCTCAAACATTTTTACCAATGTCTTGTATATTCCTCAATATCCAAAATTGTTTCATACATATTCTTTTAGGTGTTTCGTAAATATTTTTAAAATCATAACTGTTTTTTTTTTAAATAACAAAAGAGTGTAAGGTTATTGGGCCGCGCCTGTGAGCCACGCTGTGGGCGTTTGCCCAAGACCTCGCCATATACAATTTGGGTTTGGCCCATTGCATCCACGCCACCTCTTCTTCCACCTCCTTCCACCGTCCCTGCCGACGGATCCCAACTCCGCCGCCGCCGCCGCCGCCCGACTGCGAGTCTTCCCCTCACGGCGGCCGCTGCATCCATCCATCCAGAAGACGACGACGCCGCCGCCCGTCCTCCCCCGCGCGCCGCCGGCGTCTCCGCCTCCAGGTTCTACCCTGACCGACTCTTTTAGTTCAGTCCGGCGCATGTTAGTCTGTCTTGTAGGTTTGTGCCTCTTCTCGAAATAGGCTTTCGCCCCGCTATATAGGTTTGTGCCTCTTCACCACGTCCATAGCTAATCGGGGCACGCCCCGGTTCAGAACAGTGATTGATTCCCCATCAGGAAAATTGAGGGGCCTATGTATGTATGTAAATGTATGTATGCAAATTGCGAATTATCTGGTGGAAAATTCGAGTTATGCCGGAGCTGGAAAGAATGATTTGCTCTATACGCCTGTACTACGTTCATCTAGATGAGCTGCAGTCCCCTGTTTTGTCAAATACAGCTTTAATGAACTAAATATGGAGCGATACTCCTGCATCAGAAAAAAAAATGGAATGCATATTGACTGCACGTGTTTATTTTTTTATGAGATGATATAGGAACTTGGTTTTTCTTTTCACGACTAGACTTTTGAGATTGCAAGCTACTTGATCGCTTAATTCTGCCAAATATTGTTTGGGGAAGTCTCAGTTAGTAATGGTTATGATGCAGCTCACTTAGGTGTCATTCTGGATCTTGTTCACTTTGCTCTTCTATTGATCGTTTTTGGTTCTGAATTTGGTTGATACTTGTAATCTGCCTTTGCTGACATTTCCCTTGTTTATAAATTTGCTCTGAAGAGGGAGTAGGAAACAGTGATTTTTTTCACTTACCATCTGTACCAGATATTGCTGGGAGCAAACAAACGTCATGTGTGTGCAATTCATTTACATGTTATCCCACAGTATTCCTTCAGTCATCTAATCCGTCCCCACATCAGTTGTATGTACGTTTCTAATCTGCTGCCTTACCCAAATAGTACTGCTGAAATATCAACAGCATGTTCATTGGCACAGATTGTTAACTCAGCCCCTGCTGTGTGACCTTTCAACTGATCTTGTTCACTTCACTCTTGAACTGAATCTTTAGATTTCGCTCTCAATCTTGTTCACTTCACTCTATAACTGATCTACCAGATATTGATTGGGGCAATTTAACTTTTGATGCCTTTGCAGTTCCTTTCAATGTTTATCCCCAATTTTCACTCACTTATCTGCCTTTCCCAAATAGTACCACTGAAATTAACAGTATGTTTATTCTGAAAGATTACTAACTCAGATCTGCCATGTGATGTAACACATTAGCATTATCCATGCATTGGATGTATGTTCCCCTAAACTCCGGCACATGCTGGATTCTCTTTTCCATTTTGATGGTCCCTATACAAACTGAAGGTGTAGACAGTTGGTACTTGGTGTTCAGAGAAATAAAGAGAAGAAGCCACACCACTGACCATTGTGATTTGGGCATTTTGCTCTTAGTCCATTTAGTTTTGGTTTTTTTGCACCATGAAGCCTCATGATCCTCCACCCCTCCTCTCCCTGTTTTCTCTCTGCTGCTGGCTAAATGGTATCACCCGGTGCCAATGTAGACCACCATTGTTTACATGATATGTGACAGATTGTTTGTTTGTAAATGTTTGAGTAACATTACTATTCCAAATGACTTGGTTGTTCTGTTTGCCAAACAGGTAATATTCTTCTGTACTTAGCACATTGAAAGATGGTTAATGCAATCAAGGGGTTGTTCATCTCCTGGTAAGCTCGCTCATAAATCCCAACAGGATCAACCGTTTTGTTCATTTGACCGTCACTCTGCCATTTTACTTGATCCACTGGTTTATCTTCTTTTTGTTCCCCAGTGATATACCGATGGCTCAGTTCATTGTTAATATGAATGCTGCAATGCCCGCATCAGAGAAGTTCATCGTGCACATTCTTGACCCCACACACATGTTTATCCAGCCTAATATGGGAGATTACATCAAAAGTAAGATGGCGGAGTTCAGAGACCAGAACAGCTACGAGAAGCCAACGTGAAGGGCTGCCATCCATTACTGCGGTGCTAGCTTCACACTCCATCCAGAGATACCTATGTTGATTATCGCTATGTAGAATGGTTATATGCCGAGACTGAACATTATGTTTCACTCTTCTGGAGTGACAGTTCTGTAGTATCGCAGAGTTTTGCGTCTTATGTATCTTTGGAGTGAGCCTTTAGCTGATAATATTTCTGGTGATGTTGATCTTGATACCGTGCGCTGAATAAAGTACCTCTTCTTATGTATTACTCTTGTCAAGATGTTCGGTAAGCTAATTACGGGAGCTCTGGATAGAGCCAAGTAGAGGCTTTACTAAAATCGCTTGCCAAAATTATCAACCCTGTACTAAAAAAACCAAGTGTATGATGTAAGAAAGATATATTTGTGTTACAATTCGTAAAATCAAGTCTCCAGTTGGTTCAGCTATGCATTTCTCTGAATATATGTACTCCATTTTGCACCCAAGAATTATGTTTCTGTAGACTTGTAGAGCTAATATAAAAGCTGCCAGCAAGAAAATTACCTTTACTATTTTGCTTGGATCTGGCTTGTTTTGACTTTTGTATGGTCTGCAAAAGAGAACTGAGCACATGACACAGTATGATGAACTTGATGCCCCTCTTTCACTCCAAGTAGCAAGTGTGGCCAGCAGGCGGTAACATTCCCTGACATCTTTTCAAAAAGGTACACCATTTTCTTCTCAAAGTGAAGGCAGCAAGCTACTCTTCTGAATCAATCTGGTGAACTGATACAGAAACCATTGTACTACCTTGCTATGTTCAGGTAGCTGAGGACAGACAAGAAGCCCTAACCTGGAAAATGACTCATGGCAATCTCTTGACACTGATAGTTCATCCTCCCATCAGGTTGCACATGTACAGTTTCCTTCTTCAGTTTAGACTTCATTCAGATATATTCACTAAGATTTTTGCTTTGAGTGAGGTTCACAGGCACCAATGAGGTTTCCTCTGGACTTTTTGCAGGTACCACAGACAGAAAGGGATGCTCTCTCTGCACCCAGCATAACAAACATGCTTGGAAGCCAAGTCTCGCCGTCAGAGATCAAAGCTTAAAGCCTTGGCATGATTTAATTTAAACACTCAACGGCAATGGCAGGCACTGCATCTCTCTTTTTCTCCATTGCCTTTGCTTTGAAGCAATTCAACCGCATGCCCAAACTGAGGCTACAAATACATTGCATGCTCTCTTGTTTCTTCCATCCTGCAACCAACACTTCCATTCCAGGTATCAGTAGTCATGGCTTCGAAGCTCTCGGTTGCTGTTCTTCTCCTCTGTGTCGGAGTGTGCGTGGCTCGCAACAGCGACTTCTCCATCGTCGGGTACTCGGAGGAGGACCTGTCGTCGCACGACAGGCTCATCGAGCTGTTCGAGAAGTGGCTGGCCAAGCACCAGAAGGCGTACGCGAGCTTCGAGGAGAAGCTGCACCGTTTCGAGGTGTTCAAGGACAACCTGAAGCTCATCGACGAGATCAACCGGGAGGTGACCAGCTACTGGCTCGGCCTCAACGAGTTTGCCGACCTCACCCACGATGAGTTCAAGGCCGCCTACCTCGGCCTCAGTCCTGCCACGACTCGTCGGAGCAGCAGCCGGAGCTTCAGGTACGAGGACGTGTCTGCCCATGACTTGCCCAAGGAGGTGGACTGGAGGAAGAAGGGCGCGGTGACGGACGTGAAGAACCAGGGGCAGTGCGGCAGCTGCTGGGCCTTCTCGACGGTGGCGGCGGTGGAGGGGATCAACGCGATCGTGACGGGCAACCTGACGGCGCTGTCGGAGCAGGAGCTCATCGACTGCAGCGTGGACGGCAACAGCGGCTGCAACGGCGGCATGATGGACTATGCTTTCTCCTACATCGCCTCCAGCGGCGGGCTCCACACCGAGGAGGCCTACCCGTACCTCATGGAGGAAGGCAGCTGCGGCGACGGAAAGAAGAGCGAGTCCGAGGCGGTGTCGATCAGCGGCTACGAGGACGTGCCGGCCAAGGACGAGCAGGCGCTCATCAAGGCACTCGCCCACCAGCCCGTCTCCGTCGCCATTGAGGCCTCCGGCAGGCACTTCCAGTTCTACAGCGGGGTAAGCATATCATGTTTTTCTCTGAACATTTGGCCCTGAAATATGTTTGAAACGAGTTGTAGTCTGAAACAATTTTTGTTTGTTGCTTCAGGGGGTTTTCGACGGTCCGTGCGGCGCGCATTTGGATCACGGCGTGGCGGCGGTCGGGTACGGGTCGGACAAGGGCAAGGGGCACGACTACATCATCGTGAAGAACTCGTGGGGCGCCAAGTGGGGCGAGAAGGGGTACATCAGGATGAAGAGGGGCACCGGCAAGGGCGAGGGCCTCTGCGGCATCAACAAGATGGCCTCCTACCCTACCAAGGACAACTGATCCATGATGACCTGCTGGCGGCTGCTCATGTTCCTGGCTGAGATGCTGCATCCAGGGGATGCACTGAACCATCATTGAGCGTCGTTGTTTGTCATCTTTGCATTTCCCTTTTTTTTTCTCTTGTGTTGTTTGTTTCGGTTAACGCGACGACGGTGGATCGAATAAGAAAAAAAATGTGCTTTCAAGTTTCATTTGGGATTGCTGAGCTTGTCTGGTTACTGTGTTGAGTGACATGCCTGAAAGTTCAGATGTACTCCCTTTGTTCCGATATATTTGTCATTGGGGGATTCTAGTACAATCTCGGCCGCGTTAGGAAATAATTGTCCTTTCCGAAATTACCCTCCCACTCACTCACCCACTCTCTCTCGCTCACCCCAAATCCCAGCTCGCCCTCGCCCTCGCAGGTGTCTGGCGCCTTCCCCTCGCAGCTGTCGCCGGGGTGCCTCTACCCCACAAGCAGCGCCTCCGTCGGCACCTCTCGCTCTCATGTCATCGCCGCATCTCCATGTTGCCAGACGCCATCCCCTCTCCCTCTTCAAGATTTGATTTTTATCTCCGACGGTTGGATCCGAAGCGCGGCGGATGGACAAGTCGGATGCGGAGATCCTCGAGGCGCACGCGAGGTCTCGCCGGGGCTGCGACCCGGCTTGGAGGTGCACATGAGGTCGCGCCAGGGCTGGGACCACGAGTGCGCACGTGTTTCGCCATCAAGGACTTCGCCGAGCTGCTCCGGCTCACCGTCACTAGAGCACGGCGATCCTCGGGCCTCGTTCCTTGCCGGAGCTCGCCGGAGCTGGCCCAGAGAAAGCGGCCATTCGTCTGGGTCGTGAGGCCCAATCTCATCTGTGGCTTCAAGTCTGGCGAGCTGCCCGACAGGG
Organism: Secale cereale; assembly: GCA_902687465.1. NCBI lineage: Eukaryota > Viridiplantae > Streptophyta > Magnoliopsida > Poales > Poaceae > Secale > Secale cereale. Next base: position 13,964,516 of record LR738709.1, read on the forward strand.
TCTGGGAGGACCTGCACGGTCGCGGCACTATCTGTGCTCAGATGGTTCATTCATTCCATCCTTTTTTTGCTTTCTCTTGTCTGATCGGCTCTTGAGGAGAAGAAATAATCTTCTACTCTCTCTGTTGCTGATTTAGGAGTAGCATCTGCATGCTAGCTAGCCTAATTTCAGGATGAATTCATCCAGGATGAATTCATCATCATGTAGCCTCCACTTCAGTTAAGATCACCAATAGAACAATTTCAATCCGAGTGACATTTGTATTGCATATCTTGCAGACAGCCTAAAATGGACAGAGCAACACGATTACTACTTCATATGGACTCGATGGTAATTCATTTTCTGGTGGAATCCCTGATTTTAGTGGATGCAAAAATCTGCAGTATGTGAGTTTGCACTTCTTGTTATAGAGCAGTGTTCTGCAGGATTCATATTGAGCTGGGAGTATTTCTGTATATGCAGTCACCTTGAAAACTGCAGTATATGTGTAATCCAGCGGCTGGATTCGAAGCGCGGCGGCTCGATCCAGAAGCTGCGGTACGCCAGCCCATCCTCTCCAACGCACCAACGAGAGGTGGGAGACGAGATGTAGCATCTCTGTACTGATGCTCACATTGCTCAAGTAAGTTAACACTGAAATTCAGTTCACTTTCTTAAATTCAGTTTGGAACAAATTCAGTTTGGAGTAAAATTTAGTCGGGAGTAGGAGTAGTGATGCCGCTGCTGTGAAAAGATATGGCAGTAGTACTTGCATCTCTACATGTAGTACTTCAAAATGGAGTAGCTTAATTCATTGAATTTGGTTCTACTCCCTGTTTCACTAAAAAGATTCACTGAAAAGATTCAGTAATGAGTTAAAAATGTGATGACTTGCTCACTTTCTTAATGTGATGATGCTGCTGCACTCCATAAATTACTGAACATTTGTTAACACTCCAAAAATGCAGTATTTGCTACTGGCCTATTAGTGTTAGCAGTATTTGCTGCTGGAATATTTAGAGATTCAGTTTCCTACTCAAAATTTGCTGCTGTAGTATTTGCATCTTCCTACTGTCAACATTGATGCTTTCTTCAAATTTATGAGAAATTAAGATGCATCATTAAATTAACTGAAACATTTTCTCTTAATTAAGATGCATCATTAATAAGCAGCATGAGTACTGTATGTGTGTACCCATTTAGCTGAAACATTTATCCTCTCCTACTACTCTTCTATCAGAGAATGATAATATAAATGGAGTAAAAATATACACATACAAATGGAGTATGGAGTAAAAAAAATCAAACGGAGTATGGAGTAACAATTCAAATGGAGTAAATATTCACTCATGTCCTCTCTTCTCTACATTCAAATGGGTTACACATACAAGTCTCACAAAATGGAGAAAAAGGATATGCAATAAAAATAATCACAAAATGGAGTTACACATACAAGTCTCTCAAAATGGAGTATTACACATACGGAGTAACTTTACATGGGATGCACTCCGCACAATTCTCATCTCAAGGAACTACACATAGTCCACATCTGAACAAGCCTCATGTCAAGCAAATGAACAAGCCTCATCTCAAGCAAATGAACAAGCCTCATCTCAAGCATCTGAACAAGCCTCATGTCCAGCAAATGAACAAGCCTCATCTCAAGCATCTGAACAAGCCTCATATCAAGCATGCGAACAAGCCTCATCACAAGCAACACAAGCATCATCACTAGCATCACAAGCATCATCACGAGCATCAGAGCCTCATCACAAGCAACACAAGCATCATCACTAGCATCACAAGCGTCATCACGAGCATCAGAGCCTCATCACAAGCAGCACAAGCATCATCGCTAGCATCACGAGCATCAGAGCCTCATCACAAGCAACACATCCTCATCACAAGCAACACAAGCATCATCACTAGCATCAGAGCCTCATATTCCATTACTGAACTCTCGCCATTAGCCCTAAGTTGTGTAGGGTATTTGCGTAAACCTCTTGAGGGCAGGATAGTCTTGAAGGTAGCTGCCCAAGACCCTCAAGCCTTTCCTTGTTTACATGGGGTGTTTTGTACCCATTGCCCCCTGCATGGTTCAGGATCTAGATCATGCACGTTTGTAGAGTTAGGAAAATTATGTTGAGCTTGTAAACCTCATAGCCTTCAAATTCCTCCAAAACACCCTTAATAAGGTCTTGTAGTGTTTTGGGACTCAGACAATCTGTCAGGGATTGCAGCGAGTTGAAAAACCCAAAGTCATGCACATTCAAGTCAGAACTGTTGGCAGGTTGTTGTATTATTCTAATGTTAAGTCCAGTTTGTGCGACAGCTTCTAGAAATTCCGGGTCATCTGGCAAGATACGGGGCTTAGCATTATCTTGCTGAATGTAGATGGTCTGTCCAGCATCACCTTCGGGCCAAACAGCTTGTATTGCTGGCAAGACCTTCTCTATCAGGAACTCCCTCATAAATTTTCTGTCGGCCTTTATTGACTTTGTCTCTATTGTACCTCTGGTCCTGTTGTCGCTTCTCCTCTGAGCAGGAACTTCTTTCACGAATAGTCAGATATCGATTTTCCCAGAGAAGGTCACGTTTCCTTCCCTATCCCACCTTGGCCTCGCAACGACCGTCAAGAACATCACCTTGTCAATACAATTGCCATGTATGGGCCTCGTAGGCTCTTCCTCTCCATCCAGCAGATAATATGTCATATTTTTCTTGGTCATGTTAAGCCACTTCTCGTCGATATGGATAACATTATGCATAGTCTTGAACTTAGGCCTTGGTGTTGTAGTTGTTGCCTCATCAAGCATCGACATTTTTTTTCATCCTATCCTTCTTATTCTGGTGCTTTAGAGCTGGCTTCACACAGTTTGTATGCCTCCTTATCAAGTTTAACATGAACTTTCTATGAAGTGTGGTAGGGCTACATCCCAGTTGCCAGGCAAGTGACCTAATGGTTGACCTTTTGTTTAATGGGATCGTTAGGATTTTTTCTAGGTTAATGTCCTTAGGCTTTCTTCCAGAATTTCCTTTTTTATTAGAAACATCCACCTCTAGACCTTCTCTAATTTGATTCATTGCTTTCCTCCAAATTCTTTGTATATTCCAAACACCCACTCCAAAAAATTGCAATATCTTGCTTACCAGTTCCCAAAAAATGCCTCCTCTACTCATACGCAGTGTATGCATTGCTACATAAGCAGCAAATTTTTGTTGGTCATTAAGGGTTTTATATTTCCTAGCAACTTGCCCAACAACTGCATCAAGACATACAACAAAGAAATGATTAAATGAAATGATCAAGTGATGAAGTGATAGAATGATCAAGTGATGAAATGATGGAATGATTAACTGTAACTGTACCTGGATTTTGAAAAAATTCATCCCCTTCCATTCCCTCTCCTTCATCTCCTTCCATTTCTTCTCCTACATGTCCTTCCATTTCATTTTCGGCATCTTCATCCATTTCATCCACATCTTCTACATGTGGAGTGAAGTTGAGGTCTGGGAGATCCATTTTCTCCTAAAGATATGAATATGTAAGATGAAGTAGAAGTAAATTATGCACCTATGTGCATAAAAATTGAACAAAGTGCTTTCAAAAGCACCTAACTGAATTAATATGCACCTATGTGCATTAAAATCCAGCAAAGTGCTTTCAAAAGCACTTAACTGCATTTTTATGCACATATATGCATTAAAATTCAGCAAAGTGCTTTCAAAAGCACTTAACTGAATTTTTATGCACATCTATGCATTAAAATTCAGCAAAGTGCTTTCAAAGGCACTTAACTGAATTTATGCACCTATGTGTATTAAAATTCAGCAAAGTGTGTTTTCAAAAGCACTTAACTGAGTTTTTATGCACATACATGCATTAAAATTCAGCAAAGTGCTTTCAAAACCACTTAGCTGAATTTTTATGCACATATATGCATTAACTGAATTAACCACTGCTCTACACTACTGCTTGATGGATCACAGGTAAATGGATCAAGGAATGGGCATGACCAAGTGATCAAATAGAAGATCAAGAAGTAAATATCAGAGGTAATTTTTAGTGACCTACCTACCATTTTCAAACCAAGACTTTCTGTTTTCTGACTGGTCTTTCTGTTTTGAAATTGCACCCTGGCTGAATTTTCTCAACTGTAATTCTGTTGGTGGGGACACTCAAGATAATGTAATTTTGTAAGTACCCACACCTATCAACAATGTACATGTGTACACACACCTAGTCACATGAGTAGTAAAGTTTCCATTACCATAACATTTTGATATCCCGATTGACTGATTTCCTGGGTGAACGTTTCCAGAACTAGCAGATCATGATCTTGATATCGATATATTGCTAGTATTCCATTACCAAAATATTTTGATATCCTGATTGGCCGATTTCCTGAGTGAACGTTTCCAAAACTAGCAGATCATGATCTTGATATATCATGATTGAACGTTTCCAAAAGTAACATGATCAATTAACATGCTTCTTGATTTCTTGATTGAATATTTCCGAAAGTAACATGAACAATTTTGCAGGAGTGCCTACCACAAAGATGAGCAGAAGCAGGGGAGTTCGTTGGGATGGAGGCGCTGGTGGCCTGGCCGTGGCTGTGGAGGAGGTGGGGCGGAGGAGGAGTTGAGTGCTGGCCAGGGTCAGGCGAGGCAGGAGGTGAGCGTTGGCCTGGAGGAGCCCCGCGGAGAAGCATGGGCGACGAGGGGCCTGGCGGAGGGGTAAAGAGGAGCGCTGGCCTGGAGGAGCCCGATGGAGGGGTGCTGGCCTGGAGGAGCCCGACGGAGGGGCGCTGGCCTGGAGGAGGCTGGCGGAGGGGCCTGGAGGAGCGCTGCCTCGCGGATGGAGGAGGAAGACGATCTGATCTGTTTTCAAACTAGGGGTATTTCTGTACTTTTGTACATTTTCACCTGGTCAGAAGGAACTCCCAACGACAATTATTTCGGAACAGAGGGAGTAAGTGTGAGTGCAGGTAAGATTGGTGCATGGAGTCAGTCAAGCTCTGCTCTTCCTCGGAGACAGTCCATAATCTTCACACCAAACAGTCATCACAAGACATAACCCTAGTGCCAACAAACAACCAGAAACACACCTGAACTGAAAAGATGCATTCCTAACCAACACCACATCTACCCCCAACGATTTATCATCCAAGGACAATAGTACAAAGATGGAATAATTGCAGTTGAGCAGCAAAACCTAGCAGGCTGCACCACATCTGCCAATCCAATGACCACTCGCATAAGGCATCATATGAGCCTCGAAGAACCATATTGAAGAGTTGTTGTTTTCTGGTTTCTCCCGGTTATCCTCATCCTTCTTGTTCCAAGGACCCTTGTGGTTGTTAGAATATTGGGCTCATATATGGGGCAGCTCAATAGGTCAAATTCTGAAATATCAAAGGCCCATGTGTGGGAACAAGTGGTGGGAGTGGAAAATTTAGTCCCACATGGGAACTTGGAGGAGTTGCACACCACCTTATAATGTGGAGTGTTGTAGCACTTGTAAGTAAGTGAGAATAAGAGAGTCTCTCATGCACTCCTCCTCCGCCGCTCGTCTCGTTGCGCTTCGAGCCGAGACAAATTTTGTCTTTCATTTTGCCGTTTTGGAAAACTGAGTCTGGAGTCGTGACGGACGCATCACAACTGAGTCGGTTCGGGTCGCTCCGACAACAGATTCAAACGTGCGGCGTGGTCTTCCCACGTTGCACCCTCTGAACCGCTATAAAAGGACATGTTGCGGGTGCCGCAACACACCCTGAAACTAGTCTAGGTTTTGCCACATCTTGTCCCTTGCGCCGCCACCATAGTCTACTCCACCCCGAGCGCTGGTGCGCACCGACGAACGGGAAAGCAGGTCTCTGGAACCACTTACCTTTGTGATCTTGTATGGGGCGAATTAGGTTTTTGGGAAGTGCCAAGCGCGACTGCTCGCTGTCTTCATCACGGCTCGCCTACTGTCCAGGTCGGGCGATCTTGCTCGTCGTCGCCTGCAACGTCGTTTTCTCCGACCCGTATTCGCCAACATCATCATCAACAACATCGATGCAGCAATGGCTACCTCATCTGCAAATGATCGGTATAACTGCAGTGTCCTAGTTAGTTGGTTAAACATGTTTGCCAGTTTCATGTTTTGCGATTTTGTGATCCTACCGTTCATGTTGTTTAGTGCATCTAGTATGTTTAAGATTCGCATATTAGTAGCTGCAATCGTCATGTTTAATACTCTGGAATTAATCATGGAAATTATGCCTAATTACTCAACAATCCAACAATCTAACTGTGGGCAATTTCCTGAACTGACCATGGCCGGTTTTGCCAATGCAATGAGACCGGAAAGTTTAAGGGTATGAACTTTAAGTGAGATGCCAACTTTGGCTCCAGTCCATGAAAGTTTGGGACCCAATTAGTAGTGGTCTTCCTCAAGGTGCATCTGAGGAAGATTAGAAAAAAGCACAAGGAAGCCAATACTAATTTCAGAGGTTGTGTTCTGAGTGTCCTTGATGGGTGTCTGTGCAATGTGTATATGCACATCGAAGACGCTAAGGAGCTCTGGGATGCACTGGATACTAAGTTTGGTACAACCGATGCAGGTAGTGAGTTGTACATCATGGAGAGATTTCACGATTACAAGATGGTGAATAATCGTTTTGTAGTTAAACATGCTCATGAAATACAGTGCATCGCAAAATAGCTCAAATTCCTCAAGGTTGTGTTGCTTGACAGATTTGTGGTTGGCCGCATTATTGCAAAGTTGCCATCTTCATGGAGGAACTTTGCCTCATCTCTCAAACATAAGAGACATGAGATATCGGTTGAAAACCTAATAGCGTCTCTTGATGTTGAAGAGAAAGCCAGGGCAAAGGACACGAGTGACAGAGGTGGTGAGGTTCAGGCTAGCGCCAACATGGTGCAGAAGAATCGCCATGTCAAGAACAACAGAAAGAACAAATGGAACTATAAGCCCCAGTTCATTGGTCCTACCAATACTACTTCCTTGAAGAAGAAGAAGAAGAAGAACAACAACAAAGCTGGGCTCGAGTGCTATGCCTGTGGAGCGCCCGGCAACTTTTCCAAGGAGTGTCCTGATCGCACTGACAAGAGAGGGAAAATGGCACAAAGAATGTCAATGTCATGACCGCTAGCAATACTGATGGGTACGGTAATTTTTCGATTGTACTTTCAGTTTTTCAATCTCCATGTTGGTGGATTGATACAGGTGAATGTTCATGTGTGTGCTGACATATCTATGTTCACTTCTTATCAGGTTGCTCGGGATTCTTCCGTCCTAATGGGGAATGGATCACATGCTACTGTTCGTGGTGTTGGCATGGTAGATATGAAGTTTACTATGAACAAAAGTCTCGTTAGCAGCTCCCTTCTTTGCAAAAATGGGTTTAAATTAGTGTTTGAGCCCAATAAAGTAGTTGTGTCAAGATTTGGACAATCTATTGGTAAAGGCTATGAGTGCGGAGGCTTGTTCTGCTCTTCACTTTCTGAATTTTGCAATAAATCAGTAAACCATTTTGTAGAAATGTTGATTCGGAGGCTGATATTTGGCACTATTGTCTATGTCATGTTAATGTTGGTTCACTGTCTCGGCTATCCAGTTTGAGTTTAATTCCGAATTTACCATTGCCAAAGGTTCTAAGTGCCCTAGCTGCATGCAATCTAAGCAACCTTGGAAGCCTCACAAGGCATTCGAGGAGAGAAACTTGGCACCTCTAGAACTCATACATTTTGATCTATGCGAGATGAATGGTGTATTGACAAAAGGTGGAAAGAGATACTTCATGGCGTTAATTGATGATGCTACTAGGTTCTGATATGTTTACTTGTTCCAAACTAAAGATGAAGCTTTAGATTACTTTTAAATCTATAAGGCTGAAGTTGAAAATCAATTAAAGAGAAAGATCAAATGTCTTAGGTCGGATCATGGTGGAGAGTATTTTCCCAAAATATTTGATGAATTCTGTGAGGAACATGGTATTATTCACAAGAGGATGCCTCCCTACTCGCCCCAATCAAACGGGGCTGCTGAGAGGAAAAATCACACGCTGACCGACTTGGTGAATGCTATGTTGGACACTTCTGGTTTATCTAAGGCATGGTGGAGGGGGGGGGGGTTTGTTGACTTCGTGTCATGTCCTGAGTAGAGTTCCCAACAAGAATAAAGAGCAAACCCCTTACGAGGACTGGGTTGGGAGAAAACCATCACTTTCGTACTTGTGCACTTGGGGATGTTTTGCGAAGGTCAACGATCCAATTCCGAAGAAACACAAACTCAGACCAAAGATAGAGGATTGTATCTTTCTAGGCTACGCTCCGCGTAGCATTGGTAATAGATTTTTAGTGGTTAACTCCGAGGTACCCGATCTGCATGTTGATACTATTATGGAATCTCATGACACAATATTTTTTGAGAATATGTTTCCTATGAAAGATATGCATAGCTGAAAGAACATGCGGTGCCCCCATGTTTGGTTTTGGTAATTGATGACAATCTCTATGGACTAATGGTTGCCTTGAGTTATATTTGAAGGGTTTGTCCATAGGCTTTTCTTGGAGTCCATGTGTTGGTTTCAAGGAGAGTTTGTGATGACCATGGTGCTATTAAGGAATTATCCAAAGATTGGTCTTGTGGGTGTTGAGCTTATTGCAAGCATGTCTTGAAGAAGAAGAGTTTGTGATCATTCATGTTTACCTTCAAGACATCATCCAAATGAAGAGAGTTGGAAAGATTCAAGGTTGATCAAAACTAAGTCAAAGAATGAATCAAGTTGATCAACACACAAAGTGTAGAAGATGTACCGAGAGGGATCAAGCAATCCCATGGTATGGTAAGCATTGTCAATCACGCTTTGTGTACTAACCCATGGTCTTCGTGAGAGTTCTTTGTGGGGTTAGGTTGCGGTGTGCAAGTTCAAGTGGAGCATCACGAAGAGATCAAGTGCTTGAAGCTTGCCGTCCATTGTGGTGACAATGGACTTGTGAAGATATGCCGAAGAGTGGTTCACCCATAGTGGTGTATGGGGGAGCAATCTACTAGTCTTGACCGAGCCAACGCAATCAAGAAAGGTGGTCCAACTTGAGGGAGTCAAGATCGTCATCATCCAACTCAAGTGGACTATGTGCAAGGCAAAGGTTTGCCCTTGATAGGTTTTCTATTTTACCGGTCTCATGGTGGTAGTTGGGAGACCGGGTTATAGGATCAATTGCCGTACTATCAAGGGGGGCTCTCGATGAGTAGCTTGATCGTATCGTACGTAGAGAGCTCAAACCATTGCATCCTTGCATCATCTTTATTGGTTCTTGTTTGGTTCTTCTCCTTGTGCGTTTTTGAGCTTATGGTCATCTTGATTACAAGCTCGAGTTCATCGAAAACGGAGTTCACTCATGCATCTTCTATGATGTTTTCGATGTTGGAGGTTATGCCAGTTCTTCTCTGATGGAGTGTTCACTCCTCTATATACTAGGCATACCTCCCTGCCTCTTCTTCTATCCATCAAGCTTGAGTTTGCTCAATTCGGAGCTCATTTGAAGAAGTTATGGCAGTTCAGGGTTTTATTGTTGCTCCTGCGGTAGTACCGCTGGTTCACAGCGGTAGTACCGCCCTTGGCTATATGCGGTGGTACCGCTCCGGTTCCGCGCTAGTGCCGCCTCGATTCGAGACCGACGCTTCTCGTGTCGGGTTGGGCGGTAGTAGGAGCGGCAGTAGGCGCGGTAGTACCGCTTATAAGCGGTAGTACCGCCCTACCACCGCTGCTAGTGCCGCTCGAGGGCTTTCTCTCTTCGTTTCTCTCTCGATTGGCGCTGTGCTTGGTCCCAGTGGTAGTACCGCTGGGCCGGGCGGTAGTATCGCTGCAGCCAGCGGTAGTACCGCTCCCTAGAGCGGTAGTACCGCTCGCTGCGGGCTGGTTGGTGGGGATAACGGTTGGATTTTCTCCCCCCTATAAAAGGGGGTCTTCTTCCCCATTGAACCTTATCCTTTTGAGCTCGTGTTCTTCCCCCATTGTTGACCTTCTTCGAGCTTGCTATCTCTCAATCCCTCCATGGATTCTTGCTAGTTTTTTAGGGGAAAGAGAGAGGAGATCTAGATCCACATTTCCACCAATCACTTTCTCCTCTAGGTGAGGGGAACCCCTTGGATCTAGATCTTGGAGTTCTTGGTGTTCTCCTTCTTGTTCTTCCTCTCTTTTCCCTCCCTAGCATTAGTTGCTTTGGTGGGATTTGAGAGAGAAGGACTTGGGCACTCTGTGTGCCCTTGCCATTGCATTTGGTGCATCGGTTTGAGTTCTCCACGATGATACGTGGAAGTGAAGTTTGAGAAGCTTATTACTCTTGGGTGTTTGGGAACCCTAGAGCTTGTTCCTCTTGGGTGCCTTGGCGCCCTAGACGTTTGGTGTTGTTCGGAGCTCAATCCTTATGGTGTAAAGCTCCGGGCAAGCGTCGGGGTCTCCAATTAGGTTGTGGAGATTACCCCGAGCAATTTGACGGGTACCGGTGACCGCCCCCAAAGGTTGCCAAAGTGTACGGGTTCGGTGACCGCCCCCAAGGGTTGCCATTTGTATGGGTTCGGTGACCGCCCTCAAGGGTCCCTTAGTGGAATCACGGCATCTTGCATTGTGCGAGGGCGTGAGGAGATTACGGTGGCCCTAGTGGCTTATTGGGGAGCATTGTGCCTCCACACCGCTCCAAACGGAGATTAGCATCCGCAAGGGTGTGAACTTCGGGATACATCGTCATCTCCGCGTGCCTCGATTATCTCTTATCCGAGCCCTTTACTTATGCACTATACTTTGTGATAGCCATATTGTTTCTTGTCATATATCTTGCTATCACCTAGTTGTTTATCTTACTTAGCATAAGTTGTTGGTGCACATAGGTGAGCCTAGTTGTTGTAGGTTTTGTGCTTGACAAATTAACCGCTAGGTTTATTCCGCATTTGTTCGAGCCTAAACCATAATTAATTTAAAGCGCCTATTCACCCCCCCTCTAGGAGACATCCACGATATTTCAATAGCATTGCTAGAATTTCTTCTGAGATAATTCATGAACCTAGTACATCAAGTGATTATTCTGAACAACCACATGAGATGGTCCTTGAGAAGGATGACAATGAAACTCATAAATGGAGTAAGAGACAGAGGATTGGAAAATCCTTTGGTGATGATTTCATTGTGTACCTTGTGGACAATACTCCTACGACCATTGCAGAGGCATTTGCATCTCCTGATGCAGATGACTGGAAAGAAGCTCAAAAGTGAGATGGACTCGATACTTTCAAATGGAATAGGGGAACTATCTGAGAGACCATATGGTTGTAAGCCAGTTGGCTGTAAGTGAGTGTTCAAGAAGAAGTTAAGGCCAGATGGTACTATTGAGAAGTACAAGGCATGGCTTGTAGCCAAAGGCTACACCCAGCGAGAAGTTGAAGATTACTTTGACACCTATTCACTTGTTGCTAGACTGACCACCATTCATGTACTGCTTTCCCTGACTGCCTCCTATGGTCTTATCGTTCATCAAATGGACGTAAAGACAGCTTTCCTTAATAGATAGTTAGAAGAGGAAATTTATATGGTCCAGCATGATGGGTCTGTGGTAAAAGGTGAAGAGACAAAGGTGTGCAAATTTTTATAATCTTTGTATGGGCTGAAACAAGCACCTAAGCAATGACATGAGAAGTTCAACACAACTCTGACTTCTGCGGGCTTTGTCATAAATGAGGCTGATAGGTGCGCGTACTACCGCCATGGTGGAGGCAATAGTGTTATTTTGTGCTTGTATGTTGATGACATACTAAATTTTGGTACAAGCATGATTGTGATAAATGAGGTCAACTCTTTTCTATCAAAGTGTTTTGATATGAAAGATCTGGGAGAAGCCGATGTGTTTATGAACATTAAGCTTATTAAGGATGAGAGTGGGATTACGCTAATGCAATCACACTATGTTGAGAAGGTCTAGAGTCGTTTTGTCTTTATTGATAGAATGATTTCTCCAACACCTTATTGTCCCAGTGTGACTCTACGAAAGAACAAGAAAATAGTGAGAGATCAATTGAGATACTCCTAAATTATTAGTTCACTCATGTACCTTGCGAGCGTGACAAGGCCTGATATCTCTGTTGCTATGAGCAAGTTAAGCAGGTGATGCCTACTACACAACTTGTTCTTGTAGACTCATGTTGGGCCTCTAAGCGCATAGTTTTGTAGGACAGTAGCAAATTCCCTCAAGTGGATGACCTAAGTTTTATCAATCCGTGGGAGGTGTAGGATGAAGATGGTCTCTCTCAAGCAACCCTGCAACCAAATAATAAAAGTCTCTTGTGTCCCCAACACACCCAATACAATGAAAAATCTTATAGGTGCACTAGTTCGACGAAGATATGGTGACGCAAGTAACAAAAGTGAGCACAAACGGTATTGCAATGCTTGAAAATGAGGCCTAGTGTCCGTACTTTCGCTAGTGCAATCTCTCAACAATGCTAACATAGTTAGATCATATGATTATCCCTCAAAGTGCAATAAAGAATCACTCCCGAGTTCCTATTAGCGGAGAACAAAAGATAGAAATTGTTTGTAGGGTACGAAACCACCTCAAAGCTATTCTTTCTAATCAATCTATCCTAGACTTCATACTAAAATAACACAAAGCTATTCTTTTTGATCAATCTAACCAAGAGTTCGTACTAAAATAACACCATATGACACACATCAACTAACTCTAATGTCACCTAGATATTCCAATGTCACCACAAATATCCATGAGTTGATTCTACGATATGCATCAAACAACTTCATGATCATAATATTCAATCCACACAAAGAACTACAAGGAGACCCCAAAGTTTCTATCAGAGAAAATATAATAAAAACATGCATCAACCCCTATGCATAGATTACCCCAATTTCACCGCGGGAATCCGCAAGTTGAGTGCATAACATACATCAAGTGAATCAATATAATACCCCATTGTCACCTCAAGTATTCATACCGCAAGACATACACCATGTGTTCTCAAATCTGAACATTCAATCTGACATGACAAAACTTTAAAGGGTAAAGATCTAATTCATCACAACAAGAGTAGAGAGGGGAGAAACATCATATGATCCATCTATGTTAACAAAGCCCATGATATATCAAGATCATGACATCTCAAGAACACGAGAGAGAGAGAGAGAGAGAGAGAGAGAGAGAGAGAGAGAGAGAGAGAGAGAGAGAGAGAGAGATTAAACACATAGCTACTAGTACAAACCCTCAGCCCCGAGGGTGGACTACTCCCTCCTCATCATGTTGGTCGCCGGGATGACGAAGATGGCCACCAGTGATGATTACCCCCTCCGACATTGTGCCGGAAAGGGCTCTAGATTGGATCTCGTGGACTACAGAGCCTTGCGGCGGTGGAACTTCTGATCTAGGTTCACCCCGAGGGGTTTCAGAATATTTGTGAATTTATAGGGTAAAGAAGGGGTGCGGGAGGCCACCGAGGTGTGCACAACCCACCTGAGCACGCTAGGGGGGCCTGGCGTGCCCTGGTGGGTTGTGCCCCCCTTAGGGCACCCCCAGGTGCAGCTCTGGCCCATTGGGTGTCTTTTGGCCCATAAAAAATCTACAAAATGTTTCGCGGTGTTTGGACTCCGTTTGATATTGATTTCCTGCAATGTAAAAAACATGCAAAAAACAGCAACTGGCACTTGGCACTATGTCAATAGGTTAGCACCAAAAAATGATATAAAATGATTGTAAAACATCCAAGAATGATAATATAACAGCAGGGAACAATCAAAAATTATAGATACGTTGGAGACGTATCAGCATCCCCAAGATTAATTCCTGCTCGTCCTCGAGTAGGTAAACGATAAAAACAGAATTTTTGATGTGCAATGCTGTCTATCATGTCATATCATATTATTTTCTTTATAGCACGGACATTTGGACTTTTATATGGTTCAAAGCAATAGTCTAGTTTTGACATGAGATTTAAATACTCAAACATATCAACAAGCAACCATGTCTTTCAAAATATCAATGCTAAAATAATTTATCCCTAGCCCATCATGCTCAACCATTGATCCATTCATGAAACACATTTGCATATTAGTTACACCCAATGCTCAAGTACGATCATAGTGTTTCCTAGTTGGTGCTTTATAAGAGAAGATGGAGACTCAAATTCAAAAATAAAAATTGCATAAGTAAAAGAAAGGCCCTTCGTAGAGGGAAGTAGGGATTTGTAGAGGTGCCAAAGCTCAAAGCTTAAATTGAGATATAAAATTATTTTGGGAGGCACACTTTTCCCACCAACGAAAACGACTTAAGGTTCCCAACACTTTCCATGCTAGATATATCATAGGCGGTTCCCAAACATAAAATAAAGTTTATTCCTTTTCCACCAAACTTTCACAAGCCATGGCTAGCCGAATCCACGGTTGTCTTCCATACCAACACTTCCCAAGGAATTTATTATTTGACAACATAAAGTAAATTTGTTTTTCATTTTGGGACTGGGCATCCCTAATACATTTGCCTTACTCTCGTGCAATGACAAGTGAATAAACACTCATCGTGAGAATAACACATCTAGCATGGAAAATATTGGCCACCCCTCACCGCCGCGCGAGTGGTACGAGCACACAAAAGAGAAATTTATTTTGAAAATTAGAGATGGCACATACAAATTTGCTTAGAACGGCAAATGAATACCGCATATAGGTAGGTATGGTGGACTCATGTGGCAAAACTAGTTTAAAGGATTTTGGTTGCATAAATAGTTATCATACTTAGTGCAAAATGAAGGCTAGCAAAAGACTGGGAAGCGACTAACCATGAAACGAATAATCTCATAAGCGAGCATTGAGCATAAATAACACCGAATAATGCACCAGAAGTAGGATGTAAATTCATTGCATGATTATTGACTTTCGTGCTTGCATAGGGAATCATAAACCTTAACACAAGTATTCTTACTAAAGCATAATTACTCATTAACATGACTCATGATGTCTACTACACAACCTTCTTGTAGACGTTGTTGGGCCTCCAAGTGCAGAGGTTTGTAGGACAGTAGAAAATTTCCCTCAAGCGGATGACCTAAGGTTTATCAATCCGTGGGAGGTGTAGGATGAAGATGGTCTCTCCCAAACAACCGTGCAACCAAATAACAAAGAGTCTCTTGTGTCCCCAACACACCCAATACAATGGTAAATTGTATAGGTGCACTAGTTCGGCGAAGAGATGGTGATACAAGTGCAATATGGATGGTATATATAGGTTTTTGTAATAAGAAAATATAAAAACATCAAGGTAGCAAGTGGTAAACGGGAGCATAAACGGTGTTGCAATGATAGTAGGCAAGACCTAGGGTTCATACTTTCACTAGTGCAAGTTCTCTCAACAAGGATAACATAATTGGATCATATTACTAGCCCTCAACATGCAACAAAGAGTCACTCCAAAGTCACTAATAGCAGAGAACAAACGAAGAGATTATGGTAGGGTACGAATCCACCTCAAAGTTATTCTTTCTGATCGATCTATTCAAGAGTCCGTAGTAACGTTCAATCTATCATAGAGTTTGTACTAGAATAACACCTTAAGACACAAATAAATCAAAACCCTAATGTCACCTAGATACTCCATTGTCACCTCAAGTATCCATGGGCATGATTATACGATATGCATCACACAATCTCATAAACATCTATTCAACCAACACATAGAACTTCAAAGAGTGCCCCAAAGTTTCTATCAAAAAGTCAAGACGAAAACGTGTGCCAACCCCTATGCATAGGTTCCCAAGGTCACGGAACCCGCAAGTTGATCACCAAAACATACATCAAGTAGATCACATGATATCCCATTGTCACCACAGATAAGCACGTGCAAGACATACATCAAGTGTTCTCAAATCCTTAAAGACTCAATCCAATAAGATAACTTCAAGGGAAAACTCAATCCATTACAAGAGAGTAGAGGGGGAGAAGCATCATAAGATCAAACTAGAATAGCAAAGCTCGCGATACATCAAGATCGTGCCATCTCAAGAACACGAGAGAGAAAGATCAAACACATAGCTACTGGTACATACCCTCAGCCCCGAGGGTGGACTACTCCCTCCTCGTCATGGAGAGCGCCGGGATGATGAAGATAGCCACCGGAGAGGGATTCCCCCCTCCGGCAGTGTGCCAGAACGGGTCTAGATTGGTTTTCGGTGGCTAAAGAGGCTTTCGGCGGCGGAACTCCCGATCTAGGTTAATTTCCGAAGGTTTCAGTATTTATAGGATTTTTGGCGTAGGGCACACGTCAGGGGGGCTTCTGGGCTGTCCACGAGATAGGAGGGTGCCCACCCTCATGGGAAGACCGTGGCTCTCCTGGCCCAACTCTTTTACTTCGGGGGCTTCTTTTGGTCCAGAAAAAATCATCAAAAATTGGCACGTCAATTGGACTCCATGATATTCCTTTTCTGTAAAACCCTAAAACAGGAGAAAAACAGAAACTGGCACTGGTATCTGGTATAATAGGTTAGTCCCAAAAATCATATAAAAGTGTATATAAAAGCCCATAAGACATCCTAGAAGGATAATATAATAGCATGGAACAATAAAAAATTATAGATACGTTGGAGACGTATCAAGCATCCCCAAGCCTAATTCTTGCTCGTCCTCGAGTAGGTAAATGATAAAAACAGAATTTTTGATGTGGAATGCTAACCAACATAGTTTTCAAGGTACTTCTCTTAATTGTGGCATGAATGTTCAGATCTGAAAGATTCAAGACAAAAGTCTATATTGACATAAGAAATAATAATACTTCAAGCATACTAACAAAGCAATCATGTCTTCTCAAAATACTATGGCTAAAGAAAGTTATCCCTACAAAATCATATAGTCTGGCTATGCTCCCTCTTCATCACACAAAATATTCGTATCATGCACAACCCCGATTTCATCCAAGCACTTGTTTTCATACTCTATTCTTTCAAACCTTTCAACTTTCACGCAATACATGAGCGTGAGCCATGGACATAGCACTATGTGGAATAGAGTGGTGGTTGTGGAGAAGACAAAAAAGGAGGGAGATAGTCTCACAACGACTAGGCGTATCAACGGGCTATGGAGATGCCCATCAAAAGATATCAATGTGAGTGAGTAGGGATTGCCATGCAACGGATGCACTAGAGCTAAAAATGTATGAAAGCTCAACAAAATAAACTAGTGGGTGTGCATCCAATTTGCTTGCTCATGAAGACCTAGGGCTTTTGAGGAAGCCCATCGTTGGAATATACAAGCCAAGTTCTATAATGAAAATTCCCACTAGTATATGAAAGTGACTAAACATGAGACTCTCTATCATGAAGAACATGGTGATACTTTGAAGCACAAGTGTGGAAAAAGATAGTAGCAATTGTCCCCTTTTTCTTTTTTTTCTTTTTTTCTTTTTTGGGGGCCTTACTTTTTTTATCTTTATCTTTTTCTTCTTTTTTGGAGGGGCTTTATTTATTCAGCCTTTCCTCACATGGGACAATGCTCTAATAATGATGATCATCACACTTTCATTGAATTACAATTCTATATTACAACTCGATACTAGAACAAAGTATGACTCTATATGAATGCCTCCGGCTGTGTATCGGGATGTGCAATGAATCAAGAGTGACATGTATGAAAAATTATGCATGGTGGCTTTGCCACAAATACGATGTCAACTACATGATCATGCATGGCAATATGACAATATGATGCGTGTCATAAGAATGGAACGGTGGAAAGTCGCATGGCAATATATCTCGGAATGGCTATGGAAATGCCATGATAGGTAGGTATGGTGGCTGTTTTGAGGAATAATATGGTGACGGTTTTGAGGAAGGATATATAGTGGGTGTATGGTACCGGCGAAAGTTGCGCGGTACAAGAGAGGCTAGCAATGGTGGAAGGGTGAGAGTGCATATAATCCATGGACTCAACATTAGTCATAAGAACTCATATACTTATTGCAAAAAATTACGAGTCATCAAAACAAAGTTATCAACGCATGCTCCTAGGGGGAGGTTGGTAGGAGTTAACCATCGCGCGCCCCCGACCTCCACACAAAGGTTGACAATTTACAAATACCACATGCTCTAACTTTGTCACATAGCGGTTCACCATATGTGCATGGTACGGTAATCACTAACCTTAACACAAGCATTTCTCAATTTCATAATAACTCCACTAGCATGACTCTAATATCACTATCCTCATATCTCAAAACATTTATCAAGCATCCAACTTCTCATCATATTCAATGCACTTAGTGTGAAATTTTTTACTACATTGATATTGGATGTCTATCATGTGAAGACTAGTTTTATAGCCTAAGCACATTACCATGCTGTTCTAATAGACTCTCAAATATATATAAGTGAAGCATGAGAGTTCAATAATTTCTACAAAATATAATCGCCACAGTGCTCTAACAGATATAAGTGAAGCACTAGAGCAAACAACAAACTACTCCGAAAGATATAAGTGAAGATCAATAGTTGAATAATTATGTTATTATGTGAAGATTCTCTAACATTTAAGAATTTCAGATCTTGGGATATTATTCAAACAGCAAGCAAAACAAACTAAAATAAATTGACGCTCCAAGCAAAACACATATCATGTGGTGAATAAAAATATAGCTCCGAGTATAGTTACCGATAGATGAAGACGAAAGAGGGGATGCCTTCCCGGGGCATCCCCAAGCTTAGGCTTTTGGTTGTCCTTGAATTTTACCCTGGGGTGCCTTGGGCATCCCCAATCTTAGGCTCTTGCCACTCTTTGTTCCATAGTCCATCAAAGCAATACTAAAAACTTGAAAACTTCACAACACAGAACTTAGACAAAAATCTCGTGAGCTCCGTTAGTATAAGAAAGCAAACCACTACTCAAAGGTACTGCAATGAATTCATTATTTGTTTATATTGGTGTTATACC
This sequence comes from Secale cereale, assembly GCA_902687465.1. NCBI lineage: Eukaryota > Viridiplantae > Streptophyta > Magnoliopsida > Poales > Poaceae > Secale > Secale cereale. The sequence goes on from LR738709.1 coordinate 13,983,481, forward strand.
TACTGTATTCCAACTTCTCTATGATTCATACTTCCCAATACTACTCATAGATGCATTGAAATAAGCAAACAACACACACAAAACAGAATCTGTCAAAAACAGAACAGTCTGTAGTAATCTGCAGGTTTCGCATACTTCTGTAACTCCAAAAAATTCAAACTAAATTGGTAAACGTGAGGAATTTGTCTATTAATCATCTGAAAAAATAATCAACTAAATAGCACGCTCCAGTGAAATCTGATGACCATTCTAGCGAGCGCTAACGATTCAGTTTTTCACGGCAAGATCATATAAACTTCACGCAAGTCTTTCCAAAGGTTCTACTTGGCACAAACACTAATTAAAACACAAAACCACATCTAAACAGAAGCTAGATGCAATATTTATTCCTAAACAGAAGCAAAATTAAAGAAAACAAAATAAATTTGGGTTGCCTCCCAACAAGCGCTATCGTTTAACGCCCCTAGCTAGGCATGATGCAATGATGCTCACATAAAAGATAAGAATTGAAACATAAAGAGAGCATCATGAAGAATATAACTAGCACATTTAATTCTAACCCACTTCCTATGCATAGGGATTTTGTGAGCAGACAACTTATGGGAACAATAATCAACTAGCATAGGAAGGGAAAACGAGCATAACTTCAAAAATTTAAGATCATAAAGAGGAAACTTGATATAATTGGAATTCCTACAAGCATATGATCCTCTCTCATAATAATTTTCAGTAGCATCATGAATGAATTTAACAATATAACCAGCACATAAATCATTCTTTTCATGATCTACTTGCATAGAAATTTTACTACTCTCCACATAAGCAAATTCATTCTCATCAATAGTAGTGGGAGCAAACTCAACAAAATAACTATCATGTGAAGCATAATCCAATTGAAAACTAAAATCATGATTACAAGTTTCATGGTTATCATTATTCTTAATAGCATACAAGTCATCACAATAATCATCATAGATAGCAACTTTGTTCTCATAATCAATTGGAACCTCTTCCGAAATAGTGGATTCATCACTAAATAAAGTCATGACCTCTCCAAATCCACTTTCATCAATATAATCATCATAAATAGGAGGCATGCTTTCATCATAATAAATTTGCTCATAAAAACTTGGGGGACAAAATATATCATCTTCATCAAACATAGCATCCCCAAGCTTGTGGCTTTGCATATCATTAGCATCATGGGTATTCAAAGAATTCATACTAACAACATTGCAATCATGGTCATCATACACATATTTAATGCCAAGCATTCTATGTAATTCTTCTTCTAGTACTTGAGCACAATTTCCCTTCCCATCATTTTCACGAAAGATATTAAAAAGATGAAGCATATGAGGTAACCTTAATTCCATTTTTTTGTGATTTTCTTTTATAAAGGAAACTAGTGATAAAACAAGAAACAAAAATATTTGATTGCAAGATCTAAAGATATACCTTCATGCACTAACCTCCCCGACAACGGCGCCAGAAAAGAGCTTGATGTCTACTACACAACCTTCTTCTTGTAGACGTTGTTGGGCCTCCAAGTGCATAGGTTTGTAGGACAGTAGCAAATTTCCCTCAAGTGGATGACCTAAGGTTTCTCAATCCGTGGGAGGCGTAGGATGAAGATGGTCTCTCTCAAACAACCCTGCAACCAAATAACAAAGAGTCTCTTGTGTCCCCAACACACCCAATACAATGGTAAATTGTATAGGTGCATTAGTTCGGCGAAGAGATGGTGATACAAGTGCAATATGGATGGTAGATATAGGTTTTAGTAATAAGAAAATATAAAAACAGCAAGGTAGCAAGTGGTAAACGGGAGCATAAACGGTGTTGCAATGATAGTAGGCAAGCCCTAGGGTTCATACTTTCACTAGTGCAAGTTCTCTCAACAAGGATAACATAATTGGATCATATTACTAGCCCTCAACATGCAACAAAGAGTCACTCCAAAGTCACTAATAGCGGAGAACGAACGAAGAGATAATGGTAGGGTACGAAACCACCTCAAAGTTATTCTTTCTGATCGATCTATTCAAGAGTCTGTAGTAATGTTCAATCTATCATAGAGTTCGTACAAGATTAACACCTTAAGAAACAAATCAATCAAAACCCTAATGTCACATAGATACTCCATTGTCACCTCAAGTATCCGTGGGCATGATTATACGATATGCATCACACAATCTCAGAAACATCTATTCAACCAACACATAGAACTTCAAAGAGTGCCCCAAAGTTTCTACCGAAAAGTCAAGACGAAAACATGTGCCAACCCCTATGCATAGGTTCCCAAGGTCACGAAACCCGCAAGTTGATCACCAAAAGATACATCAAGTAGATCACATGATATCCCATTGTCACCACAGATAAGCACGTGCAAGACATACATCAAGTGTTCTCAAATCCTTAAAGACTCAATCCAATAAGATAACTTCAAGGGAAAACTCAATCCATTACAAGAGAGTATAGGGGGAGAAGCATCATAAGATCCAACTAGAATAGCAAAGCTCGCGATACATCAAGATCGTGCCATCTCAAGAACACGAGAGAGAAAGATCAAACACATAGCTACTGGTACATACCCTCAACCCCGAGGGTGGACTACTCCCTCCTCGTCATGGAGAGTGCCGGTATGATGAAGACAGCCACCGGAGAGGGATTCCCCCTCCGGCAGGGTGCCAGAACGGGTCTAGATTGATTTTCGGTGGCTATAGAGGCTTTCGGCGGCGGAACCCCCGATCTAGGTTAATTTCCGAAGGTTGCAGTATTTATAGGATTTTTTGGCGTAGGGCACACGTCAGGGGGGCTTCTGGGCTGTCCACGAGATAGGTGGGGCGCCCCCCTGCCTAGGGCGCGCCCCCCACCCTCGTGGGCAGCCCGTGGCTCTCCTGGCCCAACTCTTTTACTTCGGGGGCTTCTTTTGGTCCAGAAAAAATCATCAAAAATTGGCACGTCAATTGGACTCAGTTTGATATTCCTTTTCTGTAAAACCCTAAAACAGGAGAAAAACAGAAACTCGCACTGGGCTCTGGGTTAATTGGTTAGTCCCAAAAATCATATAAAAGTGTATATAAAAGCCCATAAGACATCCTAGAAGGATAATATAATAGCATGGAACAATCAAAAATTATAGATACGTTGGAGACGTATCAACTCACATATCATATCATCATGTCTCAAAACTATTACAAGGAATCAAGTTTATTTTGTCCAATGATCTTCATGAAAGTTTTATTATATTCTTCTTGGATATCTATCACTTTGGGGCTAATTTTCATGTGCTGCTTTTGATAAGCTCAACCAAATATAAGTGAAGAACATGAGCATCATATTTCTTTCTCTCAAATTAATCTAAGTGAAGCAAGAGAGAATTTCTTCAAAAATACTAAAGCACACCGTGCTAAAAAATATATAAGTGAAGCACTAGAGCAACGACGCCAGAAAAGAGCTTCGTTGACGAGATGTGAATGCCGCTTACTTAGCCTCCCTGGTAACTATTTTGGGGCTCTATTTTATTTAAAAACTTTTAGATCTAAGTATTTTATTAAAACTGACATTTCAAGAATAGCACATCTCATGTGAAGAAGCAAAAACTTAGGATCAAGTGATACTAACTGATAATTGTTGATGAAGAAAGGTGGGATGCCTATCAGGGCATCCCCAAGCTTAGATGCTTGAGACTTCTTGAAATATTATCTTGGGGTGCCTTGGGCATCTCCAAGCTTGAGCTTTTGTGTCTCCTTAATTCTTCTCATATCACGGTTTTCCTAAATCTCAAAAGCTTCATCCACACAAAACTCAACAAGAACTCATGAGATAAGTTAGTATAAACCAATGCAAAAACCTTTTCATTCTCTACTGTAGAAAATCTCTAAAATTATTATTCAACATTGCATACTCAATGCCTCTACATATTTAATACTCCTATCCTCAAATAGAATCATTAAGCACGCAAACATATGCAAACAATGCAAACATAACAGCAATCTGTCTAAAAAGTATAGTCTGTAAAGAATGCAAGAGGATCCATACATCCCTAACTCATTTAACAAAATTAACATGCCGTAGGAAATTTATCATAGCTTGTTATGCAAAAAGTTTCAACCTTTTATCACATTCTGACTTTTCTCAGAAATTTTTACAACAACAACAAACTTTCTGTTTTCAACTAGCAACATATAGACTTTCCAAAATAAGCATGGTAAAGACTATCCTTGACATTTTTATTGAAATAAAAGATACAAAACATTATTCTAAATACCAGCAAGCAAATCCTAACAAAATAAAATGACGCTCCAAGCAAAACTCATATCATGTGACGAATAAAAATATAGCTTCAAGTGAGGTTACCGATAGTGTTGGAGACGAAAGAGGGGATGCCTTCCGGGGCATCCCCAAGCTTAGTTGCTTGGATCTTACTTTTATATTACCTTGGGGTTGCTTGGGCATCCCCAAGCTTTGGGTATTTCCACTCCTTATTCTCCTCATATCGACATCTCACCCAAAACATGAAAACTTCAATCACACAAAACTTAACAAAACTTCGTGAGATGGGTTAGTATGATAAAACAAATAATTCACTTTGGGTACTGCCAGAGACAAGATTCATAATTGTTCTCACACAATTCCTACTATAGAATATCATTTCTACAATTTATATTGATCAATATAAGCCATAGAAACTAGTAAACAAGCAAACTATGCATTGAAAACAGAATCTGTCAAAAACAGAACAGTATGTAATGATCTGGACAACCACCATACTTGTTCAACTCTAAAAATTCTGAAAAATTAGGACAACATAGGCAATTTGTATACCAATCTTCTGCAAAAAGAATCAACTCAAAAGCACTCTTCTGTAAAAAATAAGAATTTTGTTCGTGAACACAAAAGTTTCTGATTTTCAGCAAGATCAAATCTACTATCTGTTGGAAATATGCCCTAGAGGCAATAATAAAAGTATTATTATTATATTTCCTTGTTCATGATAATCGTCTGTTATTCATGCTTGAATTGTATTGTACGGAAACAGCGATACATGTGTGAATACATAGACCACAATGAGTCCCTGGTAGGCCTCTAGTTACCAGCTCGTTGATCAACAGATGGTCACGGTTTCCCGACCATGGACATGGGATGTCAGTGATAACGGGATCACATCATTAGGAGAATGATGTGATGGACAAGACCCAATTCTGAGCATAGCACGAGATCGTATAGTTTGTAATGCATAAGCTTTTCAGTGTCAAGTATTTATTCCTTAGACCATGAGGTTGTACAACTCCCGGATGCCGTAGGAATACTTTGGGTGTGCCAAACGTCACAACGTAACTGGGTGGCTATAAAGGTACGCATCGGGTATCTCCGAAAGTGTCTGTTGAGTTGGTACGAACCGAGACTGGGATGTTGTCACTCCGTATGACGGAGAGGTACCTCTTGGCCCACTCGATAAGACATCATCATAATGAGCTCAATGTGACTAAGTAGTTAGTCACGGGATGATGGATTACGGATCGAGTAAAGAGACTTGCCATGACGAGATTGAACAAGGTATCGGGAATACCGACGATCGAATCTCGGGCAAGTACCGTACCGATGGACAAAGGGAATAACATACGGGATTGAGTGAATCCTTGACACGGTGGTTCATCCGATGAAGATCATCAAGGAACACGTGGGAACCAACATGGGTATCCAGATCCCGCTGTTGGTTATTGACCGGAGAGTGGTCTCGGTCATGTCTACGTGTCTCCCGAACCCGTAGGGTCTACACACTTAAGGTTCGGTAACGCTAGGGTCGTAGAGATAAATGCACGTGGATACCCGAAAGTTGTTCGGAGTCCCGGATGAGATCCCGGACGTCACGAGGAGTTCCGGAATGGTCCGGAGGTAAATATTGATATATAGGAAGTCAGGTTTCGGCCATCGGGTGATCTCCGGGGGTCACCGGGAGCGTCCCGGGACCACCGGAGGGGCCCCAGGGGTCCACCGGGTGGGGCCCCTAGGCCGCAAGGGGGAAGTGTCCAGCCCTAATGTGTAATGCCCCGGATGTAATACTTTCCCTTTTGGGCATATAATATATCTCCGGCTTCATCAATTCCATTTCGGGTTCTTTGTCTTTCGGGTTTTCGTCGTCTTGTTGTGTGCGTGTGTGGCATTCATTCATAGCATGTAGTCATGTGCATCGCATTGCATTTGTGTTGTCGGTTGCATCCGGTTCCACGCGTTCCTTTCCGTTGTCCGTTTCGCGTTCCGGAGCTCCCTCACGTGTCTGTGGCGTCCCGTAGGCCTACTTTGGTGTTTGGCCGTGTAACGTTACCGGTTTGGCGTGAGACTTGTCGTGTGTTGTTGTTTTGTTGTGTGTAACCCGCCTGTTAAATCTCATCGCTTTTGGAGCTCGTTTGCTACCCCAACAGTTATTCGTGTGGGCTCAACTTTGAGGCCCAATACACCCCTCCAACAGCCCACTTCCCTCCTCTTGGCCCATCCTAACTCCCCTCGCGATCGGATCCGTCGGATCGCGATCGGAGGGCTCTAAACCCCCCAAAACCCTCAAACCCTAGCACCTACCCTATATAAACATCCCCCATGCCATTTTTGGCAGCCTAACCCCCCTCCACCTACCTCTAGCCTACCTTCCCCTCAATTTCCGTGCCTGGCCAGTGCCCAGCCGCCACTTGGATCCATCTCCTCGAATCCCGCCGCCGTTTTTTTTCCTTCGTAGGAACCAGCCGCCGTCGTCGCGCCTGGAAGAGCCGCACCGCGACCCCCCTCGATCCCGATCTGGAGCGCCAGATCGAGGCGCCAGGTCAACGCCTCCCGGATCGGGCCTCCCTCCTTCGATCGCCCGAGGCCCTTCTCCATCGCGCCTGCTCTCTGCCCGTCAGGCAAGATCCGATCGAGCGTTCGGATCGTCTGGGCCTCTCCCTTCGCCAACCCTAGGCGGCCCAGTGCCCGCGCCGCCAGGGATCTCCCTCCGCACCGACCGCATCGCCAGCCTCGGCGCTCCAGGCCGCGAGCCGCCTCGCGTTCCAGCCGCCGTGG
>LR738709.1:13990676-14101261 GCA_902687465.1 Secale cereale
CCCCCGAGCCGGCCCGTTCGGTCGCCCTCTCGCCTCCGCGCGCAAGGGCCCGATCCAGCCGCCTCCTGCGGCCCGAGGTCAGCAGCCGCGCCGCTCCAACGCCTCCAGCCGGCTGGGCCGCCGATCCGGTTGCCTCCAGGGTCCAGCCGCCGCTGGGCCTTCCTCCCAGCCGGGCCGGCCTCCTCCGCCCCGAGGCTCCCGCGCGGAGCGCTCCACCTCCAGCGCCGCCGCGAGGCCCACTCCGCAGACGCCTCTCCGCGGCCCGAAGCCTTCGTCAGATCCACCGGGGGCCCGAGCCTTTTTCTTCAGATCTAGGTTGACCTCTAATCTTCTAAGTCCGTGAGATGTTTTTGTTGTCTGATGCTAATTTCAAATGCTGATAACTTTGTGTGTGTTGCTCCGAATTGAGTGAATAACATGTCCAGACGTTCGTGGTGACTAGCACTACGTTTCATTCCTTTGTGCCATGCATGTTTGAGATCATCTAGGTGCTTAAATATCTGTTGCAAGAGTGCATCCCGTTATAAACTGCTGCTATGTGTTGTTTTTATGCCATCCTTGCATAGTGATATCTTCTAGCTCGTTTATCCGAATGATGCAAATGATATGTCCACGTGTTTGTCTTGCCATGCTCTACATGTTGCTTGTGTTAGGTTGCATGATAGATTTAATCTTGCCATGTTTATCTTCGTTGCAAAGTGCCATGTGGCTGTGATGTTGTTTAACTTGTTATGAAATGCCATCTTGTTGAGCTCATTGCTATCGTTGTATTTATCTCCATGATGCATGCTTGTATGTTTCGGAATCACCATCATGTGTACTTTGATGTGGTACTTACCACTTGCCATGTTTAGTTTTGAGGTGACTTAAACTTGCTCTCGTAGATGCCATGATGAAACTGCTGTTTTAACACTTAGTGGATTTTCACTAAGTCTGGAATCTGTAATGTTCCGATGCCATGTTTGCGTGCTGTTATAGGACAATCCATGATAGTTTTGGAGTGGATCTTGATGGTTCCTTGTAGTACATATTGTTGGCTATCCATTCATGCTCTCACATGCTTATTTGAGTGGCTGTAGCATATTTAATTTTTGCTCCAAAGTTGCAATAAATTACTGCTGTCAGGATTTTGTTGTCAAGTTCAATATGTCCAAGCTTGTTGCTATTGATCCGTGGCTCCTTTGGGGGTGCACCTTTGGACTTATTTGCTGTAGGATATGTCTAGTTTCTGTTCATGCTCTTTGCCATGATGTTTGAGTGCTGTAGCTTAATTATCTTGTGCTCCGAAGATGCTATGTTGCTGTAATTTTTCAGCTTTCGCATGTTTCTTGTTTCGGGCATAACTTTTAGCCCGTAGCTCCGTTTGGAGCGAGTCTTATATGAAACTTGATTGATTTGCCGTGTAGATTCATAACATCCTATTGTTATCATGTTTTGAAGCTTTTGCTTGAATGCTTATTTTCCCTGCGCCGTGTGCTCTCATAGTGCATCCATCATGCATCCATCATTTTTGTGTGCGCATTGCATCTTGTTGATTCGTGACTTGTGTGATTGTAATGTTTAGAGCCGGAAGCTGAGACCGAGTACGAGTACGAGAACGAGGATACCACCGAGCTTGTGAACAAGGACCCTTACGATCCGAACGACAACTTTTCAGGCAAGATGACCGAACCCGGATACCATTACTATTTTGCCTATAGCTAGAAGTCTCGATCTATAGTTTTGCCTCGATGCCCATGTCTTTCATGTCAGCCTCCTACTTGTAACCATGATCATGTCTAACCACCCTACCTATGCAAACCGTTGCTTGGCTAAGTACGCTTCGCTCAGCCCCTCTTATAGCGTTGCTAGTTGCAGGTGAAGTTGAAGATGCTTGCTTCATGTTGAAGTTTTGTTGGGTTATATCACACTAGAATAATTGCTAAATGAAATCATCTATATATTGGCAAGGGTGGAAGGCTAAGCCTTTTGCTTGGTGATTTGTTCCACTCATGCCGCTAGGAACCGTTTAAACCGGTGTTATGTTCCTTGATTATGCGTTCCTCACACGGTTGGGGTGTATGGGACCCCCTCGATAAACCGCTAAGTGCTAAGTCTTTTCCAGCAAGTCCCAACATTGGTACTATTTGCCTAATAACTAATAAAACTTGCATAGGGAGTAATTAACCCTCCTTCTTAATTCAACAACCCGGGCCAGTGCTCCACATGAGTGTTGGTCCAAACTAGGGGTTACGCGGGGCCACCTCGAGGGAACTCAAGGTTTGGTAAAAACCTGTGGGATCACCCATCCGGTCGTGGCCTGAGACGAGATACGCACGGCTACTATCAGGGTGTCGGCACGCCGGGAGGATTTGCTGGATTAGCCTTACCTTAGTTCGGAGTATCTTGAGCACGGGATTCCGAGAATACTCGGGTCTTCCCACCTTGGAGTTGCGACTCCGTGGATCGTGGGCTTGTAATGGGCCAAGTTGGAACACCCCTGCAGGGTTATGAACTTTCGAAAGCCGTGCCCGCGGTTATGTGGCAGATGGGAGCTTGTTAATATCCGGTTGTAGATAACTTGACACATTGTTCTAATACACTACCAGCGTGTGTACCGTGACTGTCAATTTCTGAATAGGGATTCAGGAGTTGAACACGGTGGGGTTATGTTTGTCGAGCTTTAGCTAGGATCACTTCGTGATCATCTTTCGACCGAGGCACTTCTCTTCTCGCACTCTTTCACGTAAGCTAGTGCTAGTTGCTGCTGCAGACTCTTATTCTTTTTTCAGCCTTATCCTCTCCCAAGGCTTAAATAGTCTTGTTACCCGGGAACGGGATTGCTGAGTCCTCTGTGGCTCACAGTTACTTCACCACACCAGATGCAGGTCCGATGGTGAGCTATCCAGGTGTTGGCACCGAGCTAGACTGGGAGTACGACGAGGAGCGTAGTCGATACTATGTTCGTTATCCTAATGATCAGTAGTGGAGACTTCTACTAGGATTCGATCCGACCTGTGGATTTAAGTTATGTTTGGTATCTTGTTATTTGGATTTTACCCTTAGAGGGCTGAGATGTTTTATTGAATGATGATTGAGACATGTATTGTATTTGTGTGACGTGGCGAGTGTAAGCCAACTATTTTGTTTTCCATCCCCATCTTTTACATGAGTTGTGCAAAGATACCAGACTTGCGATCATTCCAGCATGGGGTTATGTCTCTAAGTCGTGCCTCGACACGTAGGAGATATAGTCCCATCCTGGGCATTACAAGTTGGTATTCAGAGCCTTCTCCGACCTAGGAGCCCCCATTGATTGATCGAATCGTTGACGGTCGAGTCTAGGCACACACTGAAAATATTTTGAGTCCTATATTATATCGGAGAGTAGGATTTCTTTGCTTCTCATCCCCTTTCTCTCTGGTGAGGACTCCTGACGACTACTCTTGTCTCTTCTACTTTCAAAATTGCACCAATTTTTTTTTAGGAATCTCGCAAGTATTCTGGGATTGTTTCGATGTTCTTGTGACGAGAATATTGTTCTCGATGCCTCCTGACATTAGGGGTTGTGGCAGTGTCCCGGGGAGTTGAGCTTCGGGGTATTGTCGTCACAAGCATATCGCGGCAGTACTAAATACTTAAGACGGCCGACATCGAAAATCTCTCCTATACGGTTAGTGGCAAGATAACCCCGACATCACCCAGTACTGGGGAGGTAGTTCGGGTGTATTGCCATAGCTTGTTATAGTGGATGCTTTTCGAAGGTCCAAGGTAGACAGTTTCCGAGAAAGACTGGTTATGTGTTGAAGGATGGATACAGCTGGATGTAGGTTTAGAGTTGATTGCGCGGTGCTTCCCCTGTATCCCCAACACCTGATTGCATAACTGGAATCTTTCGGAAATTAATAGGTGGGTTTATCCAGTAGATCGTAGGCATTCTTCCAACGAATGCAGGTTAGCGAGTTCGGGGTTCTACATTGAGTGAAGTGGTATTATGACCGATGTTCCGATCGGGAGTTGCGTCTTAAAGGGTCCTTGGCTATGCTGATCCGGGGATTGCAAAACCCTTTTGTAACGCGTTCATATGCTTTCAGCACGAAGATGTTAGAACGAAGCTCCTATCTTGTGTTTGTTTCCATCTGTACCTTGTTGTTTTTCTTATTTTACCTTTTGTCCCCTATGTGGCTTCTCGTGAAGATTGATGTTATCATTTAACTGAGAATTTCATTCGTTCCTCTTGTTCGAATGATTTCATTCGTTCCTATTGTTCGAATGATTATTGTTAAGACTTGTTGCAATTCATTCCATTGATTCAGCTTATACCTTCTGTCAATCAATTGTTGATTCGTGGTCATCTCTTTCAGGATGGCTCCGAAACGAGTTCCCAACGCTAACCCAGAGGGTGAAGAGGTCCCAGATCGTCCTCCTTCCCCTCCTCCTCCGTCTGAGGCTTGGAGAGCGATTATGCAGACTACAGCTCAGAACACCCAGATGTTGATGCAGATGATGTAGTAGATGCAAGCTAATCAAGTTAATCAGGGTGTTCCAGGGAATCAAGGCAATTTCTTCAACCAACAGCACCATGCTACTCTCAACCAGTTCTTGGCCAATAATCCAAAAGCTTTCAGTTACTGTGTCGACCCTCTTGATGCTGAAGATTGGTTAACCGACATAAAGAAGCATTTTGAGTGCAGTAACGTGAAGGAAGAGGATTATGTGAAGTTTTCAGCCTTCCAACTCAAAGACCAAGCAGCTGACTGGTGGCAGCAGTACAAAGACTCCAGACCAGGTCGTGTGATCTCTTGGGAGGATTTCTGCAAGGACTTTCGCTCTCACCACATTCCAACAAGTGTCATCGAGGGTATGCGTGAGCAATTCCGCAACCTGAAGCAGGGCTCTATGACAGTCTACCAGTATAATGTCAAGTTCCAAAACCTCGCCCGCTATTCTAAGCAAGACATTCCTGATGCCAAGAGCAAAATCTACCAGTTTCGTGGAGGTCTCAAAGATGAACTTCAACTTGCTCTCACCTTGTTCGAGCCCGATGAGTTCGGCAAATTCTATAATATGGCTTTGAAACAAGAGGCAGCTCATCTTAAGATGGAGGCTTCTAAAAAGAGAATTCGAGATGCCGTTCACTCCTCCTCATCTTCTCAAGTGGCTGTGAAACAACAGAAATTTTGGCTTCCTCCTCCTCCAGTGATTAGAGCTCCTTACAACAACTCCAACAGCAACAAGAACTCCGGTGGACGTGGTTTCTCCCACCCACCCAACCCGAGCAACCAGTCGAACAACCAGTTTCAGTCTCAAGGCTCCAAGTCAAGTGGTTCTCATTTCCGTCCTCTCTCAGAAGTGACTTGCAACAAATGCACTCAGAAAGGTCACTATGCCAACAGATGTTTGAACCCGAAGCGTCTTCCACCTCCTCCACCTGTGAGTTCAGCTATTGTCAGGCATGATCCAAAGTCTGCAAGGGTCAATCTGATGAGTGCAGCGCAAGCGGAGAATTCTTCTGATGTCATTTTCGGTAACCTTCCAGTTAACTCTTTTCCAGCTAAAGTGTTATTTGATTCGGGTGCTTCATGCTCTTTCATGTCTCAACCATTTGCATCCAAGTACAATGATGACATCAAAAGTTTGCCAAGGGAGTTATCAGTTGTTTCTCCGGGTAGATTGATGCATTCTCGTATATATGCTCCGGATGTTTCTATTCGCATGGGTGATTATCGATTTTTGGCTTCTCCGGTGGTTCTTGGTAATTCCGACATTGACCTCATCCTCGGAATGGATTGGCTTTCTCAGCATGATGCTCACATTGATTGTGCACAGAATGAAGTCAAGATGACTCATCCTGATGAAGATGTGATTATCTTTGCCTCCAGGGATAACACTATCAGGATTTTCTCTCTCAATGATAAGGGCGAAATTAATGCCATATCTCAAATTCCGGTGGTGAACGATATCAAGACGTCTTTCCTGAAGAACTTCCAGGCATGCCTCCACACCGTCAGGTGGAGTTTGTCATTGCACTCGAGCCGGGTACTGAGCCAGCATGTCGGCGTCCGTACAAGCTCTCTCCTAAAGAATTGAAGGAATTGAAGAAGCAGCTTGATCAACAGGAGCGTATGGGTCTCATCAGGCCTAGTACGTCTCCTTGGGGCTGTGGTGTCTTATTTGTCAAGAAGAAAGATGGCACGGAACATCTCTGTGTTGATTACCGGCCATTGAACAAGAAGACAATAAAGAACAAGTATCCGCTCCCCAACATCAACGAACTCTTCGAGCAGCTCAAAGGAGCTAAAGTGTTCTCTAAGCTCGATCTCCGAATGGGCTATCACCAAATTCGTATTCGCGAGAAAGACATTCCCAAGACTGCCTTCAGAACGAGTTTCGGTTCATATGAGTATACAGTCATGTCCTTTGGTCTCGCCAATGCTCCTCCTACCTTCTCGAGAATGATGCACTGCATCTTCAACCCCTATACTGGCGAGTTTGTGCTTGTGTATCTGGATGATATTCTGGTATTTTCCAAGAATGAAGAAGATCACGAAAAGCACTTACGTCTGGTTCTTGATCGACTCCGTGAGCATAAGTTCTATGCTAAGTTCTCCAATTGCGAGTTTTGGCTTGATAAGGTTTTGTACCTGGGCCATATCATCTCAGCTGACGGTATTGCGGTAAATCCCGAGAAAGTTGAAGCAATTGTCAACTGGGAAGCTCCTCAGAACGTCAAGCAACTCCGCAGTTTTCTGGGTCTTGCCAGCTATTGCAGAAGGTTCGTTGAGAACTTCTCCAAGATTGCCAAGCCTCTTTCCAACTTGCTTCAGAAGAATGTCAAATACTTTTGGTCTCCAGAGTGTGAAGTGGCATTCAAAACTCTCAAAGAAAAGCTCGTCTCTGCTCCAGTTCTTACTCCTCCAGATGAATCCAAGCCCTATGAAGTATTCTGTGATGCTTCTCTTCAAGGCCTTGGTGGTGTGCTTATGCAAGATAAGAGAATTGTGGCATACACTTCTCGTCAGCTCAAGCCAAGTGAGAAGAACTATCCCACACATGATCTCGAGCTAGCAGCTGTGGTACATGCTTTGATTACGTGGAGACATCTGTTGTTGGGCAGAAAAGTCGACATCTTCACTGATCACAAGAGCTTGAAGTACATCTTCACACAGCCGAATCTGAACCTCCGCCAGACTCGTTGGGCTGAAATGATCCAAGAGTATGATCCCAGCATCGAATACACTCCTGGCAAGGCGAATGTGATTGCAGATGCTTTGAGCAAAAAGGAATATTGCAACAGCCTTCTTATCAAGCCGTTCCAACCTGAGCTTTGTGAAGCATTCATGAAGCTCAACCTCCAAGTTGTTCCGCAGGGTTTTCTTGCAAATCTTCAAGTTGCTCCTACCTTGGAAGATCAGGTCCGTGAGGCCCAACTCAATGATGCCATGGTGCAGAAGGTGAAACATGGTATTGCAAAGGGCACTCCTAAATACAAGTGCTTTCGTGTTGATGAGAGAGATACCTTGTTCTTCGAGGACAGACTTGTTGTTCCCAAAGGTGATCTCAGGAAGCTCATAATGGAAGAAGCACATGATTCTCTCCTTTCCATTCATCCTGGCAGTTCCAAGATGTACCAAGATCTCAAGCAATCTTACTGGTGGACATGCATGAAAAGGGAGATTGCCCAATTCGTGAATGAATGTGATGTTTGCAGAAGAGTGAAAGCAGAACATCAACGTCCAGCCGGTCTTCTCCAACCTCTTCCTATTCCCGAGTGGAAATTCGACCACATTGAAATGGATTTCGTCACTGGCTTTCCTAAGTCCAAGAGAGGGAATGATTCTATCTTCGTGGTGATTGAAAAGCTTACCAAAGTCGCTCACTTCCTTCCAGTCAAAGAATCCATCAATGCAGCTCAATTGGCAGAGTTGTACACTTCCATAATTGTGTCCTTACATGGCATTCCTCAAGTTATCTCCTCAGACCGTGGAAGTTTGTTCACTTCTAAGTTCTGGGACTCCTTTCAGTCAGCCATGGGCACTAAGATCAGGTTCAGCACTGCTTTTCACCCTCAGACTAGTGGTCAAGTCGAGCGAGTGAATCAGATTCTAGAAGACATGCTCAGAGCCTGTGTCATATCTTTTGGCATGAAATGGGAAGACTGCCTTCCATTTGCCGAGTTCTCTTACAACAACAGCTATCAAGCAAGTGCCGGCAAAGCTCCGTTTGAAATCCTCTATGGCAGAAAGTGCCGTACCCCTCTCAACTGGTCTGAAATAGGCGAACGTCAACTTCTTGGCAATGACTTGATCTCAGAAGCCGAAGAAATGTGCAAAGTCATACGTGAGAATCTCAAGGCCGCTCAGTCGCGTCAGAAGAGCTACTATGACGGCAAGCATCGTGATTTGGCCTTCAACATTGATGATCACGTCTATCTCCGTGTGTCTCCGATGAAAGGCACCCAAAGATTCGGTATCAAAGGAAAGCTTGCTCCTAGATACGTCGGGACTTTCAAGATTCTTGGCAAAAGAGGCGATATAGCCTATCAACTTGAGCTCCCTTCAAACTTCGCCAATGTTCATGATGTGTTCCATGTGTCTCAACTCCGCAAATGCTTCAAGGCACCTGA
Source organism: Secale cereale (assembly GCA_902687465.1). NCBI lineage: Eukaryota > Viridiplantae > Streptophyta > Magnoliopsida > Poales > Poaceae > Secale > Secale cereale. Next base: position 13,999,282 of record LR738709.1, read on the forward strand.
ACGCATGATTCCGTTTGAAGAGATTGATCTTCAACAAGACCTGTCCTACCGAGAGCATCCCGTTGCTATTCTCGAAGAAACCGAACGCAAGACCCGCAACAAGTCCATCAAATTCTTGAAAGTCAAGTGGTCACATCACACCGACCGAGAGGCTACGTGGGAACGAGAAGATCATCTTCGTTCCGAGTACCCTTCCTTTTTCCAGTCCTAGATCTCGGGACGAGATCTTTTTGTAGTAGAGGAGAGTTTGTAATGCCCCGGATGTAATACTTTCCCTTTTGGGCATATAATATATCTCCGGCTTCATCAATTCCATTTCGGGTTCTTTGTCTTTCGGGTTTTCGTCGTCTTGTTGTGTGCGTGTGTGGCATTCATTCATAGCATGTAGTCATGTGCATCGCATTGCATTTGTGTTGTCGGTTGCATCCGGTTCCACGCGTTCCTTTCCGTTGTCCGTTTCGCGTTCCGGAGCTCCCTCACGTGTCCGTGGCGTCCCGTAGGCCTACTTTGGTGTTTGGCCGTGTAACGTTACCGGTTTGGCGTGAGACTTGTCGTGTGTTGTTGTTTTGTTGTGTGTAACCCACCTGTCAAATCTCGTCGCTTTTGGAGCTCGTTTGCTACCCCAACAGTTATTCGTGTGGGCTCAAAGTGCCTCCACTTTGAGGCCCAAGACACCCCTCCAACAGCCCACTTCCCTCCTCTTGGCCCATCCTAACTCCCCTCACGATCGGATCCGTCAGATCGTGATCGGAGGGCTCTAAACCCCCCAAAACCCTCAAACCCTAGCACCTACCCTATATAAACATCCCCCATGCCATTTTTGGCAGCCTAACCCCCTCCACCTACCTCTAGCCTACCTTCCCCTCAATTTCCGTGCCTGGCTAGTTCCCAGCCGCCACTTGGATCCATCTCCTCGCATCCCGCCGCCGTTTTTTTCCTTCGAAGGAACCAGCCGCCGCCGTCGCGCCTGGAAGAGCCGCACCGCGACCCCCCTCGATCCCGATCTGGAGCGCTAGATCGAGGCGCCAGGTGAACGCCTCCCGGATCAGGCCTCCCTCCTTCGATCGCCCGAGGCCCTTCTCCATCGCGCCTGCTCTCCGCCCGTCAGGCCAGATCCGATCGAGCGTTCGGATCGTCTGGGCCTCTCCCTTCGCCAACCCTAGGCGGCCCAGTGCCCGCGCCGCAAGGGATCTCCCTCCGCACCGACCGCATCGCCAGCCTCGGCGCTCCAGGCCGCGAGCCGCCGAGCGTTCCAGCTGCCGTGGGCCTCCGCCCCCCCCCCCCGAGCCGGCCCGTTCGGTCGCCCTCTCGCCTCCGCGCGCAAGGGCCCGATCCAGCCGCCTCCTGCGGCCCGAGGTCAGCAGCCGCGCCACTCCAACGCCTCCAGCCGGCTGGGCCGCTGATCCGGTCGCCTCCAGGGTCCAGCCGCCGCTGGGCCTTCCTCCCAGCCGGGCCGGCCTCCTCCGCCCCGAGGCTCCCGCGCGGGCCGCTCCACCTCCAGCGCCGCCGCGAGGCCCACTCCGCAGACGCCTCTCCGCGGCCCGAAGCCTTCGTCAGATCCACCGGGGGCCCGAGCCTTTTTCTTCAGATCTAGGTTGACCTCTAATCTTCTAAGTCCGTGAGATGTTTTTGTTGTCTGATGCTAATTTCAAATGCTGATAACTTTGTGTGTGTTGCTCTGAATTGAGTGAATGACATGTCCAGACGTTCGTGGTGACTAGCACTACGTTTCATTCCTTTGTGCCATGCATGTTTGAGATCATCTAGGTGCTTAAATATCTGTTGCAAGAGTGCATCCCGTTATAAACTGCTGCTATGTGTTGTTTTTATGCCATCCTTGCATAGTGATATCTTCTAGCTCGTTTATCCGAATGATGCAAATGACATGTCCACGTGTTCGTCTTGCCATGCTCTACATGTTGCTTGTGTTAGGTTGCATGATAGATTTAATCTTGCCATGTTTATCTTCGTTGCAAAGTGCCATGTGGCTGTGATGTTGTTTAACTTGTTATGAGATGCCATCTTGTTGAGCTCATTGCTATCGTTGTATTTATCTCCATGATGCATGCTTGTATGTTTCGGAATCACCATCATGTGTACTTTGATGTGGTGCTTACCACTTGCCATGTTTAGTTTTGAGGTGACTTAAACTTGCTCTCGTAGATGCCATGATGAAACTGTTGTTTTAACACTTAGTGGATTTTCACTAAGTCTGGAATCTGTAATGTTCCGATGCCATGTTTGCGTGCTGTTCTAGGACAATTCATGATAGTTTTGGAGTGGCTCTTGATGGTTCCTTGTAGTACATATTGTTGGCTGTCCATTAATGCTCTCACATGCTTATTTGAGTGGCTATAGCATATTTAACTTTTGCTCCAAAGTTGCAATAAATTACTGCTGTCAGGATTTTGTTGTCAAGTTCAATATGTCCAAGCTTGTTGCTATTGATCCGTGGCTCCTTTGGGTGTGCACCTTTGGACTTATTTGCTGTAGGATATGTCTAGTTTCTGTTCATGCTCTTTGCCATGATGTTTGAGTGTTGTAGCTTAATTATCTTGTGCTCCGAAGATGCTATGTTGCTGTAATTTTTCAGCTTTCGCATGTTTCTTGTTTCGGGCATAACTTTTAGCCCGTAGCTCCGTTTGGAGCGAGTCTTATATGAAACTTGATTGATTTGACGTGTAGATTCATAATATCCTATTGTTATCATGTTTTGAAGCTTTTGCTTGAATGCTTATTTTCCCTGCGCCGTGTGCTCTCATAGTGCATCCATCATGCATCCATCATTTTTGTGTGCGCATTGCATCTTGTTAATTCGTGCCTTGTGTGATTGTAATGTTTAGAGCCGGAAGCTGAGACCGAGTACGAGTACGAGAACGAGGATACCACCGAGCTTGTGAACGAGGACCCTTCTTACGATCTGAACGACAACTTTTCAGGCAAGATGACCGAACCCGGATACCATTACTATTTTGCCTATTGCTAGAAGTCTCGATCTATAGTTTTGCCTCGATGCCCATGTCTTTCATGTCAGCCTCCTACTTGTAACCATGATCATGTCTAACCACCCTACCTATGCAAACCGTTGCTTGGCTAAGTACGCTTCGCTCAGCCCCTCTTATAGCGTTGCTAGTTGAAGGTGAAGTTGAAGATGCTTGCTTCATGTTGAAGTTTTGTTGGGTTATATCACACTATAATAATTGCTAAATGAAATCATCTATATATTGGCAAGGGTGGAAGGCTAAGCCTTTTGCTTGGTGATTTGTTCCACTCATGCCGCTAGGAACCGTTTAAACCGGTGTTATGTTCCTTGATTATGCGTTCCTCACACGGTTGGGGTGTATGGGGCCCCCTCGATAAACCGCTAAGTGCTAAGTCTTTTCCAGCAAGTCCCAACATTGGTACTATTTGCCTAATAACTAATAAAACTTGCATAGGGAGTAATTAACCCTCTTTCTTAATTCAACAACCCGGGCCAGTGCTCCACATGAGTGTTGGTCCAAACTGGGGGTTACGCGGGGCCACCTCGAGGGAACTCAAGGTTTGGTAAAAACCTGTGGGATCACCCATCCGGTCGTGGCCTGAGACGAGATACGCGCGGCTGCTATCAGGGTGTCGGCACGCCGGGAGGATTTGCTGGATTAGCCTTACCTTAGTTCGGAGTATCTTGAGCACGGGATTCCGAGAATACTCGGGTCTTCCCACCTTGGAGTTGCGACTCCGCGGATCGTGGGCTCGTAATGGGCCAAGTTGGAACACCCCTGCAGGGTTATGAACTTTCGAAAGCCGTGCCCGCGGTTATGTGGCAGATGGGAGCTTGTTAATATCCGGTTAAAGATAACTTGACACATTGTTCTAATACACTACCAGCGTGTGTACCGTGACTGTCAATTTCCGAATAGGGATTCGGGAGTTCAACACGGTGGGGTTATGTTTGTTGAGCTTTAGCTAGGATCACTTCGTGATCATCTTTCGACCGAGGCACTTCTCTTCTCGCACTCTTTCACGTAAGCTAGTGCTAGTTGCTGCTGCAGACTCTTATTCTTTTCTTCAGCCTTATCCTCTCCCAAGGCTTAAATAGTCTTGTTACCCGGGAACAGGATTGCTGAGTCCTCTGTGGCTCACAGTTACTTCACCACACCAGATGCAGGTCCGATGGTGAGCTATCCAGGTGTTGGCACCGAGCTAGACTGGGAGTACGACGAGGAGCGTAGTCGATACTATGTTCGTTATCCTGATGATCAGTAGTGGAGACTTCTACTAGGATTCGATCCGACCTGTGGATTTAAGTTATGTTTGGTATCTTGTTATTTTGATTTTACCCTTAGAGGGCTGTGATGTTTTATTGAATGATGATTGAGACATGTATTGTATTTGTGTGACGTGGCGAGTGTAAGCCAACTATTTTGTTTTCCATCCCCATCTTTTACATGAGTTGTGCAAATATACCAGACTTGCGATCATTCCAGCATGGGGTTATGTCTCTAAGTCGTGCCTCGACACGTAGGAGATATAGTCCCATCCTGGGCATTACATAAAGGGCTGGCGGACCACTTGGGCCCACCTCCCCATGCGCCTAGGGTTGAAACCCTAGGGGGGAGGGGGCGCCACTTGCCTTGGGGGGCAAGGACTCCCCCCTGGCCGCCCCCCCCCTTGTAGATTGGATCTGCAGGGGCTGGCGCACCCCCTGGCCCCCTATATATATGTGGGGGGGGAGAGGGCAGCCGCACCCTTGCCCTGGCGCCTCTCCCCCTCCCGTCACAACTCCGTCTCCTCAAACGCAGGGCGCCCGGCGAAGCCCTGCTGCAATCTCCACTGCATCCACCACCACGCCGTTGTGCTACTGGATCTCTGACGACTTCTCCTCCCCCCTTGCTGGATCAAGAAGGAGGTGACTGCTGTACCGGACGTGTGTTGAACGCGGAGGTGCCGTCCGTTCGGCGCTCGATCATCGGTGACGAAGAATGCGAAGAGTACGACTACTTCATCCATGCTTCTTCGAAAGCTTCCGCACACGATCTACATAACGATATGTAGATGCACTCTTTCTTGCTCGTTGCTAGATGTCTCCTTAGTTGGATCTTGGTGAAAGCGTAGAAATTTTTTGAATTCTGCTACGTTCCCCAACAGTGGCATCTGAGCTAGGTTTTATGCATAGCATCTTGCACGAGTAGAACACAAAGCAGTTGTGGGCATTTGAGTTTTTTCTACTTTCTTACCGTTACTAGTCAATCTTGATTCGGTGGTATTGTGGGATGAAGCGGCCCGGACCGACTTTACACGTACGCTTACGTGAGACTGGTTCCACCGACAGACATGCACTAGATGCATAAGGTGGCTGGCGGGTGTCTGTCTCTCCTACTTTAGTCGGATCGGATTCGATGAAAAGGGTCCTTATGAAGGGTAAATAGAAATTGACAAATCACGTTGTGGTTTTGGCGTAGGTAAGAAACGTTCTTGCTAGAAATCCTATAGAAGCCACGTAAAAACTTGCAACAACAATTAGATGACGTCTAACTTGTTTTTGCAGCATGTGCTATGTGACGTGGTATGGCCAAAACGAAGATGTGATGAATGATATATGTGATGTATGAGATTGATCATGTTTTTGTAATAGGGAATCACGACTTGCATGTCGATGAACTTGACAACCGGCAGGAGCCATAGGAGTTGCCTTAATTATTGTATGACCTGCGTGTCACTGAATAACGCCATGTAATTACTTTACTTCATTGCTAAATGTTAGCTATAGTAGTAGAAGTAATAGTTGGCGTGATGACTTCTTCAAGACACGATGATGAAGATCATGATGATGAAGATCATGGTGTCGAGCCGGTGACAAGATGATCATGGTGCCCCGAAGATGGAGATCCAAGGAGCAAGATGATATTGGCCATATCATGTCACTTTAATTGATTGCATGTGATGTTTATCATGTTTATGCATCTTGTTTACTTAGAACGACGGTAGTAAATAAGATGATCTCTCACTAAAAATTTCAAGAATTGTGTTCCCCCTAACTGTGCACCGTTGCTAAAGTTCGTTGCTCCGAAGCACCACGTGATGATCGGGTGTGATAGGTTCTAACGTTCGCATACAACGGGTGTAAGCCAGATTTACACAAGCAATACACTTAGGGTTCACTTGACGAGCCTAGCATGTACAGACATGGCCTCGGAACACGGAAGACCGAAAGGTCGAACACGAGTCGTATAGAAGATACGATCAACATGAAGATGTTCACCGTTGATGACTAGTCCGTCTCACGTGATGATCGGACACGGGCTAGTCGATTCGGATCGTGTATCACTTAGATGACTAGAGAGATGTCATCCTGAGTGGGAGTTCATTAAAATTTGATTAAGATGAACTTAATTATCATGAACTTAGTCTAAATTCTTTACAATATCTCGTGTAGATCAAATGGCCCACGCTCCAGTTTCCCTCAACTTCAACGCGTTCCTAGAGAAAACCAAGCTGAAAGACGATGGTAGCAACTATACGGATTGGGTCCGTAACCTGAGGATTATCCTCATAGCAGCCAAGAGATCATATGTCCTTGAAGCACTGCTAGGTGATGCACCCGCTCCCGATGCGGCCCAAGACGTTTTGAACGTCTGGCAGTCGCGTAGTGATGATTACTCCCTGGTTCAGTGCGGCATGCTTTACAGCTTAGAGTTGGGGCTCCAAAAACGTTTTGAGCACCACGGAGCATATGAGATGTTCGAAGAGCTGAAAATGGTTTTCCAAGCTCATGCCCAAGTCGAGAGATATGATGTCTCCGACGCATTCTACAGCTGTAAGATGGAGGAGAACAGTTCTGTCAGTGAGCACATCCTCAAGATTTCAGGATTGCACAACCGCTTGTCTTAGCTGGGAATGAATCTCCCAGATGAAGCGGTCGTTGACAGAATCCTCCAGTCGCTCCCACCAAGCTTCAAGAGCTTCTTGTTGAACTTCAATATGCAGGGGATGGAGAAGTCCATTCCCGAGGTGTATTCGATGCTGAAATCAGCGGAGGTGGACATCAAGAAAGAACATCAAGTGTTGATGGTCAATAAAACCACTAAGTTCAAGAAAGGCAAGGGTAAGAAGAACTTCAAGAAGGACGACAAGGGAGTTGCCGCGCCCGGCAAGCCTGTTGCCGGGAAGAAGCCAAAGTATGGACCCAAGCCTGAGACAGAGTGATTTTATTGCAAGGGAACGGGTCACTGGAAGCGGAACTGCCCCAAATATTTAGCAGACAAGAAGGCCGGCAACGTCAAAGGTATATATGATATACATGTTATTGATGTGTACCTTACCAGCACTCGTAGTAGCTCCTGGGTATTCGATACCGGTGCAGTTGCTCACATTTGTAACTCAAAACAGGAGCTGCGGAATAAGCGGAGACTGGCGAAGGATGAGGTGACGATGCGCGTCGGGAATGGTTCCAAGGTCGATGTGATCGCCGTAGGCACGCTGCCTCTACATCTACCCTCGGGATTAGTTTTAAACCTTAATAATTGTTATTTAGTACCAACTTTGAGCATGAACATTGTTTCTGGATCTCGTCTTATGCGAGATGGCTACTCTTTCAAATCGGAGAATAATGGTTGTTCTATTTATTTGAGAGATATGTTTTATGGTCATGCCCCGCTGGTCAATGGTTTATTTTTGATGAATCTCGAACGTGATGATACACATATTCATAGTGTAGATGCCAAAAGATGTAAAGTTGATAATGATAGTCCCACATACTTGTGGCATTGCCGCCTTGGTCATATTGGTGTCAAACGTATGAAGAAGCTCCATTCAGATGGACTTCTAGAGTCTCTTGATTATGAATCATTTGACACGTGCGAACCATGCCTCTTGGGCAAGATGACCAAGACTCCGTTCTCCGGAACAATGGAGCGAGCAACCAACTTATTGGAAATCATACATACCGATGTGTGCGGTCCAATGAGTGTTGAGGCTCGGAGGCTATCGTTATGTTCTCACCCTCACGGATGACTTGAGTAGATATGGGTATATCTATTTGATGAAACACAAGTCTGAGACCTTTGAAAAGTTCAAGGAATTTCAGAATGAGGTTGAGAATCAACGTGACAGAAAAATAAAGTTCTTACGATCAGATCATGGGGGTGAATATTTAAGTCATGAATTTGGCACACACCTTAGGAGCTGTGGAATTGTTTCACAATTGACACCGCCCGGAACACCTCAACGTAACGGTGTGTCCGAACGTCGAGATCGTACTCTATTGGACATGGTGCGGTCTATGATGTCCCTCACCGATTTATCGCTATCTTTTTGGGGTTATGCTTTAGAGACTGCCGCATTCACTTTAAATAGGGCTCCGTCGAAATCCGTTGAGATGACTCCGTATGAACTTTGGTTTGGCAAGAAACCGAAGCTGTCATTTCTGAAAGTTTGGGGTTGCGATGCTTATGTGAAGAAACTTCAACCTGAAAAGCTCGAACCCAAATCGGAAAAATGCGTTTTCATAGGATACCCAAAGGAAACAATTGGGTACACCTTCTACCACATATCGGAAGGCAAAGTCTTCGTTGCCAAGAATGGATGCTTTCTGGAGAAAGAGTTTCTCTCGAAAGAAGTGAGTGGGAGGAAAGTAGAACTTGATGAGGTGACAGTCACCCCTCCTGTACCGGAAAGTAGCGCAGCACAGGAAACTGTTCCTGAGGTGCCTGCACCGACAAGGGAGGAAGTTGATGATAATGATCATGAAGAAACAGATCAAGTTACTACTGAACTTCGAAGGTCCACGAGGGCACGTTCCGCACCAGAGTGGTACGGCAACCCTGTCCTGGAAATCATGTTGTTAGACAACGGTGAACCTTCGAACTATGAAGAAGCGATGGCGGGCCCGGATTCCAATAAATGGCTTGGAGCCATGAAATCCGAGATAGAATCCATGTATGAAAACAAAGTATGGACTTTGGTGGACTTGCCTGATGATAGGCACGCCATAGAAAACAAATGGATATTTAAGAAGAAGACAGATGCGGATGGTAATGTGACCATCTATAAGGCTCGGCTTGTCGCTAAGGGTTATCGACAAGTTCAAGGGATTGACTACGACGAGACTTTCTCTCCCGTAGCGATGCTGAAGTCAGTCAGAATCATGTTAGCTATTGCCGCATTCTATGATTATGAGATATGGCAAATGGACGTCAAAACAGCATTCCTTAACGGCTTCCTCAAGGAAGAGTTGTATATGATGCAACCGGAAGGTTTTGTCGATCCAGAGAACGCTAACAAGGTATGCAAGCTCCAGCGCTCGATTTACGGGCTGGTGCAAGCATCTCGGAGTTGGAATATTCGCTTTAATGATGTGATCAAAGCGTTTGGATTTATACAGACTTATGGAGAAGCCTGTATTTACAAGAAAGTGAGTGGGAGCTCTGTGGCATTTCTCATATTATATGTGGATGACATATTGCTGATGGGAAATGATATAGAATTCTTGGAAAATGTAAAGGCCTACTTGAATAAAAGTTTTTCAACGAAGGACCTTAAAGAAGCTGCTTACATATTAGGCATCAAAATCTATAGAGATAGATCAAGACGCCTCATTGGTCTTTCACAAAGTACATACCTTGACAAAATATTGAAGAAGTTCAATATGGATCAGTCAAAGAAAGGATTCTTGCCTGTTTTGCAAGGTATGAGATTGAGCAAGGCTCAGTCACCGACCACGGCAGAAGATAGAGAAAAGATGAGTGTCATTCCCTATACCTCGGCCATAGGTTCTATCATGTATGCCATGCTGTGTACCAGACCTGATGTGAACCTTGCCATAAGTTTGGTAGGGAGGTACCAAAGTGATCCCGGTACGGAACACTGGACAGCGGTCAAGAACATCCTGAAGTACCTGAAAAGGACTAAGGATATGTTTCTCGTTTATGGAGGTGACGAAGAGCTCGTCGTAAAGGGTTACGTCGATGCTAGCTTCGACACAGATCTGGATGACTCTAAGTCACAAACCGGATACGTGTATATTTTGAACGGAGGGGCAGTCAGCTGGTGCAGTTGCAAGCAAAGCGTCGTGGCAGCATCTACATGTGAAGCGGAGTACATAGCTGCTTCTGAAGCAGCGCAGGAAGGAGTCTGGATGAAGGAGTTCATCACCGACCTAGGAGTCATTCCAAGCGCGTCAAGCCCGATGACTCTCTTCTGTGACAACACTGGTGATATTGCTATTACCAAGGAGCCCAGGTTTCACAAGAAGACCAAGCACATCAAGCGCCGTTTCAACTCCATCTGGAATTATGTTCAAGATGGAGATATAGATATTTGTAAAGTGCATACGGATCTGAATGTTGCAGACCCGTTGACTAAACCTCTTTCACGGGCAAAACATGATCAACACCAGAACTCTATGGGTGTTCGATTCATCACAATGTAACTAGATTATTGACTCTAGTGCAAGTGGGAGACTGTTGGAAATATGCCCTAGAGGCAATAATAAAAATATTATTATTATATTTCCTTGTTCATGATAATCGTCTGTTATTCATGCTTGAATTGTATTGTACGGAAACAGTGATACATGTGTGAATACATAGACCACAATGAGTCCCTGGTAGGCCTCTAGTTACCAGCTCGTTGATCAACAGATGGTCACGGTTTCCTGACCATGGACATGGGATGTCAGTGATAACGGGATCACATCATTAGGAGAATGATGTGATGGACAAGACCCAATTCTGAGCATAGCACGAGATCGTATAGTTCGTAATGCATAAGATTTTCAGTGTCAAGTATTTATTCCTTAGACCATGAGGTTGTACAACTCCCGGATGCCGTAGGAATACTTTGGGTGTGCCAAACGTCACAACGTAACTGTGTGGCTATAAAGGTACGCATCGGGTATCTCCGAAAGTGTCTGTTGAGTTGTGATACGTCCAAAACGTATCTATAATTTCTGCTTGCTCCATGCCACTTTTGGGTGATATTGCTATGATATTCATACACTTCCATACACTTTTGATCATATTTGGACTAACTTACTAATCCAGTGCACCCCAGTGCCAGTTTCTGTTTTCGGCTGTTTTTGTATTTCCGGTTTTCACGTTTCGAGAACTGCCCAGAAAAATCCAGAATAATTATATAAAAAATCAGCGATCCGGAAACAACACTACGTCCGAAGGGCAGCCTGGGGGGGGGGGCACAGGGGCTCTAGGCGCCCTGTGGGCGCGCCCCCCTGGGCCGCGCCGGGGGGGCGCCTGGGCCCCCCGAGGCTCCCCCGGTGCCCTACTTTGGCATATATTTAAAGGACCCTCCGAAACCCTCAGAGGAGGAACTCTTTTCGCGATCCCATCTCTGTTCCGCCGCCGCCGCCGCTTCCAAGATCGGGAGCACCAGGAGAACTCTTCCTGGCACCCTGCCGGAGGGGAGGATCACTACCGGGAGCTTCTCCACCACCATGGACGCCTCCCGGATGACTCGTGAGTAGTCTCCCTTGGACCATGAGTCCATGACCAGTAGCTATGTGATGTTCTCCTCCCGTTCTTGTGCTTCACTAATTAGTCCTCGTGAGCTGCCCTACATGATCGAGGCACCTATGTAATCCTTATGCTGTTGCTATGTTGAGTTTGCTGGGATCCGATGGATTATGAGATTATGTTCAGATTGATCTTGAGTAATATATTTGATTCACCTCTCTTATATTTTAGTTCATAAGTAATTCTTGCATGTTCTCCATTGTTATTTATTGCTTTGGCCGAGTAGTAGGTAGTGACTCCAAGAGGGAACGTTATGCTCGATTGTGGGTTCATGCCCCTCGATGACTAGCTTGAGTGACAGAAACATGAGTCTAGGGGATGTGCTTTTGCCACAAGGGGGAAAACAACGGTGCTTGTGCCCGCGGGTGCAAGGATTGTTTACTTTACGCAAAGTTCTTTTAATGCAGTTGTCTGTTGCATTGAGTTTACACTATGCTTGGGACTCGCAACTTAATACCAGCGAGATGTTCTGGATAGATATCTCAAGGTGGATGATTAGTAGTAGATATTGATGGATTTCGGTCTAGTTACTTTGGCGTACCGCCCATGCTTTGAACCTCAACCTTTCTTGCAATGTAGTCTGCATTGGTTTGCGTTCGTGGTCCTGTTAATTGCCCAGCTGTAATTTGTTTACCTCACATAGCTGTTTTATCGTCTTTTGGGAGAGAGACATCACTAGTGAACATCATGAGACTCCGGTCTATATTACTATCATTGATCACATCCACTATTTACTTTTCGCTATTTACCTACTATTGCAAAAACTATCTATCACTACTATCATTGCTTTTAACCCTTTGTGAACTACAAGGCCGGAGGGATTGACAACCTCTCTGTACTCGTTGGGAGCAAAGTTATTTGTATCTGTGTGTAGGTCCACGTTGATTGCTAATTGCGCCGTTAGCAGTTGGCACCTACTTGTTGAACCTAGGAGTCTCTGGGGATTCGATCCTTGGCATCTTTGCTAGGGGAAAACACATCTACTTACTGCATCTTACACCTTCCACTTGGGGTAACCAACGAGGGATTCGAGGCCCATCAAGGAGTATTTTCTGGCGCCGTTGCCGGGGACTCCAGTCTTCAGGATAGGGAAAAATAAAAGACGTGCCAGTAAAATTCCTTAAAGAGATTGCAATGATTGATTTCTTCATCATGGAGCCAAACCAAGGAAATATAGTGCTTGGAAGGGACTTCCTCCGAGCAGTTAAAGGCTTCATCGATATAGGTAAGGGACAAATCCGCTTACGCGGGAAGGCAAAAGGTGTGTACCCCTTTCCTAGAAGGAACAAGAATGAACTTGTTGAGGAACCATTTGAAACAATTTATAACTCCGATTATTATGATGATTATTGATTCCTCTATGCATTATGCCTAGCTTAAAGGCATAAGAGAAAGCGCTTTTGGGAGGCAGCCCACATGAATACATTTTTGCTTTTGTTGTGTCTTGATGTTGTTTACTGCTGTAGCATCATCATTGTATCTTTTCTTTTCATATTTGTGCCAAGTATAGCCTCTGATTGCTAGAAAGTTCAAAAGTTGTGAGGTGCTGTCCAGGAAACAGATTCTGTCCTTGGATAGAAAAATTCGTATAAAATCACCAGATCATCTTTTTGCTCTGAATTTTTGCGACAGCGTTCTCTATATAATTGTCTTTCGTGCGTCAGTTCTGAGTTTTTTGATTTGAGTTGCAGAAGTATCCCGAACAGGTCAATTACTGCCTGCTGTTCTGTTTTTCACAGATTCTGTCCTGTTTTGCCTTACCTTCACTTTGCAAATTAAGAACTTGCTTTTTCTTTGCAAAAACCTTTTGGAAATCTTGAGAAACAGTAGAACTTCAAGAATATCCTTATTTCCAGCAAGGTATAATTATTTTATTAAGGGTACTAACCTCGCTAATCAGATTATGATGAGTTGTGTATGAAGGGAGTTTTCAAGTGTGCGAGGGAAGATGATAAAAAGATTCAGGAGTGTCAAGCGCTCAAGCTTGTGGATTGTAATGCCCAGGATGGAGTTATACCTCCTACGTGTCGAGGCACGACTTAAAGGCATAAGTCCATCCTAGAATGATCTCAAGTTTGGTATCTTTGCACGACTCATGTAAAAGAGGGATTAAATTGCAAAAGGAGATAGTTGGCTTACACTCGCCACTTCACACAAAACATTTCATAAGCAATACATCATTCAAAACATCACAACCCGACTACGGGTGAAGATCCAAAAGAAAGATACCAAAACAACATAAAGCCACAGGTCAGGATCGAATCCTAGTAGAAACCACTACTGAACATCGAAACGTCACAAGCAAAAGGCCACACTCTTCAACAAGCTCCTGGTGAAGGACTGAACCAACTCCTGCATCAAGCTCGGCTGAACCTGCATCTGGTGTGGTGAAGTAACTGTGAGCCTCAGAGGACTCAGCAATCCCGTTCCCGGGTAACAAGACTATTTAAGCCTTGGGTGTGGAAAAGGCTGAAGAAAGAACGAGAGGTGAAGGAACAAACAAGAGTCTGCAGCAGCAACTAGCACTAACTTACGCAAAAGAGAGCGAGAAGAGAAGAGCATCGGTCGAAAGATGATCACGAAGTGATCCTAGCTAAAGCCGGTCAAACATAACCCCACCGTGTTCAACTCCCGAATCCCTATTCGGAAATTGACAGTCACGGTACACACGCTGGTAGTGTATTGAAACATTGTGTCAAGTTATCTACAACCGGAATTAACAAGCTCCCATCTGCCACATAACCGCGGGCACGGCTTTCGAAAGTTCAAACCCTGCAGGGGTGTTCCAACTTGGCCCATCACAAGCCCACGATCCGCGGAGTCGCAACTCCATAGGTGGGAAGACCCGAGTATTCTCGGAATCCCGTGCTCAAGTTAAACCGAACTAAGGTAAGGCTAATCCAGCAAATCCTCCCGGCGTGTCGACACCCTGATAGTAGCCGCGCGTATCTAGGTCTCAGGACACGACCGGATGGGCGATTCTACAGGTATACCAGATACCTCGGGTTGCCCCAAGGCGGCCCTGCAGACTCCCCGTTTGGGACCAACACCATCGGCACTGGCCCCCCCTGCTATGTAGAAATAAAGGATCCTCGAGGGAGCGACCCTCTATGCAAATTTAATTAATTAATTAAGTTGTTATTATGAGGCAAATAGTACTAAATGTTGGGACTTGCTGGAAAAGGCTTAGCACTTAACGGTTTATCAAGGGGGTCCCATACACCCCAACCGTGTTAGGAACGCATAATCAAGGAACATAACACCGGTTTATACGGTTCCTAACGGCATGAGTGGAACAAAACACCAAGCAAAAGGCTTAGCCTTCCACCCTGCCAGTATATAGGTGATTTCATTTAGCATTTATATAGTGTGATATAACCCAACCAAACTTCAACATGAAGCAAGCATCTTCAATCTTCACCTGCAACTAACAATGCTATAAGAAGGGCTGAGCGAAGCGTACTTAGCCAAGCAACGGTTTGCATAGGTAGGTTGGTTAAACATGGCAATTGGTTACAAGTAGGAGGCTGACAAGAAAGACATGGGCATCGAGGCAAAACTATAGATCGAGACTACTAGCAAGAGGCAAAAATAGTAATGTATCCGGGTTCGGTCATCTTGCCTGGAATTCCACAAGGGAGAAGAACGGGTCCAAGAAGAAGACGGAGCAACAGTCGAGCGGATCCTCACAACTCCGGAACGAAACCGAAGCTAACAAGAGAAGCAACCGGAAAGAAAGAACAACACGGTAAACACACAATCATCAACATGGCATACAATGCACAAGCAAGCATGATGCATGTCCGGTTTAAATATGCATGGCATGGCAAAGTGCACAAACAACACTACAAGTTAAGTGGAGCTCAATATGCAACGAGTTGCATATTGACGAAACACCACATTTAATTATTTAATTGTCTCTTGTTATTTACAAGACAAGATTAAATGTTTTTAACATGGCAAGAGGTGAATCATAAAGAAACTACACTAACTAGGCATTTTAAATGAGGCCGGAAATAACAACAACATATCCGGAAAAACCTCATAAGCATGTTTAATAATTACAAGCAAACAACAATTTAACATATAATGTTGTTAACATGATGCGGATGACATGATCAAGTTTATGCAATTATTAAAAGGTTGACTTAAAAGAGACAAGAAGCATTTGTCACCGTGGTGGAACGAAAAGGGTGCCACGGCAACGATCCGAAATGATGCAACGCAACAATTCGGTACCGGTAACTCGGTGAGGGACCGGTGCAAAACAAAAGGTGGAGTGAACGAGTTGAACAAGATGATGGGGTGTTCCCGTTGCCGGGTTCCCACGAGTCGGTGACGAGGCAACCGAGGAACACGACAAAAGAGGGCACAACGGACACGAAGCACACACGAGGAGCATTTCATACAACACAAGCATGCACGGTTCATCCACGGGGTCGTTTCGGTATACCTTCGAAGCGTGCGTTTCGGGGCGGTTCGAGACGTCGAGGGACGTAGTGGAAGTAGCCGTAGTAGTGGAAGTAGAGGAAGTAGTCGTTCCGCAACTCGTAGAGGAAGTAGTTGTTCCGTTCGTCTTGGCGGTTCCACGACGGCGGTAGTTGTTCACGGGGCGACGGTAGTGGTACACGCGACGGAAGTCGTTCGGGTCGTCGTGGTACTTGTCGGTCATGTAGTCGTACACGGATGTAGTGGTACTTGGCGTTTCCGGGCGTCGGTAGTCGTACTTGTCATGGCGTTGGACGTAGGGGTACTCGACGCATCGTCGCGGTACTTGGGATCTCGTTATTGCGACGGTAGGGGTACATGTTATGTAGTGCTCCAGTCATTGTACACGGGTCCTCTGTCAAGCTCAACAACACGAAGCAACAAAACAAAAACAAAAACAAAAATACACAGGCAAGGCAGCAAAGGGGTCAGCGACTTGGGGACGGCGCACGGGGCTGCTGGAGAGGAAACGGGAGAGCAGAGGCGCTCGAGGGGAACGGGGCGCTCGCTGGTCGTTTTCCCGGCCGGCCCTGGAGGGTGCGGCGAGGAGGAGAGGACGGGAGGAGGGAGCGAGGGAAAGGAGAGGTTCGGGCGACGAGAGAAAGAGGGGGCGCGGTCGAGAGGCGCTCGGGGAGAGATCGAGCGAGGGGCTCGAGCGGGTTCGGGAAGTGGGGTGGCGGCGGCTGTGCGGGAAGAGAGGGAGGGAGCGCTGGGATCGGCTGGAGCTAGGGTTCGGGCACTGCGGTTGGGCCTATAGGGCCAGGAGGGAGATGGGCCGAGGAGGGAAAGGGGAGGCCGGCTGGGCCTGGAGGCTGCACTCTTATTTATTTCTTAAACAGAAATAAAAGAGAGAGAGAGCAAAAGAAAAAGAAAGAGCCACAGAAAAGAAAAGAAAAAAATGATGGACATTTTGTAAGGCTTTACGGAATAAACCCAACCCAACAAAATAATTCCAACAAAAAGGGAAGTGCAAAACTAAAACATTAGCTTGCAAAAAAAAGGAGTTTAGCTTTTTGGAGGAGCCTCGAAACAACGGAAAGAAATTACCGGCAAGATAAAGAAGGAGAAGCTCGAAGTGAAAGCATGGGGAAAAATTATGCAAGTGTGTTACGGTGATTCCGAAGCCAAGGAATATTTATTAATATAGCTCCATAAATATTAGGAGGCTTTTATATGTTATAAAGAGAAGACATCTTCCCTCGATTTAAATGGACCGAAGGCCCACACGGATTATTTAGGTTGAGATGCAAAAATAAAAAGACATGATGGCATGATGACATGATGCAATGCAAAAAAATAAATAACACAAGCACAAAAGGACACACGGGCAACCCGGAACATCTGGAAATCTTCGGGAAGCTTCTGGAACCTTCTGGGACGTCGGTCTCGGGCGTCACAGGGATGCCCCCGTGCACCCCCAAGAAATATTCAAGGAGACTCAAGCGTCTAAGCTTGGGGATGCCCCCGTGCATCCCCTTCTCCATCAACATTATCAGTTCGTCTTTCGTTTCGCTATATTTTTATCACTTCATGTGTTATGTGCTATGCTTGGAGCGTCTTGCTTTTAGTTTTCTTTTTAGTTTTTCATAACGAGTCGGAACCCAGCATTCCTTTATGTGGGAGAGAAACACGCTCCATCTCTACCCTAGAACATTACATAGAATTTTCATGTCTATCTATGATGTGTGTGTTCTTTGTCTTTTAATAGCTACTATCGTGCTCTGCTCTTAGTATTCATGCTTATCTTTTCAAGAGCTTTTATTTAGTTGGTTGCTTGAACTCTCTTTAATTACCATGCTCACCTTATTAAGAGAGTTTGCTTCCGTTGCATGGGTTAATGTGTCTATGATAAAGATGCTACTTTCATGATGGTGCTTAGTAGTTCAGGTTTTATTTTGGTTAATCTCAAATAGCTGGGGGTTCCCAATGTGTTATTGGAGTACCAACTTTGTTTGTTTGCCTATGATGTGGTATGGTTTAGTAATATCTTCCTTCGAGAATTTATTTTGATTGACTTGGCGTATGCTCACGCATATTTAAGACTGTAAAGAAAGTCTGTCAAGCCTTGATGATCTTTTATTTCTAAGTAGCGATATAACTGCCATGCCTGATTCAATATTGCTTTGTCGCTCTGCATGATTATGACCGTCATTGCTCTCTTAGTTGGTCGCTCCCAGTCTTCTTGCTAACCTCCACCTGTACTAAGCAAACTAACCATGCAATACATAGCTCATGGGAAAGTAGCCTAAAAACTATTGTGGTAAAGAATATGTTGCTTATATATCTTATTTCTTATAAGTTGCTTGCTGAGCGGTAACCATGTTTCTGGGGACGCCATCAACTGTCACATTTTTGTTGAATATCATGTGAGTTGCTATGCATGTTCGTCTTGTCTGAAGTAAGGGTGATTTACCGTGGGTTGAATTAATATGCATATTGTTAGAGAAGAACATTGGGCCGCCAACCAAAGCCATGCATCATGGTGGAAGTTTTAGCTTGGACCTTAATCCTCAATCTCTCATGAAAATATGCTTATGCATTAAAGAGGAGTCCATCATCTATTTTCTATGTTGTCCCGGTATGGATGTCCTCAAGTTGAGATCTATCAAAAACGAGAAATCAAATGCGATCTATCTCCTTGGACCTTTGTACAGGTGGCATAGAGGTACCCCTTTGTGACACTTGGTTAAAACATATGTAATGCAATGATAACCCATGGGGATCCGAGCTAATTAGGACAAGGAGCGAGCACTATTGGTATACGATGCATGAGGCTTGCAACTTATAGGATGTTTTATACATGACACATATGAAGTACTACTACCGTTGACACAATTGCTTCCATGTTTTCAAATAAAAAGCTTTAGCACTTAACCTTTCTTTTACCTTTATATTGAAGCACCAACTACTGAGAGCATGATTGTCATTCTGAGTGTAATGTGCATTGTCCCAAAGTAGCATTGTCTTTTGCATGATTGTGATATCGTTTATTCTGAAGTAATTGTATCTAGTCATCACTTAAACCTTGAAGGTGCCCTTGCATTTATGTTTTGCATC
Source organism: Secale cereale (assembly GCA_902687465.1). Taxonomy (NCBI): domain Eukaryota; kingdom Viridiplantae; phylum Streptophyta; class Magnoliopsida; order Poales; family Poaceae; genus Secale; species Secale cereale. The sequence continues at coordinate 14,018,337 of LR738709.1, forward strand.
ACTAAAGGGGGCAAGCTAGATATCACTTTATCATATTTGCACATCATGTTCATTGCAAATCTTTTTGATGTTTCAGTTTCATGTTGTAAAACTTTCAGTCATTTGTGATTTTCTCTTGAGACAACTTAATTATTATAGAATCATTGTCTCAGTAAGCTTTTGTCATATGACAATGAGAAAGTCCTATATGGTTAATAGCATGTCACCACAGAAATTATTCTTGTTATCATTTACCTACTCGAGGACGAGCAGGAATTAAGCTTGGGGATGTTGATATGTCCAAAACGTATCTATAATTTCTGCTTGCTCCATGCCACTTTTGGGTGATATTGCTATGATATTCATACACTTCCATACACTTTTGATCATATTTGGACTAACTTACTAATCCAGTGCACCCCAGTGCCAGTTTCTGTTTTCGGCTGTTTTTGTATTTCAGGTTTTCACGTTTCGAGAACTGCCCAGAAAAATCCAGAAAAATTATATAAAAAATCAGCGATCCGGAAACAACACTGCGTCCGAAGGGCAGCCTGGGGGGGGCCACAGGGGCTCCAGGCGCCCTGTGGGCGCGCCCCCCCTGGGCCGCGCCGGGGGGGCGCCTGGGCCCCCCGAGGCTCCCCCGGTGCCCTACTTTGGCATATATTTAAAGGACCCTCCGAAACCGTCAGAGGAGGAACTCTTTTCGCGATCCCATCTCTGTTCCGCCGCCGCCGCCGCTTCCAAGATCGGGAGCACCAGGAGAACTCTTCCCGGCACCCTGCCGGAGGGGAGGATCACCATCGGGAGCTTCTCCACCACCATGGACGCCTCCCGGATGACTCGTGAGTAGTCTCCCTTGGACCATGAGTCCATGACCAGTAGCTTTGTGATGTTCTCCTCCCATTCTCGTGCTTCACTAATTAGTCCTCGTGAGCTGCCCTACATGATCGAGGCACCTATGTAATCCTTATGATGTTGCTATGTTGAGTTTGCTGGGATCCGATGGATTATGAGATTATGTTCAGATTGATCTTGAGTAATATATTTGATTCACCTCTCTTATATTTTAGTTCATAAGTAATTCTTGCATGTTCTCCGTTGTTATTTATTGCTTTGGCCGAGTAGTAGGTAGTGACTCCAAGAGGGAACGTTATGCTCGATTGTGGGTTCATGCCCCTCGATGACTAGCTTGAGTGACAGAAACATGAGTCTAGGGGATGTGCTATTGCCACAAGGGGGAAAACAACGGTGCTTGTGCCCGCGGGTGCAAGGATTGTTTACTTTACGCAAAGTTCTTTTAATGCAGTTGTCTGTTGCATTGAGTTTACACTATGGGTGGGACTCGCAACTTAATACCAGCGAGATGTTCTGGATAGATATCTCAAGGTGGATGATTAGTAGTAGATATTGATGGATTTCGGTCTACTTACTTTGGCGTACCGCCCATGCTTTGAACCTCAACCTTTCTTGCAATGTAGTCAGCATTGGTTTGTGTTCGTGGTCCTGTCAATTGCCCAGCTGTAATTTGTTTACCTCACATAGCTGTTTTATCGTCTTTTGGGAGAGAGACATCACTAGTGAACATCATGAGACTCCGGTCCATATTACCATCATTGATCACATCCACTATTTACTTTTCGCTATTTACCTACTATTGCAAAAACTATCTATCACTACTATCATTGCTTTTAACCCTTTGTGAACTACAAGGCCGGAGGGATTGACAACCTCTCTGTACTCGTTGGGAGCAAAGTTATTTGTATCTGTGTGCAGGTCCACGTTGATTGCTAATTGCGCCGTTAGCAGTTGACACCTACTTGTTGAACCTAGGAGTCTCTGGGGATTCGATCCTTGGCATCTTTGCTAGGGGAAAACACTTCTACTTACTGAATCTTACACCTTCCGTATGACGGAGAGGTACCTCTGGGCCCACTCGGTAAGACATCATCATAATGAGCTCAATGTGACTAAGTAGTTAGTCACGGGATGATGGATTACGGATCGAGTAAAGAGACTTGCCATGACGATATTGAACAAGGTATCGGGAATACCGACGATCGAATCTCGGGCAAGTACCGTACCGATGGACAAAGGGAATAACATACGGGATTGAGTGAATCCTTGACACGGTGGTTCATCCGATGAAGATCATCGAGGAACACGTGGGAACCAACATGGGTATCCAGATCCCGCTGTTGGTTATTGACCGGAGAGTGGTCTCGGTCATGTCTACGTGTCTCCCGAACCCGTAGGGTCTACACACTTAAGGTTCGGTAACGCTAGGGTCGTAGAGATAAATGCACGTGGATACCCGAAAGTTGTTCGGAGTCCCGGATGAGATCTCGGACGTCACGAGGAGTTCCGGAATGGTTCGGAGGTAAAGATTGATATATAGGAAGTCAGGTTTCGGCCATCGGGTGATCTCCGGGGGTCACCGGGAGCGTCACGGGACCACCGGAGGGGCCCCGGGGGTCCACTGGGTGGGGCCACCCATCCCGGTGGGGCCCCTAGGCCGCAAGGGGGAAGTGTCCAGCCCTAATGGGCTGGCGCACCACTTGGGCCCACCTCCCCATGCGCCTAGGGTGTAAACCCTAGGGGGGAGGGGGCGCCACTTGCCTTGGGGGGCAAGGACTCCCCCCTGGCCGCTGCCCCACCTTGCAGATTGGATTTGTAGGGGCTGGCGCACCCCCCTGGCCCCCTATATATATGTGGGGGGGAGAGGGCAGCCGCACCCTTGCCCTGGCGCCTCTCCCCCTCCCGTCACAACTCCGTCTCATCAAACGCAGGGCGCCCGGCGAAGCCCTGCTGCAATCTCCACTGCATCCACCACCACGCCGTTGTGCTGCTGGATCTCTGACGACTTCTCCTCCCCCCTTGCTGGATCAAGAAGGAGGTGACGTTGCTGTACCATACGTGTGTTGAACGCGGAGGTGCCGTCCGTTCGGCGCTAGATCATCGGTGACGAAGAACGCGAAGAGTACGACTACTTCATCCACGCTTCTTCGAAAGCTTCCACACGCGATCTACATAACGGTATGTAGATGCACTCTTTCTTGCTCGTTGCTAGATGTCTCCTTAGTTGGATCTTGGTGAAAGCGTAGAATTTTTTTGAATTCTGCTACGTTCCCCAACACTATCACCCCACATGATCCTAAGGCTTTGCTTGGCACTTTATTGAACAAAAGCTATAAAACATGATTACTTCAGTAGCTTAACCATGTGAACACACAAAAAACAGTAGGTATAAGTGTTGGGTTGTCTCCCAACAAGCGCTTTTCTTTAATGCCTTTTAGCTAGGCATGATGATTTCAATGATGCTCACATAAAATATATGAATTGAAACACAAAGAAAGCATCATGAAGCATATGACTAGTACATTTAGTCTAACCCACTTCCTATGCATAGGGATTTCGTGAGCAAACAATTTATGGGAGGAAGAATCAACTAGCATAGGAAGGCAAAACAAGCACAACTTCAAGCTTTTCGACACATAGAGAGGAAACTTGATATTATTGAGATTCCTACAAGCATATGTTCCTCCATCACAATAATTTTCAGTAGCATCATGAATGAATTCAATAATATAGCCATCACATAAATTATTCTTTTCATGATGCAAAAGCATAGAAATTTTTCTACTCGACACATAAGAAAAAATATTCTCATGAATAGTGGTGGGAGCAAACTCAACAAAATAACTATCATGGGATTGAAAATTAAAATCATGATGACAAGTTTCATGGTTATCATTATTCAATATAGCATACATGTCATCACCATAATCATCATAGATAGCAACTTTGTTATCATAGTCAATTGAAACATCCTCCAAAGTAGTGGATTCATCACTAAATAAAGTCATGACCTCTCCAAATCCAATTTTATCAATGTAATCATCATAAATAGGAGGCATGCTACCATTATACCAAATTTCCCCATCAAATCTTGGGGGGCTAAAAATAGCATCTTCATCAAACATAGCATCCCCAAGCTTATGGCTTTGCATATCCTTAGCATCATGGATATTTAAAGAATTCATACTAACAACATTGCAATCATGCTCATCATTTGTGCCAAACATTTTATAGCATTCTTCTTCTAAAAATTGAGCACAATTTTCCGATCCATCATTATCAAGAAAGATATTATAAAGATGATCAATAATATGATGCAACCTCAATTCCATTTTTTTATAATTTTTCTTTTGCAAAACCAAACTAGTGATAAAACAAGAGACTAAAAGATTAGATTGCAAGATCTATAGATATACCTTCAAGCACTCACCTCCCTGACAACGGCGCTAGAAAAGAGCTTGATGTCTACTACACAACTTGTTCTTGTAGACTCGTGTTGGGCCTCCAAGCGCAGAGTTTTGTGGGACAGTAGCAAATTTCCCTCAAGTGGATGACCTAAGGTTTATCAATCCATGGGAGATGTAGGATGAAGATGGTCTCTGATACGTCTCCAATGTATCTATAATTTTTGATTGTTCCATGCTAATATATTATCCTTCTAGGATGTCTTATGGGCTTTATTATACACTTTTATATGATTTTTGGGACTAACCTATTAACCCAGAGCCTAGTGCCAGTTTGTGTTTTTCTCCTATTTTAGGGTCTTATAGAAAAGGAAAATCAAACGGACTCCAATTGACGAGCCAATTTTTGACGATTTTTTCTGGACCAAAAGAAGCCCCCAAAGCAAAAGAGTTGGGCCAAGAGAGCCATGGGCTGCCCTAGAGGGTGGGGGCCACGCCCTGGGCAGGGGCGCGCCCCCTATCTCGAGGACGGCCCGTAGCTCCCCTTTACTTGGCCCCGACTCCAAAAAATCCTATAAATACTGAAACCTTCGGAAATTAACCTAGATCGGGAGTTCTGCCTCCGAAAGTCTCTGTAGCCACCGAAAATCAATCTACACCTGTTCTGGCACCCTGCCAGAGGGGGGAATCCCTCTCCGGTGGCTATCTTCATCATCACGGCGCTCTCCATGACGAGGAGGGAGTAGTCCACCCTCTGGGCTGAGGGTATGTACAATTAACTATGTGTTTGATCTATCTCTCTCGTGTTCTTGAGATGGCACGATCTTGATGTATCACGAGCTTTGCTATTCTAGTTGGATCTTATAATGCTTCTGACCCTCTACTCTCTTGTAATGGATTGAGTTTTCCCTTTGAAGTTATCTTACGGATTGAGTCTTTAAGGATTTGACAACACTTGATGTATGTCTTGCACGTGTTTATCTGTGGTGACAATGGGATATCATGTGATCCACTTGATGTATGTTTTGGTGATCAACTTGCGGGTTCCGTGACCTTGGGAACCTATGCATAGGGGTTGGCACACGTTCTCGTCTTGACTTTCTGATAGAAACTTTGGGGCACTCTTTGAAGTTCTATGTGTTGGTTGAATAGATGTTTCTGAGATTGTGTGATGCATATCGTATAATCATGCCCACGGATACTTGAGGTGACAATGGAGTATCTATGTGACATTAGGGTTTTGATTGATTTGTGTCTTAAGGTGTTATTCTAGTACGAACTCTATGATAGACTGAACGGTACTACGGACTCTTGAATAGATCGATCAGAAAGAATAGCTTTGAGGTGGTTTCATACCCTACCATAATCTCTTCATTTGTTCTCCGCTATTAGTGACTTTGGAGTGACTCTTTGTTGCATGTTGAGGGCTAGTAATATGATCCAATTATGTTATCTTTGTTGAGAGAACTTGCACTAGTGAAAGTATGAACCCTAGGCCTTCTCTACTATCATTGCAACACCGTTTATGCTCACGTTTACCACTAGTTACCTTGCTGTTTTTATATTTTCAGTTTACAAAAACCTATATCTACCATCCATATTGCACTTGTATCACCATCTCTTCGCCGAACTAGTGCACCTATACAATTTACCATTGTATTAGGTGTGTTAGGGACACAAGAGACTCTTTGTTATTTGGTTGCAGGGTTGCTTGAGAGAGACCATCTTCATCCTACGCCTCCCACGGATTGATAAACCTTAGGTCATCCACTTGAGGGAAATTTGCTACTTTCCTACAAACCTCTGCACTTGGAGGCCCAACAACGTCTACAAGAAGAAGGGTGCGTAGTAGACATCAAGCTCTTTTCTGGCGCCGTTGCCGGGGAGGTTAGTGCTTGAAGGCATATCTTTAGATCTTGCAATCGAATCTTTTAGTTTCTTGTTTTATCACTAGTTTTGTTTATAAAACAAAACAAAAAAAAATGGAATTAAGGTTACCTCATATGCTTCATCTTTTTAATATATTTCATGAAAATGATGGGAAGGAAAATTGTGCTCAAGTGCTAGAAGAAGAATTACATAGAATGCTTGGCATAAAATATATGCATGATGAGCATGATTGCAATGTTGTTAGCATGAATCCTTTGAATATCCATGATGCTAATGATATGCAAAGCCACAAGCTTGGGGAAGCTATGTTTGATGAAGATGATATTTTTAGTCCCCCAAGTTTTGATGAGCAAATTTATTATGATGAAATCATGCCTCCTATTTATGATGGTTATATTGATGAAAGTGGATTTGGACAGGTCATGACTTTATTTAGTGATGAATCCACTATTTCGGAAGAGGTTCCAATTGATTAGGAGAACAAAGTTGCTATCTATGATGATTATTGTGATGACTTGTATGCTATTAAGAATAATGATAACTATGAAACTTGTCATCATGATTTTAGTTTTCAATTGGATTATGCTTCACATGATATTTATTTTGTTGAATTTGATGCTCCCACTATTCCGAATGAGAATAATTTTGCTTATGTGGAGAGTAAAAAAATTCTATGCAAGTAGATCACGAAAAGAATGCTTTATGTGCTGGTTATATTGTTGAATTCATTCATGATGCTTCTGAAAATTATTATGAGAGAGAGCAACATATGCTTCTACATATTCCAATAATATCAAGTTTCCTCTCTATGTGCTTAAAATCTTGAAGTTATGCTCGTTTTCCCTTCCTATGCTAGCTGAATATCATTCCCATAAGTTGTTTGATTACAAAATCCCTACACATAGGAAGTGGGTTAGACTTAAATGTGCTATTCATATGCTTCATGATGCTCCCGTTATGTTTCAATTCTTATCTTTTATGTGAGCATCATTATGCCTAGCTAGGGGCGTAAAAGGATAGCGCTTGTTGGGAGGCAACCCAACTTTATATTTTTGTTTTTGTTGCTGTTAGGGAATAAATATTGCATCTAGCCTCTGATTAGATGTGGTTTCATGTTTTGTTTAGTGTTTGTGCCAAGTAGAACCTTTGGGAAGACTTGTGTACGGTTTATGTGATCTTGCTGTGAAAACAGAATCGTTAGCGCTCGCTAAAGTAGTCTTCAGATTTTACTGGAGCGTGCTATTTGGTTGATTATTTTTGCAGATGATTTGTAGACAAATTACGCAAATTTAGCAATTTAGTTTGAATTGTTTGGAGTTCTATAAGTAGGCGAACCCTGCAGATTACTACAGACTGTTCTGTCTTTGACAGATTCTATTTTTCGTGTGTTGTTTGCTTATTCCGATGCATCTATGAGTAGTATTGGAGGATATGAACCATAGAGAAGTTGGAGTACAGTAGGTTTAACACCAATATAAACAAATAATGAATTCATTGCTATACCTTTGAGTAGTGTTTTGCTTTCTTTTACTAACGGAGCTCACGAGAGTTTTTGTCTAAGTTTTGTGTTGTGAAGTTTTCAAGTTTTGAGTACTGCTTTGATGGACTATGGAACAAGGAGTAGAAAAGGCCTAAGCTTGGGGATTCCCATGGAACCCCAAGTAAATTCAAGATAATCAAAAGCCTAAGCTTGGGGATGCCCCGGGAAGGCATCCCCTCTTTCGTCTTCATCCATCGGTAACTATACTTGGAGCTATATTTTTATTCGCAACATGATATGTGTTTTGCTTGGAGCGTCAATTTAGTTTATTTTGTTTTGCTTGCTGTTTGAATAATATCCCAAGATCTGAAGTTCTTAAATGTTAGAGAGTCTTTGTTGGGGAACGTAGTATTTTCAAAATTTTCCTACGATCACGCAAGATCTATCTACTAGATGCATAGCAACGAGGGGGAGAGTGTGTCTACATACCCTCGTAGACCGGGAGCGGAAGCGTCTAGTGACGCGGTTGATGTAGTCGAACTTCTTCGCGATCCAACCGATCAAGTACCGAACGTACGGCACCTCCGCGTTCAGCACACGTGCAGCTTGATGACGTCCCACGAGCTCTTGATCCAGTTGAGCTTCACGGGAGAGTTTCGTCAGCACGACGGCGTGGTGATGGATATGATGAAGTTACCGGCGCAGGACTTCGCCTAAGCACTGCAACGGTATAACCGAGGTGTGTTTCTGTGGAGGGGAGCACCGCACACGGTTGGGAGAGATCAACTGATCAACTTGTGTGTCCTAGGGTGCCCCCCTGCCCCCGTATATAAAGAAGCAAGGGGAGGGGCCGGCCAGCCCTTCTATGGCGCGCCAGGGAGGCAATCCTACTAGGAATAGGATTACAATCCTATTCCTAGTAGGAGTCTACCAAGAAGGAAGAGGGGGAAAGGAAGGAGAGGGAGAGGTGGCGCCCCCTAATCCTAGTCCAACTAGGATTCCCTGGTGGGGCGCCGGCCAGCCTCTATGGGCTGCCTCTCTTCTTTCCTCAAGGCCCACTATGGACCATCCCCCCTCGTGGGGGGTTCCGGTAACCCCCTCCGGCAATCCGGTTATATCCGAAACTTTTCCGGAACACTTCCGGTGTCCGAATATAGTCGTCCAATATATCAATCTTTATGTCTCGGACATTCCGAGACTCCTCGTCATGTCCGTGATCTCATCCGGGACTCCGAACTACCTTCGGTACATCAAAACTCATACTCTCATAATATTGATCGTCATCAAAAGTTAAGCGTGCGGACCCTACGGGTTCGAGAACTATGTAGACATGACCGAGACTCATCTCTGGTCAATAAGCAATAGCGGAACCTGGATGCTGATGGCTTCTCGCCCCTCGTTGGTTACCCCAAGTGGAAGGTTTTGAGATGCAGTGTAGCGGTAGTTTTCCCTTGGCAAAGATACCAAGGATCGATTTCCCCTGAGACTCCTAGGTTCAACAAGAAGATGTCAACTGCTAATGGCGCCAGATATTAGCAATCAACTGGACCTGCACACAGATAAAAATAACTTTGCTCCCAACGAGTACAGAGAGGTTGTCAATTCCTCCGGCCTTGTCGTTTACAAAGGATCAAACACAAGAGATAATAGTGATAGGTATTGCTGCAACTAGTAAGTAAAAGCAGAAAGTAAATAGCGGATGTGATCAGTGATGGTAATATGGACCGGGGTCCCATGATGTTCACTAGTGATGTCTCTCTCCCAAAAGACGATAAAACAGCTATGTGAGGTGAACGAATTACAGCTGGGCAATTGACAGAATTATGTGCGCAAACCAATGCTAACTATGTTGCAAGAAAGGTGGATGTTCAAAGCATGGGCGGTACGCCAAGGCAAGTAGACCGAAATCCATCTGCATCTACTACTAATCATCCACCTTGAGATATCTATCCAGAACATCTCGCTGGTATTAAGTTGCGAGTCCCACCCATAGTGTAAACTCAAAGCAACAGACAACTGCATTAAAAGAACTTTGCGTAAAGTAAACAATCCTTGCACCCACGAGTACAAGCACCGTTGTTTTCCCCCTTGTGGCAACAGCACATCCCCTAGACTCATGTTTCTGTCACTCAAACTAGTCATCAAGGGGCATGAACCCACAATCAGACATAACGTTCCCTCTTGGAGTCACTACCTACTACTTGGCCAAAGCAATAAATAGCAACGGAGAACATGCAAGAATTACTTACGAACATAAATATAAAAGAGGTAAATCAAATATATTACTCAAACACAATCTGAACATAATCTCACAATCCATCGGATCCCAGCAAACTCATCATAGCAACAGCATAAGGATTACATATGTGCCTCGATCATGTAGGGCAGCTCACGAGGTCTAATTAGTGAAGCACAAGAAGGGGAGGAGAACATCACATAGCTATTGGTCATGGACCCGTGGTCCAAGGGAGACTACTCACAACTCATCCGGGAGGCGTCCATGGTGGTGGAGAGGCTCCCGGTGGTGATCCTCCCCTCCGGCAGGGTGCCGGGAAGAGTTCTCCTGGTGCTCCCGATATTGGAAGCACGGCGGCGGCGGAATAGAGATGAGATCGCGAAAAAGGGTTCCGTCCTCGAGGGTTTCGGGACGTGTGTTAAATATATGCCAAAGGGGGGCATCAGCGGAGACCTGGGGGGCCCAGGCGCCCCCCCCCCCCCGGCGCGGCCAGGAGGGGGGCCGCGCCACCAGGGCGCCTGGAGCCCTGGTGGCCCCCCTCCGGCCCTACTTCGGCCGTGTGGAAGCTTCCGGAACGCTGATTTTTTATATAATTTTTCCGGGATTTTTCTGGCAGTTAACGTGATGGGAAAACCTGAAATACAAAAACAGCAGAAAACAGAAACTGGCACTGGGGTGCACTGAGTTAATAGGTTAGTCCAAATATGATCAAAAGTGTATGGAAGTGTATAAATATCATAGCAATATCACACAAAAGAGGCATGGAGCAAGCAGAAATTATAGATACGTTTTGGACGTATCAACATCCCCAAGCTTAATTCCTGCTCGTCCTCGAGTAGGTAAATGATAACAAGCATAATTTCTGTGGTGACATGCTATTAACCATATAAGGATTTTTCATAGTCACAGTACAAAAGCTTACTGAGACAATGAATCTGTAGTAATTAAGTTGCCTCATGAGAAAATCACAAAGAACTGAAAGTTTTACAATATGATACTGAAACATCAAATAGTTTTGTAATGAGCATGGTGTGCAAATATGACAAAGTGATATCTCGCTTGCCCCCTTTAGTGAAGCAAAACATAAATGCAGGGGCACCTCCAAGGTTTAAGTGATGACTAAATACAATGATTTCAGAATAAACGATATCACAATCATGCAAAAGACAATGGTACTTTGGGACAATGCACATTACACTCAGAATGACAATCATGCTCTCAGTAGTTGGTGCTTTAAAGAAGGTGGAGACTCTCGAACCGTGGCTTTTGTTGGCAAAGTTGAAAACCCGTGGTCAGAAACAAAGACAAAGCATGTACCAGAGCTCTTGGTTTTAAAAACAGAGGTAATAATTATTTTTTTAGAATATGCATGTTTTGTCAACGAATGCTAGCAGATAACTCAATCACTTCTTGAGCTGGACAAGTTTCGAGGAACGGCTCCCGAATGAGGACGATCACATCCTCTTAATCTCCTTTGTTTATCAATGCCAAAGTTTTCTGATTTCTCATGAACAAAGTGTGAAGGAGGGTTTGTTTGTTGTATTTTTTTTAATGAGCCGGGCGCACTCTATGCCAGTTCCTTCTAGTATTAAGGGTTTGCACATTAGACATGCAATCCCGGGGTGAAGCTTGTCCAACCTAAAAAGATCATGAATTAACTACTACTTCCTCATGAGCTAAAACAGAGGCACAAAAGAGAAATGCTTTTTTGAATAATTTTGAGGTGGTACATGAAAGTCTTCGTTAGGAATGGCAGGTAAATACCATGTATAGGAAGGTATGGTGGACTTATATGGCATAACTGGTTTAAAGGATTTGGATGCACAAGCAGTCAGTCCGCTTAGTACAGGTAGAGGTTAGCAAAAGACTGGGAGCGACCAACTAAGAGAGCAATGATGGTCATAATCATGCAGAGCGACAAGGCAACATTGAATCAGGCATGGAAGTTATATCGCTACTCAGAAATTAAAGATCATCAAGGCTTGACAGACTTTCTTTACAGTCTTAAATATGTGTGAGCATACACCAAGTCAATCAAAATAAATTCTTGAGGGAAGATATTACTAAACCATACCACATCATAGGCAAACAAATCATGTTGGTACTCCAATAACACATTGGGAACCCCCCAGCTATTTGAGACTAACCATAAGAAAACATGAACTACTAAGCACCATTATGCATGTAGCATTTTTATCATAGACATATCGACCAATGCAACAGAAGCCAACTCTCTTAACAAGATAAGCATGATAACTAAAGAGAGTTCCAGCGACCAACTAAACAAAAGCTCTTTAAAAAGATAAGCATGAAAACTAAGAGCTGAACATGATAGTAGCTATTGAAAGACCAAGAACATACACAGCAAAGATAGACATGAAAATTCTATGTTGTGTTCTAGGTTGAAGTGGAGCGTGTTTCTCTCCCACACAAAGAAAGCTGAGTTCCAACTCGTTATGAAAAGCAAGCAAAGCTAACGAAAACTAAAAAGGAAACTAAAAGCAAGATGCTCCAAGCATAGCACATAACACATGAAGTGATAAAAATATAGTGGAACGAAAGACGAACTGATGATGTTGATGGAGAAGGGGATGCACGGGGGCATCCCCAAGCTTAGACGCTTGAGTCTTCTTGAATATTTCTTGGGGGTGCATGGGGGCATCCCCAAGCTTGAGCGTTTGACACTCCTGGTGTCGGGGGAAACTGTCCTCCCACGAGCACCTATGGGACCGGAGCCCCTTCTACGTTGCGGTAAGGGAGAGGAGGGAGCACGGAGAGCAGATCGAGGAGCACACGCGGGCAGTTTTACCCAGGTTCGGGCCGCGCGGACGCGTAAAATCCTACTCCTGCTTAGGTTGTATTGAGTTCTTGAGCTCGGGAGCTTGAAGATCTATAGTACTAGCTACACCGAGCGAGTTAGTTGTCTAGGTTTCGAACCTCCTCTACGTTGTGCATGGGCCTCCTTTCATAGCTCAAAGGGGTCACCGACAGGTGTCAACGTAGAGGAGGGTAAAAGTGTAAATTTGGTGGTAGTTGTAACAGTACGTGAACAGTGCATGAACAGTGGATGAACAATGGTCTTCACCTAACTTCGATAGTGGGGGACAAGGGCATTAAATGCCCGTCGCCGTCGCCTCCAAAAGCGTCCGTCCATGCTTCTACGTTCGCCACGGCGGTAGCCTCGTCACCGTGGCTTGCCACCGTGTGCCCCAGGCTGCACAGCCGTCTGCCACGTGCCCCTGGAAGGGCCCCAGGGCGACGCGTGGGCCGATGAGCTGGAGCACGGGCACACAGCGTAGGTTTCCCCGGCAAGGTCGTGATCTTGCCGGGCCCGGAAGCTTGTCGCTCTCCGGGTCCTGCCGGGGCGCATGATGCGCCGAGACATCTCTTGAGGTATGTGTTCCTTGGCCTTCCTGGCAAGCTCCTCTTGCCAGGGTCTTGTGCTAAAGTGATAACCTTGAGCCTGGTACGGCCTTCCCGGCAAGCTCCTCTTGCCGGGGCCTTGATCTTCTGACTTGTATACTTTGTTCTTGAATGGCTTCATAGGGACCAGAAAGGTTCTTGGCGAGCACGTGGTAAGCCCTGCCACGAGAAGCTGCTACTGCCCGTGCACAAGTTGGGGTACTAAGGTACCCCTATCTTAGTACACCGACAGGAGCCCCCGGGCCTGGGCCACACACGGTGCCGAGCGCTGTTGGGCCAGGCCCAAGACAGTGCACGGGCACACGCGGCCCACGGCAAGCCGTATCCCCTTCCGTATCCGCCGCGTCCCTCCCTAACGGCACGCGTCGATTGCGGCGTCGTGGGAGAGATCGTGGCCTGTTCTTTAATGGGAAATGCGGAATGTCCCCCACTTCCCCCTTAAAAGCAGAGGAAGCAGGGCCAGTTCCCTCCATCGTCTTCATTGCGCCTTGATTCTCCAGAAACCCCCGTCGCCCTCCTCCTCCCAAAGGTCGACAGAGAGCCAAGCCACTCCCTTCCTCCGCCGTCTGCCGCATACGCGGCGCCGTCGACCTCCTCGCCTCTTTCCTCGCCGCCCCCGCCATGGCTCCGAAGAGCGACAAGGCGAAGAGTGACAAGGCCAAGAAGGAGAAGTCCGAGCAGGCGGCGAAGCTGGCAGCCCTGCGGAAGAAGTGCGTGGTCTTCGCGCCGAGGCTTGGCGCGAGGGAGCTGCGGGACAAATACTATTTGTTCTGGGCGAGGGAGACCAAAGCTCATCCCCGCACCAGAGTCCTCCCCGCCGTCGCCACTGACATGTTCCCCGGCGGGTACTTTTTCTTTGCCGCATTCTTCCATTATGGTCTGTGCCCTCCATACTCGGAGTTCTTTTGTGATGTAATGAATACGTATGGCCTCCAGCTCCTAGATTTCACCCCCAACGCCATCCTTACGATGGCCGTTTTCGCACATCTGTGCGAAAACTATGTTGGGGTTCATCCAAATGTAGCTCTTTTCCGCCACTTCTTTATGCGTAGAGTAGAGTATGGTGCTCCCCTCTCCGGCGGCATCTCCTGGATCTTCAGGCTGAACAAGAAGGAGTTGTACTTGAAGGGAGAGCTCCGCGGCAAGTGGGAGGAGTGGAGAGCCGATTGGTGCCGGGTGCTGGAAGCTAATCCTGAGCCTTTTACCTCGCCGCGCAAGACTGCCATAGTGCGCGGCAGGGATTGGAGTGAATTGGCCCCAGAGGACAGCAAGCTTCAGATCGCCCTCATTAGGATCATTCGTCTCCGGGTCGCCAATCTGACTGTTGGAGAAGTTGGAGCAGATTTCCTCCGCCGCCGCATCGCCCCTTTACAAGAAAGGAAGAGGCCTGCCTGGGAATTCGGCAACGCGGCGGACATCATGAGGCTGCGCCCTGGATTGAACTACAACTTTACTGTCTTGGAGTTGAAGGGGATGGTCCGGGAGCTCTTCAAGCATGACCCTGCCCACCCGGAGTGGTCCAAACCTTCCCGGGGAGTGGTGCCGCTGTGCAACAGCACTGCCCGCGATGATGCCCGAGTGCGACTCCCATGGCGTCGTCCCCACTTGGCTGGAGCCTCCACCGGAGACCGTGCTGACCTTCTTCGACAACTTGGTCGAGAAGCCCCGCAACGCCGAGGAGAAGAAGGGCCTGACCCGGGATACTACTGACCGGGATGTAGCTTATATTGCCTCCAGGATGGAGGAGGCCGCCGCAGCTGCGGCTGCGGGTGAATTTGGATACACTGTGGACGAGGCACAGGCCGCGGACGCAGTGAGTCAAGCAGAGGAGGCGGAAATCCTCAAGCTGCTGAAGATTGCGCCCGAGGAGTTTGCCGGGGAACCTTCCGTGAAGCTTGTCGGGACGAGCGAGGTTGCCGGGGGGAGCGAGGCCACCGGGCATGGCAATGAGTCCAGCGGGCCTGTCGAGGAGGAGGAGGACGCCGAGGCTGGAGATTCCGATGAAGACTCTGGTGGATCTCTGAATCTTGACGACGATGCCTCCTCATCCTCGGAGAACTCTCCGCCTCCGCCAAGCCCTTCGCAGCAACCGAAGAAGCGCCTCCGCAAGGCAGCTGAGACGGCGAGTCCACAGGCGCCTCGGCAGCAGCCGAAGCGCCGTGCGACGCGTGCCACCAAGACGAGCGAGGTCGTCAAGGAGGCACCCCGTGCTCGAGCGCCAAGCGGAGGAGGATCTTCTCGGAGCGGAACGGGTGCTCCTTCTGCCCCTCGGTCCTCGGCGACAACGGGGGCCGGGGCTTCACAGCCCACAGCCCCGGAGACCGCCAAGCGCCCGAGGGAGCCTTCTCCTCCTGCTCCTCGCGCGGAAGCACACCAGGCGGAGTTTGACTTCTCCGCCCTCAGCTCCGACGAAGAAGAAGAGGAGTAAGTACTTGCAATTCTTTTAGTTTCTTTGATTTTGTCTTGATTTTCCTTGCTTGGTTCTGATCTTGCTTTTGTTTTGCTTCGCAGGACCTTGACCCAGCGGATGGCGAAGAGGGCCAAGATCCCTGTGGTCAACATTGAGGACGACGAGCCCGTCGCGGCGACAACCGATGCGCCTGCGACGAGCTTGCCGGATCAGCCTGCTACTCCGAGGAGCAGCCCCCAGCGTAAGTCTGGTATTTATCTTTCTGCTTGACGGGTGCGCTCGGGGTTATCATCTTGGTTGATGTCTTGTTGTCTTGTGCAGAAGTGGAGCCGCAGCCGCAGGAGCACCAGGAGGTCGCCCCCGACGAGCCACTTGCTCCACCCTCCCCGCCAAGGATGAACTCCCCGGCAAGGGAGAACGCTCCGCCAAGGACGGGCACTCCGCCAAGGGCGAGTACCCCGCCAAGGGTGAGCAGCCCGACAAGGGTGAGCACCCTGCCAAGGGAGGGCGCAGGCGGCCCTCCGCCATCAGGGGCCACTACTCCGCCGCCAAGGGAGAATTCCCCGGCGAGGGACCCCGTCGTCGAAGAAGTCCGCGAAGGTAACCCTTGTAATTTCTTCTTCTTGAATTCGTCTTTTTTGGATATTTGCTTGACGATCTTTTCTTTTCTTTTTCTTCCACTAGATCCTCCTGCCCCAGAGCTGATGGAGACGGAGGCCACCGCTGAGGAGGAGGTGCACGGCGACGGCGGCAACGCCACTGCCACTGAGGGAATAGCTGGAGCCAACGAGCCTGCCACTGAGGAGACCGCCCCGACCGCAGACGCCGCGGCTGGGGAAGGGACCGGCGACCGCACTGCCGGCCCGGAGGCTGCAGGAGCGCCGGACGCTGCACCGGCCGCCGACCCTTCCGCCTCCGCGGCTGGGCAGGGCGTCTACCTGGAGGCCGCCAACGGGGTTTTCATACAGGTCCCGTGGGCGTCCTCGTCTCGGGCACCCGCGGAGCGAGAGACCTTTGACGGAGAGGTCCTCGCCTCCGCCGGATTGAAGGTTGTTGAAGCGCCCGGCAGCAGCGACGAGCCCGAAGCGGAGAGACTCCTTCGTCGGCTCCTGGCCTTGTATCGGGCCAGGCAGGCGAAGTTGGAGTCTCGGGAGGCTCTGGCTGCCAAGGCTGGAGCTGATCTGGAGAAGCGCGCCGCGGAGCTCCGCGCCGCCAACCAGGTGGCCCTCCGCAACTTGGCGGAGGAGCGTGAAGAGCTTGCCGGGGCGTAGCAAGCCTTCCTCCTCGAAAAAGCTGAGGCCGAGGAGCAGCAACGATTGGCCGCCGAGGAGCTGTCTCGGCGGGAAGGAGTACTCAACCAGCGGAAGGTCGACCTCGATGCCCACGAGGACGACCTCGCCGCCCGGGAGCAGGCCATTGGCGGGGCTCTGAAGGAGGCGAGGAATGCCGCAGCCGCCGCAGAGACCGCCAAGAAGGACCTGGAGGCCAAGGTGGCGCAGACGGAGCTGTACTTGAAGGCGAGCGAGGAGAGGGTCACTGCGCTCAACATGGAGCGGGAGAAAGATGCCCACACCAACTCTGAGCTGCAGGTACGTCTCTCCGAGAAGGGCAAAGAGCTCTCTGACGCCAGGAACTCCATCGCTGACTTAGAGCTGAAGGTTTCCACCTTGACTGACTCGCTCGACGCCACCCGGGACCGCGAGACGAAGCTGAAGGACGAACTCCGCAAGGAAAGGGACTCGGTTGGAGAGCGCCGCCGTCTCGGCGAACAACTTCAACCAGGCAGTGGAGCAGTGGACTGATGAGCTGGTCACCTCCGCTGCCAATATTGACATGGAGATGATGGCGCTGAGGGCGGAGCATCTCGTGTACTCCCCGGACGAGAACCTCCCCCACAGCGCCAAGTTGAGTCTGTTCTTCAGGGGGATTGCGCCGGCGCTTGCGCGGCTGCGGGAGAAGATCCCCGTGCAGCTGGCCGATGAGGCGCGTCGGCTCTGCATGGGCACCATGGAGCGGGTCTTGTCGAAGATCGTCTACCGCAACCCCGGCATCAACCTCGTCAATGTCCTCCGCACCTTGCCGCCCGAAGCTGACCAGGAGGCATTGAAGGCGCAGGTTGCCCACATCGTCGCCTAGGTGGGCAAGATCACGAGGCGTGAAGGCGACCACGTAGATTAGATTCCTTTCTTTCTGCTTCCTTTGTCGCTACAAAGCATGTTACGGACAAGAATCTGTTAGCATTGCGGCAAGTTATCTTTGCAATATACAATCTTATTTTGAGCTATCAATGCAGTGTTATCTCCCTTGCTTTGGTCCCTTCACTTTGTATGCATCCCACCCTACGTTTTTAGGGAACTTGCCGGCAAAGGACCCTTGCCGCGAGCGCTGAGTGCTGGACTCTTTGCAGCCTGCTGGCAATACCTTTGCAGGCAAGAAACCTTGCCGCAGCAAGTCGCAGCACACTTAGATTGCTGAGCGAACTCGAAAACGAAGCAAGGGCGCGCCACTTGTCGCAGCTCACTTAAGTCGTTGAGCGTGCTCGAAACAAAGTAAGGGTGCGGCTAGCCACGGGTAGGTTCCTCCGCGCATAGGTTTTCCATACAAAGTGTGGTTGTTCAAGGAAGACAACTAAAAAATTCGAAAAATTTGAATTACTCAAACTTTGGTAACTTAGCTTTCATAGATTGTTTGCTCCCCGACAAGGCTCCTCTTTCTTGAACAGTACTTGGTTCATGCCTCCATCTCCTTCCCCCCGGCAAACTTGTGCGCGAGGAATACTCCTTCTGCTTAAGAGGGAAAAAAGAGGAGGAAAAACAAGTATAGGGCCTTACGGCTTGCTAATGCTTACCGGGGATGTGTGTTGCACAAGGTGTCAGATGATGCATGCAAATAACAAAAAAAAGCATGGAAATGACAAATAGTGCGAAGCACAAAAGCTTTACTGATGCACGGGATCTGCGCCCGGATTTGTACAAAGGTTTACATGCAACAGCGGCAAGACTTGTACAAAATGTGGTTGCCGGAGCGGATCACGGCAACCGCGCCTTACGGGTGAAACTTGCGAAGATGCTCTATGTTCCAGGAGTTGCTCACCGGTAAGCCTTCTTCGGTCTCAAGGCGGACAGCGCCGGGCCTTGTGACTTGTCTCACCCGATAAGGGCCTTCCCACTTCTGCGTCAACTTGTTGGAATTCTTGGCGGACTGAACACGCCGAAGAACAAGGTCGCCTTCCTCGAGACTCCTGGCCCTGACCTTGCGGCTATGATAGCGACGCAAGGCTTGCTGGTATCGAGCAGCTCGTACAGCAGCCTGGAGACGTTCCTCCTCAAGGAGCAATGCGTCATCTTGTCGCAGTTGCTCTTGCTCAAGCTCATCGTAAGCGAGCACTCGAGGAGATCAGTATACGAGTTCCGTGGGGAGAACTGCCTCTGCTCCATAGACAAGAGCAAAGGGTGTGTCTTGCCGTCATACTTCTCAGGTACATCGGGCTTGAAATTCTTCATGCTGGGCCACTGGACTTGCCGCAGCTCACGGGTGAACGCAGGGCAACCTGCCGCGTACGGCAAGTCGCCTGGTTCACCGGGCGCGTGCATGTCAACAGCGGTCCCAGCGTGCTGATCGGATTGTCTTCTGGCTTCTCATCAACGCTCGATGCGAGTCTGAGCGTCCTCTTTCCGCCTGTCTTCGAGGACTTGGCGCTGATCACGGCGAGCCCGCGGATCCGACGACGCCGTGGAGTCGTCGTCAACGTTGATCCGGCGGGGCGGCGTTTTCTACTTCCGCGGCAGGGAGTGCACGGTAGTTGCACCCCCGGCGGTCTTGTCGCCATCGGCCTTCGCTTGGTCGACTTGCCGCGGCCGTGAGGTTGCCGGCTGTTGTGGCGCGTCGTTGTTGGCGAAGGCGATGAGGCTCTGGATCGTCGCCCTCTAGTCTTCGGCCTTGTCTGCCGCTGGAGGGAAATCGAGGAGCAGCTGGGCCCTGGCCAGGGCCTCTACTGGAGAAGAGGGGAACTGTGGCGAACGGTGCGAGGAGCGGGACACGCTCGGACTTCTAACCGCGTTAGAAGGAGCATGTTCCCGCCCCGGCGACCGCGCCTTGCTCATACCAGCGCGCTGGCCTTGAGCATCTCGCGATCCTCCGGCTTGGCCACGCCCCAGCAAGCATATGGTACCTCCCGTACCACGCCGCTGCTGGTCTTGCACCTCCTAGGAGGGACGTGGGGCGTGTACTGACACCGAGGCTTTGGAGTTCGCCCGGTCGTCAGTCTTGTCCTTGGACTTGGTGGCACCGTGAGTTTCCTCGCCGGCGACCACCCTTCCGCCGGCGTCTCCTCCACCAACCGTTGGTTCTGGTGGCGGTGGAATCGACGCAGACGGGCCTCCGACCTCCGAAGCCTTCTTCTTCGGAGGCATGTCGATGTAGCTGATGAAGTTGGAGAGGTTGATGAAGAATGCGCCCGCGTGAGCGCCGGATCAGGTTCGCACAACCTCGACGCCCCCTACCTAGCGCGCCAAAGATGTCGGGGGAAACTGTCCTCCCACGAGCACCTATGGGACCGGAGCCCCTTTCTACGTTGCGGTAAGGGAGCGGAGGGAGCACGGAGAGCAGATCGAGGAGCGCACGCGAGCAGTTTTACCCAGGTTCGGGCCGCGCGGACGCGTAAAACCCTACTCCTGCTTAGGTTGTATTGAGTTCTTGAGCTCGGGAGCTTGAAGATCTATAGTACTAGCTACACCGAGCGAATTAGTTGTCTAGGTTTCGAACCTCCTCTACGTTGTGCATGGGCCTCCTTTTATAGCTCAAAGGGGTCACCGACAGGTGTCAACGTAGAGGAGGGTAAAAGTGTAAATTTGGTGGTAGTTGTAACAGTACGTGAACAGTGCATGAACAGTGGATGAACAGTGGTTTTCACCTAACTTCGACAGTGGGGGACAAGGGCATTAAATGCTCGTCGCCGTCACCTCCAAAAGCGTCCGTCCATGCTTCTCCGTTCGCCACGGCGGTAGCCTCGTCACCGTGCACTACTAGAAAAAAGGCTATAGGTAATATCACTATTAGTGGCGCACCAGAGATGTGGTGCGCCACTACTATATAGCAGTGGCGCACCACAAACAGGTGCTCCACTAATAGTGACATTACTAGTGGCGCACCAGGTGTGCGGTGCGCCACTGGTAAGTTTTTGAACAGTATACCAGCCATGCCCAGCCTTACCAGTGGCGCACCAGGGCAAGATGCGCCACTACTATCAAAAATAGTAGTGGCGCACCTTGCCCTGGTGCGCCACTGGTAAGGCTGGGCATGGCGGTGGTCCAAAAAAAAATATAGCAGTGGCGCACCCCTTCACTGGTGCGCCACTAGTATTCCT
Organism: Secale cereale; assembly: GCA_902687465.1. Classification (NCBI taxonomy): domain Eukaryota; kingdom Viridiplantae; phylum Streptophyta; class Magnoliopsida; order Poales; family Poaceae; genus Secale; species Secale cereale. The sequence continues at coordinate 14,039,379 of LR738709.1, forward strand.
GGATACTAGTGGCGCACCAGTGAAGGGGTGCGCCACTGGTAACCTGGGAGCATTTGCTACTTAGGCAGCCACCACCTACCACACACACTCACTTTCCCCCCTCCACCAAAACAAATCTGGTCGTCTTGCTCCTCCTCCTCACCTCATTTGCACCATTGATTCACCCAAATTAAGTGGTTAAATTTCCTTTTTTTGATAGGTAAGTAAGGGGAAAGCTTTCTTTATGTTCTAGATCTACTTTTCTCTCCGTCTCCAACAACGTTTGTGGTGTTGCATATCATTTTGTGGCCTAGAGATGTACATATGTTTGTGGTGTTGCATATGTTTGTGTTTGCAGGTACCGGTATTTGAAATGCGATAGTTGCCAATATTTTGCCGGAATGTTGATTCATTTCCGTTTCGGCGAGAATTTGGCACTATGTGCATTCTTTTTGGTCCTATTTTTAGGCAAAGTCATGCCAAATTTTTTTTTGTTCTAAAATATCATTTTTCTCTACCCCGCAGGCGACCATGGTCCGCACGATGACCGAAGGCATCGTAAATAGGTTTTTGAGCTCCGCGAAGGCCGAGATGCTTCAAAAGAACGAGACGGAGATAAGATGTCCGTGTCGAAGATGCAAGCTGAAGAGCCTTATTGCGGACCCGGATTCCGGGCAGGTGCAGGACCACTTGCTCTTGCGTGGTTTCATGGATGGCTATCGGTGGCAAGGTGATGAAGATGACTATGAAGTCATCCATGGGGGCCGGGCAAGCAGAAAAAAGGAAGGGCAGCAAGACAATAGCGGCGAGGGCGGGCGAGAAGACGAAGAATCTCCAGGACATGATCACGAAGTAGATGCAGGACACGGTCATCATGTAGAAGATGCCGGACATGATGATGAGGAAGATCAAGACGAAGGGCATGATCATGAAGATGAAGATGCCGGAGCAGACGACGATGGACCATCGATGGGCTGGGTGCATGACCCTCATATTCAAGAGCTGCTTCGCAAGCAGACGGGTAACGCACGAGCTGCCGCCCGAGAGAAAGCCAAGCTGGATCAACTGGAGACAGACGCGGTTACTCCATTGTATGAAGGATGCAGGCCCGAGGATACCCGCCTGAAAGTAACGCTCATGGCTCTGGAGATGAAGGTAAAACACAAAATGACCGACGCATGCTTCGACGAGAACATGTCATTCTAGCACGAACGTCTTCCGAAGGGGAACAAGTGCCCGACCAGTTTCGAGGAGGCGAAGAAAATCGTGTGTCCTCTGGATTTACCGCACGTGAAATACCATGTGTGCATGAACGATTGCATCATTTATCGGGACGAGCACGCGGAGTCTACCATATGTCCGGTGTGCGACGTCAGTCGATACAAGAAGAGGAAGAAAGCTCCTCGAAAAGTGGTGTGGTACTTTCCGATCACTCCTCGTCTCCAGCGGTATTTCGCGGACCCTAAGCTAGCAAAGCTCCTGCGTTGGCACGCGGATAGGGAGGAGAAGAAGCGAGAAGATGACGGAAATGATCCGGAGATAAATAAAAAAGACAAGATGCTGAGTCACCCTAAGGACGCGAGCCAGTGGCAAGCGTTGAACTTCGAAGACACAGAATTTGGGGACGATCCAAGGAACATCGTGCTGGGCGCGAGCACCGATGGAGTCAATCCGTTTGGCAGCCAGAGAAGCACACATAGCACCTGGCCTGTGTTTGTGTGGATGTACAACCTTCCCCCCTGGATGTGCATGAAGAGGAAGTACATTCACATGAGTATGCTAATTGAAGGGCCGAAACAACCAGGGAACGACATCAATCTGTATCTGGGGCTGCTGAAAGAGGAGCTAGACACGCTGTGGAAAACGCCAGCCAATACGTGGGACGCCGCAGCGAAAGAATATTTCCCTATGAGAGCCGCACTGCTCACGACGGTGCATGACTATCTCGGTTACGGATATGTCGCGGGGCAGGTGGTCCACGGATTTTGTGCATGCGTCAGGTGCATGGATGACACAACGTATCGCCAGCTAGATAGAGATCCCGGGTCTTCGAAAACCGTGTTCATGGGACATCGAAGGTGGCTTCGCGACGATGACGCATGGAGAAAACGCAAGGATCTGTTTGATGGTGAAACCGAAACCCGAAGACCCCCACGTACGAGGAGCGGCGAGGAAATAGACGAGCTGTTGAAAAATTGGAAAGAGTGCCCACTGCCGGGAAAGAAGCGAAAGGCGCCAGAGCCGCTGCTGAAGGTATGGAAAACGAGGTCTGTTTTCTGGGACTTGCCGTACTGGAAGATCCTCCGTGTGCCTCACAGCCTTGATGTCATGCATATCACGAAGAACGTGTGCGAGAGTCTGCTTGGTACCCTGCTCAACATGCCAGAGAGGACCAAAGATGGGCCGAAAGCAAGGGCAGACTTGCAAAAAATGGGCATCAGGGAGGAGCTCTGGCGCCCTAATGATGATGATGATGATGATGAGGCGAAGGACACGGAAAGTCATCGCAAAGGCAAAAAGGCCAAGAAGATCGAATATGACTACCCTCCTGCGTGCTTCACTCTAAGTCAGAAGGAGATCGAGCAGTTTTTCACCTGCCTCGTAGGAGTAAAACTTCCTTACGGTTACGCGGGGAAGATAAGCAGATACCTAGACTCAGCGAAGCAGAAGTTCAGCGGGATGAAGTCTCACGACTGTCACGTGCTGATGACGCAGATACTTCCAGTTGCAATCCGTGGGATCATGGACGCGCACGTCCGTGACACGCTATTTGGCCTATGCAACTTTTTCGACGTCATCTCTCGGAAGTCTGTTGGCGTGAGGCAACTCAGAAGGCTACAGGAAGAGATCGTGGTGATACTATGCGAGCTTGAGATCTACTTCCCGCCCGCATTCTTCGACGTTATGGTGCATCTGCTGGTCCATATCGTGGAGGATATCATCCAACTGGGGCCGACGTTCCTGCACAGCATGATGCCGTTCGAAAGGATGAATGGTGTCATCAAAGGATACGTTCGCAACAGGGCACATCCAGATGGAAGCATAGCAAAGGGCTTTCTGACCGAAGAGTGCATCTCCTTCTGCACGAATTATCTAGGCATCGAGAACCCCGTTGGTCTGCCCGTCAACAGGCACCTCGGCAGGCTCGCTGGATGGGGTCACCGCGAGGGTCGCCGCGAAATGCATGTCGACTTCATGGGTCGACTCGCCGACTTTGAAAGAGCAAACCTAGTCGCGCTACAACACATAGACGTGGTCGATCCTTGGGTGGTAGAGCACAAAATCTTTATTGAGAAGACGTACAATGACCGAGGCCAACAGAGGACGGAGGGAGCTATAATCAAAGAGCACAACTCATGTTTCACGCGTTGGTTCAAGGAGAAGCTTCTGTCGTACCCTTTACATGAGGATTCTTCCGCGGAAGAAAAACTCATATACGCCTTGTTACAGGGCGCCGAGCACAACCTGATGACCTATGAGGCGTACGATATCAACGGCTACACATTCTACACCGAGGAAAAGGACATGAAGAGCGATTATCAGAACTCCGGGGTAACGATGGAATCCTACACCGGTAACGACAAGGACAGATACTACGGAAGGATCGAGGAGATCTGGGAGCTGAGCTACGCTGGAGAGAAGGTCCCGATGTTCCGTGTCAGATGGGCCAAGAGCGTCCTAAAAGAAGACCAGTATTTCACCACCATGGTTATACCATAAGCCAAATCCAAGACCGCGGGCGCAAACGTCACCGCGAAAAATGAGCCATGGGTACTGGCTTCCAAAGTGGACCAATGCTTCTTCATTACCGACCCGTCAAAGCCCAGTCGTGTTGTCGTGAGGAGAGGCAAAAGGAACATCATCGGAATGGATGGAGTCGCCAATGAGCAAGACTTTGACAAGTACGGCGACCCGAAGATGGAAGATGACGACGACGATGAAGTACCATACACCACAAGAAGAAGCAGGACCACCCTACCTAAAGGACGTCCGTTCAAGAGAAGATCAATTCAAGGGGTTCCGGGGCTAAATTATTCAACCGCGAGGAAGAAGGGCAAGAAGATTGTGAAAAGATAGCTAAGATTGAATCACGACGTGTCGGCCGCGTGTGTGTGTGTGTCAGTGGCAAGCTCAATTATTACATGCAACTAAATTATTACATGTATCACTTGATTTCAACCATTATTAAAGATCTTTTAAACATTATATTACTTTACATGCAAACTCAATCTTAATTTGACGACTGTTATTTCAAGTCAATCTTTGATGACTGTTATTTCATCTCACTTGATTTCAACCATGCCATAGCATTGTAAATGATTCTATATTGTGATTGAGTAAAGGAGATATGCATTGTAAAAAAATTATACGCCCTATTTTTAGGAATGGAGGGAGTATTAAAATTGCCATGTGTTTATTTTAAAGTGTTTGGATGTTTATCATAAGGTTAAAATAAAATTTTAAAAAATATGCAAAAAGTGGGGTTGCCAGGATTCGAACCTGGGTGGTTCTGTGTCCATAACCAACGCGCCAACCACTAGGCCATGTGTGTGGTTCTGTCCATAACCACACACACATATTATATGACTATGTTATGGAGCTGTTTATGGCGCACGGCACTAAAAGTGCGCCATTGTTATCGATCCCGGGCTGCTTTAGTTTCTCTCCTCCCCGCGCCTCCCTCTCCTCAGTACTCCCGCACTTTTATCCCCCCTCCCCGCCGCCCGCCGCCCCCACCGCCGCCGCACTCCGCCCTCTCCCCCACCGCCGCCGCACCCCACCACCACCCCACCGCCGCCGCACCCCACCACCACCCCACCCCCGGCCCGGCCCCGTCCACGGTGTGCCCCGACCCTGCGCCCCCTCCCTCCCCTGCTCGGGCCAACGCCGGCCTTCGCCGCGCCGGCCTGGGACGCCGGAGACCCCTCCAGCAGCAGAGACGCCGCCTCCCCGGGGAATCCCCTCCCGCCCGGCCGCGGCACCCTCCCTGGAGCAGCCGCTCCCGCCCCAAGCCGCCGCCGCACGCCCCCTCCTCCCTCTTCTTGGGGACGGGATTGGGGCCGAGGAGGAGCCTGCCCTTGTCGCCCAGCAGCTCCCGCTCCAACGGGCGCGGCCACGAGTCCGGCACCACCAGGCACCAGCCGCTCCTCCCCTCCTCCGGTCCGCCCTCCTCCCTCCCCCCATCTCCTCTCTTATCTACTAGTGCTTATCTCTGCTTATTTTTATCCATCGGAGGTATACGTGAAAGCTGTTGCAGCGCTCTAAAATAAGCTGCTGTAGTTTATTAAAGAACACTGATAACTGCTGCTTATCTCAGTAGTAAATCTGCTGCTGTTTGTTATTTGTACACTGAAAAACTGCTGCTTATCTCAGTAGTAAAACTGCTATTGTTTGTTCAATGGTTGAAAAACTGCTATTGTTCGAACCTAGTTTGCAGCTTAAATATCTCCTTAGTAAAAAAGCTTCCACAGTCCGTTGTTTGTACACTGGTAAACTGCTTGTTAACTTACTGCAAAAATGCTAATCACTTGCATACAGTACATACACAGTGCTGCTCTTTGTAATTTGTTTGCTGTTCGTATTGTTAACTGACTGAAAAATGTTATTTGTATTTTCTAATGACTGAAAATAGGTTCAAAAATAGAACTTTGTTTCATTTATACTGGGCTGGATGCCTCGTTCGTCAAATGTGAAAATTTTCTGCTTTGGAGGGCTGCTGTGCGTTGGCTGGTTTTTGAATGGCTGATTCCTAGCCACATGTTACAGCGTGACTGCACATGGACAAGTCACCTGATCTCTCACGTATCCGGGAGGAGCCTCTCTCTCTCTCTCTCTCTCTCTCACACACACACACACACACACACACACACACACACACAAGAAAGGGAGGGAGCTCCCAGCTCCATTTCATTGAAATGAAACCACCAAGTCATGTTTACATCATAGTCTTAGCAGAAACATGAAGCTCCAGCAGCCTTTTCTTCCTTTCCTTTTTGTTTCAGAGTGCAATCCCACACACATGACTATATGAGATTTATTTTGGTACACCATTTTTTCTAAAGCAATAAAATATATTGCACTTAAACCTGGTGCTCGCTGCATCATATTCCCTACCTTTCAGAGCCATCGCCATTGTTTGACAGACAGCTTCAAAAATCACTCTCTGGCCTCCAAGGTCTGCTGCTCCTTCTTGCATTTGAGAAAACGTGTCCCCCATCTTCATCTAGCCTTGAGCACATGGGGCACCTTGTATCCAGATCAGTTCTCGTGCGTTTGATGGTCAGACAGTGAGGCTTTGAGTCATCTATTTATTTGAAAAATTCTCAAGTGTATTTTGTAGACTCCAATGTTTAGGCATGTGTGCCTGTGCTGCAAGTGTGTGTACTAGACCACTCTAAAGATTTGGGGGGTAGTATTTCTGATTTTAGAGCACCTTTGCTGAATATATTTCCACCTTTATCATATATTTCCACCTTTATCTACAACAGTGCACAGAATAGATGCATGAGTGCATCTTTGATGAAGCACAACCCATAATACTGATGGAAAAGACTTCTTATGATTGGTATGACTGTTCTTAAGGAGGGAAAGTGCTGGTAATAATAACCTTTACAGGAAGGCAGTCAACAGCAAAATTTTGTTGTGCATATATGGAAGATATGCCATTTTTTGGCATGGTGATTTTGCAGGTACCCCGAGAGGCCCTTGAGTTTGCCGGAATGTCGATTAACTTCCGTTCCGGCAAGTTCGGGTACTCCATATGTCCTATTTTCAGCAAAGGTCATGCTGAAATTTTCCGTGAATTTTAGCATGACTTTGCTAAAAATAGGACATATGGGGTACTTGCGACTAATGCATGGGCCGGGGTATCTTAGTATGCCTCGGTGTCGACAAACCCTAAGTGATGAGACCGTAGCTTTTAGGATGCCTCGGTGTCGACAAACCCTAAGTGATGAGACCATGATAATTCCTCACAAACCCTAAATGATGAGATCTTGTTCCTTGACAATAACCAACTTTTTGACCAAACTTTTTTCCTATTTAGAGCGAACATGGCCGACAACGATGAGGCCGGCGGTTCGGGCGGCGGCAAGCCATTCTGGGAGCTGTCCCAGGAGATGGAGGAATACCCTCACCGCTATGAGGACGCCGCGGAAGACACCGATCCCGACTACACAACCCCTAGTGGCGTCGGGGATGACACCACTGATGGTGCCGCCGGGGATGCCGCCACTGATGATCCTCCTCTTCACGAAGCTGCACGAACGATACAAGTTCCCCGGTGACTTCGCAAACACACGCCTCTTAGGGAATAAAGTGAACAGTGCCGCCCTCACGAAGATGAGCACGGCCCTGGCTTCTTGGAGAGCCCGGGTGAAGAAAATGATTGAAAGAGGTGATAGTTATGAGAAGATCAAGGAGAAAAATCCTTCGATCAGCAAAGCTGACTACCTGGAGTTCAAGACCAAGTGCGAGAGCAACGCATCCGTGGAATCAAGTCAGTGGGGGAAAGAAATGCGGGAATTGAACTTAGGGGTCCACACACTCGGTCCCGGCGGTTACAGAGTGGCGGAACCTAAATGGGACAAGGAGGACACGGAGCGTGTCGAGCAAGGCCTACCGCCCCTCTTCGATAAATACCGCCATGAAAAGCAGACCAGGAACTTTATCAGAGCCCGGTACAAGGAGGACCCGGTAACAAAGGAGCTTACCACGGATCCGAAGGTGAAGGCGCTTGAGCTTGTTCTGGTAAGGAATACACCCCCGCGTAATTAGCTCCATATGGTTGCATTCTAATTAATGAAGCCAAATTTCTAAATGGTTCACGTTACTTCCGCAGGAAACTGAAAGCAGTAGCGCGGGGTCCCCGTCTGCCCCTTGGGACACCACTTTAAATAGGGCGTTGAATGTAATGAAACAGAAGGATAAGTTAGCTAAGCCGACGTCAGCTGGTCGTGTGGCCGGCGAAGGCTTGTCCACGAAATGGTCGGAATACTATAAGACTGGGCGAAAGGAGAGAAAGACCAGCTTGGAAAGCCAGGAGGTTAAAGAACTCAAGGCAAAAGTGGCGCAGATTCCTCAGATAGTCGAAGAGCAAGTGCGAGACCAAGTGCGAGACCAACTGGGAGCGACCATCACCGCCATTATGCCTACCTTGCTTTAGGGGCTGCGGGGGTGGTTTGCGGGCGGCCAACAGGGGCCGCCCCCGATTCCCAGCTTGACGGGCAGCAACTCGCACAACGCGCCGGCAGTGGTGTCTCCGGCGGAGGCGTCATTGGTGTCTCCGGTGCCGGCGCCGGCATTGGAGCTTGATGCACCCGGGTGTGGGAAGAATACGCCGGCCGGCACCTCGGCAGCAAGCGGCCCCTCCGTCACTTGCACGCCCGTCGTTGGCGGTGCCTCGACATTAGCCGAGCTCGACGCCATCACGGTAACTAAGCCTCGGCCGATGACTTCATCTCCTTGCCTTTGACTGGGCATCCCTGACGCCCTACATGTTTTCGCAGGGCGCCGCCAACGAAGTTCCATGCACTCTCCTGCACTTCGTGGACGGCAAGTTGATCGATGTCGCCAAGGCCAAAATCGTTGAACCGGGCAACCGTGTGTTCCACCATAATCCGATGCCACCCACCGTGTATAGGGTTCAACTGGTTCGGGTGCTGCGGGGCTGCGACGACTTGTTACCTCCGTATCGACCCCATGGGGCCGACGAAGACGATGTGATGACCCTCGGCGCCTGCTTCAACTGGCCATTGCTTTGGCCGAAGAGCCAGATTCGTTTCGGGGCGGGGGTCACCACCCCACAGACAACACCGCCAGTCCTGTCGGCGCCAAGCCATGGCAAGACCGCCGCAACGCTACCGCCGTCAGCTGATCCGGGCATGCATATGGCACAGGATCCGGACGTCGACGACGGTACATTTGTCAACGTCGATGACTACTTCAACGAACATGGTGGGTACGGTGACGAATTCTTGGCGCCTCCTTCTCAAGAACCCAACCCTGCAAAAGTCGATCGCGATCTAGCTGGTACCGCGGAGAAACCCAATTGCAACAGGCGTCGTCTGTTCGGTTCTCAGGAGACGCCTCTAGCTGCCGCCTTCACCGAGACTCAAGCAGCCGAGGTGGGAAATATTATCAGCCCCACCACACTCAAGAAGGTGGTCTCTGAGCAGACCTCGATCCCATTACATCAGCAGAAGCCAAAGAAGGGACGGAAAAGAAAAACTAACAAGGGTGCGAGCCAGCCGGCACCGAGTACGATCCGTGCTCAGGATGGGCCACCAATACCTAAGGATATCATGAGGGCGGTGCATGTGGCGGGTAGGCCGATGCTACCGGCTAATCTGTTCAAGGCTGCAACCGGTGCTATGCGGAGTCTGCATGACAGTGTTCTTTCTATGGAGAAGCGGCGTCTCTCCGAGAAAGATGACTCATACCCGGTTTTCGTGGCCAAGGTGCCAGAGGGCAAGGGCTTTGTCGATGGCACCATCGGGAGTATGATCGTCCTGCGGTTTGATGACATCTTCGCTATGTTTAACCTTCATCCGCTGCACTACACCTTCATTCGGCTATTTTCGCTCAATATGGAGATGCAGATCATTAGAGACAAGACCCCGGACATCGTGATACTCGACCCCTTCTACATGCGTGCCAAGCACTTGGACAGCGCTGGGGACCGGCAAGTCGCGAGTTCATACCTCGAAGGCGTCATTATGGCGAACAAAGATAAGGATACCTTCCTCGTGCCTTACTTTCCCGAGTAAGTCATCCCCTCACCGCCCCCGTAACATATGATTTCTTAGATTTCGATCGTTCTTTTTTTTCCTAACATTCCGTGTTTTGTGCAGTGACACACGTTGCACACTCATCCTCTTAAGCCCGAAATATTCCACGGCCACGTATTTCGACTCGGACCGTCAGTCGAAGAAAAACTACACAAATATCAAGAAAGTTCTTGATGATGCTCTCCCCGGCTACGCCAAATCTGGAGGCACCTTCAGGAAGGAAATGTGTAGGTACGGCAAGCACGTGTTCACCCACGTAACGACGTTCCCCTGCGTCAAGCAGCCGCCTAGCAGTCAGAAGGATGCCTACTACGCCCTCCATCACATGCGGGCGATCGTACGGGACCATAATCACCTTATGCTACCAAAGGGTCTCCAAGATTGGGCCGCACGCTTGTCGGCAATCCAGGACATGGACATCAGACAAGAATTCTTTCGCATCCAGTCGGAGTTTGCGGAAATCATCTGTCAAGATGTCCTTCGTACCTCGGGGCAGTTCCACCTCAAATATCAACCTTCCAACAGTGAAATAGAAACAACGCTACAAATGCAGGCTGACAACGACCGCACATTCATGACGCCGACGGATGACGGCGGCTTCATCCACGCTCCGGTCCCTGAGTCGAGTCGAAGAAAGTATTGATGGTATGTAGTTCTGAAATGTCGATTAGCTCGTGTAGTAATTAAACTTTAATGAACTTGTATGTCTCTTTAGTTTGGACAGTCGTTCAACTTATATGTAATCGATGCTATTTATTAGTAGGACCATGAACCGTGCTATTAATGTGTTGCTTTTCTCTTCCGATCCTTTTGTTGCATACTTATATATTATCTGTGAATTGCTACTAACGTTTTGTTTGTCTAGTGCATAGAGATGCCGTCGTACGTCGTGTACAAGGGTAGGGTTCCCGGAGTCTATGACGACTGGGAGGAGTGTCGGAGACAGGTTCACCGTTTCAGCGGTAACAGTTACAAAGGGTACACCACTAGGGCGGAGGCGGAAGCTAGATACGAGCGCTATCTAGAGGGAGAGAGGAGGGAGCGGAGGAGGAACCGGATGAAGACTAGTTTCATCGCGATGATGCTCATCGTGACCGCAGCTCTCTTCTATGTGATGGTAGTTTAGATGATATCAACTTTGTAATGTGATGGTAGTCTCGAGACCTAAACTTGTCTAATATTTGAACTTTGTTCGCTATTTCGAATTCGGAGACTAATGTGATGAATTGTATTATGTGCTGTTTATATTCTGTGATGTATTGTATTATGTGCTGTTTATATTCTGTGATGTATTGTATTTTGTAACCTGTGCAAATACCAGAAATGCAAAAAGAAATTCCTAGAAATAATAGTAGTGGCGCATCATATAGCACATTAGTGGCACACCTAGTGGAGATATCAGTGGCGCACCCCTTAGGGTTATCAGTGGCGCACCCCTTAGGGTTATCAGTGGCGCATCATATAGCACATTAGTGGCGCACCTAGTGGGGTTATCAGTGGCGCACCCCTTAGGGTTATCAGTGGCGCACCCCTTAGGGTTACCAGTGGCGCACCACATAGGCATACCAGTGGCGCACCAGTGGTGCGCCACTGTTATTGGGATTAACAGTGGCGCACCACTGGTGCGCCACTAGTATTCCTTATTAGTGGCGTGGTATTAGTGGCCCACCCATGGTGCGCCACTAATAGCAATATTGGGTGCGCCACTAATACCCTTTTTTCTAGTAGTGGTGGCTTGCCACTGTGTGCCCCAGGCTGCACAGCCGTCTGCCACGTGCCCCTGGAAGGGCCCCAGGGCGACGCGTGGGCCGATGAGCTGGAGCGCGGGCACACAGTGTAGGTTTCCCCGGCAAGCACCTTGCCGGGGTCGTGATCTTGCTGGGCCCGGAAGCTTGTCGCTCTCCGGGTCCTGCCGGGGCGCATGATGCGCCGAGACATCTCTTGAGGTATGTGTTCCTTGGCCTTCCTGGCAAGCTCCTCTTGCCAGGGTCTTGTGCTAAAGTGATAACCTTGAGTCTGGTGCGGCCTTCCCGGCAAGCTCCTCTTGCCGGGGCCTTGATCTTCTGACTTGTATACTTTGTTCTTGAATGGCATCATAGGGACCAGAAAGGTTCTTGGCGAGCACGTGGTAAGCCCTGCCACGAGAAGCTGCTACTGCCCGTGCGCAAGTTGGGGTACTGAGGTACCCCTATCTTAGTACACCGACACCTGGATCTTTTTATCATCTTCCCTCGCACACTTGAAAACTCCCTTCATACATAACTCATCATAATCTGATTAGCGAGGTTAGTACCCATAATAATATAATTGTTCCTTGCTGGAAATAAGGATATTCTTGAAGGTCTACTGTTTCTCAAGATTGCCAAAAGGTTTTTGCAAAGAAAAAGCAAGCTCAAGGTTTGCAAAATGAAGGAAAGGCAAAACAGGACAGAATCTGTGAAAAACAGACCAGCAGGTAGTAAATGATTTTTTCGGGGCACTTCTGCAACTCTAATCAAAAAACTCAGAACATACACCCGAAAGACAATTGTATAGAGCACGCTGTCGAAAAAATTCAGACCAAAAAGTTGATCTCGTGATTTTATACGAATTTTTCTGTCCAAGGACAGAATCTGTTTCCTAGACAGCACGTCACAACTTTTGAACTTTCTTGCAATCAGAGGCTACACTTGGCACAAAGTTGAAGAGTAAAGATACAATGATGATGCTACTGTAGTAACAACATCAAGACACAACAAAAGCAAAATAAAATTTTATTCATTGTGGGCTGCCTCCCAAAAGCGCTTTCTTTTATGCCTTTAAGCTAGGCATAATGCAAAGAGGAATCAATAATCATCATAATAATCGGAGTTATAAATTGCTTCAAATGGTTCCTCAACAAGTTCACTCTTGTTCCTTCTAGGAAAGGGTACACACCTTTTGCCTTCCCGCGTAAGCAGATTTGTCCCTTACCTATATCGATGAAGCCTTTAACTGCTCGGAGGAAGTCCCTTCCAAGCACTATATTTCCTTGGTTTGGCTTCATGATGAAGAAATCAATCATTGCAATCCCTTTAAGGAATTTAACTGGCGCATCTTTTATTTCTTCCCTGGATTTCAGAAATATCTCCATTAGTGTGTTCATGATAAGATGATAATCTATCCATGTTAAATTTTAAAGAATCATGAACAATTTTTGGCATAGTAGAAACCATCGATCCAATATCACAATAAGCAAGGAAGTCTTGATTAGAGATGCTAATCCTAACAAAAGGCTCCCAATCATTGTCTATTTCCAAAATGTATCTCTTATTGGGTTTGGGTTTCTCTACCTTCATCAAGTCTAGAGCATCCATTCTCTTCTCAATAGTAGCAAGTCTATCTATGACAGTATCAAAGTTACGATCATAAACAAAGTAACTAGATAGACCATGTATAATTTCAAGAGCTCTAGCTTCATCACACTCTAGGAAATCTCCTTCAGCTATAATATCAAGAGAGTGTTTACACCATTTAAAAAGACCATGGTAAAAATTTCTAAGCACAATTTTTATAGGTATCCAAGGCATAATTCTCCTATGTGCATCAGAAATTTTGTCCCATGCCTTCTTCATATTTTCTCCATCCCTTTGATGGAAATCTAGAACTTCTGATTCCCTCAAAGCACCAAATCCTAACATGCTTGACTAAACAGAAAGGACTACTAGCAGAAAAGCAAATAATTTTTTTTTGTAATTTTTGATAGAAGACACTAAAGAAAAAACTGAAAGGTAAACTAACAAGACTAAAAAGCAAAGGTAAAAGATAGCGTGCAACTCCCCTATCTTGAAAAGTGGAGTCCCCGGTGACGGCGCCAGAAAACTTTGCTTGATGGCTTCTCGCCCCTCGTTGGTTACCCCAAGTGGAAGGTTTGAGATGAAGTGTAGCGGTAGTTTTCCCTTGGCAAAGATACCAAGGATCGATTTCCCCTGAGACTCCTAGGTTCAACAAGAAGGTGTCAACTGCTAACGGCGCCAGATATTAGCAATCAACCGGACCTGCACACAGATACAAATAACTTTGCTCCCAACGAGTACAGAGAGGTTGTCAATCCCTCCGGCCTTGTCGTTTACAAAGGATCAAACACAAGAGATAATAGTGATAGGTATTGCTGCAACTAGTAAGTAAAAGCAGAAAGTAAATAGCGGATGTGATCAGTGATGGTAATATGGACCGGGGTCCCATGATGTTCACTAGTGATGTCTCTCTCCCAAAAGACGATAAAACAGCTATGTGAGGTGAACGAATTACAGCTGGGCAATTGACAGAATTATGTGCGCAAACCAATGCTAACTATGTTGCAAAAAAGGTAGAGGTTCAAAGCATGGGCGGTACGCCAAGGCAAGTAGACCGAAATCCATCTGCATCTACTACTAATTGATACGTCTCAAACGTATCTACTTTTCCAAACACTTTTGATATTGTTTTGACCTCATTCTTGCATGATTTGAACTAAACTAACCCGGACTGACGCTGTTTTCAGCAGAGCTGCCTGTATGGTTTTATTGTGTGCAGGAAAATGGATTTTTAGGTATCTCAGAAAAATCCACGAAAAATCACAGAAAATCCACGCACCCGAAGGAACCAGGAGCCAGAAGGGGGACCAGGGGGGCCCAGGCGCCCTGGTGGCGCGGCCCAGCCCCTGGCCGCACCGGGGGGTCGCCTGGGTGGGCCCCACGCCCCCTGGTGCCCTACTTTGACTCGTATTTTTACCCGCGATGAGAAAACCCCAGATCAGAAGTTCCTTTCGCAGTTTTCGTCGCGGAGCCGCCGCCACCCTCTGTTCTTCTTCGGGAGGGCTAATCTGGAGGCTGAATTGGCCTCCGGAGAGGGGAGATCGTCGCCATCGTCATCATCATCACCACTTCATCATCCCTCCATGACTTCTCCTTCCATGTGTGAGTAATCCCCTGCTGTAGGCGAAGGGGATGGTAGGGATTGGATGAGTTAGATCATGTAATAGTTTGTCAGATCGTTGGGGGCATGTTGCCTATCATCTACTATGGTGTTTATCATCTTTGCTTCAACTTGTTATTCTTAATGCTTAACACTTAGGGCCCGAGTGCCATGATTTCAGATCTGAACCATATGTGTTTGCATGAATATATTTGTGTTCTTGATCCTATCTATGAGTTGTTTGCACCTGTTACGGTTCGGAACCGGCGATCCCAAAAGTGGCAGCTTGGGACACCAAAGGGGATGGTCCGTAGTTTGAGGATTACATGTATCCATTGAGTTCATTGCTTTGTTCCGGTGCTCTTTGACAGGAGCACCTTAATCTCCATAAGTTCCTTTTGGCCCCGTTCGTAGCGGGATGGTAGGACAAAAGATGTTGTGCAAGTTCTTATTGCAAGCACGCACAACTACCTACGGGATACATGCCTAATGTTTGATGTTTGCCTAGATGATCATTACTTTTCCGTGTGCCGTGCCCCAAGTTAGAATCATGATATATCTCATCCATGCAGCGCCCAACCATCCATCTCCCTAGCCTACAGTGTTTTAAATCCTGCTAGTCACTAGTTGCTACTTTCGTCATTTACCTTTACTATTTACTTTTGCTGTTTACTTTTACTATCACTGTCATCACTATCATATCACTGTTACCATTTATCTTTTGTTGCAAGTAAGTATATTTCAGGTGCGGTTGAATTGACAACTCAACTGTCAAAGCTTATAAATACTCTTTGGCTCCCCGTGTGTCGAATCAATAAATTGGGTTATTCTTACCCGCGAAGACTATCTCGATCCCTTACGGTTGAGGGTTATCAAGTACCGTTTTCTGGCACCGTTGCCGGGGAGCATAGCAATATTTACAAGTCTACTTGAAGTATCCTACCTGCTGCACTTCATCCGCTATGGGTAAGAAAGGAGACCCCAAGGTTCCGATCTTACTATCCACTACAAGAAGAGGTACTGTTCTGAGCACTAGTGCTACACTTGATTCGCCTTCTGTTATGAGTAAGTTTGCCTCACCACCACCACATGATGCTCCTACTGAATCAGTTACTATGTCCGATACTCTTGATGATGCTTCTACTACTGTTGATGATATTAGTTCACTTGGTTATGCTCTTGAGAAACAGATCGCTACTGCTGCTAAAAAGTCTGGAATTGAAATTCCTGTTAGTCGCTACCCTATTGGTGAGACTTATGATTATCCTGATTTGAGTAAACTCAAGGAGAGACTCCTTGATGATGATTACTATATGCTTGATGAAGATTTATGCAGGGAACTGACAGAGTTTTCTGGCTCTGACCCTGAAGTTATTAAGCAACTGTTTGAAAAACACTCTTTGAAGAACAAAACCGTTCCTGATCCTGAATTTGCTACATCTCCTATATGCATTGATGATCCTGATTATGATTTCTCTGTTGATCTTTCACTTATACCTATGGTTGAAGCTGACCCCTTTTATGGCAGAGAAAATGATGATGCTATTGCACACCTGACTAAACTCGGTGAGTTGGGTGGCCTGTTTACCACAGATGAGAAGATACGATACTTTTATATCACCAAGCTTCTTCCTTTCTCCTTGAAGGAAGGTGCTAAAGCATGGTATGATTCGCTTCCATGCGGTTCCATTAAGAGTCCTCAAGACTTAGCTCACTCTTTTGTTGATAAGTACTTTCCTGCTCACATGCAACATGCTGCTTTACAAAGAATTTATAACTTTAAACAGTTGCAGGATGAGTCCCTCCCTAAAGCTTGGGGGAGGTACTGTGGTCTGATTCGGGCTAGACCAGGACATGAAGTCCCTAAGAACGAATTAATCGATATATTCTATGCTGGTCTAACTGATGAATCCAGGTCCTATTTGGACAGTTGTGCTGGTTGTGTTTTCAGGAAAAGGACGCCGAAAGATGCAGAAGATTTGATGGGCAGGATTGCCAAAAACCATGAAGATTGGTCCGTCCCTGAACCACCTCCACCACCAAAGAAGAGGGGCATGTTTGTTCTAAGCCCCGAAGATATGCGAGAAGCAAAGAAGTCTATTAAAGAGAAAGGTATTAAAGCTGAAGACGTGAAGAATCTACCCCCTATTGAGAAGCTATGTGAGCCTACCACTCACCCTCCTATGGTAGAGGTACACTCTCTTTTAGATTTCAACGCAAGTGACATCCCTCATGGTAAGCCTCCTGATCAATGTTTAGATGAGTTTGATAATTTTATTATGAAACAAAATCATTTTAATGAGAGGATACAAAGTCAGTTGCATGATAATTCCCTTGCTATCAAAAGTTTGCTTGATGTTCTAGGTAGAACAGTTAATGATGTTCAATGTCTTGTGAAGCATTTTCATATGGTTAAAACTCAGCTTGACCAAATTTCTAATGTGCAAAAAGATTTGCTTGCTAACAATGCCAAACAAGATAATTTGCAGGCTTTTGGGATTAAGACCCGAGGAGGAACTAGCACTCAAGATCCTCTCTATCCAGAGGGGCATCCGAAGAGAATCGAGCAAGATTCTCAAATGCAGGAAGAAGAAATTGTTGGCTCTCCAAAGAAGAAGAAGAAACATAAGGAGGCTGACAATTCTAATGATCCTATTGCAGATGAAGAGCCAGCTGTTGATCCAAATAGTGTATCTATCTCCGATGCTGAGACTGAAGACGGTGCTGAACCTGAAGGTAAGGATAATGAGAAGAATGATCCGCCTGAAGTTCGAGAAGAAGAAGCACCTGACAAACGTAAGAGGTACACTAAAGAAGACTTCATCGCAAGAAAACATGGGAAGGAAAGAGAACCATGGGTGCAGAAACCCATGCCCTTTCCAGGTAAGTCCATCAAATCCAAAGAAGAAGAGCATTACAATAAGTTTTGTGAGTGGATTAAACCTCTTTTTCTTCAAATTCCTTTGACTGAAGCTATTAAGTTACCTCCTTATTCAAAATATATGAAAGATATTGTCACTAATAAAAGAAAGGTTCCTAATGAAGCAATATCTACTATGCTTGCTAACTACTCTTTCAGTGGCAAGATTCCTGAGAAGCTCGGTGATCCAGGTATACCCACCATTCCTTGCTCCATAATGAATAATTATGTCAAAACTGCTTTATGTGATCTTGGAGCGGGAGTGAGTGTTATGCCTCTCTCTCTTTACGAGAGGCTTTGTTTAGAGAAACTAATTCCTACAAATATCTCCCTTCAGATGGCTGACAAGTCAACCGCCGTCCCGATAGGTATTTGTGAGGATGTTCCCGTAGAAGTTGCTAATTGTTTGATTCTTACTGATTTTGTTGTGCTTGACATGCCCGAGGATGGAAGCATGTCCATTATTCTTAGTAGACCTTTTCTTAACACCGCAGGTGCTATTATTGATTGCAATAAAGGGAAGGTTACCTTCCATGTGAATGATAAAGAACACACGGTATATTTTCCAAAGAAGATCGACGGGAGGCATGGCCTCAACTCTATAGAAAATATCGAGACCGTGAAGATTGGAGAATGGGATTGTCCACTACATGTGCCTCACAAATACAAAACTATCATGGTGGGGACAATGTTCATCAAGGTAAAGGTTCAGTGATTACTTCGTGAGAGGTGGGACTTTTTGCTCTATATATCGCCTGTTTGTTGGTAAGACTTGATCAACCTTACTAGTAAACATGTTTTATATAGATAAAAAGTTGAGCTTGTTATGTTTTCATTTGCTTTTAGTTATTGTCCTACTTGTTGTACCAAGTATTTATGTTTTGAAGCTTCACAATACTACTCACTACTTCAAGTTTTCAGAGAGTTTCGCAGCTTTTTGAACTTCGAAAAAATTTCAACAGTGAAGTTTTCAGAAAAATTCCAGAAAAATTTAAATAAAAATTTCCACGTCGGGAGAGACACAGAGGGACCTGGGGCCAGCCAGGGGGACCCACCAGTGGCCCAGGCGGCCAACTGGCGCTGCCCAGCCCCTGGCCGCGCCCACAGGGCGCCTGGGGCCCACATGGCCCCCCTCCAGGTATGTCTTCTTCCTCCCTCTCTCTTTTTCTCCAAAAACGCGAGTTTTGCACTTGTTCTTGTGTTCTTGTTGTTCTTGGAGGCGATTCTTCGATCTCTCTCTACAGCCCATCATTTGAGCTGAGATTTTGAACAAATACTCCCTGGTATGTGACTCCTCCACCCCTCCAATTAGATTTTTGATTGGTGGCTTCATTTGTGAGTATTTAGTAGTTCTTGGTGCTATATAGATGAGCTTGCATGCATGTGTAGAAAGTTATTTTCCAAGTTTTGATGCAAGTTTATGCCTTGGGCAAGTGAGTTGAGTAGTTTGCCTTAACTCACCTTGTTTTAATCCTCGTTTTTGTAAATTGCCAAAAAATTCAGAAATGAGTTTGTTAGGAAGGGCAAAAGGGTGGCTTGAGAAGAGGAGGCATGCACACTCCGATCGAGTTACTAGAGCTGCAGCTTCACCCTCGACTGCTAGGGTGAGCTATAATGAAGATCATGTGCCCCTGGAGTTGTTGGAAGACACAAGTCCAGCACGTGCAATGACGTTTCCATGTGATGAATTCCTTGAAGCTGCGGGAATCAAGGATGAGTTTTATAGTCTTTGTGCTAATGCAGGTTTGACACGGCTCGTCACGTGCCGTGTTACTCAATATCAAAAACTCACCTCCAGTTTCATTAACAGTTTTAGATATAATCCTGATTCAGGTGCTATTGAGTTTAAATTTACAATGATCTTATCACCATGACTTTGGGAAGGTTTTGTGAAATAATAGGTGTGCCAAACGTTGGGAGGACGGCTAGGATGGCCACTCAGCCCTCCGAGCTGAAAACCGTCATCAACTCTCTCTGCAGCATGGGTACGAGGGATATTCATCGGTCGAAGATCTCCAGCATCTTATTTCCTCACCTCAGGTATTTTGCATATTATGTTGCTAGAGGGGTGTTAGCTCGTGACAACACGAGCAGCATTTCTGCTCCGGATATTGCTATCCTGGCAGCAGCCCTCTCAGGGAGGTCTGATTATAATCTGGGTGTCTTAATTGCTCGACGCCTTGCTATGAACGGTAACAAGGGGGACTTATATGGTGGCATTTATGCCACACTTATCTTAGAACATCTTGGAGGCACCCCACACCCTGATGATAATCCTTTTACTTATTTAAGCTTTGATCTTGCTGCTATGAAAAGGCATAAGTTTGTTACCATGGCTTCTGAGCTGGATAATCTTGTTTATATCTTGCGTTTCGGAACTACCGCGGAACGCGAGATCCGTCTACCTGCACCTCTTTTGTTTGATTTTTCTCGCAGGAACGGATGGTCCTTTGATGTTGTCCAGTTCGATGAGTTCATGGTCCAGTATCAGTTTCATAACCCCATGGAGGGGGTTGTGCCCGACGAGGAGGAGCACGGTGAGTTACCACCTTTCCAGGGAGATACCACCACCGAGTTTGGTGAAGGGTCTTCCTCTGCTTGGCGTACGGACTCTTCCTCGTGGGAGACTCCGAGGAGTTCGGTATACGCGCCAGCATCCTTCTACGACCCTTGGTCTCACGACCATACCCCCGGAGCAGGAGGCTCCTGGGGGCAGTAGCTGCTACCAACTTAGGCCAAAAGCCTAAGCTTGGGGGAGTACGTGCCCCTCTCACTTTTCCATTGTATTATCCGTTTTGTTCGCTTTGATCTTTTCGAAGTTTTTGCCCGTTCTTCTTTATTTCCCTCTTTGCAAAAACAACAAAAAGATTTTCTTTTTCTTTTGCTTTCGTTCAACCTTTAAAATAATCCAAAAAGATTACCTTTTCTCTTTAGTTTGCTTTGTTTTCAGAGTTCAGCTCGAGTCCGTGAAGGCATTTAATTATATTTCCTACGTTCGATCGCACAAGTGACAGGCAGTAATGATGAAGATCGACTGAAGGGAAGCAACAAGGAAGACCGGTATGAACTCTTCTTGTTTCTACTTTTGTACATATGCCTGTACTTATGATCTAGAGACCAGCTTGTAGCGACATAGTGCTATGTTTACAATGCTCCTCCAGTGGTTCATGCTTTCCTTGTGGCTAGTCTCGAATAACTAGAGTATATAATGTGTTATTGAAATGATCTACATGCATTGCATTGTTCATAATTCGCTATACTAAGGTGGTATTTCCCTTTAGAGAATTTTTGGATTGACTTGGCGCATGTTTACACATGTTTAAGACTAAAAAGTCTGCTCTGCCTTGATGATCTTTGAGTTTTAGAATAGTTATATCACTTTCATGCCCGATTCAATGTTGCTTTGTCGCTCTGCATGATTATGACAGTTATTGCTCTCTAATTGGTCGCTTCCCAGTCTTTTGCTAAACCCCCACCTGTACTAAGCGGACTGACTGCTTGTGCATCCAAAATCCTTAAAACTTGTTATGCCATATGAGTCCACCATACCTTCCTATACATGGTATTTACCTGCCATTCCTAACGAAGACTTTCATGTACCACCTCGAAATTAATCAAAGCATTTCTCTTTTTGTGCCTATGTTTTAGCTCATGAGGAAGTAGTAGTTAATTCATGATATTTTTTAAGTTGGACAAGTTTCACCCCTGGATTGCATGTCGAGCAAACCCTTAATACGAGAAGGAACTGGCATAGAGTGTGCCCGGCTCAAAAAGATAATATAACAAACAAACCCTCTTTCACGCTTTGTTCATGAGAAATCAGGAAACTTTGGCAGTGATAAACAAAGGAGATTAAGAGGATGTGATCGTCCTCATGCGGGAGCCGTTCCTCGAGACTTGTCCAGCTCAAGAAGTGATTGAGTTATATGCTAGCATTCGTTGACGAAATATGCACCTCTAAAAAAAGGTTTTTTTTACCTCTGTTTTTAAAACCAAGAGCTCTGGTACATGTTTAGTTTTTGTTTCCGACCACGGGTTTTCAACCTTGCCAACAAAAGCCACGGTTCGAGAGTCTCCACCTTCTTTCTTCAAAGCACTAACTAGAGAGCATAATTGTCATTCTGAGTGTGATATGCATTGTCCCAAAGTATTACATTGTCTTCTGCATGCTTGTGATATGATTTATTCTGAAATTCTTAGTTCTAGTCTCCTTTAAAACTCTGGAAGAGTTTCTGCATTTATGTTTTGCTTCACTCATGGAGGCTAGCGAGATACCACCCTAATATGCTCAAGCTATGTGCAATGTAATCTTGTCTTGATTTTCAGTAATATATTATTTACTTTTAAGTATTTGTGACTGGTCACTTGAAAGAAGGATTGCTCCTTGCATTGTCCTCATAGTACTGTTTCAATACTTGCTAGACTCTTTTCGTAGTACATGCTTATATACATCTAATGAAGCAAAAGAGTTTGTCAAAGTTTTCTTTGTCGCGTCCAGTTCGTTGAACTGAATTGCTTGAGGACAAGCAATATGCTAAGCTTGGGGGAGTTGATACGTCTCAAACGTATCTACTTTTCCAAACACTTTTGATGTTGTTTTGACCTCATTCTTGCATGATTTGAACTAAACTAACCCGGACTGACGCTGTTTTCAGCAGAGCTACATGTATGGTTTTATTGTGTGCAGGAAAACGGATTTTTAGGTATCTCAGAAAAATCCACGAAAAATCACAGAAAATCCACGCACCCGAAGGAACCAGGAGCCAGAAGGGGGACCAGAGGGGGACCAGGGGGGCCCAGGCGCCCTGGTGGCGCGGCCCAGCCCCTGGCCGTGCCGGGGGGGTTGCCTGGGTGGGCCCCACGCCCCCTAATGCCCTACTTTGACTCGTATTTTTACCCGTGACGAGAAAACCCCAGATCAGAAGTTCCTTTCGCAGTTTTCGTCGCGGAGCCGCCGCCACCCTCTCTTCTTCTTCGGGAGGGCTAATCTGGAGGCTGAATTGGCCTCCGGAGAGGGGAGATCGTCGCCATCGTCATCATCATCACCACTTCATCATCCCTCCATGACTTCTCCTTCCATGTGTGAGTAATCCCCTGCTGTAGGCGAAGGGGGTGGTAGGGATTGGATGAGTTAGATCATGTAATAGTTTGTCAGATCGTTGGGGGCATGTTGCCTATCATCTACTATGGTGTTTATCATCTTTGCTTCAACTTGTTATTCTTAATGCTTGACACTTAGGGCCCGAGTGCCATGATTTCAGATCTGAACCATATGTGTTTGCATGAATATATTTGTGTTCTTGATCCTATCTATGAGTTGTTTGCACCTGTTACGGTTCGGAACCGGCGATCCCAAAAGTGACAGCTTGGGACACCAAAGGGGATGGTCCGTAGTTTGAGGATTACATGTATCCATTGAGTTCATTGCTTTGTTCCGGTGCTCTTTGACAGGAGCACCTTAATCTCCATAAGTTCCTTTTGGCCCCGTTTGTAGCGGGATGGTAGGACAAAAGATGTTGTGCAAGTTCTTATTGCAAGCACGCACAACTACCTACGGGATACATGCCTAATGTTTGATATTTGCCTAGATGATCATTACTTTTCCGTGTGCTGTGCCCCAAGTTAGAATCATGATATATCTCATCCATGCAGCGCCCAACCATCCATCTCCCTAGCCTACAGTGTTTTAAATCCTGCTAGTCACTAGTTGCTACTTTCGCCATTTACCTTTACTATTTACTTTTGCTGTTTACTTTTACTATCACTATCATCACTATCATATCACTGTTACCATTTATCTTTTGTTGCAAGTAAGTATATTTCAGGTGCGGTTGAATTGACAACTCAACTGTCAAAGCTTATAAATACTCTTTGGCTCCCCGTGTGTCGAATCAATAAATTGGGATATTCTTACCCGCGAAGACTATCTCGATCCCTTACGGTTGAGGGTTATCACTAATCATCCACCTTGAGATATCTATCCAGAACATCTCGCTTGTATTAAGTTGCGAGTCCCACCCATAGTGTAAACTCAAAGCAACAGACAACTGCATTAAAAGAACTTTGCGTAAAGTAAACAATCCTTGCACCCGCGAGTACAAGCACCGTTGTTTTCCCCCTTGTGGCAACAGCACATCCCCTAGACTCATGTTTCTGTCACTCAAACTAGTCATCGAGGGGCATGAACCCACAATCAAGCATAACGTTCCCTCTTGGAGTCACTACCTACTACTTGGCCAAAGCAATAAATAGCAACGGAGAACATGCAAGAATTACTTACGAACATAAATATAAAAGAGGTAAATCAAATATATTACTCAAACACAATCTGAACATAATCTCACAATCCATCGGATCCCAGCAAACTCATCATAGCAACAGCATAAGGATTACATATGTGCCTCGATCATGTAGGGCAGCTCACGAGGTCTAATTAGTGAAGCACAAGAAGGGGAGGAGAACATCACATAGCTACTGGTCATGGACCCATGGTCCAAGGGAGACTACTCACAACTCATCCGGGAGGCGTCCATGGTGGTGGAGAAGCTCCCGGTGCTGATCCTCCCCTCCGGCAGGGTGCCGGGAAGAGTTCTCCTGGTGCTCCCGATCTTGGAAGCGTGGCGGCGGTGGAATAGAGATGAGATCGCGAAAAAGGGTTCCGTCCTCGAGGGTTTCGGGACGCGTGTTAAATATATGCCAAAGGGGGGCATCAGCGGAGACCAGGGGGGCCAGGCCCCCCCGGCGCGGCCAGGAGGGGGGCCGCGCCACCAGGGCGCCTGGAGCCCTGGTGGCCCCCCTCCGGCCCTACTTCGGTCGTGTGGAAGCTTCCGAAACGCTGATTTTTTATATAATTGTTCCGGGATTTTTCTGGCAGTTTACATGATGGGAAAGCCTGAAATACAAAAACAGCAGAAAACAGAAACTGGCACTGGGGTGCACTGAGTTAATAGGTTAGTCCAAATATGATCAAAAGTGTATGGAAGTGCATAAATATCATAGCAATATCACACAAAAGAGGCATGGAGCAAGCAGAAATTATAGATACGTTTTGGACGTATCAGATGCTCATATTGGTTCCTACATATTCTACGAAGATCTTTATCGGTCAAACCGCATAACAACATTCGTTGTTCCTTTTGTCATCGGTATGTTACTTGCCCGAGATTCGATCGTCGGTATCTCTATACCTAGTTCAATCTCGTTACCGGCAAGTCTCTTTACTCGTTCCATAATACATCATCTCGTGACTAACTCATTAGTCATTTGCTTGCAAGGCTTATTATGATGTGCATTACCGAGAGGGCCCAGAGATACCTCTCCGACACTCGGAGTGACAAATCCTAGTCTTGATCTATGCCAACACCACGAATACTTTCGGAGACACCTGTAGAGCATCTTTATGATCACCCAGTTACGTTGAGACGTTTGATAGCACACAAGGTGTTCCTACGGTATTCGGGAGTTGCATAATCTCATAGTCATAGGAACATGTATAAGTCATGAAGAAAGCAATAGCAGTAAAACTAAACAATCATAGTGCTAAGCTAACGGATGGGTCTAGTCCATCACATCATTCTCCTAATGATGTGATCCCGTTGATCAAATGACAACTCATGTCTATGGCTAGGAAACATAGCCATCTTTGACCAATGAGCTAGTCTAGTAGAGGCATACTAGGGACATACTGTTTTGTCTATGTATTCACACATGTATCAATTTTCCGGTTAATACAATTCTAGCATGAATAACATCTTTATTATTGCCTCTAGGGCATATTTCCTTCAGTCTCCCACTTGAACTAGAGTCAATAATCTAGCTCACATCGCCATGTGATTTAATACCGATAGTTCACATCGTTATGTGAATAATACCCATAGTTCACATCGCCATGTGACCAACACCCAAAGGGTTTACTAGAGTCAATAATCTAGTTCACATCGCTATGTGCTTAATACCCAAGAGTAATAAGGTGTGATCATGTTTTGCTTGTGAGAGAAGTTTAGTCAACGGGTCTGTTACATACAAATCCGTATGTATTTCGCAAATTTCTATGTCTACAATGCTCTGTATGGAGCTACTCTAGCTAATTGCTCCCACTTCCAATATGCATCCAGATTGATACTTAGAGTCATCTGGATTAGTGTAAAGCTTGCATCGGCGTAACTCTTTACGACGAACTCTTTATCACCTCCATAATCGAGAAAACATTTCCTTAGTCATCCAGTAACTAAGGATAAATTTTGACCGCTGTCCAGTGATCTACTCCTGGATCACTTTTGTACCTCCTTGCCAAACTCATGGTAAGGTACACAACATGTTTGGTACACAGCATGGCATACTTTATAGAACCTATGGCTGAGGCATAGGGAATGACCTTCATTCTTTCTCTATCTTCTGCCGAGGTCGGGCTTTGAGTCTTACTCAACTTCATACCTTATAACTTGGGCAAGAACTCCTTCTTTGACTGATCCATTTTGAACTACTTCAAAATCTTATCAAGGTATGTACTCATCGAAATTCTTATCAAACGTCTTGATCTATCTCTATAGATCTTGATGTCCAATATGTAAGCAGCTTCACCAAGGTCTTTCTTTGAAAAACTCCTTTCAAACACTCCTTTATGCTTTCCAGAAAATTCTACATCATTTTCGATCAACAATATGTCATTCACATATACTTATCAAAAATGTTGTAGTGCTCCCACTCACTTTCTTGTAAATACAGGCTTCACCGCAAGTCTGTATAAAACTATATGCTTTGATCAACTTATCAAAGCGTATATTCCAACGCTGAGATGCTTGCACCAGTCCATATATGGATCGCTGGAGCTTGCATACTTTGTTAGCACCTTCTGGATTGACAAAACCTTCTGGTTGCATCATATACAACTCTTCTTTGAGATATCCATTTAGGAATGCAGTTTTGACATCCATTTGCCAGATTTCATAATCATAAAATGCGGCAATTGCTAACATGATTCGGACAGACTTAAGCATCGCTATAGGTGAGAAAGTCTCATCGTAGTCAACTCCTTGAACTTGTCGAAACCCTTTCGCAACAAGTCGAGCTTTGTAAACAGTAACATTACCGTCTGCGTCGGTCTTCCTCTTGAAAATCCATTTATTTTCGATGGCTTGCCGATCATCGAGCAAGTCAACCAAAGTCCATACTTTGTTCTCATACATGGATCACATCTCATATTTCATGGCCTCAAGCCATTTTGCGGAATCTGGGATCATCATCGCTTCCTTATAGTTTGTAGGTTCATCATGGTCTAGTAACATGACTTCCAGAACTGGGTTGTCGTACCACTCTAGTGCGGAACGTACTCAGGTTGATCTACGATGTTCAGCAGAAACTTGATCTGAAGCTTCATGATCATCATCATTAGCTTCCTCACTAATTGGTGTAGGAATCACTAGAACTAGTTTCTGTGATGTTCCACTTTCCAATTCGGGAGAAGGTACAATTACCTCATCAAGTTCTACTTTCCTCCCACTCACTTCTTTCGGCAGAAACTCCTTCTCTAGAAAGGATCCATCTTTAGCAACGAATATCTTGCCTTCGGATCTGTGATAGAAGGTGTACCCAACAGTCTCTTTTGGGTATCCTATGAAGACATATTTCTCTGACTTGGGTTCGAGCTTAGCAGGTTGAAGCTTTTTTACATAAGCATCGCAGCCCCAAACTTTAAGAAACGACAACTTTGGTTTCTTGCCAAACCATAGTTCATAAGGTGTCGTCTTAACGGATTTAGATGGTACCCTATTCAATGTGAATGCAGCTGTCTTTAATGCATAACCCAAAACTATAGCGGTAAATCGGTAAGAGACATCATAGATCGCACCATATCTAATAAAGTACGGTTACGACGTTCGGACACACCATTACGTTGTAGTGTTCCGGGTGGCGTGAGTTGTGAAACTATTCCACATTGTTTCAAATGAAGACCACACTCGTAACTCAAATATTCACCTCCACGATTAGATCGTAGAAACTTTATTTTCTTGTTACGATGATTCTCTACTTCACTCTAAAATTCTTTGAACTTTTCAAATGTTTCATACTTGTGCTTCATCAAGTAGATATACCCATATCTGCTCAAATCATCAGTGAAGGTCAGAAAATAACGATACTTGCCACGAGCTTCAACACTTATCGGTCCATATACATCAGTATGTATGATTTCCAACAAATCTGTTGCTCGCTCCATTGTTCCGGAGAACGGAGTTTTAGTCATCTTGCCCATGAGGCATGGTTCGCAAGCACCAAGTGATTCATAATCAAGTGATTCCAAAAGTCCATCACTATGGAGTTTCTTCATGCGCTTTACACCAATATGACCTAAACGCCAGTGCCACAAATAAGTTGCACTATCATTATTAACCTTGCATATTTTGGCTTCAATATTATGAATATGTGTATCACTACGATCGAGATCCAACAAACTATTTTCATTGGGTGTATGACCATCGAAGGCTTTATTCATGTAAACAGAATAACAATTATTCTATGACTTTAAATGAATAACCGTATTGCAACAAACATGATTAAATCATATTCATGCTTAACGCAAATGCCAAATAACATTTATTTAGGTTCTACACTAATCCCGAAAGTATAGGGAGTGTGCGATGATGATCATATAAATCTTGGAACCACTTCCAACACACATCATCACTTCACCTTTAACTAGTCTCTGTTCATTCTGCAACTCTTGTTTCGAGTTACTAACTTTAGCAACTGAACCGGTATCAAATACCCAAGGGTTGAGTTTAGCTTTGGGTTTCTTCACGGGAGTGACAACTTGCTTGTCATTCTTCTTGAAGTTCCCCTTCTATCCCTTTTAGGGATGGCAATTTTATCCATGGATCCGGATACCCATGGATACCCGATCCGAATGGGCAAGGGTATGGATCGCATTTCTGCCCATGGGTCCATGGATATGGTTATCCACGAACAGTTAGGTTGGGCACGGTTATAATTTGTGCTCCATGGATATCCAATGGATACCCATATGAGCCCATATGCCAGTGATAGTAGACTAACCAAACACCAAGTAGCCCATATAATCAACCACTGGTATGTCACACCATTATAGTACTTGTTGCTTACTTATGCTTGTAGCTTATGTTCCATTTGTGAATGAATGATGATGAATTAATTTGATCTTTGGGAAAGATGCAAGCTGATTTTTCTATGCCCATGGAGCTCCACGGGTTTCTGGGTATCCAGTGGGTTTGGGCATGGGCACAAGTTTTGCCCATGGATACCTTGGTGGATGGGCACATGGTCCGTAGATGGGTCATGGGTTGGATTTGAACCAGCTCCACCCGCCCCAAACCCGACCCATTGCCATCCCTAATCCCTTTGCCCTTTACTTGAAATAAGTGGTCTTGTTAACCATCAACACTTGATGTTGTTTCTTGATTTCTACCTTCGCCGATTACAGCATCGCGAAGAGCTCGGGAATTACTTTTGTCTTCCCTTGCACATTATAGTTCATCACGAAGTTCTACTAACTTGGTGATAGTGTCTAGAGAACTTTGTAAATTACTATCTTATCTGGAAGATTAACTCCCACTTGATTCAAGCAATTGTAGTACCCAGACAATCTGAGCATATGCTCACTGGTTGAGCTATTCTCCTCCATCTTGTAGGCAAAGTACTGTCAGAGGTCTCATACCTCTCGACACGGGCATGAGTATGAAATACTAATTTCAACTCTTGGAACATCTTATATGCTTCGTGGTGTTCAAAATAGTTTTGAAGTCCCGATTCTAAGCTTTAAAGTATGGTGCACTAAACTATCAAGTAGTTATCATACTGAGCTTTTGTCAAAACGTTCATAACGTCTATATCTGCTCCTGCAATAGGTCTGTCACCTAGCGGTGCATCCAGGACATAATACTTCTGTGCAGCAATGAGGATAATCCTCAGATCACGGACCTAGTCCGCATCATTGCTACTAACATCTTTCAACTTAGTTTTTCTCTAGGAACATATAAACAATAAACAGGGAGCAACATCGCGAGCTATTGATCTACAACATAGATATGCTAATACTACCAGGACTAAGTTCATGATAAATTAAAGTTCAATTTAATCATATTACTTAAGAACTCCCACTTAGATAGACATCCCTCCGGTCATCTAAATGATCACGTGATCCAAATTAACTAAACCATGTCCGATCATCACGTGAGATGGAGTAGTTTCAATGGTGAACATCTTATGTTGATCATATCTACTATATGATTCACGCTCGACCTTTCGGTCTCCAGTGTTCCGAGGCCATATCTGCATATGCTAGGCTCGTCAAGTTTAACCCGAGTATTCTGCGTGTGCAAAACTGGCTTACACCCATTGTATTTGAAAGTAGAGCTTATCACACCCGATCATCACGTGGTGTCTCGGCACGACGAACTTTCGCAACGGTGCATACTCAGGGAGAACACTTGTACCTTGAAATTTTGTAAGGGATCATCTTATAATGCTACCGTCGTACTAAGCAAAATAAGAAGCATAATAAGATAAACATCACATGCAAATCAAAATATGTGACATGATATGGCCATCATCATCTTGTGCTTTTGATCTCCATCTCCAAAGCACCGTCATGATCACCTTCGTCACCGGCGCGACACCTTGATCTCCATCGTAGCATCGTTGTCGTCTCGCCAACTATTGCTTCTACGACTATCGCTACCGCTTAGTGATAAAGTAAAGCAATTACATGGCGATTGCATTTCATACAATAAAGCGACAACCATATGGCTCCTGCCAGTTGCCGATAACTTTACAAAACATGATCATCTCATACAAAAACGTATAACTCATCATGTCTTGACCATATCACATCACAACATGCCCTGCAAAAACAAGTTAGACGTCCTCTACTTTGTTGTTCAAGTTTTACGTGGCTGCTACGGGCTTAGCAAGAACCGTTCTTACCTACGCATACAAAAACCACAACGATGTTTCGTCAAGTATGTGCTGTTTTAACCTTCACAAGGACCGGGCGTAGCCACACTTGATTCAGCTAAAGTGAGAGAGACAGACACCCGCCAGTCACCTTTAAGCAACGAGTGCTCATAACGGTGAAACCAGTCTCGCGTAAGCGTACGCGTAATGTCGGTCCGGGCCGCTTCATCTCACAATACCGCCGAAGCAAAATATGACATGCTGGTAAGCAGTATGACTAGTATCGCCCACAACTCATTGTGTTCTACTCGTGCATATTATCTACGCATAGACCTGGCTAATGATGCCACTGTTGGGGAACGTAGTATTTTCAAAATTTTCCTACGATCACGCAAGATCTATCTACTAGATGCATAGCAACGAGGGGGGGGGAGTGTGTCTACGTACCCTCGTAGACCGGGAGCGGAAGCGTCTAGTGACGCGGTTGATGTAGTCGAACTTCTTCGCGATCCAACCGATCAAGTACCGAACGTACGGCACCTCCGCGTTCAGCACACGTTCAGCTTGATGACGTCCCACGAGCTCTTGATCCAGTTGAGCTTCACGGGAGAGTTTCGTCAGCACGACGGTGTGGTGACGGATATGATGAAGTTACCGGCGCAGGGCTTCTCCTAAGCACTGCAACGGTATAACCGAGGTGTGTTTCTGTGGAGGGGAGCACCGCACACGGTTGGGAGAGATCAACTGATCAACTTGTGTGTCCTAGGGTGCCCCCTGCCCCCGTATATAAAGGAGCAAGGGGAGGGGCCGGCCAGCCCTTCTATGGCGCGCCAGGGAGGCAATCCTACTAGGAATAGGATTGCAATCCTATTCCTAGTAGGAGTCCACCAAGAAGGAAGAGGGGGAAAGGAAGGAGAGGGAGAGGTGGCGCCCCCCAATCCTAGTCCAACTAGGATTCCCTGGTGGGGCGCCGGCCAGCCTCTATGGGCTGCCTCTCTTCTTTCCTCAAGGCCCACTATGGACCATCACCCTCGTGGGGGGTTCCGGTAACCCCCTCTGGCAATCCGGTTAAATCCGAAACTTTTCCGGAACACTTCCGGTGTCCGAATATAGTCGTCCAATATATCAATCTTTATGTCTCGGACATTCCGTGACTCCTCTTCATGTCCGTGATCTCATCTGGGACACCGAACTACCTTCGGTACATCAAAACTCATAAACTCATAATACCGATCGTCATCAAACGTTAAGCGTGCGGACCCTACGGGTTTGAGAACTATGTAGACATGACCGAGACTCATCTCCGGTCAATAACCAATAGCGGAACCTGGATGCTCATATTGGTTCCTACATATTCTACGAAGATCTTTATCGGTCAAACCGCATAACAACATACGTTGTTCCTTTTGTCATCGGTATGTTACTTGCCCGAGATTCGATCCTCGGTATCTCTATACCTAGTTCAATCTCGTTATCGGCAAGTCTCTTTACTCGTTCCGTAATACATCATCTCGTGACTAACTCATTAGTCATTTGCTTGCAAGGCGTATTATGATGTGCATTACCGAGAGGGCCCAGAGATACCTCTCCGGCACTCGAAGTGACAAATCCTAGTCTTGATCTATGCCAACACCACGAATACTTTTGGAGACACCTGTAGAGCATCTTTATGATCACCCAGTTACGTTGTGACGTTTGATAGCACACAAGGTGTTCCTACGGTATTCGGGAGTTGCATAATCTCATAGTCATAGGAACATGTATAAGTCATGAAGAAAGCAATAGCAGCAAAACTAAATGATCATAGTGCTAAGCTAACGGATGGGTCTAGTCCATCACATCATTCTCCTAATGATGTGATCCCGTTGATCAAATGACAACTCATGTCTATGGCTAGGAAACATAGCCATCTTTGACCAATGAGCTAGTCTAGTAGAGGCATACTAGGGACATACTGTTTTGTCTATGTATTCACACATGTATCAAGTTTCCGGTTAATACAATTCTAGCATGAATAAAAGAAATTTATCATGATATAAGGAAATACAAATAACATCTTTATTATTGCCTCTAGGGCATATTTCCTTCAGTCTTCACATAGTTACATAATTATTCAACTACTCATTGATCTTCACTTATATCTTTCGGAGTAGTTTGATTTTGCTCTAGTGCTTCACTTATATCTGTTAGAGCACGGCGGTGGTTTTATTTTGAAGAAATAGATGAACTCTCATGATTCACTTATATCTATTTGAGAGTCTATTAAAACAGCGTGGTAATGTGTTTAGGCTAAAAGAACTAGTCTTCACATGATATACATCCCATGTCAATGTAGTAAAAAAATCACTCCAAGTGCATTGAATAGAATGGGATGTTGGATGCTTGATAATTGTTTTGAGATATGAGGATAGTGATATTAGAGTCATGCTAGTGGAGTTATTATGAAATTGAGAAATGCTTGTGTTAAGGTTAGTGATTCCAGTAGCATGCACATATGGTGAACCGTTGTGTGACTAAGTTAGAGCATGAGGTATTTGTAGAGTGCCAACCTTTGTGTGGAGGTCGGGGGTGCGCGATGGTTAACTCCTACCAACCTCCCCCTTAGGAGCATGTGTTGATTGCTTTGTTTTGATGACTCGTAGATTTTTGCAATAAGTATATGATTTCTTATGACTAATGTTGAGTCCATGGATTATACGCACTCTCACCCTTCCACCATTGCTAGCCTCTCTTGTACCGCGCAACTTTCGCCGGTACCATACACCCACTATATATATATATATATATATATATATATATATATATATATATATATATATATATATATATATATATATATATATATATATATATATATATATATATATATATATATATATATATATATATATATATCAGCCACCATACCTACCTATCATGACATTTCCATAGCCATTCCGAGATATATTGCCATGCAACTTTCCACCGTTCCGTTCATATGACACGCATCATATTGTCATATTGCCATTGCATGATCATGTAGTTGACATCGTATTTGTGGCAAGGCCACCATGCATAATTTTTATACATGTCACTCTTGTTTCATTGCACATACCGGCACACCGCCGGAGGCATTCATATAGAGTCATACTTTGTTCTTGTAGTATCGAGTTGTAATTTCGTGTTGTAATGAAAGTGTGATGATCATCATTATTAGAGCATTGTCCCATGGGAGGAAAGCCTAAATCTATAAAGCCCCTCCGCAAAAAAAAAGGAAAAAAAGAAAGGCCAAAGAAAAAAAGGCCCAAAAAAAAGAAAAAAGAAAAGAAAAAGGGACAATTGCTACTATCTTTTTCCACACTTGTGCTTCAAAGTAGCACCATGTTCTTCATTGTAGAGAGTCTCATGTTTAGTCACTTTCATATACTAGTGGGAATTTTCGTTATAGAACTTGGCTTGTATATTCCAACGATGGGCTTCCTCAAATGCCCTAGGTCTTCGTGAGCAAGCAAGTTGGATGCAAACCCACTAGTTTCTTTTGTTGAGCTTTCATTCATATTTAGCTCTAGTGCATCCATTGCATGGCAATCCCTACTCACTCACATTGATATCTATTGATGGGCATCTCCATAGCCCGTTGATACGCCTAGTCGATGTGAGACTATCTCCCTCCTTTTTGTCTTCTCCACAACCACCTCTATTCCATCCATAGTGCTATATCCATGGCTCATGCTCATGTATTGCGTGAAAGTTGAAAGGTTTGAAAAGATAGAGTATGAAAACAAATGCTTGGTTGAAATCGAGGTTGTGCATGATATGAATATTTTTGTGTGATAACGACGGAGCATAGCCAACACTATACGATTTTGTAGGGATAACTTTCTTTAGCCATAGTATTTTGAGAAGACATGATTGCTTTGTTAGTATGCTTGAAGTATTGTTATTTCTTATGTCAATATAGACTTTTATCTTGAATCTTTCAGATCTGAACATTCATGCCACAATTAAGAGAATTACATTGAAAAACTATATTGGTTAGCATTCCACATCAAAATTCTGTTTTTATCATTTACCTACTCAAGGACGAGCAGGAATTAAGCTTGGGGATGCTAATACGTCTCCAGCGTATCTATAATTTTTTATTGTTCCATGCTATTATATTATCCTTCTAGGATGTCTTATGGGCTTTATTATTCACTTTTATATGATTTTTAGGACTAACCTATTAAACCAGAGCCCAGTGCCAGTTTCTGTTTTTCTCCTGTTTTAGGGTTTTACAGAAAATGAAAATCAAATGGAGTCCAATTGACAAGCCAATTTTTGACAATTTTTTCTGGACCAAAAGAAGCCCCCGAAGCAAACGAGTTGGGTCAGGAGAGCCACGGGCTGCCCTCGAGGGTAGGGGGCACGCCCTGGGCAGGGGGGCGCGTCCCCCTATCTCGAGGACGGCCCGTAGCTCCCCTTTACATGGCCCCGACTCCAAAAAATCCTGTAAATACTAAAACCTTCGGAAATTAACCTAGATCAGGAGTTTCGCTACCGAAAGCCTCTGTGGCCACCGAAAACCAATCTACACCCGTTCTAGCACCCTGTCGGAGGGGGGAATCCCTCTCCGGTGGCTATCTTCATCATCCCGGCGCTCTCCATGACGAGGAGGGAGTAGTCCACCCTCGGGGCTGAGGGTATGTACAATTAGCTATGTGTTTGATCTCTTTCTCTCTCTCTCGTGTTCTTGAGATGGCACGATCTTGATGTATCGCGAGCTTTGCTATTCTAGTTGGATCTTATAATGCTTCTCCCCCTCTACTCTCTTGTAATGGATTGAGTTTTCCCTTTGAAGTTATCTTACAGATTGAGTCTTTAAGGATTTCAGAACACTTGATGTATGTCTTGCACGTGTTTATCTGTGGTGACAATGGGATATCATGTGATCCACTTGATGTATGTTTTGGTGATCAACTTGCGGGTTCCGTGACCTTGGTAATCTATGCATAGGGGTTGGCACACGTTTTCGTCTTGACTTTCCGGTAGAAACTTTGGGGCACTCTTTGAAGTTCTATGTTATTACGGAATCTATGCATAGATTGAACGTTACTACGGACTCTTGAATAGATCGATCAGAAAGAATAACTTTGAGGTGGTTTCGTACCCTATCATAATATCTTCATTTGTTCTCCGCTATTAGTGACTTTGGAGTGACTCTTTGTTGCATGTTGAGGGCTAGTAATATGATCCAATTATGTTATCCTTGTTGAGAGAACTTGCACTAGTGAAAGTATGAACCCTAGGCCTTGTTTTCTATCATTGCAACACCGTTTATGCTCACGTTTACCACTTGCTACCTTGCTGTTTTTATATTTTCAGTTTACAAAAACCTATATCTACCATCCATATTGCACTTGTATCACCATCTCTTCGCCGAACTAGTGCACCTATACAATTTACCATTGTAGGGTGTGTTGGGGACACAAGAGACTCTTTGTTATTTGGTTGCAGGGTTGCTTGAGAGAGACCATCTTCATCCTACGCCTCCCACGGATTGATAAACCTTAGGTCATCCACTTGAGGGAAATTTGCTACTGTCCTACAAACCTCTGCACTTGGAGGCCCAACAACGTCTACAAGAAGAAGGGTGCGTAGTAGACATCAGTCTCTCTCAAGCAACCCTGCAACCAAATAATAAAAAGTATCGTGTGTCCCCAACACACCCAATACAATCGCAAATTGTATAGGTGCACAAGTTCGGCGAAGAGATGGTGATAAAAGTGTAATATAGATAGTAGATATTTTTTTTTGATAGTAACAATAAAAACAGCAAGGTAGCAAGTAACAAAAATGAGCACAAACGGTATTGCAATGCTTAAAAATGAGGCCTAGGGTCCATACTTTTGCTAGTGCAATCTCTCAACAATGCTAACATAGTTGGATCAGATGATTATCCCTCAAAGTGCAAGAATTACTCATGAGTTCCTATTAGCGGAGAACAAAAGATAGAAATTGTTTGTAGGGTACAAAACCACCTCAAAGCTATTCTCTCCGATCAATCTATCCTAGAGTTCGTACTAAAATAACACAAATCTATTCTTTCCGATCAATCTAACCAAGAGTTCATACTAAAATAACACCATATGACACACATCAACCAACTCTAATGTCACCTATATATTCCAATGTCACCAGAAATATCCATGAGTTGATTCTACGATATGCATCAAACAACTTCATGATCATAATATTCAATCCACACAAAGAACTACAAGGGGACCCCAAAGTTTCTATCGGAGAAAAGATAATAAAAACATGCATCAACCCCTATGCATAGATTACCCCAATGTCACCGCGGGAATCTGCAAGTTGAGTGCCATAACATACATCAAGTGAATCAATATGATACCCCATTGTCACCTCAAGTATTCATACCGCAAGACATACATCATGTGTTCTCAAATCTGAACATTCAATCTGACATGACAAAACTTCAAAGGGTAAAGATTTAATTCGTAACAACAAGAGTGGAGAGGGGAGAAACATCATATGATCCATCTATGTTAACAAAGCCCATGATATATCAAGATCGTGACATCTCAAGAACACGAGAGAGAGAGAGAGATTAAACAAATAGCTACTGGTACAAACCCTCAGCCCCGGGGGTGGACTACTCCCTCCTCACCATGGTGGCCGTCGGGATGATGAAGATGGCCACCGGTGATGATTTCCCCTCCGGCGGAGTGCCGGAAAGGGCTCTAGATTGGATCCCGTGGACTACAGAGCTTTGCACCGGCGGAACTTCTAATCTAGGTTCATCCCGCGGGGTTTCGGAATATTTGTAAATTTATAGGGTAAAGAGGGGGTGTGGGAGGCCACCGAGGTGGGCACAACCCACCTGGGCGCGCCCTGGTGGGTTGTGCCCCCCTCAAGGCACCCCCAGGTGCAGCTTTGGCCCATTGGGTGTCTTCTGGCCCATAAAAACTCTCCAAAAAGTTTCGCGGTGTTTGGACTCCGTTTGATATTGATTTCTTGTGATCTAAAAAACATGCAGAAAACTACAACTAACACTTGGCACTATGTCAATAGGTTAGTACCAAAAAATGATATAAAATGACTATAAAATGATTGTAAAACATCCAAGAATGATAATATAATAGCATGGAACAATCAAAAATTATAGATACGTTGGAGACGTATATGCAGGTTCATGTCAGACCCGGGTAATGATCATTGGCATGCACTTGAAAGGGTCATGAACTATCTAAACGGTGCAACGAGCTATGTGATTCACTATTCAGGGCACCCTGCTGTACTTGAAGGATATAGTGACTCAAACAGGATATCAGACGTTGATGAACTCTACGCCACAAGTGGATATGCATTTCTTCTTGGAGGTGGCGCAGTGTCATGGAGGTCTTGTAAACAGACCATATTGACGAGGTCAACCATCAAAGTAGAACTTACTGCTTTAGATACAACGATTGTTGAGGTAGAATGGATGCATGAGCTCTTGATGGACTTGTCGGTGGTTGAGAAACCTGTACCGGCGATCCTCATGAACTATGACAATCAAACAGTGATTGCCAAAGTGAAAATTTCTAAGTATAACGCGAAGTTATCAAGACACGTTAAAAGACGATTGAAGGCTGTCAGCAAATTGAGAAACTCTAGAGTAATTACTGTAACATATATTCAAACAGACAAAAACCTGGTTGGTCCCTTTACGAAGGGACTATCACGTAATGTGATAGAAAGTGCATCGAGGGAGATGGGTATGAGACCCGTGAGTGTTACACCATAGTGGTAACCCAAACTATGTAATCGGAGATCTCGTGAATTAGGACCTGGGGAGAACAAGATAGTGGTTTGACTGAGGAGAGTATCTAGTAAACCCTCTCTAAGTGAAGATGCATAACTCTCAAATAGTTGTAAGGCAGGTTGGCAACATGCCTTAATGTGTTTATGAACGCTATTCATAGCAAAGATGTTGTCCTACAGAGCATTCTTGAAAGAACACACATATATAAGTCCGACTGTAAACATCACAGTCTATGAGATTTAGGTGATCTCTAGTAAACTCATGAAGAGGCCAGGGAGTATGACATATATGCTCCACCAGCGGGGTAGACTACTGGCAGCCAGGTACTGGTTATGACTTTGAGTGAAGTCTGTTGGCACAAAACTTGCAATTCAAGGCATGGTCCATTGTTCAAGTTGCTAATAGATGTAGTTTAAGGCTCTAGGCGGAAGTTCAACTTAACAGTCTATGTTGAAACACTGGTATATAAACAAGTAGCAAAGATTGGCAATTCTTTAGATGGGCATTTGAGATCTGGTGGGGGGTTGTTAGAATATTGGGACCATATATGGGGCAGCCCAATAGGCAAATTCTGAAATCTCAAAGGCCCATGTGTGTGAGCAAGTGGTGGGAGTGCGAAGTTCAGTCCCACATGGAAGTTGGAGGAGTTGCACACCACATTATAAGGTGACGTGTTGTAGCACTTGTAAGTGAGTGAGAATAAGAGAGTCTCTCGCACGCTCCTCCTCCGCCACTCACTCGACTCGACTCGACATGTCGCGATCGTGGTTCATTAATTTGAGCCTCGAGCCAAGACAAATGTTGTCTTTATTTTTTTTTGTTTTGGAAAACTGAGTCTGGAGTCATGACAGACGTGTCACATCATAGTCGGTCCGGCTCGCTCTTGCAAGAGACTCGGACATGCGGCGTGGGCTTCCCACATTGCACCAGTTGGGGTTTTCCAAACCGCTATAAAAGGACATGTTGCGGACGCCGCAAACACGCCCCAAAACTGATCTAGGTTTTGCCACATCTCCTTCCTTACGCCGCCACCGTACTCTACTCTATCCCGAGCGCCGGTGTGCACCGGCGAACGGGAGAGTAGGTCTCCGGAATCACTCGCCTTTGTGATCTTATACGGGAGAGGGCGAATTAGGTTTTTGGGAAGCACCACACGCGACTGCTCGTTGTCTTCATCACGGCCAGCCTTCTGTCAAGGTCGGGAGATCTTGCTCGACATCGTCTGCAACGTCGTCTTCTGGCATCGGTCTTCACCAACGTCGTCGTCAACAACATTGCTGCACCAATGGCTACCTTATATGCAAGCAATCGGTATAACTGTAGTGTCCCAGTTCATTGGTTAAACATGTTTGCCAGTTTCATGTTTTGCGATGTTGTGATCCTACTGTTCATGTTGTTTAGTGCATCTAGTATGTTCAAGATTCAAATGTTAGTAGATGCAATCGTCATGTTTAATATTCTGGAATTAATCATAGATTATGCCTAGTTATTCAACAAACCAAAAACCTAATTGTAGGCAATTTCCTGAACTGACCATGGCTGGTTTTGCCGATGCAATGAGACCGGAAAGTTTTAAGGGTATGAACTTCAAGAAATGGCAAGTGAGATGCCAACTCTGGCTCCAGTCCATGAAAGTTTGGGACCTAATTAGTAATTAATGGTCTTCCTGAAGGTGCATCTGAGGAAGGTCAGAAAAAGCACAAGGAAGCCAATACAAATTTCAGAGGTTGTGTTCTGAGTGTCCTTGATGGGCGTCTGTGCGATGTGTATATGCACATCCAAGACACTAAGGAGCGCTGGGATGCACTAAATACTAAGTTCGGTGCAACCAATGCAGCCAGTGAGTTGTATGTCATGGAGGGCTTTCACGATTACAAGATGGTGAATAACCGTTCTGTAGTTGAGCAGGCTCATGAAATACAGTGCATCGCAAAAGAACTCGAATTCCTCAAGGTTGTGTTGCCTGACAAATTTGTGGCTGGCTATATTGTTGCCAAGTTGCCTTCTTCATGGAGGAACTTCGCCACATCTCTCAAACATAAGAGACAGGAGATATCGGTTGAAAACTTGATAGCGTCTCTTGATGTTGAGGAGAAAGCCAGGGCAAAGGACACGAGTGACAGAGGTGGTGAGGTTCAGGTTTTTGCAAAACTCACTTAACAGAGCCAAAACAGCCAATCAGTGGTTTTTGCAAAACCGTTACGCAAGATATGGTGTTTTCTGCAGAGAAATTGTATCATACTGTTTTTGACAAACCTAGCCCTCAAAGTGGTGGTTTTATGCAATTTACTCTGGTGTACTGACTGAGTCACAAACACTGGTGGTGGAACTGATAGACGCACCGGCTGTGGTGGCGTGTCCAAAATTCCATCACCCGGAGACAAACTGGGTGGTGATTGTTTCATATTCATCTCACCAACAACTGTTTTTTTTTTTTTACGGAAAAACATCCATTCTATTCATCTTCAACTTGTTCCTGGCGAATTTCCCCGACCGACTTCATCGTCAGGCTGACGTTGTTCTGAACAATATGTATCCAAACAATAGGAGGTGCGGCTCG
Source organism: Secale cereale (assembly GCA_902687465.1). Taxonomy (NCBI): domain Eukaryota; kingdom Viridiplantae; phylum Streptophyta; class Magnoliopsida; order Poales; family Poaceae; genus Secale; species Secale cereale. The sequence goes on from LR738709.1 coordinate 14,080,250, forward strand.
AGCCAGACTTGCGCAACCGAGTTTCCAAAATTCCTCTTCTTGTACTCCCTTGGTCAAAATATACAAGGCCCCGTGGTAAGCAATCCAATTAATTCAAAAAATAATATGCACAGGGCATTTGTCAATGTTGCTCTTGACCATTAATAAGATTAATAATGTGTTTCAACCAGGTCGGTTTTAACTTTTAACCCTGGCCAGCACTCACCGTCACGGAAATGTGGTACGACATGCCGCACCACCACCACCACCACCAAACGACACACCCCGGCCATCACGCCACCCACACTGCTCCTTATCGAAACCTCCTTTTCCAAATTCAAACCAAAAACCGATCAACCAGCACATCCTAACTACAATGATTTTCACCTTCACTAGCGTGCCTGGTTCTGCACTTGCAGGTTGAAGAGGAAGCAAGTTCAGAAAATTCAGAACCAACATAGTTCCAGCACGAGAAAAAAAAAACTCTGAACCATACGTACAGTTAACAGTAATCTCTTTTGTTAGCTCTACGAGTGAACCAGCACAAAAATATTCAGCTCCACACCAACGTACGTGGTACACTTCCAGCCCGCATCATCGACTCCGCCTGTCGACAGGTTCAGATAACCCGTATGCCCGTTTATGCACAAGAAGAAAAAGGACTTTACATGTTCAGCGATGAGAGTATGTGGTATGTGTATATCTATCTATATGGCTCGCAAAAAACTGCCCTGAGCAGTGTCGCTGCAGAATCCAAAACCGCGACAAAGTTGTGTAACTCAACGATGGAGCATGAGACATTAATTTGCCTTTAGACCCCCGCAAAAAAAATTGCCTTTTGACATCTTGTCTGCAGGTCTTGTGCTGCTAGGTCGTCAGTGTCGCCGCCAGCAGATCCTTGGGAGGGGCATCGTTTGGGTTCCGCCCTACAGATAGCAGGCATTTGGTTATTAGATTAGAATGCCACCAGTTGGGGTGAACCACATCGGCCACACATGACCACGCTATTTCCACACAGTGATATACCTACCTGCTTGTTGATCAGCGTCACATCAGGAATCCTCTTGTCGCTGTCGTCGTATCCTTTGCCCAAAAACTCTTCTGTGCTCGCCTCAATCACAGGATCCTCCTGCAGTGGCTCTCCTGGTACATTTTGATATCAGATCCTACTAGCTAGTTGGGAGGAATAACATAAGCCAGACATGACCATGCTATTTGCAGAGTAATATACCTAGCTGCTTGTAGTTGATCGGGGTCCTCTTGTCGTAGCTGTCGTCATATCCTTTGCCCAAGAACTGCTCCGCGCTCGCCTCAATCAAAGGTACCTGCAGATGAATACAGAGAGAGGTTCAGAAGAGACACATGTAGCAGAAGATATAGTTGATGCGCTGTGAAAAGTGGCATACATATGTCATCATTTCAGTAAGTTCCCTAGCAGTGAATATGTTGGGACCCCCAACAGTTGAGATGTGACCTACTAGCTGCTTTATGATTATAGTAACAACAGCAATCCTGAAATTGTATCCTTCACCATAGAGTTGTTTGGAGCTCACAGCAATCAAAGGTTGCTCTCCTGGGACATTGACATGTGCCTGCAGATGAATGCAGTGAAAGATTCAGAAAAGACTAAGGTAGCAAAGATACAGTTGTTGTGCTGTCAAAAGTGGCTTATGTCTGTTATCATTTTAGCAAATTCCATAGCAGTGGCTATGTTGGGATTCCACACAATGGAGATATGACCGTCGGCTCAGGCAGGGTTTCCCTTTGATAAAAATGAAAACAGGAGAGTTCAGTCACACTGATGCAAGTAACCACTAACATCAGAAAAAACAAACCCAAGATAAAACAGAGAGGGCATACAATCATCAAAAGAAGAGCTGCATCAATGGCTTCCTTGATGCAAGCATAAGTCCTCTGAGAATCCCCGCCATCAGCAAGTTTCCAGGTCTCTCTGCGGAGGAGATTCTGAAAATATCGGGTGGCACCGTATATCCTGTGAGAAGACTGAACAGTGTACAACGAAGGTATTCATTCTCAGCTGCAAGGAACAGGTTTACATACTTTACTGAAGAAAGCCAAAACCTGTGGAACACCCTCCCTGGGACCATCAGTGTCAGGATTGAAACAGAGAGGGCATACAATCATCAGAAGAAGAGCAGCATCAATGGCTTCCTTGATGCAAACATAAGTTCTCTGAGAATTCCCGCCATCAGCAAGCTTCCAGGTCTCTCTGTGGAGGTGATTCTGAAAACATCCGGCGGCACCGTATATCCTGTGAGAAGACTGAACAGTGTACAACGAAGGTATTCATTTTCAGCAGCAAGGAACAGGTTTACATACTTTACTGAAGCAAGCCAAAACCCATGTAACGCCCTCGCTGGGACGATCAGTGTCAGGAATGAAGTCCATCCTTGGTCCAGTCCAATTGAAAGGCCTCACAATCGTGAATTCAAAATCATTTTCCAAATCTTCAGCTAGTGGAAACTCAAAACATCCACCGTTAGGAGAAGAAATTAAGTGTTAGTAATGGCAACATAGACACAACTTACTCCACTCACAGAAAATAAGCCGCGTCACACAGGAGTAGGATCGCCTCTGTTTCACAATTGGACCAAAGATGTAGGGTGACTCGTCAACTTTCAGCACAAAATATTCAGTTTCCTGTTAAAAAGGTTTGAATTGTAAAAGAGATCATTATTGTCAAAGGGGTAGCCCAAGAAAATGCCAAAAAAGGACAATCTACATAAATTAATAAATGAGCAAGCGAAACAAAACCAAATACTGAGCTGAGCTGAGCCAAGCTTAGTCTAGACTGCTCAAACTCGACAAAAGCTTGTCAAAATCTCAAAGAATGAGACTTTCAAAACGGCCGTTTCAATACCATACCTCTGTCATCAATTCAGCCAGTTGCCTAACAGTAAAATCATTGTTGGGATTTCCAGGAGTGAAGATATGAACATCCATTTGAGCAGGGTTCCCCTATGATTAAAAAAAACATGGATTTTAAGTCCCATTGACGTGGTAAAAACTTGTACAATAATACAGCACTAGTGATAAACAGAAAAACACACAATGATCAAAAGAAAAGCGTCAATGGCGTCATTGATGTACAGGACAGTGCTTTGGGACTCGACGCCATCATCAGCAAGCTTCAGGGGCTCTCTGAGAAAGAGATTCTGCAATCCATTGATAATGTATTATCCTTGGGACACTAAAGATAGCACAATGAATGCATTCATTCTCAGCAAGGAACAAGTTTACTTACCTTGCTGAAGCAAGTCAAAACCAGCAGAAAACCCACGCTGGGACAATCAACATCAGGAATGAAGTCATTCTCCATTGCTTCAGCTGGTGGAAACTCAACATACACGGTTAGAAAAACCGAAGTGTTGCTAATGAAAAAATTACAAAATTCACTCACTCACCGGATATAAACCTCTCAGTAAGTTGTTTCACACACGCGTAGGACCATCTCTGTTTCACCACATAAAATGCATATTCCTGTTTGAAAGATTGAAAGATGAGGAACACAAAATACAACGGGACCAACTAGATGTGACTAAGGACAGGTATAGTGCCAACAACCAAGAAGTGTAACTGACCATTGATATGTCTGATGCTCTATTAATCCAATAGAATGGCATCACAGGGGCCTCAAAGAACCAGGCGGAACATGTATCTTTGTTCTTGTGTCTCTCTTTATCACCATCTTTATCACTTGGAGGATCATCAACCCCACCACCCTTTTTGCGATCTTCTAGATTTCCAGAAGAATGTTTCATGTGCTTTTCATAATCATCTTCTCTACTTTTCTTGTGATTTTTATTTGACAACAGACCCACAAAATTTAACAGAGCATCATATGTGGGAATTCCTGACAATATGTATTTGCTAAACTCTGGATCAGATCGTTGACATTCTGCAGCAAATTTTTCTCTTCCTTGTCTGCACTTGCCGGAGTAATTGCTCCAATCATTGAAATGATAAGAAACATTCCTGTATAACTCACTCTTTTTGACGGGAACATCCAGTACGGCACACAGATTTCCAAGTTGAAATGTTGTGAGATTTAGCTTGAACAGAAATGGAAATCTCATTGCCTCAGAAAAAGTCACCAAATTGCGGCGCATGACTTGGACTAGTAGTCTATTAGATGCCCGTGCATGGTCTACTAGCACTTGATAGGTCTCTAACTGTCCAAGGAAACCAACAATCAATTTCTCGAAATCCATCCCAACCTCTTGATAACTTCCTTTGAAGGTAAGTCTCTCGATGTTGTATTTAGCTTCACATCCTTCTCTAACTCCAGGCAAAATAGCATCTTTAAAAACATACCAAACAATTTTTGCTAAGAAGCCGAGGTGGTACATCGAGTCAGCTGCAAATAGCAACTCAACCTCCCTATCCAAAAGTGTGGCATCTTCTATATCCGGAGGTGGAAGGATTACAATAATGAAATAGCTATATTTGATTGGCAACTCAATAATTTCATGCTGAAAACCAAGGGAGTCGGAAATTTTTAAATCCCGCACGTACTTTGTGCCTCCTTCTTCGTTTGATTTCAGCGTCAAAAGCCTCCTCAAATTGACCCCTAACGTATGATAGGATCTTGCCATTTTAGTTGCATTTTTAAAAATCTGGAATTCAAGTTTTGGGGCACCCTACAAATTATAAAATTTGTTAAAATCTACACATGCATTGTGATAAAGAGAAGATAAGTATATTCAACTTTTGCACACCCTAAAGTAATGAATATATGAGTTGGGAGTAAGTATTCGGATTGAAAACCAACATCTATTGATACTCAAAAGTATGGCCTTAGTACTAAGGCTACAATAAAACTAGTCATATGTTAACTTAATACAGTGTATGAAATTCTAAAATTTTCAATCAGCAACAAAGTCCTTAACCTAGTTACCCTATATGACTAGTTAAAAGGTAACTTAGAGAGAGAAAGGGGGCAATGAGAGATGAAAGCTCACCGCCCACGGAGGTAGCTCATGTTTAGTAGCCATTTGCGAGAGGGGAGTGGAAGCTTGTATCCAATCTTGTGTAAATTATCTGCAAATTAATTGACTGTCAGATGGAAACACACAACAACAATCAATTGATAGGCTATGCAATAGTTCACTTTATGCAAGTCTATTTCGTGTGCAGCGGTACTTCTATTTACCACACGAGCATCATTGAATTCTCTACTATTTGATGGAGAATTTTTAAAACCTTACTACATCGTCCCTGCTTTGCACATGCCGATGTAGGAAAAAGAGTGGTGAAATATGTTGCTCTGGCTTTTGGATTCAAGAAAACCCGAAAGAGAATAAACAAGAAAATAGAAGATATTTAGAAAATAAATCCAATACTCAATACAATCTAGGCTGGGCTATAGATATGGTATGAAACCAATGTTGCATTGTGAGTGCCGTAGACATTGTGCCCGGTGTTAGGCAAGCACCACATGATGCAGGAGGGCGAATTCTGAAATTCAGCAGTTTGGCATTTCGCCATAGCCAAAGTCGCCATGTGGGTAAATCCAAAATTTGTCATTAAAGTTGTAGTGGTTAACTAATTCAAAGCCGAATGGATAAAGTGGCGCCAAGCTTCTAGTTAACTAAGCTTTGCGGTAAATTCATAATTTGTCATTGAAGTTGTAGTGGTTAACTAATGCAAAGCTTCTGGTTTCAGAATAGAACATGAAAGAGCCACGTTTACTTATTTGGGGAGCTTTTGTTTGAGTGAATTATCAATGAAAGCCACATAATTTGCTCATATAGGAAGTTCCAGATAGACGCCCTCTAACTTGAATGTGCAGGCCTGATACATGATACATCCACATGGCAGAGTACATATCTATAGCGATTTTCTTTTTCTACAAGGGAACCAATTAGTGGGTGGATCAAAAGCTGTAAGACAGTGAAATTGTATGGTTTCCTATTTTTTGTTATCAGTTGGTCATTTAATTGATGACCATAGAATTACAGAAAAGGAAATTTTATCAAGTTCATGCAATTATCTGCTAATTAATTGACGGTCAGATTGGAAACACGCACCAACAATGTTGTGTGTGTGCAATTAATTGACTGTTCCCTTTACACAAGTCTATTTCCTGTGCGGCGGCGATTATATTCTGCTAATTAATGGATGGAGTGGTTTGCGGTAAATTCATAATTTGCCATTGAAGTTGTAGTGGTTAACCAATGCAAAGCTTCTGGTCTCAGAATTTGCAATTGAAAATCATTCACAGGCCAACAATGGTTCCCACATTTCTCGGACATGACGAAAAATCGCAGGAATCGATCAGTGAGCTGGCCCAAATGTTGGGGAATTCGCAGATAAATCATCACAAATAACTAATTTCCGGGCAAATCATGGAGTAACCTGTTCATGCGCAGGAACATACGGGTAGGGTTTCGATGGTTATTACCTCCAGCCGTGCCCGTGAGGCAGGCACCCGTGCTCGTGCTCGTGTTCCGAGCTTGGGGATGGCCGCGGAACGTGGAACAGGAGGAGGTCAGGAGGCGGGAGCAGGTGGCCGGTCGGACGTGGCGCCCGTCGTACGTGCCCGCGACGAGGCCGGCGGCTTGGTCGGAGACGGCCGAGCGGGGCCGTCGTGGAACTCGAGGAGGCAGGCGTTGTTGGCGCGCGCCGAGCAGGGTGGCGCGGACGGCGGACGGGGGGAGGACGCGGCCGTCCGGCGTCGGCGAGGGGCTCCGCGGCCGGCGGGGTGGTCGAGGCGGGCGGCCGCCGGCGAGGTGGCCTGGGGTTTAACGGAGGTTCTAGCCCGGCCGCGCCGGCTTGGTCGTACGGACTGGACCCGAGTCGCGTGGCGTCGGGTCGGGTCGAGTCGCGCTGGCTCGTGCGCGTGCTGCCTGCCTGGGTGGGTGGAACAGGGGAATGGGATTAGCCGCTGACAGAAGCAGATGCTCTGCTTCTCTCAGTGATGAGTTTCCAAAAAAAAAATGGATGAATGAAGCACAAGTTTAAATGAACTAGCTTGATAATTAACCCCTGCTTTTTTAAGTACTAATGAGGCACTTTGATCAAAATGCAAAAAAAAGAAGAGGAAATGCTCATTAATCTTGACACCTCGAACACTCAAACTAGTATATATTTATATTTCTTTTAGTGAAATTAGCCTGAGAAAAAAGACAAAAAAAAATGGGCACTTATATGAAATACAAGTACCAAGCTAGAAATGAGTACAAGAAATATGGAAATGCCTACATACACATGGACATCTCCAACGCGGACTCTCAAACCTTCCGCATGAGTCCGGACACACTTTTGTTCCATGAAGTTTTCATGGTAAATTACTTGGGAGTACCTAGGACCCATCTAGATGGGATATAATTTGATCTCATTCATCTGAAAAACAAAACAAAATACAAAGTAATACAACAGGCCACGTCAGCACACACGCATCTTGTAATCATATTCAATGGCTATAAAAGTGAATGAGACATAACTAAAACTCAGCTGGATGAGTTCTAGCAAAACTGAATTAGTTTCCACGTGATACTTTCTCACGTTACAGCACAAGAACTCATGGGGTGAACATAAGCATTCAAGTAATTAAGCATCTACAGTTACTTAATGGACAAATGACAGAAACAAGCTAAACATTGTGTACTAACTTAACCGCTATATATGAAACCACACAACATAGGCAATGTACTGGTACAACAGACAGAAAATCGGCATTTCACATTTCAGCATAATTAAAGGTGCCCACAAGCATAGTAGAGATGCAATATCTGAACGAGATGAATCTACTACTAGTAAGGATTTGATCAAGAAAGAGCTACGACCTAGATGATAATTAAGGCGATAGGGAAAAATTAGATTGGTTACCCATTGAAAAAGGCGTGCAACTTCTTCACATTCCGGAGGCTCATCGAATCAAAATCCTAGTCTTCGGCGCTGCAGCCGTGGGCAAGATCTCTAAAGAGATACTACTAGTTGACCAGATTTTCTGCTCTCATATAAGACGGATGAAACATAAAGGTATCATGCGTAATCCATAAAATCACCTAAAGAACAGCAGTCCATGCATAATTAACTTCAATGCAAACAGCCACAAAATTTTCTTATGTTGACAAAAAAAAAACATGATTCAGTAATGCTTTTGGAAAAGTGAGTTACCTTTGTTTTCCTTGTGGTTTTCTGGGATTATATCCCGTAGGGCCAAATAAGAACCAGCTTACATGCTGTGCATCATGTAAATTATATCCCATACTAGTTGTAGTCCATCAATAAACATACGAATAATAATGCATTTCTTAACATTTGATGGGAAACAAAAAAGAGTCAGGAAGCGTTTTTCAATATCAGGGTACACAAAAGTACATTATTAGTCCACTCCATACACGTGGCGCTGAATATCAGTTACAAAAAACAGCAGAAGGCCAAACCAGTGAAAAACAGAGAGCAACATAAATAAATAAGAACATTGTGTTTATTAACACCCAAGCATGGAACATTACATGCACCAAATATTATTTAAAAAACAAATGAAAACCAGATGATTTTGTAGCACCATGAATATATGTGAACAATACGCGAAACACCATTGTAAAAGAAATATGCAAAATAAAAGTAGCTTGGCCAAGACTTCAATTAATTTAGAAAATATAATTGATTTCAAATGTAGGGAAATTATGGATATCGCGCTAGCTTTTCTTTAACCGATCATTTTTTTTTTCATCTTGGCATTTTTTTCTTCTCAAAAAACGAAAGAATGGTCACATGAATGTTTATATATACTCCCTCTGTCCGAAAATACATATCAAAAGAATGAATGTATCTAGACGTATTTTAATTTTAGTTCTAGATACATTCATTTTTATCCTCTTCTCCGACAAGTATTTCCGGATGGAGGGAGTAGATCGTATGGACCGATGTTAAAGCCTCCTGCATCAAAAGAGTGGAATGGAAAACATGGAAGAACGGCGCGCTACTCCCGTCCATCGCCCGTCGCGCACGTCACCGGTAAACCTGCGTCGCACGTCGCCGCCGTTGTATAGAGCTGCAACGTGTAGGAATATATATATATATGAGTATAGATATCGGCTTGCCGATGGATCGAACTTGGATGAAACCAATATATAGCAAGAAGGATTTATACCTGAGGATTAATGTGAGTTTGCCAGCTGTTGGGCTGGACAGGCGAGATAGAGAAGACTTCGTCCTAACGATGGGCGATACGATCCATGGATGGATCATCGACCGATCGGATACATGCATCCATGGATCGGTGACGTGCAGGGACATCGCTTCACGAGAAACCACGGTGCGGCCTGCCGGCCGGCGGCGACGAGAACAGTACGTAGGGCGGATGCCAAGACGGCGCTGTTGGAACTTGGAACCCTAAGCCTCCGCCCCGTCCAATATTTTTGCTATGCCTTCGCTGGGCCACTTCCACTTGGGCGTACATGACGGGACCAAAAAAAAAGTGATTATTTAAAAATAATACTAGTAATTTAAAAGGGAACCTATATTTTCTCAAAATAATACTAGAAATTTGAAAACCTACACTTTTAGCTCTAACATACGCAGAATTTGTATATATCCGACAATATATTTCAATTATTCAACACCAATTTTGTGTACTCCAATCCCTCCTATCCATATAACTTGTCGTAGTTTTATTGTATTCTTTTTTTTAATATAAACTTGTACTAAAGTTGCGACAAGAGTAATATGAATAAAAAGATGAGAGGAAGTATATATATATATATATATATATATATATATATCTTAAGAATTGCATAAACTTGACCCGAACAAATTAAGAACTTTACAAAACGATTATTTTATGTGATCCCAGGTTCATATGAGGTACGATTGGAAGCCTTTGAGTTTTCACTCAAATCGTGATGAGAAATGTGTACGAAACATATGTGACATTTCAGTTTCCTTTGTACTGCTTTGACAACTGATGAATGGATCAAAAGTTTTCCTAAAAAACAAAAGGAAAGCATATGTGAAACTTGTGCAGTACACATGCCACGCTGAGGAACATGTATGAAACCTATGTGAAATCTTTCTGAATGTTGACCAACTTTTATAAATACTCTGGGTTTTGCAGCATCCTTGCGAAAAATAGTGATTCTGTTTGTGAAAGAAGAATGAAGACAGCATGAACAACCATTTAACAAACTTGTTCGAAACATTCTGATTTTCAATTGGAAAATAAACCTGATCAAAAAATGGATGAAGATGAAATAAGGTTATCCCGGTCCAAGCCCCGTCTCGGCGATGCGATGGTTGATGTTCTGGTGCGTTGGTTTCGTGGGGCCTTTGCACGACCACTTTCCGGCTGTCTACTACAATAACGTTTGCTCGATTTCGATGAGGTAGGGGCGATGACGGTGATGCGCCTTCGACTTGCTACGGGTCTTGTAGTTATCACTATATGATCTATGGATATGGATGTAATTTCAGTTTAGTCCGGTGTTCTTTATTCTTGCCATTGACAGGTGGTAAATAGATTAGAAGTTTTCCGCCAAAAAGTGAAAGTAAAAACAATTGAGTAATTTTTACTATATGATGAAAAGCCATCAATTGGTGGGACTTTTAATTAGTAAAGTGGTTCACAAATGTTGTGGTTTTATATGCCGGTTTAGCTACTTTGTAAGTCACATGTACCTCTTTTTGCTCCATATAAATGAATTTGAAAAACGAATTTGCTTGTTATCAAATGGAGGGTTATCTCCGTCTTGACCGAAGGTATCTTTCTCTATTGCAGCTACCCAAGCTATGTCATCCGATGTTGTTCACAAAGCACGAATTTCCCCATCTGCGCAGGGCTTCCGCAAGGTTCTCGGCCCTTCTTCCGGGCATTAACTCAATGGTCGTACCTGCATTCTAGGTCTAGGACTTGTTGCTTCGGATTAGTTCCCTTTAGAAGTAGTTTTCCTCTTCTTCAATCTCGAATCCCGAAGGGGAGGCTCTAGTTGCCAGATTATATTTGTGTTAGTCGATTTTCACTCGAAGGAAGCAGCCGTCGAAGGGAAGGAAGGAGCAGTTGTTGGCTCACCGGAGAAGCCTCTGGACCTATCTTAGGGTGGAGGTGACCCCGGTACCTATCTTATGGTTGAAGGAGATCCCATTATCTATCTTAAGGGTTTGGTGGGGTGGTGCAGGTTCATCAAAAAAATACTGCCATCAGGGTTAGAGGGATGGCCTGGGGTGGTGCAGGTTCACCAAAAAAAATAGTGCCATCAGGGTTAGAGGGATGGCCTAGGGTGGTGCAGGTTCACCGGAAAAAATAGTGCCATCAGGGTTAGAGGGATGTCCTAGGGCAGTGGCAGCACGGCGATGGGAGGCAGTTGAGGGGATGGGGCCGGCGAGGCGAGCACGGGAGTGCCCCGGCCGCGGGCGGCAGAGGCCGATGGTACCTTAGGCAATTTTCCAAGAAGAAGATGAAAAGGAGAGTCGAAGAAGTTGATTTGACATTCAATCTTGCGTCCGATTACAAATGTTCTCTTCTTGTTTTTCTTCTTCTTTTTATTGACGAACGAAAAGTGCCTATTGCTTGCATTTTTCTACTTCCTTTTTGCGGAGAGTTCTACAATGTTCATCTTCCGCCGGTCCTCCAAGAAGAGAAATCAGGAGGAGGATTAGCCATGGCGAAAACTGCCCCAAACTCCATGGGTGTAGTTTTGAAGAAGACGACGAAGAAATTCAAGGGTGTAGAGTAGAGGCAGCCGCGCCCATGCATGGTGTTGGTTACACTCAAAACCTCATATCCTTTTTTTGCGGGAAGAAATCCTATTATCACCAGGGCGGGGTCTGCTGACGTGGCAAGGTCAACACCTTGTTTTTTTTATCCTCCTCGTCGCCCAGGTCCCTCCCACGACGTCGAGGGCTCTCTTGTTCAGCTGTTGTGCCGCTGGAGATGACGATCACCCGAGCGCCGCGGTCATGCATGCAGCTCAAACAAGGCTGCGAAATTGCCGAAGAAGGTTCCAACGAAGAGGCCGCCCCGTTCATCCGCTCACTCCGCCATAGAACAGTGGCGGCTCCAGGAATTTGCTTCCGGGTATTCATGTGTATTCATTTTGCTAAAATCATTGTTGTTTTTCGAAAATTATCACTGTTTTGTCAAAATCAACACTGTTTTGTACTCCTTCCATTCGGAATTACTTGTCTCGGAAATGGATGTATCTAAAATTAAAATACGTCTAGATACATTCATTTCTGCGACAAGTAATTCCGAACGGAGGGAGTAAAAAAATCATGGGTATTCGTATGAAGACGCAAGAATACCCCTAGCGCCGCCCCTGCCATAGAAAGAGGTTCCCCGTCGATGCCGTTCGACGGTGCTGCTCCCACCACAAGCGAGGTGTTTGACGAAATGTTCAGATGGTATGCATCTTCGGTCATGGCAATTTTCTTTGCTTTTCTCCATTTGCGATAGCTCATGACTTGTTGTCGTTCACTATAGCGGTGGTTCGAACAATGCAACTGCCGAGTTCGTGAACTTGTTGGACGCGAACGTCGTTGACATCGATCAAGCCCCGTTCGTTACATTCGATTACAATGAAGCGGAGGGCGGCGTGGATGGTGGGGATGAAGAAGCGGAGGAGATCGATGAGGGGGCGTATGAGCGATCACAAACAAAAAGTGGAAAAAGCCAGAGATCAAATAACTACACAATCTTGGAAGATCAAATCTTGATCCGGGCACGGAGTGCGGTGTCTCTTGATGCATGTACGGGCACTTCTCAATCGACCAAGATGATGCCGGACATGGCTGTCACTTTTGCAGTACCCTCTTTTGCGTTTGTCCTACTAAACTGAAGCTTTTATTTGTGCATAAACTATGTTATGGTGTTTGAATTTGAACTTATTTGTCGGATCCGATGTCAAATTCAAGAATTTGTTGTATTCGGTTTGCGGGTCGACGCGGCGGTGTCCGAACAGACCCCGCGTAGCCGACCCATAAAAAAGCATATTCGCCGAATATCCTATTTTACGGGTTCATTATGCGGGGTCCGCGTTTGACCTAGGCCGGCGCGGCCTGCATATGCGCTTTTCCGCGAACTGCAAAAGACTTTTGCGGGTTGGGATTTTGCGGGGTCTGCTAGAGATGCTCTGAGCTTGGTCCACCATACGATTTTCTTTCTTTCTTTCTTTCTTTTCTCAACATTTGTGCGAAATTGTGCTGAAACGAGTTTGAAATGACGGACAGGCTTTAGGCTGCGAAACGGCTGGAAATGGACTGTGATTTTGTTTCACTCTCTCACCGTCTCACGCATGCGGTTTTTTACTTCTCTCGTATTTTTTCCCTGCTAAAATGTTCAGAAATTCCGCAAGTTCAGGGTGCTGGCGGTCTGTAAAAGTCTTCCAAAGGTTACATTATGATTTTATTTTCTACTTCTGAAGTTTTTCTAAAAAAAATGCAAGTTTCCCAGATTTCAAAGTTTTCAATCCTCATTTTTTTCGCAACTTTCCAACAAGCCAAAACTTTTAAAAGATTTCCCAAAACTTCAAGTTTAAATTTCCCCAAAAAAGTTGAAATCCCAAAGGTCGGCTCTACATTTTTGTGAAAGTTAGACACACATTTGTTCAAAAATTGCCAAAAGGGAAAGTGCTAAAAATGAGAAACAAAATAAAAACTGGTCCGAATTGACCCGCCAAGCCTAGCCACGTGAAATAGCCGCCCCCATTGCTATCACACTCTTGTGAACCGGTTTCCGGCTAGACATATCAAGCTTCCTTTTATAAAACGCGGGTCCTTTTTTGAAACGTGATTTCTTCTCTCTGAAAATGTGCTTAAATCTCATGAATTCTGCTTGAAATCATTTGGATATCTGTACCTAAATTTTATGAAAACAAACAAGAACTATACGAATATCTGTGGGCTGCAGTCAAACATTTTACTCCCGTTTACCATGTGTGACAGTGTGATGAGCAATCAAACTTGATGAAAAGAAAAAGTTTTCTCAAATTTTGTGAAGGTGGAAAGAGAAAACTAGAATGGGGGGAAAAAAACAGGGGTGTGCAGAAGCAAGACACATAGGAGCTAAGCGAGTGCATATCTGGTGATACCAATCGTGACATGATCCCCTGATACGGGACTATATGGGCCGTTGGATCTGGACGGAACGCACATGATTGACAAGGCTGAGTTTGCATTGGAAAGAACGCAGAAAACACCCTGTATAACTCCGTAATTCAGCAGTGAGGTGCACATCCGTTCGTTCTCTGCAGCCGGTATGAACTGTTTATAGTTGCATGTGGCCTGTGATGGATCTCTTCCCGACGCCGCTGGATCCAATCGCGTCGCAGGAGCTGGAACCTTAGCCAGTGAAGAACAGGTAAGAGGTAGCGCCTCCTTTTTCTTCAGTATTTAGGCCATTTTCTAGCGTTTTAATTCCTTTGGTGAATGATAGGCTACTTTTAGGCAGGGATGGAGTGTTGCAAACTCTTATGATTGGTGTGGATAAAATTATAAACTCGTGGCCACATGTTGCAGTTGTATGCCAACAAATGAAAAAGTGAGAAATAGTATGCAAATACCGCTCAACTAATGTCAGTTCTAGTTATAGAAAATTCATGTCTCGCAATGCTGTTGTAGCAGATGGTAAAGTAGTTCATAGCAGAGATATGCAGCAGTATTTTGGTCTTTGAAGAATTAGAAGAAAGGTTGGTGCGACGTGGACAAACTTCTTGTTTAGACACTGTTACACCATCTCACCTCTAATCATGAAACGTAGCACTGTTGTAATGTTCGCCGCCGCTTTCTCCTCTAACATGTCTATATGAAATTCTGAATTATATACAAAGACAATCTTAAAGTGTCATAGAATGTTTGTACATACAGTAGCTGAAAACCACATGTACACCCTAGCGTAAGTGAGCATTTAGAATTTTATATCCAGTGATTTTCTGATGCTCTAGTGAACTAAATGTACCATGTCTTGCAAATTTATGTTCCCAACACTTGTCCGCATAGTGGTCATGACTATTGTATTACGAGTATAGTGCCTTGCTACGAGTCTTTCAGGAGAAGTGGGCAATGCAAACGGAAGGCAATACATTTTCGTCTGCTCGTACTTATCAAGTACTCCTATATAATTTAGGGAGGATTAGTCTCATCGGCATCTCTTCTTTGCATTCTAATAAACCTATGCAAAAAAGGAATATTGTACTGGTATTTGCAGTGTCATCCTAATGATAGGGTGTAAGCTTGATTAAGCCATGTCTTTTGATTTGATACAGATTAGATCACCGCATGTGTGGCAGGACAGCCAGGATGCGGTATTCAGTACAGGGCCTGAGAAATTTGGAACGATGGGGGATGTGGAGGAGAGATGTAGAAATCTGTCGTAATTTTGCAAGCATAAACTGATTCTGGGGACCAGACTGCAAATGTACCAGGGGGCACATGGAAATAGACAACTGAGTTGATCAAGTCCTTTCAACCCAGATCCAACGGACCATGTGCTTCCGGAGCAGCGTATCATGTGAACCACCGTATCACTTGATATTTTCCCGGAGCTAAGCACGCATCTTGAAGCACGTTCGAAGGAAGAGTAGACACTACAGACAGACTCCATCCACAGATCAGTTATAGAACTAAACATTCAGCAAAAAGATCAACGGTGTCTATAAGCGGGTTTGCCGAGCGATCACTACAGAGACTCCATCCACTAAGATCAGTACACATGGCACGTAGTATTCAGCAAAAACTAGGGCACTCGATCAGGAAGATGTAGAGCCAGCACTTGCTCAGCAACGACGCGACATCAGGTACATCGACACCAATTAAGTTCCTTCTTACCACTTGAGGCAGCGAAAACGCTAAACAGTTCAGCCCAGTGTGAAAGTCAGTTCCATTAGACCAACCTAGCTATGGGGAGCAGCAGCCCCTCCCTTCCCTTCAGGGGTGATAGATGCCGTCGACGATCGATCAAGTGAAGCGAACCCCAGCACTTCATAGTTCATACCAGCAACGAGAAGAGCGCACTGCAAGGGGGAAACCACGCAATTCGAATCAGACACGACATGATATCACATATACTATAGATGAGCTGCAATGCACCACAAAACATAACTGCACTGAGAACAGCACTGAAGAAAGTGTGCACACACACAGATATATACATATAGCACAGTGAAACTGAATAGCCCTGCACTTTCTGGCAGTGATGTTACAGCGGGCTGGACACTGTTTTTCACAATGACCTCTAGTACTAGATGAACAAGAGCAAGCTGCCGGCCTCACTAATCAACCGGTCTGCCTTGTTCTACCAGCAAAGTAGGCTCCGAGCAGTAACGCAAAACAGTTTGCTAGTGCACATCTGTGACTGGAACTATCAGTCATGCTTTATCTCAAGGGATTGCATGCTTGGGCGGAAAAAAACGCAAGGCATGCGAGCATTGTGGCATCAACATCATTGCATCATTCAAATGTCCAAAGGAACATGACAATTTGAACATGTGCAATCAAATCATGATAAATGTAACATCTGCGGTAGGACTAGACCAATTTGCTTTTCTGACATTACTATCTGAAGCTAAATCAGGACAACACTATGCATTTCTCTGTTTGGTTGGGTGCAACAAAACAATCAAAGTTTCTAACAGAGTATGAAGTCCAAACAAGAGAGAGAAAAAAAACAGATCTGGCTATTGATTCCCCTACTTTGCATAAAGAACCTGCAAAATCCCTTGAAGTCACCACCAAATCAGGAGATATGTCTCCCAAACAAATTCTGCGACAAAGCTAACAAGGATTATGTGTTTACTTGCAGCACAAAATCTAAGCTAGGCAGGCATATCTACAAGAAAATTGTGCCGGCTTGACCTGAAGATACAAATTTCAGCATGTTGCTAAACCTCAGCATACATTACGGCATCAAAGAACCACAAGTATCATATCAAAAGTATTAATACCATATCCAGGAGCAATATAAGTAATTCAACATCAATTAGTAGATAATATACCTCGGAAGATGTCAGAAAACAACAACATACACTGAAGCAAGGAAAGCTAGCTACTTCTGGAAAGAGGGCCTGCCCATCTTCTTCCTATTGCGGATATCCAAGACCATTTGCCCAGCTGGCGCATTTGCCTGGAAAGGATCAGAACACATGTCGCTCCAATATCCAAAAATACACTGCGGGGTGACCAGCTTAGATGTTGCAGCACTGATCGCCTTGCAGAGGCCAAAGGAATCATAAACTGGAACGTAAGCCTTCAGGATGTGTAGCGTCGTGCCTTCTCTCACAAACTCCTCATACACAGAACCGTTCCTCTGCTGGAGAATTCCGTAGATAGCGCTGAGGGCACTCTTAGGGCACTGGATCGCCACAGTGTAGGTGGGTTCGAGAAGCCTTGGCTTGGCGGCGAGCTGAGACTCAATAAGTGATGTCCTAACCATCTCATTGAGCTGAGCAGCTGTACCTCTCACAGCTTCATCAGCATGTATATTAACATTATGAACCTCAAAGCATATGCCATGTAACTTTTCTTTTGCCAATGCGCCTTCGTTTGCCACCATCTCGAAGCCAGCCACAATAACTTTCTTCGCTAACTCCAGATTCTGTATTATATTCTTGCACCTATTAACAATCACATTCGGGCCAACAGCATCCGGACCAAAGCACCAAATCTTATCACCGAGATCCTTATCCCAACCATGCTTAGCAAGGATCTCAGATCGTACCGCATGGTCAGTACGTGGACCCAAGCGACCATCCTCAATAGCCTCGACTAGTTCTTCATCCAAGGGGCGGGCTACCACAGACAAGCTGTATTGGATGAGCTTGTTTCTGGACTTCCTCTCCACAGGATCACAAGACTTGCGGACAGTCTCACGGAAGGAAACAACAGGCGGACTGGAAACAACAACTTCAACTCCATCCATAAAGTCTTCCTGTAGATCCTTCAAGCAAATTTCCAGATGAAGCTCTCCGACTCCAGCAACCGTAAAGGTACCGGGCTCTACCTGGCTCCACAGAACCACGGGATCAGACTTCGCCAGACGCTTCAAACCTTGCACAAGTTTGGCAACATCGGTCGGAACCTTGCAGTTAACTGTAACAAACATCAGAGGGCACACAGGGAGCTTCATAGCTCTGATTGGGTGTGCATCAACCTCCTTCTCACTTGTCAGGGTAGCACTCTTTGTTATGCATGCATCCAGACCAATCAAACCAACAGTGTTACCGCAAGGAACATCCGGAACGTCACATTGCTTCTTTCCCATCCATATAATGGTACGCTGGACAGACTCCACGTACAAATCAGTTTCCATGCCGGGGACATGGGAAGGCCCCATGACCCGGACCTTCATGCCAGCTGCAATCCTTCCGGAGAAGAC
This sequence comes from Secale cereale, assembly GCA_902687465.1. Taxonomy (NCBI): domain Eukaryota; kingdom Viridiplantae; phylum Streptophyta; class Magnoliopsida; order Poales; family Poaceae; genus Secale; species Secale cereale. Next base: position 14,098,563 of record LR738709.1, read on the forward strand.
ACGACCAAATGCGAAAAATCTGCCTGCATCAGATGCTGGGACCATCTTAGAAACGTACAGCATAAGAGGACCTTCAGGATCACATTTTTTAATAGCTTTTGCGTATTTATCATCAAGGGGGCCCTCATACAGGTTCTCCACACGATATTTCTGTGCTTGTAACGGAGATGGGAGGTGGCAGATCATCATCTGAAGCAGAGCAGTACTGGCTGGGAGCCAAGTTCGCATGACACACTTCACAAGACCCATGCCTGTTAGGTTCTTTTCATCATCACTCAAGTTCACCCCAACCTTCTGCAACATTCTCCACAATTCATCTTTCTGGTTCTCCATGCAGGCTTGGATCATTCTCTCGATTTGATCATAGATGAACATGACAAATCCCCTTTTACAAGTTTTGGAACTAGTCTTCTCCTTGGTCCATCGCTTTGTGGTGTGGTCATAGAAGTTGTCACCCCAAAGCTTCTTAACCATATAAGATTCTTCCACACCCACCTTCGGAGCATACATCTTAGCAAAGCTAGTCAGTGTAAAAGCCCAGCCATGTAATCCACTAGAGAATGACACATTTCCCTTCTCAGGGTAGAACTGGACATCTCCAAGGCGGGCATCTCCATGTGTTGCCATACTGGCATTGGCATTCTGAATGACATTGTTCAGAATCTGGTATGTCTGCTCACCTGTAAATTTATGCTTCACAACTTCACCTTGAAGCCCAGGAAATAATTCATCCATCTTATTCAGACAAAGTACAGGCCTAACCATCTCACCAAGAGCTTGGCAGAGCACACTTTCAGTTTGCACACAGACACCCTCGATAGAATCAATTACCACCAGAGCACCATCAGAAATACGAAGAGCAGCTGTGACTTCAGAAGAAAAATCAACGTGCCCAGGTGAATCAATAAGGTTAATCAAGTATTTGTTCCCATCTCTCTCACCCTTGTGAGCCTTGAGTGACTCGTCGTTCATTTCATACAAAAGAGAGATTCCGGTGGCTTTGATGGAAATACCACGCTCTGCTTCATCTACACGAGTATCAGTCATGCGAACATCACCAGCCTCCTGTCTACTAATCCCAGCAGCTATGACAAGAGAATCTATAAGCGTGGACTTGCCTGCAATGAGTAAATAAAATTGTAGCAGGTCATATATTGCACAATTAGAGACCACATTCGAAAAGACAGCATACACATCTTAGAAACTTTCAGGGAGTAACAAAAAAAGGGAGTTAACAAACTGGTTGATGAGCATACATAAACAGGACCTAAACCGCATGATACCACATACTTATATAGAGTAATGCAGAGTAAAAAGGTCACGTATTGATTATTGACATAATCGCACCCATTTATTTCAGAACAACAACCAAGTACATTTTGAATTCTAAAATAATCTGACCCGCTAACTGAAAGGAACAAACAAGACAATAATAAGCTAATAAGAATTCCACATTGCCAAATTCAGACCAACTGGTATTTTAAGAGATAAAATTCTAATCTAGCAAAACAAAAGAAAAGGTGTAAACATGCTATGCTGCACAATAAAATATCACGCCAACCCAAAGTAAGCAACAATTGTTAAAAAACAAGATAAAATATGAACAAGCTATAGAAGACCGGACCACATAATCAAAACATCGGTATGCAGACATACCATGGTTCACATGAGCAACCACAGACATGTTACGAATGTTATTTTTCTTGTCCATAATTTCGCGGAGGTCTGCTGCTGCAAACTGCACCATCTTGACTGCTTCTGAGTGTCACGCTTGAATCTAAATTCATGTTTTGGAAGGAGCGAATTAGTTAGAAACGAATGAAAATCCAGTAGACGGATGTTTTACATGCTGAATGCTGTGTTGGAGAACTCAGTTTCAACAACGAAACTGGGCGCTGTGAGGCCCTTTGACAGAACAAAATTCTCCAAATACAACACAACTGGGGTAAAAATAGTGAACCACAAACTTGAAACAAGGAAAAGAAAAGAGAAAAACATATTCGACAGAGCAACACAGGTGCAGACTACAACGCTGAACATTGTTATTTAAAGTGCCAGAGAGCATCAATCAGACTATAGATAACAAAAAATATGGAGAAGAGCAAGATCTAAAATTGTTGCAGAAGCATGTGAACCATCAGGAAATTGACGCTGCGAACTAACAAAGCTCATCTGTCAATACAATCAAGCACAGAGAATCATCCAATGCCAAAATAATACACGCCGAACGATGTAGCAAAGTTTAGAAACCCATAGCAGGACACTGATCTATGGTCCTAGCTAGCAGATGATGAACCTTTTGAACAAAACATGGTCCTAAAAGCCGCGCAGATGGCAATGCAGAAACGATGTATCTATAAAACTTGTATACAATACAATGCCACATACAGAAGTAGCCTAGTGTAGTGACCTGGGGAAAACGGACAACGAATCGACATTATGTTGTGGTGTCAGCTTCAGTTCAAGGCGTTTGATGTGTTTTAAAATCAACACCGCCAGGAAATTCTATTGGAATGATTGCGCTATTACTTGTGTCTTTGTTGTATTATTTATTTATTTATTTATTTTCCTTTCTTTTTATAAGAACCTGCAGGAACCATTCATTAATTACGAAGGTAAGTGGCTTATATGTATATTTGCAATCAAGCCATTATAAACAGCTGGGCAGGGTAACCTTTTTTTTTTTTTTTTTTGTTTAA
>LR738709.1:14101271-14139754 GCA_902687465.1 Secale cereale
AAAAAAGGGCTGGGCAGGGTAATTATATCAAATCGAAAACCAAAAGCCCCGCTATTTTCTGGATGGATGGCCTGCAGCATACTTACCGACTTACCAGCGGCGCGCGCGGTAGGCGGAGCTTGGACCGGACCGTCGATGTCTAGGGTTCCCTCCAAGCAATTGGGCCTTGAGCTTGCTGGGCTCCCCGCCGTCTTCCGCGCCTCGAAGGCTGCCGAGGAGGTCGCCGCCGCCGAGGGCAACTGCAGAAGCGCGACGGTCGGCGTTAGGAGCACACACGACCACATAAACATATATAGGCGGAGAGGGAGGCAAATCGAAGAGGGATCCGGGATGCGGCGAGCAAACGAAACCTTCCTTTCGAGGTGCCGTACGTACGTCGCCGAGGGGGCGGCACGGCCCGCCGCGATTGCCCCCGGCCGCCGGCGGTGTCGCGTCGCCTGTTGGCTCCTTCCTTCCTTCCTTCCTTCCCCTGGAAGCCAGCCAGCCTGCGGGTGGGGGTTTTTGGCTTGCAATTGCACATGGTCTCTGAGTCCACCCATCGTACCCCACCCCACTGACATCGGTGGCCCACGGGGAGGATCGCGGGTAGTGCGGTACCGCTGGCTGTACACAGAGGCGCGCTCCATTGGACGCTCGACACGTGCGCGCCAAGGACGAGCCAAAGGCTGCCGCGCGAGCAGTCATTTGCCTTTAGCTAATCTCGGCCCTTGAATTTCGAAGCAAGGGGCTGGATGCGGTGCTGCAGTACGATTGCATCCCGGAAACGACGGCTTTGCAGCGAGGGCGACTGGGCCAGCCGTAGGTCACGTTCGGCAAAACACCGACCCCTTTCGGCAAAGAAAAGGGCAACGCTACGGTCGGCCGGCGGATCTTTTTAAAAGATCCGTCGCCTCGCGAGACGTGAGATTAGGCGGATTTAGTGACTGGACGTCATCCTCTATTATTGCAACACAGGTGATGTTGCAGAAAATTTCTGCAACACGGGTCATGTTACGGAAATTTTTACAACATAGGTCAAGTTGCAGATTTTTTTTTTTGCAACAGAGGCCCGTTGCAAATAATTATTTTTGCAACAAAAGCTCTGTTACAGTTTTTCCGGCAACATAGGCCTTGATTCAAAAAAGAAAGATCCGACGAATTAAGCGACTGCGCATCATCCTTTAATCATTGCAACATAGGTCATATTGCGAGAAATTTCTGCAACACGAGTCATGTTGCAGAAATTTTTGCAAGATGTTTTTTTGCAAGAGAGGTCTTGTTGCAAATTTTTTTTTTTTTTTTGCAACAGAGGTCTTGTTTCTTTTTTTACTAGAGGTCTTGTTGCAATTTTCTTTTGTAACAAAGGTCTCGCTGTAAATTTAATTTTTCTGAAACAAAGGTCTTGTTCCGGTTTTTACTGCAACAGAGGCCTTGCTGCGGAAACTCATCGTAATGGAGATTGAGCACTGAGCATAGTAGTGACCGTGTTGACTAAAAGAAAGAAAAAAAGAACGCTCTCTGTAGACACGTGTCATACAGACGAGCCGGCGGATGCTCGCCAATCCACCGGTGAAAGCCAAGAGTTTTCCCAAAGAAAAACACCGGACTACTAGCAAAAAACACATATTTGACCTCACCACGAAAACAATTCAAAGTTTGAACTGCTTTTAAAAAAATTCACGCTGCTGACCTTTGCGAGTGGCGCCCGACAGCAGGGCGCTGCACCCTACTATGCAGTGCCTTTGTCCTGGGCGCTGCACCCCCGTCCAGCGTGGCAGCCCAGGCCCAGGCGCGGCCCCACAGATAGCAGTGCAGCGTCCAATGCATAGGCGCCACACAGTGTAATGTGCAGCGCCCAACGCTTAGACGCTGCACACTGACTTATCAATCCCCCCTGACCCGAGCAGGCAGTTCTTCCCCCTCTTTGCTCTCTGGACAGATAGCAGCGGATGCGTCCCCATCGGATCCTCCCCCACCCCCACATCCCTCTCAAATCTGAAGATTTGGTCCGTGGATTCGATCTCCAACCCCCCCCCCCTACTAGGTAAACTCCTCCGTAAATTTGTTGTCTTTTTAGAGATTTGTCCAAGATTACCCTTGATTTGCTTGATTTAGGATGTGTAGTCATAGTGGTACTACCGTAGTGTTGTATATTAGTTCACTATATAGGATGTGTGGTCATAGTGGTACTACCCTAGATTGTTTAGTTTTCTTTAGATATATATGAGATGCCTAATTTTGTAGATAACTATGAGATTTGTAGACATATAGGAGATGTGTAGTATATAGTAGATGTTGAGTTTATTTGAGATATATTCCCTCGAAGAGGAAAGGGAGATGCAGCACGGTAGCGTAAGTATTTCCCCCAGTTTTTATGAACCAAGGTATCAATCCAGTAGGAGACAACGCGCGAGTCCCTCGCACCTGCACAAACAAATAAGAACTTCGCAACCAACGCGATAAGGGGTTGTCAATCCCTTTACGGTCACTTACGAAAGTGAGATCTGATAGATAGGATAGTTTGATATTTTTGGTATTTTGGATATAAGAACAAAAAGTAAAAACAGCAAAGTAAAGTAGATTGATATGTTGAGAATAGACCCGGGGGGCATAGGTTTCACTAGTGGCTTATCTCATAATAGCAGAATTCTACGGTGGGTGAACAAATTACTGTCGAGCAATTGATAGAAAAGCGAATAATTATGAGAATATCTAGGCATGATCATTATATATAGGCATCACGTCCGTGACAAGTAGATCGAAACAATTTTGCATCTACTACTATTACTCCACACATCGACTGCTATCCAGCATGCATCTAGAGTATTAAGTTCATAAGAACAGAGTAATGCTTTAAGCAAGATGACATGATGTAGAGGGATAAACTCAAGCAATATGATATAAACCCCATCTTTTTATCCTCAATGGCAACAATACAATACATGCCTTGCTGCCCCTGCTGTCACTGGGAAAGGACACCGCAAGATTGAACCCAAAGCCAAGCACTTCTCCCATTGCAAGAACTATAGATCTAGTAGGCCAAACCAAACCAATAATTCGAAGAGACTTGCAAGGATATTATAATCATACATAAAAGAATTCTGAAAAAGAACCAAATATTTCTCATAGATAATCTTGATCATAAACCCACAATTTATCGGATCTCGACAAACATACCGCAAAAAAAGATTACATCCAATAGATCTCCTTGAAGACCGAGGAGAACTTGGTATTGAGATCCAGAAAGAGAGAAGAAGCCATCTAGGTGCTAACTATGGACCCGAAGGTATGTGGTAAACTACTCACAACTCATGGTGAGGCGATGGTGTTGATGTAGAAGCACTCCGTGGAAGATCCCCCCTCCGGCGGAGCTCCGGAACAGGCCCCAAGATGGGATCTCACGGGAACATAAGGTTGCGGCGGCGGAATTAGGGTTTTCTCTGTTACTTCGATGTTTTCAGGGTACATGGGTATATATAGGAGGAAGGAGTATGTCAGTGGAGCAACGTGGGCCCCACGAGGGTGGGGGGCCCGCCCAGGGGGAGGGGGCGCGCCCTGGACCCTCGTGGGCACCCCGTGTTCCCTCTGCCTTGGTGCTCAAGTCTCTCGTGAAGATATCATTCCAAAAATAACTCTCCCGAAGGTTTCATTCCATTTGGACTCCGTTGATATTCCTTTTCTGCGAAACCCTGAAATAGGCAAAAAAACAGCAATCTAGACTGGGCCTTTGGGTTAATAGGTTAGTCCCAAAAATAATATAAAAGTGTATGATAAAGCCCATTAAACATCCAAAACATCATATATAATAGCATGGAACAATCAATAAATTATAGATACGTTGGAGACGTATCATATCGACAGGTGGTTTTTTTTTTGCTATCAAGTCATTTCTTCATTAGCAATGCAACCTTGCTATCAAGTAAACATTGATTTCTTTCATATGCAGCTGGACGATGCATGTTGCAGGATCACAGGTAGTGCAGGCATTGGTGGTAATATGCTTCTGCTTTCTGTATGGAGCTGGGAGCGTCTGCCTGTTGGACGCCCGAAGAGCGTAAAGTTTAATCCTTGGGGTGAAGATGACGATTTACGGCGCCCCACTTGGGCTTACAAGTGGGATGTGGTATCCGAGATGATGAACGATGTCAATCTCATGTACAAAAAGTACATTGCCGAGTTGGACAAGATTACGCCTGAGCAGGTAACGAGGTCATTACTTCAATCATTTCTCATGCTTGCCTGAAAAATAGTCATAAATTTTGCATTGTTGCCATATTTCATAGGTGGTATGGCAACCATATGGCGCCGGTGACAGACTTGGGTACACCGAGGAGTTTTCCATCAACCCGATGTGCTTGCGGGATAGGGATCTCCTTCTTATGCGGTGCCCACTGATATGCAACTGGGCGGTTGAGTTTCATTTGCCACATCGCATGTTTCGTCAGTTTGGTCTGTTCTAGGCTCACCCGCCGGAATGGATGGACACGGACAAAGCACTTCATAGGTAAGAGAGCATGAACCGTATTGACTAAGCATTGCCACTACTTCTTGATATTGCTAATGTTTGGTTCTGTACCATGCAGGTTGGACAGGAGAAAGCAGCGGAAGATAAAGGACTGGGACAAGCATCATGCATTGTATGTTACCCGTTTCCATCTTAGTGTGGAGCAAGCTCGTAAGAGTGCACACGTTCAGCTTCGTGAGCATTGCTCACTTGCTTTTGATAACTACCTACGATGGTTTCTTGAAAATACTCGAGTCGAGATATGCTCGCCGGCATACAACAATGAAATTCTTGAAGAGCCCGTAAACTTTGATGATGTATCAAAGCGGCCCTACAATAAAGATGTCAAGGATGGGCAAGATGTCCCTGCTGTTCCGATGATTAACTATGTGGTAAGTGTTCACTTCTTTACTTTTCCGTTGGCAGTACTACACTTGTTTGAATGGCTATCGACGTGTTACTTCGTTCTCATCCGCAGCATGACCAAATCAAGAAAGCGGCTGATGAAAGCCAGTCTATTTTGGAGAAGACACCGGTTGGAGAATGCAATGGTGAAGGTCCATTACAAAAATTTCTGAAGGTACATATCGCACCCAGCTGTCCATGTTACATATGTTGCGGAGTTTGGTATCTTATACATTTGTTCATGTTACAGCGTCAGGCCAAGAAGTTAAGGTGCTTATCAAACCTTCTCGGTTGTCATGACTCAGAATATGATGAACCATCTGCCTCTAGGTCTGGTACTCCATCAGACCCCTTATCTCACCATGAAGGGGACGATGTGAGTTCCTCATTTGCTTATCTGGATGATGAGGGTGCGGTCACCCAAGAGGTATGACTTATCTTTTAGATTTAATTCTCACTTCATTATGACGTCGGTCTTCACCATATTGTCTGATTGTGTGATAGATTGACGATGACGAGACTTTGGCGGAGGCTCAAGTTCGGTCCGCATACATGTTGAAGCCTAGGCAGCCCATAAAATGGTTCACGCCCACCGACTTTGACAACAGAGGCAACCCAAAGGTGGATGTAGGGACCTCGCGGATGGCTAGCTTGGATGATGAGGCGGAGAAGGAGGTGGAGGAACAGGAGCCTCGTCCTAGCAGGAAGAAGAAGCTTGCCTCTAGGCGTGGCTCCAGGAACACGCGCGGCAGGCAGTAGTGGTTCTGTTTTTTATTGTGGAAGTGCTCTTGTATCCGTTTCATTAGGTTGATGAACTTGCGAGGTCATGTCATATGTTGGTGAACTCTTAGTAGTGTGGTACTTGTGTTTGCGAACTTATAGTGATTTTTAATTGTCCTAAATGATGTGATGTTCAAGTTATTAGTTCTGTGTGGATTTGTGATGTTGAAATCCTTGCTTATTTCCTAGGTCTTAGGCGTTGCACATCTGGCCATGCGAGTCCAGAGAGCAACAGAAGCATTCTAGTAGGTTTGCATATGTGCAGCGCCTCTCCCTTAGGCGCTGCATAGGTGCAGTGCCCCTCCCTTAGGCGCTGCATAGTATAGTGCAGCACCCCTCCCTTAGGCACTGCACATAGACTTAGCGTTTTTTTGGGTGGCAAAACTACTGGAATGCTTCTGTTGCTCTCTGGACTAGCATGTCCAGATGTGCAGCGCCTAAGGGAGAGGCGCTGCACTGTGTGGTGTGACGCCTAGGCTTTAGGCGCTGCACACTTGGACATGCTAGTCCAGAGAGCAATAGAAGTGTTCCATTAGGTTTGCCAGTGTGCAGCGCCCATCTGTAAGGCGCTGCACTATACATTGCAGCGCCTAGGAGCTAGGCGCTGCACTATCTGCTCTTTTCAAATGACAATTGTTGTTTGTGTTTTCTGGTTCACACAGATGGTTTTCTGGTTCACACAGATGGCACATATTCATATCCAAAACACATTTAGTAGTACAAAACACAGAAATAAGACATAGCACATAGAGTAGTCCAAATCACATAGTCATACATACGTAGCACATAGAGTAGTCCGAATCACATAGTCATACACATAGTCATGTTGGTTCATAAGAAGGTCATGGTCCTTGTCCCTTCTTCATCTCCCTCTCTTCTTCTTCTTCTTCCTCGTCCCACCACCAAGGGATCTCACCTTCCCCCTCCTTGTCCTCCACCCCCTTCATTGTTTCCATACCTACGAAAATGGCAATATAATAGTTATTCACACATTGCAATATGACAACACAAACATTGAGCCAAAATAACAAGATCATAGTAAGTCACATACGACAATGGCCCATTGAGCCAAGAGAACATTCCTCCACTACGGCCGCCACCATCACCACGGCCTAGACCACCACGGCCTATACCACCACCACGGCCTCTACCACCACCACGGCCACCACCACCACCACGGCCTCCACCACCACCACGGCCCACGGCCAACACCATCACCACGGCCTAGACCACCACCAAGGCCAAGACCATCACCAGGGCCTCTACCACCACCATGGCCTCTTCTAAGACCTAGTTGACTCCCTCTTTGTTGTCTAGTTCTTCGTTGGCTTGTTTGGTTTGATTGGTTTGGCACTTGGGCACTTGTTTGACTTGGTTGGCTACTCCTTGGTTGACTTGGTTGGCTATCATTTGCTTGGCTCGTGCTTGCATCATTTTTCTTTGATCTCTTTCTTGGTTTGGGACATGTTCTTGTGTTGTGTCCCCCATGATTGCACTCCCCACAACGGGATTGCTCACGAGGCTCTTGGAATTGGCCGGCGCCGTATTCTCGAGCGCCACCACGGCCCCATCCGTCCATGTCACCTCTAAGACGCTTTGTCTTACGTCTTCCCCGTCTAATGACCTTCAATTCCAGGTCCGGCCATAGTTGAACTCCATGATACTCCGGCCATTGTTATTGGTCCAAGTATGGCTCAAACCGGGGAGCCCATGTATTCTTTACCGTCATGATTGAGAACTCGGACTCCCACACCGTAAGAGGGTGATTGACGTCAACATTCCTAACACGGGATGGGTTTAACAAGTGCGAGCATGGCAGATGAAGCAACGATGGCCTCATGCAGCTGCAATCACACCTTGTTAGGGAGACCTTGAAAGCGCGGCTTCCGTGTTGGTGGCCATCGTTCGAGGTTCCTCCAGGCTCTTTCACTTCATACTTCCACTCGTTGTCGTCATATAGAACAACTTCTTGGGAGTCTGCCTTTCGTGATTGAAATTCCAACCATTCTTCAACCTTTGGTGCGAAATTATACTTGTGCTTTTGCTTGTTCTCACCAGCAATCTGCTTATCCGTCTCCATTGAGTACTTTAAAAAGTACACATTCATCTTGTCAAAGGTGTATTGAACTATTGCCGTCACGGGTAATGCACGAACACCTTTGAGAACCCTATTGAAGCATTCTTCCATGTTGCTTGTCATTTGACCGTACCTCCGACCATCTTCATCGAAAGCACGTGCCCACATATTCCTTTCCACAATGTTCCTATTGACAAATTCAAGACCACCGGGGTCAAGTTTCTTGTGTCTGAGCAATGCATTGAACAACGCGACAAACCGCTTGTCGGAGAAAGCGAGACAACAATCTTGAAGATCATCGGCCAACTCCTTGATACCACATGCCCTATAGAAGTTTGCACAAAAGTGCCTCATGCACCATCGATGGTGCAACTTTGTATGTCCGGGAATGTCAACCACAACCGCATTTAGAATTCCATGATGGCGATCCGATATGACACAAATTTCCTTTCAGCCGGTAATACCCTTGTTCTCAAATGACGCAAGAACCACTCCTAGTTATCATTGTTCTCCACCTCAACCAAAGCGAAAGCCAAAGGCAACACCCGGTTATTGGCATCACTTGCTATTGCAACCAAAAGAGTGCACTTGTATTGTCCGGTCAAGAATGTGCCATCAATGGCGATGACGGGCTGACAATGCTCAAAAGCCCTCACGCATTGCTCAAAGGCCCAGAATGCACGACCAAATACTCGCAAGGTCCTCCCGTTGTGAATCAATGTTTGGTGCCCATGAGGCTCAACCACATGAACCATGCCTGGGTTTGTGGCGGCCATAGCTAACAACAACATAGGGAGTCGGTTCTATGCTTCCTCCCAATTGCCATATAACATCTTGAATGCGGCTTGCTTCGCCTTCCATTCCTTCCCGTACTTGATCTTGTAATGAAAGATGGCTTTCACAATGTCAATGACACTCTTAATGCTCATTGTTGGAAGTGTTGATATTTGGTTGGAAAGCCTGTAAGCGATGAACTCGGACGTGAGTTGTCTGTGTTGTTGGTACACAAGCTCGCCATCCACATTCTTGTGCCGGCACATGTGAGTTGGTAGACAACTCACTATGCGCCAAGTGGGACCTCCTTTCCATGGCCTTGCACGCACAATCCATGGACATTTTGGCACTTCACACTTAACCGTGTAACGCACATTGACGTCCGAGTTGGCCACTCTATGTGGACGATAATGCGTAACCGAATAGTTGTCGAGCCACATCTTCAATTCCAAGAAAGAATCAAACTCGCAACTGGGAAATATCCCGTTCTTGCCATCTACCAAATCACGGTGAGAACCTGGCCTAGCTCCAACAGATATGCATTTGCCACCATCCAGAACGGCTTCATCCGCGAGACTAAGATCCTTGAACAATGGTGTCTTGTGATCCCGCCCGAATACCTTCTTGAATGCTTGGGCCTCCTTCGGCGTGAACCCCTCTGATGGCTTCTCGTCCCTCGTTGGTTACCCCAAGTGGAAGGTTTGAGATGCAATGTAGCGGTAGTTTTCCCTTGGCAAAGATACCAAGGATCGAATCCCGTGAGACTCCGAGGGTCAACAAGAAGGTGTCAACTGCTAGCGGCGCAACTTAGCGATTGACAGGACCTGCACACAGATACAAATAACTTTGCTCCCAACGAGTACAGAGAGGTTGTCAATCCCTCCGGCCTTGTCGTTTACAAAGGTTCAAACGCAAGAGATAATAGTGATAGGTATGACTGCAACTAGTAAATAAGAACAGGAAATAATAACGGGTGTGATCAGTGATGGTAATATGGACCGGGGTCCCATGATGTTCACTAGTGATGTCTCTCTCTCCCAAAAGACGATAAAACAGCTAAGCGAGGTAAACGAATTACAACTGGGCAATTGACAGGATTATGTGCGCAAACCAATGCTAACTATGCTGCAAAGAAAGGTAGAGGCTCAAAAGCATGGGCGGTACGCCAAGGCAAGTAGACCGAAATCCATCTGCATCCACTACTAATCATCCACCTTGAGATATCTATCCAGAACATCTCGCTGGTATTAAGTTGCGAGTCCCACTCATAGTGTAAACTCAAAGCAACAGACAACTGCATTAAAAGAACTTTGCGTAAAGTAAACAATCCTTGCACCCGCAAGTACAAGCACCGTTGTTTTCCCCCTTGTGGCAACAACACATCCCCTAGACTCATGTTTCTGTCACTCAAGCTAGTCATCGAGGGGCATGAACCCACAATCAAGCATAACGTTCCCTCTTGGAGTTACTACCTACTACTTGGCCAAAGCAATAAACAACAACGGAGAACATGCAAGAATTACTCAAGAACATAAATATAAAAGAGGTGAATCAAATATATTACTCACACACAATCTGAACATAATCTCATAATCCATCGGATCCCAGCAAACTCATCATAGCAACAGCATAAGGATTACATATGTGCCTCGATCATGTAGGGCAGCTCACGAGGTCTAATCGGTGAAGAACAAAGAGGGGAGGAGAACATCACATAGCTACTGGTCATGGACCCATGGTCCAAGGGAGACTACTCACAACTCATCCGGGAGGCGTCCATGGTGGTGGAGAAGCTCCCGGTGGTGATCCTCCCCTCCGGCAGGGTGCCAGGAAGAGTTCTCCTGGTGCTCCCGATCTTGGAAGCGCGGCGGCGGCGGAACAGAGATGAGATCGCGAAAAAGGGTTCCGTCCTCGAGGGTTTCGGGACGCAGTGTAAATATATGCCAAAGGGGGGGCGTCAGAGGAGCTAAGGGGGGCCCAGGCGCCCTGGCGGCGCGGCCAGGAGGGGGGCCGCCCCCTCTGGTCGCCTGGAGCCCCTGTGGGCCCCCTCTGGCCCTACTTTGGCCGCATGGAAGCTTCCGAAACGCTGATTTTTTATATATTTTTCCCGGGATTTTTCTGGCAATTTACGTAATGGGAAAACCTGAAATACAAAAACAGCAGAAAACAGAAACTGGCACTGGGGTGCACTGAGTTAATAGGTTAGTCCAAATATGATCAAAAGTGTATGGAAGTGCATAAATATCATAGCAATATCACACAAAAGAGGCATGGAGCAAGCAGAAATTATAAATACGTTTTGGATGTATCACCCTCATCATCAACTTCTTCATCGGGACCATCGTCATCCAAGTCCGATGCATATGCACGGGAAAAAGGGATGGATTGGTCCATTGTCACTTGCACATGATATTGCTCGAGATCACCCACATTGTTGTCATGGAGATCACCTTCGTTGTCATCCTCCTTGTACTCATCATTCTCCTCTTCAAAATCTTCATTTCGGTTTTTTGGAGTTGGGCTCAATGTTGGCCAATCTTGTTGCATGAAATGAGGTGCACCCATTTGATCTAGGTTCATGGGTGGGCGAGTGCTAGCAACCAACGGGGAGGGGTTCCGGTTCAAGCCCAAATGCAAAGTAGACTCAACCTTCTTTGAGGCAAATAACTCAAGGGCCTTGTCTAGAGATTCGGCAAGCGTCTCCTTGTATGCAACCCAATGTTACTCGGAGTTCACACGCATTGTCTTCCAACGGATGTGCATTCCAAAACCAACATTATGCCTCCCCTCGAACTCAACAACATCATTTGGGTCCATCCAATTCAAATCCTTCCTCACTTGTTCTAAGAGCTCCGCATAGCTAGGACTACTCTCAAACACCATGTCAAGATCATCTGGGTCAGGCTCAACATTGCCTTTCAAAAAGGCTTCTTTATCCATATGATGAACATGAACACATGTTCTTCCCATCCCTACAATAATAAAACACACACATATATCAAGTAAGTACTTAACCAAGTTTTTGCACAAAATACATAAGCCCTAACATAGATATGAAACAACACCCCTAACCCCCACTTAACAATAACAACAACCCTAACAATAGCATAACCCTAACCCTAACCCCAACATAAAAACACACATAATCGTAACCCTAGCATAGTATGAAACCTAACCATACCAAATTAGCAAAGAAACATAACATGTTTGAACACAAATTTCCAAATTCAAGCCAAAACTAGGGTTTCCCCAAACTAGCAACATTTGAGCAAATGTGACAATTCCTATGGATGAAAAAGAGGGGATCGAACGAGATTACCTTAAGGGAGGGGTTGGCTTCGAAATCGACGGACAAATACTCCGGATTTGCAAGATTAGAGAAAGATTTGAGAGGGGGAGAGGGGGGGAGGGGCGCTTTGCTTCAGCTTGTGGGGTGGGGTGGGGTGTGTGGGATGGGGTTGGTGGGGTGAGGGGTGGGGCCACAGAAACTGGATAACAGATAGTGCAGCGCCTAAGGGAAAGACGCTGCACATTATAAGTGTGGCGCCCAAGTGATAGGCGCTGCACTACTGTTTGTGGGGCCACGCCTAGGCCTGGGCTGCCATGCTGTACGGGGGTGCAGCGCCCAGGACAAAGGCGCTGCATAGTAGGGTGCAGCGCCCTGCTACTTCTCGAGCTTGCGTTGTATTCCCTCGAAGAGGAAAGGGAGATGCAGCATAGTAGCGTAAGTATTTCCCTCAGTTTTTGAGAGACAAGGTATCAATCCAGTAGGGGACCACGTGCGAGTCCCTCGCACCTGCACAAACAAATAAGAACTTCGCAGCCAACGCGATAAGGGGTTGTCAATCCCTTTACGGTCACTTACGAAAGTGAGATCTGATAGAGATGATAGTTTATATTTTCGGTATTTTTGGTTTATAAGAACAGAAAATAAAAGTGATAAAAGTAAAGTAGATGTAGATTGATATGTTGAGAATAGACCCGAGGGCCATAATGTTCTCTAGTGGCCTCTCTCATGATAGCGATATTTTACGGCGGGTAAACAAATTACTGTCGAGCAATTGATAGAAAAGCAAATAATCATGAGACTATCTAGGCATGATCATTGTATATAGGCATCACGTCCGAGACAAGTAGACCGACTCCTGCCTGCATCTACTACTATTACTCCACACATCGACCGCTATCCAGCATGCATCTAGTGTATTGAGTTCATAAGAACAGAGTAGCACCTTAAGCAAGATGACATGATGTAGAGGGATAAACTCAAGCAATATGATATAAACCCCATCTTTTTATCCTCGATGGCAACAATACAATACGTGCCTTGCTGCCCCTACTGTCACTGGGAAAGGACACCGCAAGATTGAACCCAAAGCCAAGCACTTCTCCCATTGCAAGAACTATAGATCTAGTAGGCCAAACCAAACCAATAATTCGAAGAGACTTGCAAGGATATTATGAGCACACATAAAAAGTTCAGAGAAGAACCAAATATCTTTCATATATAACCTTGATCATAAACTCACAATTCATCGGATCTCGACAAACATACCGCAAAAAGAGATTACATTGAATAGATCTCCTCGAAGACCGAGGAGAACTTTGTATTGAGATCCAGAGAGAGAGAGAAGAAGCCATCTAGATACTAGCTATGGACCCGAAGGTCTGTGGTAAACTACTCACAACTCATGGTGAGGGCGATGATGATGATGATGAAGAACTCCGTGATGGATCCCCCTCCGGTGGAGCTCCGGAACAGGCTCCAAGATGGGATCTCACGGGAACAGAAGGTTACAGCGGTGGAATTAGGGTTTTCTCTCTGTTGTCAAAGGTTTCGGGGTACGTAGACTTATATAGGAAGAAGGAGGACACCGGGGGGTGCTCGGGGGCCCCACGAGGCAGGGGCACGCCCTGGGATGGGGGGCGCCCCCCACCCTCGTGGGCAGCCCCTTGATCCCCTGACGTGGTTCTCAAGTCCCTCGTGCGTGATTTTCTCCAAAAATATCTCTCGCGAAGGTTTCATTATGTTTGGACTCCGTTTGATATTCTTTTTCTGCAAAACCCTGAAACAAGCAAAAACAACAATCTGGATTGGGCCTTTGGGTTAGTAGGTTAGTCCCAAAAATGATATAAAAGTGTATGATAAAGCCCATTAAACATCCAAGACTTCATAAATAATAGCATGGAACAATCAAAAATTATAGATACGTTGGAGACGTATCATGCCCTGCTGTGGGGCGCCACTCGAAAAGGTCAGCAACGTGATTTTTTTTGAAAGCAGTTCAAACTTTGAATTGTTTTCGTCATCAGGTCAAATATGTGTTTTTTGCCCAGACTACTCAAACCATCATGGCGACGAATGTGGTAAGCAATTCAAACTAATCCATAAAAAGAAAAAAGAAAAACACTCGACTACTCAATGCCACGATCAGGGGAACTCAACAAAATAATATGTACAATCTCCAATTGGTGATGTAAAAACCCCATATGGAGCTTTACACTAGTGAATCATCCTGACCAAAAAAGGCGCTTAGGGGGCGGCTCGGGCGGAACACTACCCCCTCACTTCCTACTTCTTCCTTGCCCCCAGCGAAATACAAAAGGTGAACTATCAGTGGCGGATCCAGAAATTCAACTTTGGGTGTTCAAATTTTTATTTCACCCTAAGAGCACCTCAAATAGAAGATGCAAATTTAGAGATGTAAAAATTCACATCTTCATAAAGTGCTTTTCGCATCTTAAAAAAAAGGCCAACTCCAACAGATGATGCAAGATGTAAAAGAGCAGCTTCAATAAAAGATGCAAACCAGAGATGCAAAATCGATCGCTGGCCATGTGGCTGCTGTACAGCCGCATTTGCACATTGAATTTTCATAATTCTAGAAACAAAAGTACATCATCAACTTCACTTTCTATTGGAATCGACAATTAGAACAACAAACAAGTTCACAAATGACTTTTTTATACCTTTGTGACATATCATCGAACACGTTGGATCCAGTTGTCGTCGGCGTGGCCACACCTCTTCCTCCATGGCCGGCGGTGGCGGCGGTGGAGGTGGATGACGAACTCTGCAGCTGGAGGAGGACGCAAGGTCAGCGGCGGCAGCGAATTGCCCGCCGTAGTCACGTCCGGCTTCGAAATTTTGGTCGGTCGAGGTTGGTTCATCGTCGGGTTGCGCCCCCGCACCACTGTACGCTTCACGCCTCCACCGTGTGGCTTGGAGGAATGTTGCTTTTTTGCAGGCGCCTCCGGCGCGATGTCGACTGGCCGGTGTGGGGCAAATCCGGGGCGGCGACATGGAGGCGGACGCAGGATTGAGGAAAGTTGGCGCGGAGGCGGCGACCACAGCAAGGTGGGTCAGGGCACCGACAATTGAGTCGGAGAAGGCGGCGGGGTCATGAGCGTCGGCGGGAGGCAGGTGGGCGGCGAACAAGCGGTTGTCGCGCAGAAACAAAAAAGAAACGACAGTTGGTAGTTGCCGCGCGGCTGTCCTTTTTACATCTTCAGTCGGTGGAGATGCCAATTTGCAACACAAGGTATTGTATTTTACATCTCCGGAAGGTGGAGATGTAACTTTTTTGCATCTACATCATCTGTTGAAGAGGTGTTTTTGCGTGTCGAAGATGCAAAAGATAATTATTTTTGCATCTACATCTTCTATTGGAGATGCTCTAATAGAAATGGCATCATTTAGTTGGGGATCAGAAGTGGTCTCATTTAGTTGGAAATCATCCAAAACAAATGAGGCAATCACATCTTCACTCCATAAAATGAGCCACTTCTACCCAGGAACTCTCTCTCTCTCTCTCCCTCTCTCTCTGTAAATCCAAACAAGGCTACACATTCAACTGGGAATTTCTATTTCAGATTGCTTGTAGTCTCTCCGCTTGTCTGCGTGTGTGTAGCCTCGCGTGCGTGGGCAACGAGCAGAAGTGGCTGATCCACTAGTGGGCTGGTGGCCTGCTGCTGTGCTGCCGATAAGCATGTTGGTCACATAGGCATGTACGCGAGTATTTCTGCCATATAAACTATATGTAGTATATGAATTTTTTTTGTGCAGAAAATTTGGGTGTACATCTGTACACCCATGACCCAAGCTGGATCCGCCCCTGTGAACTATGTTTTGAGAAGAGATGATGCTGGTAAAGATGTTGATGTAGATTGATCCTCCCACGATGAGAGGGATGTTGGTGATGTCGATGGCTTCGATTTCCCCCGGCCGAATCGCTCCGCCACTCGACGGAGAGCAAAAGTGCTCCTATCCAGGTTCCGCCTCGAGACGGCGGCGCTTCGTCCAGAAGTCTTCTTCTGATTTTTTTCTATGGCAAATAGCATCATATAGGAGAAGGAGGGCCCCCAGGCCTGCTAGTGGGCTAACGAGCTCACACGGCGCGCCCTAGGGGGGCATTGTCTTAGCTCGTGACTCTTTGGTGGGTCCCCTCATGGTATTTCTTTTGCCAGTATTTTTAATTAATTTCAAAATAATGCTTCGTAATTTTTCAGGTCCATTGGAGCTTCAGCGAATAGCTATCTCTGTTGTAGCTTTTCCATGCCGAGGATCCTAGTTGTCGGCAATCTCCATCTTAATGTAGATCTTGCATATTAAGAGATAAAATGCATTAGGATTGCATCATAAAGTGAATGATAAAAAACATTATAGTAATAGTAGGAAAATATTATGCAAAATGGACATATCTGGTACAAACTACTATAGGGTGGAAAGCTCCGTCGTAACGGTGAGCGGGCGCGTTAGTGTTGGTTGTGGACATCCGGCAATGCCTTTGTGGCGGCCGAAGACGTACAACATTGGCGATAGAAGGTGGAGGGTGTAGATGTAAAGCAAGGGGGAGGATGGGCAGAGTGGGAGCAAATAGGGTCGGAAGAGGGAATTGGGTGGGTCGGGGGTATCAGAGTCCTAGATTTCGTGTGTCCAGACTCCTGCAAACCTCCTGATGTCTACTACGCAATTTTTCTTCTTGTAGACTCGTGTTGGGCCTCCAAGCGCAGAGTTTTGTAGGACAGTAGCAAATTTTCCTCAAGTGCATGACCTAAATTTTATCAATCAGTGGTAGACGTAGGATGAAGATGGTCTCTCTTAAGCAACCCTGCAGCCAAATACGAGAAATCTCTTGTGTCCCCAACACACCCAATACAATGGTAAATTGTATAGGTGCACTAGTTCGGCGAAGAGATGGTGATACAAGTGTAGTATGGATAGTAGATATATGTTTTTTCATCTGACAATATATAAACAATAAGATAGTAAGTAGTAAAAGTGAGCAAAAATGGTATTGTGATGCTTAAAAACAAGGCCTAGGGTTCATAGTTTCACTAGCGCAAAATCTCTCAACAATGATAACATAATTGGATCATATAACAATTCCTCAACATCCATCGAAGAATCACTCCAGAGTTCCTATCATGGAGAACATAAGATGAAATTGTTTGTAGGGTACGAAACCACCTCAAAGTTGTTCTTTATGATCAATTTATTGGGCTATTCCTATAAGTATCAGAAACACCCCTAGAGTTCATACTAAAATAACACCATATGACATGCATCAATCAACTCTAATGTCACCTAGTACTCCAATGTCACCACAAGTATCCATGGGTCAATTGTCAATACAATGGTGTCTTGGAGATCCATATTATGTAACTCTTTTTGCGGTGTGTTTGTTTGGATCTGATGAACTTTGAGTTTATGATCAGATCTATCTTTTTATATCCATGAAAGTTATTTGAGTCTTCTTTGATCTCTTATATGCATGATTGATTATAGCCTCGTATTTCTTCTCCGATATTTGGGTTTTGTTTGGCCAACTTGATCTATTTATCTTGAAATGGGAAGATGTGCTTTGTGATGGGTTCGATCTTATGGTGCTTTATCCCAGTGACAGAAGGGGAACCCACACGTATGTACCATTGCCATTAAGGATAACAAGACGGGGTCTATTTCTACATAAATAGATCTTGTCTACATCATGTGATCGTTCTTATTGCATTACTCCATTTTCCCATGAACTTAATACACTAGATGCATGCTGGATAGCTGTCGATGTGTGGAGTAATAGTAGTAGATGCAGGCAGGAGCCAGTCTACAAATCTTGGACATGATGCCTATATAATGATCATTGGCTTGATATCGTCATGATTATTTGAAGTTCTATCAATTGGCCAACAGTAATTCATTTACCCACCGTTTGCTATTGTTCTCGAGAGAAGCAATTAGTGAAACCTACGGCCCCCAGGTCTCTTCTCTAACATATTTGCCTTTGCGATCTATTTTACTTGCTTTTGTTTTCAGATCAATTAAACAAAAAATACAAAAATACCTTGCTGCACTTTATTTCATTTGGTGTTCGATCTATCAAATTATTACAACTTTCTCATGTCCGTTTGCCAATCTTTTGGCACCATTACCCGAAAGGGATTGACGACCCCTTTACTACGTCGGGTTGCGAGTATTTGTTATTTGTGTGTAGGTGTTGTTCACGTAGTTTTGCGTAGTTCTCCTACTAGTTTGATAACCTTGGTCTCATACTGAGGGAAATACCTACCGTTGTTGTGCTGCATCATCCCTTCCTATTTGGGGAAATACCGACCTAGTTCTAACAAGCAATCAACCTCTTTGCATAGATTACCCCAATGTCACTTCGGGAATCCACAAGTTGAGTGCCAAAACACATATCAAGTGAATCAATATGATACCCCATTCTCACCATGGGAATTCATAGCAAGACATGCATCAAGTGTTCTCAAATCCATAAAAGTAATCAATCCAAAGAAATCTCAAAGGGAAACTCAATTCATCACAACAAGATAGAGAGGGGAAAACACCATATGATCCCACTATGTTAGCAAAGCTCGCGATACATCAAGATTGTGCATCTCAAGAACACGAGAGAGAGAGAGAGAGAGAGAGCTTAAACACATAGCCACTAGTACAAACCCTCAGCCCCGAGGGTGGACTACTCTCTCCTCATCATGGCGGCCACCGGGTAGATGAAGATGGTCACCAGTGATGATTTCCCCCTCCGATGGAGTGCCGGAAAAGGGCTCTAGATTGGATCTCGGGGATACAGAGGCCTGCGGCGGTTGGAACAAAATTTCGTCGACTCCCAGGTTTTTTGGAATATTTGTTCATTTATAGAGCAAAGAGGCGGTGCGCTAGACCACCGAGGTGGGAACAACCCACCTGCGCGCCCGGGGGCCCAGGCGCGCCCTGGTGGTTTGTGCCCCCCTCGGGGCACCCCCGTAGTGCCTCTCTGGCCCATTGGATGTCTTCTGGTCCAAAGAAATCCACAAAAAGTTTCGCTGCATTTGGACTTCGTTTGATATTGATTTTCTACGATGTAAAAAACAAGCAGAAAACAACAACTGACACTTGGTACTATGTCAATAGGTTAGTCCCAAGAAATGATATAAAATGATTGTAAAACATCTAAAAATGATAATACAACTGTTATGGAATGTAGTATTTCAAAAAAGTTCCTACGATCACGCAAGATCTATCTACTAGAAGCATATCAATGAGAGGGGAGAGTGTGTCTACGTACCCTCGTAGACCGAAAGCGGAAGCATCTAGTGACGCGGTTGATGTAGTCGAACGTCTTCGCGATCCAACCGTTCCAAGCACCGAACATACGGCACCTCCGCGGAAGCATCAAGTTTTATCAAGAGTAAAAGAATAGCTAGCCCGTATAACGGACTCAAAAGGTAACTTAATATTCTTTCTAGGGAAGTGTTCCATCCCTTTCTTGAGAGGAAATTGGAATTTTATATTCCCCTCTTTCATGTCAATGATGGCACCAACGGTGCGAAGAAAAGGACGTCCCAAAATAATTGGACAAGAAGGTTCACATTCAATATCCATAATAGTGAAATCAACGGGAACATAATTGTCATTGACAATGATAAGAACATCGTCAATCCTCCCCAAAGGTTTCTTTATGGAAGAATCAACAAGACGAACACCAAAAGAACAAGAATCAAAAGGTTTCAATTTAAGCATATCATATATTCTTTTGGGCATAACGGAGGTACTAGCTCCAACATCACATAAAGCATAGCAAGAGAAGTTATTCAACTTAATTTTAATCATAGGATCCCAACCATCTTCTAGCTTTCTAGGTATGGAGGCTTCTACCCTAAGTTTCTCCTCCCTAGCTTTGATG
Source organism: Secale cereale (assembly GCA_902687465.1). Classification (NCBI taxonomy): domain Eukaryota; kingdom Viridiplantae; phylum Streptophyta; class Magnoliopsida; order Poales; family Poaceae; genus Secale; species Secale cereale. The sequence continues at coordinate 14,120,974 of LR738709.1, forward strand.
AGAGCATTAGTGATATGCTCTGTGAAGGCAAGATTGAGTGTGCTAGTGCGAGGATCTCTAGCCATTCTTTGTACAAAGGTGACAACTTCTGAGAGACTACAATTATCAAAATCAATTTTATCATTATTGAGCAGAATTGTAGTGTCATCTTCTTTGTTTGAATTGCTCTCTATTATAAGAGTTTGAACGTCTTCCCAAGTTTGGGGAAGTACAGGAGCAACTTTAAACTGAGGCTCATACTTTTTCCCTGGAAGATCATGCCATGGGCATAACTCTCCATTAAGACTAACATAATCACAAGGTTTATTACTTTTGTAGATCCCGACAGTGGTGATTGGCGTGATGGAAGAAGGGGTGTACTACTCCCATTTAGTGTTTTTGGTGGAACCCATAGCAGCAGCAAGCAAGATAACTATTTTTGTGATTTTTGATAAAGGGAACTAAAGCAAAAACTTAAAGATAAACAAACAAGACTAAAAAGCAAAGGTAAAAGATAGCGTGCAACTCCCCTATCTTGAAGAGTGGAGTCCCCGGCAACGGCGCCATAAAACTTTGCTTGATGGCTTCTCGCCCCTCGTTGGTTACCCCAAGTGGAAGGTTTGAGATGCAGTGTAGCGGTAGTTTTCCCTTGGCAAAGATATCAAGGATCGAATCCCGTGAGACTCCGAGGGTCAACAAGAAGGTGTCAACTGCTAGCGGCGCAACTTAGCGATTGACAGGACCTACACACAGATACAAATAACTTTGCTCCCAGCGAGTATAGAGAGGTTGTCAATCCCTCCGGCCTTGTCGTTTACAAAGGTTCAAACGCAAGAGATAATAGTGATAGGTATGACTGCAACTAGTAAATAAGAACAGGAAATAATAACGGGTGTGATCAGTGATGGTAATATGGACCGGGGTCCCATGATGTTCACTAGTGATGTCTCTCTCTCCCAAAAGATGATAAAACAGCTAAGCGAGGTAAACGAATTATAGCTGGGCAATTGACAGGATTATGTGCGCAAACCAATGCTAACTATGCTGCAAAGAAAGGTAGAGGCTCAAAAGCATGGGCGGTACGCCAAGGCAACTAGACCGAAATCCATCTGCATCCACTACTAATCATCCACCTTGAGATATCTATCCAGAACATCTCGCTGGTATTAAGTTGCGAGTCCCACTCATAGTGTAAACTCAAAGCAACAGACAACTGCATTAAAAGAACTTTGCGTAAAGTAAACAATCCTTGCACCCGCAAGTACAAGCACCGTTGTTTTCCCCCTTGTGGCAACAACACATCCCCTAGACTCATGTTTCTGTCACTCAAGCTAGTCATCGAGGGGCATGAACCCACAATCAAGCATAACGTTCCCTCTTGGAGTTACTACCTACTACTTGGCCAAAGCAATAAACAACAACGGAGAACATGCAAGAATTACTCAAGAACATAAATATAAAAGAGGTGAATCAAATATATTACTCACACACAATCTGAACATAATCTCATAATCCATCGGATCCCAGCAAACTCATCATAGCAACAGCATAAGGATTACATATGTGCCTCGATCATGTAGGGCAGCTCACGAGGTCTAATCGGTGAAGAACAAAGAGGGGAGGAGAACATCACATAGCTACTGGTCATGGACCCATGGTCCAAGGGAGACTACTCACAACTCATCCGGGAGGCGTCCATGGTGGTGGAGAAGCTCCCGGTGGTGATCCTCCCCTCCGGCAGGGTGCCCGGAAGAGTTCTCCTGGTGCTCCCGATCTTGGAAGCGCGGCGGCGGCGGAACAGAGATGAGATCGCGAAAAAGGGTTCCGTCCTCGAGGGTTTGGGGACGCGGTGTAAATATATGCCAAAGGGGGGCGTCAGAGGATCTAAGGGGGGCCCAGGCGCCCTGGCGGCGCGGCCAGGAGGGGGGCCGCCCCCTCTGGTCGCCTGGAGCCCCTGTGGGCCCCCTCTGGCCCTACTTTGGCCGCATGGAAGCTTCCGGAACGCTGATTTTTTATATATTTTTCCCGGGATTTTTCTGGCAATTTACGTAATGGGAAAACCTCAAATACAAAAATAGCAGAAAACAGAAACTGGCACTGGGGTGCACTGAGTTAATAGGTTAGTCCAAATATGATCAAAAGTGTATGAAAGTGCATAAATATCATAGCAATATCACACAAAAGAGGCATGGAGCAAGCAGAAATTATAAATACGTTTTGGATGTATCACCCTCATCATCAACTTCTTCATCGGGACCATCGTCATCCAAGTCCGATGCATATGCACGGGAAAAAGGGATGGATTGGTCCATTGTCACTTGCACATGATATTGCTCGAGATCACCCACATTGTTGTCATGGAGATCACCTTCGTTGTCATCCTCCTTGTACTCATCATTCTCCTCTTCAAAATCTTCATTTCGGTTTTTTGGAGTTGGGCTCAATGTTGGCCAATCTTGTTGCATGAAATGAGGTGCACCCATTTGATCTAGGTTCATGGGTGGGCGAGTGCTAGCAACCAACGGGGAGGGGTTCCGGTTCAAGCCCAAATGCAAAGTAGACTCAACCTTCTTTGAGGCAAATAACTCAAGGGCCTTGTCTAGAGATTCGGCAAGCGTCTCCTTGTATGCAACCCAATGTTACTCGGAGTTCACACGCATTGTCTTCCAACGGATGTGCATTCCAAAACCAACATTATGCCTCCCCTCGAACTCAACAACATCATTTGGGTCCATCCAATTCAAATCCTTCCTCACTTGTTCTAAGAGCTCCGCATAGCTAGGACTACTCTCAAACACCATGTCAAGATCATCTGGGTCAGGCTCAACATTGCCTTTCAAAAAGGCTTCTTTATCCATATGATGAACATGAACACATGTTCTTCCCATCCCTACAATAATAAAACACACACATATATCAAGTAAGTACTTAACCAAGTTTTTGCACAAAATACATAAGCCCTAACATAGATATGAAACAACACCCCTAACCCCCACTTAACAATAACAACAACCCTAACAATAGCATAACCCTAACCCTAACCCCAACATAAAAACACACATAATCGTAACCCTAGCATAGTATGAAACCTAACCATACCAAATTAGCAAAGAAACATAACATGTTTGAACACAAATTTCCAAATTCAAGCCAAAACTAGGGTTTCCCCAAACTAGCAACATTTGAGCAAATGTGACAATTCCTATGGATGAAAAAGAGGGGATCGAACGAGATTACCTTAAGGGAGGGGTTGGCTTCGAGATCGACGGACAAATACTCCGGATTTGCAAGATTAGAGAAAGATTTGAGAGGGGGAGAGGGGGGGAGGGGCGCTTTGCTTCAGCTTGTGGGGTGGGGTGGGGTGTGTGGGATGGGGTTGGTGGGGTGAGGGGTGGGGCTACAGAAACTGGATAACAGATAGTGCAGCGCCTAAGGGAAAGACGCTGCACATTATAAGTGTGGCGCCCAAGTGATAGGCGCTGCACTACTGTTTGTGGGGCCACGCCTAGGCCTGGGCTGCCATGCTGTACGGGGGTGCAGCGCCCAGGACAAAGGCGCTGCATAGTAGGGTGCAGTGCCCTGCTACTTCTCGAGCTTGCGTTGTATTCCCTCGAAGAGGAAAGGGAGATGCAGCATAGTAGCGTAAGTATTTCCCTCAGTTTTTGAGAGACAAGGTATCAATCCAGTAGGGGACCACGTGCGAGTCCCTCGCACCTGCACAAACAAATAAGAACTTCGCAGCCAACGCGATAAGGGGTTGTCAATCCCTTTACGGTCACTTACGAAAGTGAGATCTGATAGAGATGATAGTTTATATTTTCGGTATTTTTGGTTTATAAGAACAGAAAATAAAAGCGATAAAAGTAAAGTAGATGTAGATTGATATGTTGAGAATAGACCCGAGGGCCATAATGTTCTCTAGTGGCCTCTCTCATGATAGCGATATTTTACGGCGGGTAAACAAATTACTGTCGAGCAATTGATAGAAAACAAATAATTATGAGACTATCTAGGCATGATCATTGTATATAGGCATCACGTCCGAGACAAGTAGACCGACTCCTGCCTGCATCTACTACTATTACTCCACACATCGACCGCTATCCAGCATGCATCTAGTGTATTGAGTTCATAAGAACAGAGTAGCGCCTTAAGCAAGATGACATGATGTAGAGGGATAAACTCAAGCAATATGATATAAACCCCATCTTTTTATCCTCGATGGCAACAATACAATACGTGCCTTGCTGCCCCTACTGTCACTGGGAAAGGACACCGCAAGATTGAACCCAAAGCCAAGCACTTCTCCCATTGCAAGAACTATAGATCTAGTAGGCCAAACCAAACCAATAATTCGAAGAGACTTGCAAGGATATTATGAGCACACATAAAAAGTTCAGAGAAGAACCAAATATCTTTCATATATAACCTTGATCATAAACTCACAATTCATCGGATCTCGACAAACATACCGCAAAAAGAGATTACATTGAATAGATCTCCTCGAAGACCGAGGAGAACTTTGTATTGAGATCCAGAGAGAGAGAGAAGAAGCCATCTAGATACTAGCTATGGACCCGAAGGTCTGTGGTAAACTACTCACAACTCATGGTGAGGGCGATGATGATGATGATGAAGAACTCCGTGATGGATCCCCCTCCGGTGGAGCTCCGGAACAGGCTCCAAGATGGGATCTCACGGGAACAGAAGGTTACAGCGGTGGAATTAGGGTTTTCTCTCTGTTGTCAAAGGTTTCGGGGTACGTAGACTTATATAGGAAGAAGGAGGACACCGGGGGGTGCTCGGGGGCCCCACGAGGCAGGGGCACGCCCTGGGATGGGGGGCGCCCCCCCACCCTCGTGGGCAGCCCCTTGATCCCCTGACGTGGTTCTCAAGTCCCTCGTGCGTGATTTTCTCCAAAAATATCTCTCGCGAAGGTTTCATTACGTTTGGACTCCGTTTGATATTCTTTTTCTGCAAAACCCTGAAACAAGCAAAAACAACAATCTGGATTGGGCCTTTGGGTTAGTAGGTTAGTCCCAAAAATGATATAAAAGTGTATGATAAAGCCCATTAAACATCCAAGACTTCATAAATAATAGCATGGAATAATCAAAAATTATAGATACGTTGGAGACGTATCATGCCCTGCTGTGGGGCGCCACTCGAAAAGGTCAGCAACGTGATTTTTTTTGAAAGCAGTTCAAACTTTGAATTGTTTTCGTCATCAGGTCAAATATGTGTTTTTTGCCCAGACTACTCAAACCATCATGACGACGAATGTGGTAAGCAATTCAAACTAATCCATAAAAAGAAAAAAGAAAAACACTCGACTACTCAATGCCACGATCAGGGGAACTCAACAAAATAATATGTACAATCTCCAATTGGTGATGTAAAAACCCCATATGGAGCTTTACACTAGTGAATCATCCTGACCAAAAAAGGTGCTTAGGGGGCGGCTCGGGCGGAACACTACCCCCTCACTTCCTACTTCTTCCTTGCCCCCAGCGAAATACAAAAGGTGAACTATCAGTGGCGGATCCAGAAATTCAACTTTGGGTGTTCAAATTTTTATTTCACCCTAAGAGCACCTCAAATAGAAGATGCAAATTTAGAGATGTAAAAATTCACATCTTCATAAAGTGCTTTTCGCATCTTAAAAAAAAGGCCAACTCCAACAGATGATGCAAGATGTAAAAGAGCAGCTTCAATAAAAGATGCAAACCAGAGATGCAAAATCGATCGCTGGCCATGTGGCTGCTGTACAGCCGCATTTGCACATTGAATTTTCATAATTCTAGAAACAAAAGTACATCATCAACTTCACTTTCTATTGGAATCGACAATTAGAACAACAAACAAGTTCACAAATGACTTTTTTATACCTTTGTGACATATCATCGAACACGTTGGATCCGGTTGTCGTCGGCGTGGCCACACCTCTTCCTCCATGGCCGGCGGTGGCGGCGGTGGAGGTGGATGAGGAACTCTGCAGCTGGAGGAGGACGCCAAGGTCAGCGGCGGCAGCGAATTGCCCGCCGTAGTCACGTCCGGCTTCGAAATTTTGGTCGGTCGAGGTTGGTTCATCGTCGGGTTGCGCCCCCGCACCACTGTACGCTTCACGCCTCCACCGTGTGGCTTGGAGGAATGTTGCTTTTTTGCAGGCGCCTCCGACGCGATGTCGACTGGCCGGTGTGGGGCAAATCCGGGGCGGCGACATGGAGGCGGACGCAGGATTGAGGAAAGTTGGCGCGGAGGCGGCGACCACAGCAAGGTGGGTCAGGGCACCGACAATTGAGTCGGAGAAGGCGGCGGGGTCATGAGCGTCGGCGGGAGGCAGGTGGGCGGCGAACAAGCGGTTGTCACGCAGAAACAAAAAAGAAACGACAGTTGGTAGTTGACGCGCGGCTGTCCTTTTTACATCTTCAGTCGGTGGAGATGCCAATTTGCAACACAAGGTATTGTATTTTACATCTCCGGAAGGTGGAGATGTAACTTTTTTGCATCTACATCATCTGTTGAAGAGGTGTTTTTGCGTGTCGAAGATGCAAAAGATAATTATTTTTGCATCTACATCTTCTATTGGAGATGCTCTAATAGAAATGGCATCATTTAGTTGGGGATCAGAAGTGGTCTCATTTAGTTGGAAATCATCCAAAACAAATGAGGCAATCACATCTTCACTCCATAAAATGAGCCACTTCTACCCAGGAACTCTCTCTCTCTCTCTCCCTCTCTCTCTGTAAATCCAAACAAGGCTACACATTCAACTGGGAATTTCTATTTCAGATTGCTTGTAGTCTCTCCGCTTGTCTGCGTGTGTGTAGCCTCGCGTGCGTGGGCAGCGAGCAGAAGTGGCTGATCCACTAGTGGGCTGGTGGCCTGCTGCTGTGCTGCCGATAAGCATGTTGGTCACATAGGCATGTACGCGAGTATTTCTGCCATATAAACTATATGTAGTATATGAATTTTTTTTGTGCAGAAAATTTGGGTGTACATCTGTACACCCATGACCCAAGCTGGATCCGCCCCTGTGAACTATGTTTTGAGAAGAGATGATGCTGGTAAAGATGTTGATGTAGATTGATCCTCCCACGATGAGAGGGATGTTGGTGATGTCGATGGCTTCGATTTCCCCCGGCCGAATCGCTCCGCCACTCGACGGAGAGCAAAAGTGCTCCTATCCAGGTTCCGCCTCGAGACGGCGGCGCTTCGTCCAGAAGTCTTCTTCTGATTTTTTTCTATGGCAAATAGCATCATATAGGAGAAGGAGGGCCCCCAGGCCTGCTAGTGGGCTAACGAGCTCACACGGCGCGCCCTAGGGGGGCATTGTCTTAGCTCGTGACTCTTTGGTGGGTCCCCTCATGGTATTTCTTTTGCCAGTATTTTTAATTAATTTCAAAATAATGCTTCGTAATTTTTCAGGTCCATTGGAGCTTCAGCGAATAGCTATCTCTGTTGTAGCTTTTCCAGGCCGAGGATCCTAGTTGTCGGCAATCTCCATCTTAATGTAGATCTTGCATATTAAGAGATAAAATGCATTAGGATTGCATCATAAAGTGAATGATAAAAAACATTATAGTAATAGTAGGAAAATATTATGCAAAATGGACATATCTGGTACAAACTACTATAGGGTGGAAAGCTCCGTCGTAACGGTGAGCGGGCGCGTTAGTGTTGGTTGTGGACATCCGGCAATGCCTTTGTGGCGGCCGAAGACGTACAACATTGGCGATAGAAGGTGGAGGGTGTAGATGTAAAGCAAGGGGGAGGATGGGCAGAGTGGGAGCAAATAGGGTCGGAAGAGGGAATTGGGTGGGTCGGGGGTATCAGAGTCCTAGATTTCGTGTGTCCAGACTCCTGCAAACCTCCTGATGTCTACTACGCAATTTTTCTTCTTGTAGACTCGTGTTGGGCCTCCAAGCGCAGAGTTTTGTAGGACAGTAGCAAATTTTCCTCAAGTGCATGACCTAAATTTTATCAATCAGTGGTAGACGTAGGATGAAGATGGTCTCTCTTAAGCAACCCTGCAGCCAAATACGAGAAATCTCTTGTGTCCCCAACACACCCAATACAATGGTAAATTGTATAGGTGCACTAGTTCGGCGAAGAGATGGTGATACAAGTGTAGTATGGATAGTAGATATATGTTTTTTCATCTGACAATATATAAACAATAAGATAGTAAGTAGTAAAAGTGAGCAAAAATGGTATTGTGATGCTTAAAAACAAGGCCTAGGGTTCATAGTTTCACTAGCGCAAAATCTCTCAACAATGATAACATAATTGGATCATATAACAATTCCTCAACATCCATCGAAGAATCACTCCAGAGTTCCTATCATGGAGAACATAAGATGAAATTGTTTGTAGGGTACGAAACCACCTCAAAGTTGTTCTTTATGATCAATTTATTGGGCTATTCCTATAAGTATCAGAAACACCCCTAGAGTTCATACTAAAATAACACCATATGACATGCATCAATCAACTCTAATGTCACCTAGTACTCCAATGTCACCACAAGTATCCATGGGTCAATTGTCAATACAATGGTGTCTTGGAGATCCATATTATGTAACTCTTTTTGCGGTGTGTTTGTTTGGATCTGATGAACTTTGAGTTTATGATCAGATCTATCTTTTTATATCCATGAAAGTTATTTGAGTCTTCTTTGATCTCTTATATGCATGATTGATTATAGCCTCGTATTTCTTCTCCGATATTTGGGTTTTGTTTGGCCAACTTGATCTATTTATCTTGAAATGGGAAGATGTGCTTTGTGATGGGTTCGATCTTATGGTGCTTTATCCCAGTGACAGAAGGGGAACCCACACGTATGTACCATTGCCATTAAGGATAACAAGACGGGGTCTATTTCTACATAAATAGATCTTGTCTACATCATGTGATCGTTCTTATTGCATTACTCCATTTTTCCATGAACTTAATACACTAGATGCATGCCGGATAGCTGTCGATGTGTGGAGTAATAGTAGTAGATGCAGGCAGGAGCCAGTCTACAAATCTTGGACATGATGCCTATATAATGATCATTGGCTTGATATCGTCATGATTATTTGAAGTTCTATCAATTGGCCAACAGTAATTCATTTACCCACCGTTTGCTATTGTTCTCGAGAGAAGCAATTAGTGAAACCTACGGCCCCCAGGTCTCTTCTCTAACATATTTGCCTTTGCGATCTATTTTACTTGCTTTTGTTTTCATAACAATTAAACAAAAAATACAAAAATACCTTGCTGCACTTTATTTCATTTGGCGTTCAATCTATCAAATTATTACAACTTTCTCATGTCCGTTTGCCAATCTTTTGGCACCATTACCCGAAAGGGATTGACGACCCCTTTACTACGTCGGGTTGCGAGTATTTGTTATTTGTGTGTAGGTGTTGTTCACGTAGTTTTGCGTAGTTCTCCTACTAGTTTGATAACCTTGGTCTCATACTGAGGGAAATATCTACCGTTGTTGTGCTGCATCATCCCTTCCTATTTGGGGAAATACCGACCTAGTTCTAACAAGCAATCAACCTCTTTGCATAGATTACCCCAATGTCACTTCGGGAATCCACAAGTTGAGTGCCAAAACACATATCAAGTGAATCAATATGATACCCCATTCTCACCACGGGAATTCATAGCAAGACATGCATCAAGTGTTCTCAAATCCATAAAAGTATTCAATCCAAAGAAATCTCAAAGGGAAACTCAATTCATCACAACAAGATAGAGAGGGGAAAACACCATATGATCCCACTATGTTAGCAAAGCTCGCGATACATCAAGATTGTGCATCTCAAGAACACGAGAGAGAGAGAGCTTAAACACATAGCCACTGGTACAAACCCTCAGCCCCGAGGGTGGACTACTCTCTCCTCATCATGGCGGCCACCGGGTAGATGAAGATGGTCACCAGTGATGATTTCCCCCTCCGATGGAGTGCCGGAAAAGGGCTCTAGATTGGATCTCGGGGATACAGAGGCCTGCGGCGGTTGGAACAAAATTTCGTCGACTCCCAGGTTTTTTGGAATATTTGTTCATTTATAGAGCAAAGAGGCGGTGCGCTAGACCACCGAGGTGGGAACAACCCACCTGCGCGCCCGGGGGCCCAGGCGCGCCCTGGTGGTTTGTGCCCCCCTCGGGGCACCCCCCTAGTGCCTCTCTGGCCCATTGGATGTCTTCTGGTCCAAAGAAATCCACAAAAAGTTTCGCTGCATTTGGACTTCGTTTGATATTGATTTTCTACGATGTAAAAAACAAGCAGAAAACAACAACTGACACTTGGTACTATGTCAATAGGTTAGTCCCAAGAAATGATATAAAATGATTGTAAAACATCTAAAAATGATAATACAACTGTTCTGGAATGTAGTATTTCAAAAAAGTTCCTACGATCACGCAAGATCTATCTACTAGAAGCATATCAATGAGAGGGGAGAGTGTGTCTACGTACCCTCGTAGACCGAAAGCGGAAGCATCTAGTGACGCGGTTGATGTAGTCGAACGTCTTCGCGATCCAACCGTTCCAAGCACCGAACATACGGCACCTCCGCGTTCAGCACACGTTCAACTCGATGACGTCCCACGAGCTCTTGATCCAGTTGAGCGTCACGGGAGAGTTTCGTCAGCACGACGGCGTGATGACGGTGATGATGAAGCTATCGGCGCAGGGCTTCGCCTAAGCACTACAATGATATGACCGAGGTGTGTAACTGTGGATAGGGGCACCGCACACGGCTAAGACAAATCTTGGAGTGCCTTTGGGGTGCCCCCTGCCCACGTATATAAAGGAGGGAGGAGGAGGAGGCCGACCCTAGAGGGGGCGCGCCAAGTGTGGGGAGTCCTACTAGGACTCCCAAGTCCTAGTAGGATTCTCCTCTTTCCTTTCCGGAGTAGGAGAGAAGAAAGAGGGAAAGAGAGAGAGGGAGTATGAAAGGGCAAGGGGGGCGCCGCCCCCTTTCCCCTAGTCCAGTTCGTACGCATGGGGGGCGCGGGCCTCCTTCCCTTTGGCATGCCTCCTCTATTCCCGTATGGCCCAATAAGGCCCAAATACGTCTCCCTGCGAATTCCTGTAACTCTCCGGTACTCCGAAAAATACCCGAATCACTCGGAACCTTTCTGATGGCCGAATATAGCCTTCCAATATATCGATCTTTACGTCTCGACCATTTCGAGAATGTTCGTCATGTCCGTGATCTCATCCGGGACTCCGAACAAACGTCAGTCATCAAATCACATAACTCATAATACTATTCGTCATCGAACGTTAAGCGTGCGGACCCTATGGGTTCGAGAACTATGTAGACATGACCGAGAAACATCTCCGGTCAATAACCAATAGCGGAACCTAGATGCTCATATTGGCTCCTACATATTCTACGAAGATCTTTATCGGTCAAACCGCATAACAACATACGCTGTTCCCTTTGTCATCGGTATGTTACTTGCCCTAGATTCGATCGTCGGTATCTCAATACCTAGTTCAATATCGTTACCGGCAAGTCTCTTTAATCGTTTCGTAATGCATCATCTCGTGACTAACTCATTAGTCATTTGCTTGCAAGGCTTATAGTGATGTGCATTACCGAGAGGGCCCAGAGATACCTCTCCAACACTCGGAGTGACAAATCATATTCTTGATCTATGCCAACACCACGAACACCTTCGGAGACACCTGTAGAGCATATTTATAATCACCCAGTTACGTTGTGACATTTGATAGCACACAAGGTGTTCCTCCGGTATTCGGGAGTTGCACAATCTCATAGTCATAGGAACATGTATAAGTCATGAAGAACGCAATAGGAGTAAAACTAAACGATCATAGTGCTAAACTAATGTATGGGTCTTGTCCATCACATCATTCTCCTAATGATGTGATCCCGTTGATCAACTGATAACTCATGTCTATGGCTAGGAAACATAACCATCTTTGATCAATGAGCTAGTCTAGTAGAGGCATACTAGGGATACTCTGTTTTGTCTATGTATTCACACATGTATTAAGTTTCCGGTTAATACAATTCTAGCTTGAATAACAAACATTCATCATGATGTAAGGAAAGAAATAATAACTTTATTATTGCCTCCAGGGCATATTTCCTCCAGTCTCCCACTTGCACTAGAGTCAATAATCTAGTTCACATCACCATGTGATTTAACACGAATAGTTCACATCCTCATGTGATTTAACACTTTATAGTTCACATCGCCATGTGACCAATACCCAAAAGGTTTACTAGAGTCAATAATCTAGTTCACATAGCAATGTGATTAACACCCAAAGAGTACTAAGGTGTGATCATGTTTTTCTTGTGAGAGAGGTTTAGTCAATGGGTCTGCCACATTCAGATCCGTATGTATTTTGCAAATTTCTATGTCTACAATGCTCTGCATGGAGCTACTCTAGCTAATTGCTCCCACTTTCAATACACATCCAGATTGATACTTAGAGTCATCCAGATCAGTGTCAAAGCTTGCATCGATGTAACTCCTTACGACAAACTCTTTATCACCTCCATAACCGATAAATATTTCCTTAGTCCTCTAAGGATAAATTTGACTGTTGTCCAGTGATCTACTCCTAGATCAAAACTGTACTCCCTTGCCAACTCAAGACAGGGCATACAATAGGTCTGGTATACAGCATGGCATACTTTATAGAACCTATGGCCGAGGCATAGGGAATGCCTTTCATTCTCTCTCTATCTTTTGCTGTGGTCGGGCTTTGAGTCTTACTCAACTTCACACCTTGCAACACAGGCAAGAACTCTTTCTTTTACTGTTCCATTTTGAACTACTTCAAAAACTTGTCAAGGTATGTACTCATTGAAAAAACTTATCAAGCGACTTGATCTATCTCTATATATCTTGATGCTCAATATGTAAGCAGCTTCACCGAGGTCTTTCTTTGAAAAACTCCTTTAAAACACTCATTTATGCTTTCCAGAAAATTCTACATCATTTCCGATCAAAAATATGTCATTCACATATACTTATCAGAAAGGCCGTAGTGCTCCCACTCACTTTCTTGTAAATACTGGCTTCACCACAAGTCTGTATAAAACTATATGCTTTGATCAACTTATCAAAGCGTATATTCCAACTTCGAGATGCTTGCACCAATACATAGATGGATCGCTCGAGCTTGCACATTTTGTTAGCACCTGTAGGATTGACAAAACCTTCTGGTTGCATCATATAAAACTCTTCTTTAATAAATCCATTAAAGAACGCTGTTTTGTTATCCATTTGCCAGATTTCATAAAATGCGGCAATTGGTAACATGATTCGGACAGACTTAAGCATCGCTATGAGTGAGAAAATCTCATCGTAGTCAACACCTTGAACTTGTCGAAAACCTTTCGCAACAAGTCGAGCTTTGTAGACAGTAACATTACCATCGGTGTCAGTCTTCCTCTTAAAGATCCATTTATTTTTAATGGCTTGCCGATCATCGGGCAAGTCAACCAAAGTCCACAGTTTGTTCTCGTACATGGATCCCATCTCAGATTTCACGGACTCAAGCCATTGTGCGGAATCTGGGCTCATCATCGCTTCCTCACAGTTTGTAGGTTCATCATGGTCTAGTCACATGACTTCCAGAACCGGGTTACAGTACCACTCTGGCACGGAACGCACTCTGGTTGACCTACGTGGTTCAGTAGTAACTTGATCTGAAGTTTCATGATCATCATCATTAGCTTCCTCGCTGATTGGTGTAGGAATCACTAGAACTAGTTTATGTGATGTACTACTTTCCAATTCGGGAGAAGGTACAGTTACCTCATTAAGTTCCACTTTCCTCCCACTCACTTCTTTCAGGAGAAACTCCTTCTCTAGAAAGTATCTATTTTTAGCAACGAATATCTTGCCTTTGGATCTGTGATAGAAGGTGTACCCAACAGTTTCCTTTGGGTATCCTATGAAGACACATTTATCTGATTTGGGTTCGAGCTTATCAAGTTGAAACTTATTCACATAAGCATCGCCGCCCCAAACTTTAAGAAACGACAGCTTAGGTTTCTTGCCAAACCACGGTTCATACGGTGTCGTCTCAACAGATTTAGATGGTGCCCTATTTAACGTGAATGCAGCTGTCTCTAATGCATAACCCAAAATGATAGTGGTGAATCGATAAGAGACATCATAGATCGCACCATATCTAATAAAGTACGGTTTATGACGTTCAGGCACACCATTACGCTGTGGTGTTCCGGGTGGCGTGAGCTGTGAAACTATTCCACATTGTTTCAAATGAAGACCAAACTCGTAACTCAAATATTTGCCTCCGCGATTAGATCGTAGAAACTTTATTTTCTTGTTACAATGATTCTCTACTTCACTCTGAAATTTCTTTGAACTTTTCAAATGTTTCAGACTTGTGCTTCATTAAGTAGATATACCCATATCTGCTCAAATCATCTGTGAACGTCAGAAAATAACGATGCCCGTCGCGAGCCTCAACACTCATTGGTCCGCATACATCAGTATGTATGATTTCTAACAAGTCAGTTGCTCGCTCCATTGTTCCGGAGAACGGAGTTTAGTCATCTCGCCCATGAGGCATGGTTCGCAAGCACCAAGTGATTCATAATCAAGTGGTTCCAAAAGCCCATCAAGATGGAGTTTCTTCATGCGCTTTACACCAATATGACCTAAACGGCAGTGCCACAAATAAGTTGCATGATACGTCTCCTACGTATCTACTTTGCCAAACACTTTTGCCCTTGTTTTGGACTCTAACTTGCATGATATGAATGGAACTAACCCGGACTGATGCTATTTTCAACAGAACTGCCATGGTGTTGTTTTTGTGCAGAAATAAAATGTTCTCGGAATCGCCTGAAAATCAACGGAGAATTATTTCAGAAAATATAAAAAATATCTGCAAGAAGATCTGGACTGGGGGGCCCACACCCTGTCCTCGAGGGTGGGGGGCGCGCCCCCCTTCCCAGGGTGCGTCCCTTGCCTCGAGGCCCCCCCCGATGCTCCACCGACGTATCCCTAGGTCCTATATATTCCGTTTCGTGGAGAAAAAAAATCAAGGAGAAAGAATTATCGCGTTTCACGAGACAGTGCCGCCGCCAAACCCTAATCTCTCTCTGGAGGGCTGATTTGGAGTCCGTTCGGGGCTCTGGAGAGTGGAGATCGTCGCCATCATCATCAACAACCTTCCTCCATCACCAATTCCATGATGCTCACCGCTGTGTGTGAGTAATTCCATCGTAGGCTTGCTGGACGGTGATGGGTTGGATGGGATCTATCATGTAATCGAGTTAGTTTTGTTAGGGTTTGATCCCTAGTATCCACCATGTTCTGAGATTGATGTTGCTATGACTTTGCTATGCTTAATGCTTGTCACTAGGGCCCGAGTGCCATGATTTTGGATCTGAACCTATTATGTTTTCATGAATATATGTGTGTTCTTGATCCTATCTTGCAAGTCTATAGTCACCTACTATGTGTTATGATCCGGCAACCCCGAAGTGACAATAATCGGGACCACTCCCGGTGATGACCATAGTTTGAGGAGTTCATGTATTCACTATGTGTTAATGCTTTGGTCCGGTACTCTATTAAAAGGAGGCCTTAATATCCCTTAGTTTCCAATAGGACCCCGCTGCCACGGGAGGGTAGGACAAAAGATGTCATGTAAGTTCTTTTCCATAAGCATGTATGACTACATTCGGAATACATGCCTACATTGCATTGATGAACTGGAGCTAGTTCTGTGTCACCCTAGGTTATAACTTCTACATGATGAATTGCATCCGACGTAATTTCCCATCACCGATCCAATGCCTACGAGCTTTACCTATATTGCTAGCTGCTTATTTACTTTTCCATTGCTACTATTTCAAAAACTACAAAACACTATCTTTACTTTTATTGCTGCTACCGCCACTATCATATTACTTTGCTACTAAACTATCTTGCTGCAGATACTAAGTTTCCAAGTGTGGTTGAATTGACAACTCAGCTGCTAATACTTAAGAGTATTCTTTGGCTCCCCTTGTGTCGAATCAACAAATTTGGGTTTAATACTTTACCCGCGAAAACTGTTGCGATCCCCTACACTTGTGGGTTATCATTGCACTATCATTATCAACTTTGCATCTTTTGGCTTCAATATTATGAATATGTGTATTACTATGATCGAGATCCAGCAAACTATTTTCATTGGGTGTATGACCATCGAAGGTTTTATTCATGTAAACAGAACAACAATTATTCTATGACTTTAAATGAATAACTGTATTGCAACAAACATGATCAAATCATATTCATGCTCAACGCAAATGCCAAATAACATTTATTTAGGTTCTACACTAATCCCGAAAGTATAGGGAGTGTGCGATGATGATCATATCAATCTTGGAACCACTTCCAACACACATCGTCACTTCACCTTTCACTAGCCTCTGTTCATTCTGCAACTCTCGTTTCGAGTTACTAATTTTAGCAACTGAACCGGTATCAAATACCCAGGGGTTGCTATCAACACTAGTAAAGTACACATGAATAATCTGTATATCAAATATACCTTTGTTTACTTTGCCATCCTTCTTATCCGCCAAGTATCTAGGGAAGTTCCACTTCTAGTGACCATTTCCTTTGCAGTAGAAGCACTTAGTTTCAGGCTTGAGTTTAGCTTTGGGTTTCTTCATGGGAGTGACAACTTGCTTGTCATTCTTCTTGAAGTTCCCCTTCTATCCTTTTGCCCTTTACTTGAAACAAGTGGTCTTGTTAACCATCAACACTTGATGCTCTTTCTTGATTTCTACCTTCGCCGATTTCAGCATCGTGAAGAGCTCAGGAATTACTTTCTTCATCCCTTGCATATTATAGTTCATCATGAAGTTCTACTAACTTGGTGATAGTGACTGGAGAACTTTGTCAATTACTATCTTATCTGGAAGATTAACTCCCACTTGATTCAAGCAATTGTAGTACCCAGACAATCTGAGCACATGTTCACTGGTTAACCTATTCTCCTCCATCTTGTAGGCAAAGTAATGTCAGAGGTCTCATACCTCTTGACACGGGCATGAGTATGAAGTACTAATTTCAACTCTTGGAACATCTTATATGCTCTGTGGCGTTTCAAAACATTTTTGAAGTCTCGGTTCTAAGCCGTAAAGCATGGTGCACTAAACTATTAAGTAGACATCATATTGAGCTTTGCCAAATGTTCATAACGTCTGCATCTGCTCCTGCAATAGATATATCACCTAGCGATGCATCAAGGACATAATACTTCGGTGCAGCAATGAGGATAATCCTCAGATCACGGACCTAGTCTGCATCATTGCTACTAACATCTTTCAAATTAGTTTTCTCTAGGAACATATAAAAACATATGGGAGCTACAACGTGAGCTATTGATCTACAACAACATAGATATGCAAAAACTACCAGGACTAAGTTCATTATAAATTAAATTTCAATTAATCATATTACTAAAGAACTCCCACTTAGATAGACACCCCCTAGTCATCTAAATGATCATGTGATCCAAATCAACTAAACCATGTCCGATCATCATGTGAGATGTAGTAGTTTTCAACTGTGAACATCTTATGGTGATCATATCTACTATATGATTCACGCTCGACCTTTCGGTCTCCAGTGTTCCGAGGCCATGTGTATACATGCTAGGCTCATCAAGTTTAACCCGAGTATTCTGCATGTGCAAAACTGTCTTACACCCGTTGTATTTGAACGTAGAGCTTATCACACCCGATCATCACGTGGTGTCTCGGCACGACGAACTTTCGCAACGGTGCATACTCAGGGAAAACACTTGTATCTTGAAATTTTGTAAGGGATCATCATATAATGCTACCGCCGTACTAAGCAAAATAAGAAGCACAAAAAGATAAACATCACATGCAATCAAAATATGTGACATGATATGGCCATTATCATCTTGTGCTTTTGATCTCCATCTCCAAAGCATCGTCATGATCTCCATCGTCACCGGCTAGACACCATGATCTTCAACATAGCGTCGTGGTCATCTCGCCAACTATTACTACTACTACTACTACTACCGCTAACTCATAGTGATGAAGTAAAGCGATTACATGGCCTTCGCAATTCATACAATAAAGAGACAACCATAAGGCTCCTGCCGGTTGCCGATAATTTACAAAACATGATCATCTCATACAATAACGTATAACTCATCATGTCTTGACCATATCACATCACAACATTCCCTGCAAAAACAAGTTAGACGTCCTCTACTTTGTTGTTGCAAGTTTTACATGGCTGCTACAGGCTTAGCAAGAACCGCTCTTAACTATGCATACAAAACCACAACGATTTTTCATCAAGTGAGCTCTTTTAACCTTCACAAGGACCGGGCGTAGCCACACTCGATTCAACTAAAGTGAGAGAGACAGACACCCGCCGGTCACCTTTAAGCAACGAGTGCTCGTAACGGTGAAACCAGTCTCGCGTAAGTGTACGCGTAATGTCGGTCCGGGCCGCTTCATCTCACAATACCATCAATTCAAAGTAT
Organism: Secale cereale; assembly: GCA_902687465.1. Lineage (NCBI taxonomy): Eukaryota > Viridiplantae > Streptophyta > Magnoliopsida > Poales > Poaceae > Secale > Secale cereale. The sequence continues at coordinate 14,139,503 of LR738709.1, forward strand.
GACATGTGATACGTCCAAAACGTATCTATAATTTCTGCTTGCTCCATGCCACTTTTGGGTGATATTGCTATTATATTCATACACTTCCATACACTTTTGATCATATTTGGACTAACTTACTAATCCAGTGCACCCCAGTGCCAGTTTCTGTTTTCGGCTGTTTTTGTATTTCAGGTTTTCATGTTTCGAGAACTGCCCAGAAAAATCCAGAAAAATTATATAAAAAATCAGCGATCCGGAAACAACACTGCG
>LR738709.1:14139803-14246270 GCA_902687465.1 Secale cereale
GGGGGGCTGGGCCCCCCGAAGCCCGTCCGGTGCCCCCCTTTGGCATATATTTTGAGGGACCTCCGAAACCCTCAGAACAGGAACTCTTTTCGCGATCCCATCTCTGTTCCGCCGCCGCCGCTTCCAAGATTGGGAGCACCAGGAGAACTCTTCTCGGCACCCTGCCGGAGGGGAGGATCACCACCGGGAGCTTCTCCACCACCATGGACGCCTCCCGGATGACTCGTGAGTAGTCTCCCTTGGACCATGAGTCCATGACCAGTAGCTATGTGATGTTCTCCTCCCGTTCTTGTGCTTCACTAATTAGTCCTCGTGAGCTGCCCTACATGATCGAGGCACCTATGTAATCCTTATGCTGTTGCTATGTTGAGTTTGCTGGGATCCGATGGATTATGAGATTATGTTCAGATTGATCTTGAGTAATATATTTGATTCACCTCTTTTATATTTTAGTTCATAAGTAATTCTTGCATGTTCTCCGTTGTTACTTATTGCTTTGGCCGAGTAGTAGGTAGTGACTCCAAGAGGGAACGTTATGCTTGATTGTGGGTTCATGCCCATCGATGACTAGCTTGAGTGACAGAAACATGAGTCTAGGGGATGTGCTGTTGCCACAAGGGGGAAAACAACGGTGCTTGTGCCCGCGGGTGCAAGGATTGTTTACTTTACGCAAAGTTCTTTTAATGCAGTTGTCTGTTGCATTGAGTTTACACTATGGGTGGGACTCGCAACTTAATACCAGCGAGATGTTCTGGATAGATATCTCAAGGTGGATGATTAGTAGTAGATATTGATGGATTTCGGTCTACTTACTTTGGCGTACCGCCCATGCTTTGAACCTCAACCTTTCTTGCAATGTAGTCAGCATTGGTTTGCGTTCGTGGTCCTGTCAATTGCACAGCTGTAATTTGTTACCTCACATAGCTGTTTTATCGTCTTTTGGGAGAGAGACATCACTAGTGAACATCATGAGACTCCGGTCCATATTACCATCATTGATCACATCCACTATTTACTTTCCGTTATTATTCACTATTGCAAAAACTATCTATCACTACTATCATTGCTTTTAACCCTTTGTGAACTACAAGGCCGGAGGGATTGACAACCTCTCTGTACTCGTTGGGAGCAAAGTTATTTGTATCTATGTGCAGGTCCATGTTGATTGCTAATTGCGCCGTTAGCAGTTGACACCTACTTGTTGAACCTAGGAGTCTCTGGGGATTCGATCCTTGGCATCTTTGCTAGGGGAAAACACTTCTACTTACTGCATCTTACACCTTCCACTTGGGGTAACCAACGAGGGGTTCGAGGCCCATCAACATGCTGGTAAGCAGTATGACTATTATCTCCCACAACTCATTGTGTTCAACTTGTGCATATCATCAACACATAGACCTGGCTCATGATGACACTGTTGTGGAGCGTAGTATTTCAAAAAAATTCTTACGATCACGCAAGATCTATCGACTTGACTTGAAGCATAGCAACGAGAGGGGAAAGTGTGTCTGCGTACCCTCGTAGACCGAAGGCGGAAGCGTCTAGTGACGCGGTTGATGTAGTCGAACGTCTTCGCGATCCAACCAATCCAAGTACGTTCGGTGCTTGGATCGGTTGGATCGCAAAGACGTTCGACTACATGAACCGCGTCAGTAGACGTTTCCGCTTTCGGTCTACGAGAGTACGTAGACACACTCTCCCCACTCGTTGCTATGCTTCTCCTAGATAGTGCTACCTCTTGAGCATGCGTTGTTTTTTCCTTGAAGAGGAAAGGGTGATGCAGCAAAGTAGCATAAGTATTTCCCTTAGTTTTTGAGAACCAAGGTATCAATCCAGTAAGAGACTACACGCAAGTTCCTCTTACATGCACAAACAAATAAGAACCATGAAACCAACGCGATAAAGGGGTTGTCAATCCCTTTTCGGCCACTTGCAAAAGTGAGATCTGATAGAGATAATAAGATAAATATTTTTGGTATTTTCGTTGTATAGATTGAAAAGTAAAGATTGCAAAATAAAAGATAGTTGATGAAAGATTAATATGATGGAAGATAGACCCCGGGGCCATAGGTTTCACTAGTGGCTTCTCTCAAGATAGCAGATTCTACGGTGGGTGAACTAATTACTATCGAGCAATTGTTGAAAAGCGCATAATTATGAGAATATCTAGGAATGATCATTGTATATAGGCATCACGTCCGTGACAAGTAGACCGAAACGACTCCACATCTACTACTATTACTCCACACATCGACCGCTATCCAGCATGCATCTAGAGTATTAAGTTCATAAGAACAGAGTAACGCCTTAAGCAAGATGACATGATGTAGAGGGATAAAATCATGCAATATGATATAAACCCCATCTTTTTATCCTCGATGGTAACAATACAATACGTGCCTTGCTGCCCCTACTGTCACTGGGAAAGGACACTTCAAGATTGAACCCAAAGTTAAGCACTTCTCCCATTGCAAGAAAGATCAATCTAGTAGGCCAAACCAAACTGATAATTCCAAGAGACTTGCAAAGATATTTAAATCATGCATAAAAGAATTCAGAGAAGAATCAAATACTGTTCATAGATAATCTTGATCATAAACCCACAATTCATCGGATCTCGACAAACACACCGCAAAAAGAATTACATCGAATAGATCTCCAAGAAGATCGAGGAGAACTTTGTATTGATATCCAAAGAGAGATAAGAAGCCATCTAGCTAATAACTATGGACCCGAAGGTCTATGGTAAACTACTCACAACTCATCGGAGAGGCTATGGTGTTGATGTAGAAGCCCTCCGTGATCGATTCCCCCTCCGGTGGAGCTCCGAAACAGGCCCCAAGATGGGATCTCACGGGTACAGAAGGTTGCGGCGGTGGAAATAGGGTTTCGTGGTGCTCTCGGATGTTTTCAGGGTATATGAGTATATATAGGACGAAGAAGTATGTCGGTGGAGCTACGAGGGGCCCACGAGGGTGGGGGCGCGCCCCCTGCCTCGTGGACACCTCGTGGCTTCCCTAGCGTGTACTCAAAGTCTTCTGGGCTGCGTTTGTTCCAAAAACGATCCTCCCAAAGGTTTCATTCCATTTGGACTCTGTTTGATATCCCTTTTCTGCGAAACACTTAAATAGGCAAAAAAATAGCAATTTGCACTGGGCCTTGGGTTAGTTGGTTAGTCCCAAAAATAATATAAAAGTGTATAATAAAGCCCATTAAACATCCAAAACAGATAATATAATAGCATGGAACAATAAAAAATTATAGATACGTTGGAGACGTATCAAGCATCACCAAGCTTAATTCCTGCTCGTCCTCGAGTAGGTAAATGATAAAAACAGAATTTTTGATGTGGAATGCTACCCACCATAATTCTCAATGTAATTTTCTTTATTGTGGCATGAATGTTCAAATCCAAAAGATTCAAGACAAAAGTTTAATATTGACATAAGAATAATAGTACTTCAAACATACTAACAAAGCAATTACGTCTTCTCAAAATCACATGGCCAAAGAAAGCTATCCCTACAAAATATTATAGTCTGGCTATGCTCTATCTTCATCACACAAAATATTTAAATCATGCACAACCCCGGTTTCAGCCAAGCAATTGTTTCACACTTCAATTTTTTCAAACTTTTCAACTTTCACGCAATACATGAGCGTGAGCCATGGATATAGCACTATAGGTGGAATAGACTAGTGGTTGTGGAGAAGACAAAAGAGGACGATAGTCTCATATCATCTAGGCGTATCAATGGGCCATGGAGATGCCGATCAATATATAGCAATGTGAGTGAGTAGGGATTGCCATGCAACGGATGCACTAGAGCTATAAGTGTATGCAAGCTCAACAAAAGAAACTAAGTGGGTGTGCATCCAAATCGCTTGCTCACAAATACCTAGGGCATTTTGAGGAAGCCCATCATTGGAATATACAAGACAAGTTCTATAATGAAAATTCCCACTAGTATATGAAAGTGACAAAACAAGAGACTGTCTATCATGAAGACCATGGTGCTACTTTGAAGCAGAAGTGTGGAAAAAGATAGTAGCATTGTCCCTTTTTTCTTTCCCCCTTTTTCTTTTTCTTTTTTGGGCCTTTCTTTTTTTTCTTTGGCCTTTTATTCCCCTTTTTTAATTTATATTTTTTCTTCTTCGGGACAATGCTCTAATAATGATGATCATCACACTTTTATTTAATTACAACTCAAAGATTACAGCTCGATACTAGAACAAAATATGACTCTATGTGAATGCCTCCGGCGGTGTACCGGTATGTGCAATGAATCAAGAGTGACATGTATGAAAAATTGTGCATGGTGGCCTTGCCACGAATACGATGTCAACTACATGATCATGCAAGGGAATATGACAATGATGAAGCGTGTCATAATAAACGGAACGTTGGAAAGTTGCATAGCAATATATCTCGGAATGGCTATGGAAATGCCATGATAGGTAGGTATGGTGGCTGTTTTGAGGAAGGTATATGGTGGGTGTATGGTACCAGCGAAAGTTGCGCAGCACAAGAGAGGCTAGCAATGGTGGAAGGGTGAGAGTGTGTATAATCCATGGACTCAACATTAGTCATAAAGACCTCACATACTTATTGCAAACATCTACAACTCATCAAAACAAAGTAATAAACGCATGCTCCTAGGGGAAGGGTTGGTAGGAGTTAACCATCGCGCGATCCCGACCTCCACACAAAGGATGACAATCAATAAATAATTCATGCTCCAACTGTTGGCTAACGTAGTATTTCAAAAAAAATCCTACAATCACGCAAGATCTATCTACTAGAAGCATACCAACGAGAGGGGAGAGTATGTCTATGTACCCTCATAGACCGAAAGCGGAAGCGTCTAGTGACGCGGTTGATGTAGTCGAAGGTCTTCGCGATCCAACCGATCCAAGCACCGAACGTACGACACCTCCGCGTTCAGCACACGTTCAGCTCAAGGACGTCCCACGAGCTCTTGATCCAGTTGATCTTGACGGGAGAGTTTCGTCAGCACGACAGCATGGTGACGGAGATGATGAAGTTACCGGCACAGGGCTTCGCCTAAGCACTGCAACGATATGACTGAGGTGTGTTTCTGTGTAGGGGGGCACTGCACACGGCTAAAACAATGTTGATTGTGTGTTCTAGGGTGCCCCCTGCCCCTGTATATAAAGGAGCAAGGGGGAGGGCCAGCCGGCCCTAGGGGCGCGCCGTAGAGGGAGTAATCCTACTCCTGGTAGGAGTAGGACTCCCCTTTCCTACTCCTACTAGGAGTGGGAAAGGAAGGAGAAGGGGAGAAGGAAGGAGAGGGGCGCCTCCCCCCAATCATAGTCCAACTAGGATTCCTTGGGGAGGGGGCGCGGCCAGCTCCTATGGGCTGCCTCTCACTTTCCCTCAAGGCCCACTATGGCCCAATACTCCCCCGGGGTTTTCCGGTAACCCCTCCGGCACTCCGGTTTTCTCTGATATCACCCGGAACACTTCCGGTGTCCGAATATAGCCGTCCAATATATCAATCTTTATCTCTCGGACATTTCGAGACTCCTCGTAATGTTCGTGATCTCATCTGGGACTCCGAACTACCTTTGGTACATCAAAAATCATAAACTCATAATAACGATCGTCATCGAACGTTAAGCGTGCGGACCCTACGGGTTCGACAACTATGTAGACATGACCGAGACTCATCTCCGGTCAATAACCAATAGCGAAACCTGGATGCTCATATTGGTTCCTACATATTCTACGAAGATCTTTATCGATCAAAGCGCATAACAACATACGTTCTTCCCTTTGTCGTCGGTATGTTACTTGCCCGAGATTCGATCATCGGTATCATCATACCTAGTTCAATCTCGTCACCGGCAAGTCTCTTTACTCGTTCCGTAATACATCATCTCGTGACTAACTCATTAGTCGTTTGCTTGTAAGGCTTATTATGATGTGTATTACCGAGAGGGCCCAGAGATACCTCTCCGACACTCGGAGTGACAAATCCTATTCTCGATATATGCCAACACCACAAACACCTTCGAAGACACCTGTAGATCATCTTTGTAATCACCCAGTTACGTTGTGACGTTTGATAGCACACAAGGTGTTCCTCCGGTATTCGGGAGTTGCATAATCTCATAGTCGTATGAACATGTATAAGTCACGAAGAAACTAATAGCAGTAAAACTAAAAGATCAAGTTGCTAAGCTAATGGATGGGTCTTGTCCATCACATCATTCTCCTAATTATGTGATCCCGTTGATCAAAAGACAACTCATGTTTATGGTTAGGAAACATAACCATCTTTGATTAACAAGCTAGTCTAGTAGAGGCATACTAGGGACACTCTGTTTTGGTCTATGTATTCACACATGTACTAAGTTTCCGGTTAATACAATTCTAGCATGAATAATAAAAATTTATCATGATATAAGGAAATATAAATAACAACTTTATTATTGCCTCTAGGGCATATTTCCTTCAGTCTCCCACTTGCACTAGAGTCAATAATCTAGTTCACATCGCCATGTGATTTAATATCGATAGTTCACATCGTTATGTGAATAACACCCAAAGTTCACATCGCCATGTGACCAACACCCAAAGGGTTTACTAGAGTCAATAACCTAGTTCACATCGCCATGTGATTAACACCCAAAGAGTACTAAGGTGTGATCATGCTTTGCTTCGTGAAAGAAGTTTAGTCAGCGGGTCTGTTCCATTCAGATCCGTATGTGTTTCACAAATTTCTATGTCTACAATGCTCTGCATGGAGCTACTCTAGCTAATTGCTCCCACTTTCAATACATATCCACATTGATACTTACAGTCATATGGATTAGTGTCAAAGCTTGCATCGGTGTAACTATTTACGATGAACTCTTTATCACCTCCATAATCGAGAAACATTTCCTTAGTCATCTAGTAACTAAGGATAATTTTGACCATTGTCCAGTGATGTACTCCTGGATTACTTTGGTACCTCCCTGCTAAACTTATAGCAAGGCACACATCAGGTCTGGTACATAGCATTGCATACATGATAGATCCTATGGTTGAGGCATAGGGAATGACTTTCATTTTCTCTCTATCTTCTGAAGTGGTTGGACATTGAGTCTTACTCAACTTCACACCTTGTAACACAGGCAATAACCCTTTCTTTGACTAATCCATTTTGAACTTCTTCAAAAATTTATCAAGGTATGTGCTTTGTGAAAGTCCAATTAAGTGTCTTGATCTATCTCTATAGATCTTGATGCCTAATATATAAGCAGCTTCACCGAGGTCTTTCATTGAAAAAATTCTTATTCAAGTATCCTTTGATGCCATCCAGAAATTCTATATCATTTCCAATCAACAATATGTCATCTACATATAATATCAGAAATGCTACAGAGCTCCCACTCACTTTCTTGTAAATACAAGCTTCTCCAAAAGTCTGTATAAAACCATATGCTTTGATCACCTCATCAAAGCATATATTCCAAATCCGAGATGCTTGCACTAGTCCATAGATGGATCGCTAGAGCTTGCACACTTTGTTAGCACCTTTAGGATCGACAAAACCTTCTGGTTGCATCATATACAACTCCTCTTTGAGGTATCCATTTAGGAATGCAGTTTTGACATCCATTTGCCAGATTTCATAATCATCAAATGCGGCATTTGCTAACATGATTCGGACAGACTTAAGCATCTCTACGGGTGAGAAAGTCTCATCGTAGTCAACTCCTTGAACTTGTCGAAAACCTTTCGCAACAAGTCGAGCTTTGTAGACAGTAACATTACCGTCGGTGTCTGTCGGTGTACTAAGGTAGGGGTACCTCAGTACCCCAACTTGTGCACGGGCAGTTGCAGCTTCCCGCGGCAGGGTTTACTGCGTGCTCGCCGGAGACCTTCCTGCTCCCTATTAAACCATTCAAAAACAAAGTATACAAGACATAAGACCGAGACCCCGGCAAGAGGAGCTTGCCGGGGAGGCCGTACCAGGCTCAAGACTGCCCCGCTAACGCAAGACCCTGGCAAGAGGAGCTTGCCAGGAAGACTAGAAGACAACGCCTCGGCGCTATATGCGCCCCGGCAAGGGCCCGGGGAGCGGCAAGCTCCCGGGCCCGGCAAGATCAAGGCCCCGGCAAGGTGCTTGTCGGGAAGGCTGCACTGTGTGCCCACGCTCCAGCTCATCGGCCCACGCGTCGCCCTGGGGCCTATCCAGGGACGCGTGGCGGATGGTTGTGCAGCCTGGGGTACACGGTGGCACTCCACGGTGATGGATCCATCGCCGTGGCAGACGGAGACGCTAAGGCGGGAGCTTTTGGGGTCGACGGCGACGGGCATTAAATGCCCTTGTCCCCCACTGTTAAAGTAGGTATAGACCACTGTTCTGTACTGTAGCTCCACTGTTCCCGCACTGTTACAACTACCACCTCTTTTACTTTTTTACCCCTTTCTCCTACGTTGACACCTGTCGGTGACCCCTTGCACTATAAAAGGAGGCCCATGCACAACGTGGAGGGGGTTCGGAACCTAGATCACTCTCGCGCTGGGTGTAGCTGCTTCTTCAAGCTCCCGAGCGCTCAAACTCAATACACCACCAAGCAGGAGTAGGGTTTTACGCGTCTACCGCGGCCCGAACCTGGGTAAAACTGCCCGCGTGCTCGCCACGATCTGCTCTTTGTGCTCCCTCCGCCCTCGTACCGCACAGACAAGGGGCTCCGGTCCCATAGGTGTTCGTGGCGGACAGTTTCCCCCGACATCTTTGGCGCGCCAGGTAGGGGGCGTCGAGGTTGTGCGAACCTGATCCGGCGTTCGCGCGGGCGCATTCTTCATCAACCTCTCCAGCTTCATCAGCAACTTCATCAGCGACAACTCCATGGCCCCGAAGAAGAAGGCTTCGGAGGTCGGAGGCCCGTCCGCGTCTCACCCGCCGCCACCAGAGCCAACGGTGGGCGGGGGAGATGCCGTCGGAAGGGTGGCCGCCGGTGAGGACACTCACGGCGCCACCAGATCCAAGAACAGGACGGACGACCGAACCTCGGTCTCCGTGGACGCGCCGCGTCCATCTCAGCACACGACGACCCAGCAGCGCCATACCACGGGAGGTGGTATCCGCTTGCTGGGGAAAGGCCAAACCGGAGGCTCGCGGGACGCCCCGGACCCCCGTCCGGGCACAAGCAAAGCGAAGGCGCCGGCGCGGGACCCCGCTCCTTCTAACGTTGTTAGAAGTCCGAGCGTATCCCGCTCCTCGCACCGCTCGCCCGCGTTCCCCTCCACTCCAGCAGAAGCGCTCGCAAGGGCGCAACTGCTCCTCGACTTTCCTCCAGCGGCCGACAAGGCCGAAGAATGGAGGGCCACTATCCGGAGCCTGATAGACTTCGCCAACAACGATTCTCCACAGCAGCCGTCGACCTCACGGCCGCGGCAAGCTGAGAAGATGAAGGCTGTCGGCGACAAGACTGCCGGGGGCGCGACAAGCGTGCATTCCCCGCCGCAGAAGCAAAAGACGCCACCCCGCCGGAACAACGCCGACGACGGCTCCACAGCCTCGTCGGACCCCCGGGCCCGTCGGGACCAGCGCCAGGTCCTCGACGACCGGCGAGAAGAAGACGCTCGGACCACAATCGAGCGCCGCCGAGAAGCTCGGCGACAATCCGACAAGAGAGCTGGGAACACTGTCGACGCAAACGCGCCCGGTGAGCCAGGCGACTTGCCGTACGCGGCAGGTTGCCCTGCGTTCACCCGCGAGCTGCGGCGCGTCCAGTGGCCCAGCATGAAGAATTTCAAGCCCGACGTACCGGAGAAGTACGACGGCAAGACGCACCCCTCGGAATTCCTCAGCGTCTATACCATTGCAGTGCAAGCTGCCGGGGGGCGCGACGAGAAGATCTTGGCTAATTACTTCCCGCTCGTGCTAAAGCCGAACGTCCGTTCGTGGCTCATGCACTTGCCGGAAGGCTCCATCTCTTCTTGGGCCGACCTCTGCCACCAGTTTGTTGGCGCCTTCACCGGCGGCCACAAACCCCATGGCCAGGAGAGCGATCTCCACATCTTGGCCCAGAAGGAAGGTGAAACCCTGCGCAAGTATATCCAACGCTTCAGCCGGGTGCAGCACAACATCCCTGACGTTCACCCTGCGGCGGTTATCAGCGCGTTCCATCAGAACGTGCGTAACCGCCGCATGCGTGAAGAGATGGCGATGACGAAGATTCGGGATGTCAGCGAGCTCTATGCTCTTGCTGACAAGTGCGCACGCGCAGAAGAGGGGAGGAGACTCCCCGGGGAGGATACTGGCGTGGGAGGAAGCGACAGCGACGACGCCGCCCCGGCAAAGAAGAGCCGGCGGCGGAACAACAGAAGGAAGGGCAAGAAGGAGGTGCTTGCCGTCGAGAAGTCCGGCAAAGAGGCCCCCGCCAAGCAAGCGCAGGCTGGCGGCTCCGGCAAGGAGCCTGCCCCTGCGGCGGCGGCCGACAAGCCGGGTAGCTCCGACACCAAGGGTCACGATCTCTCCAACTGCAAGCGCGTCGAGTACCTCGTCGAGCAGCAGAAAGCTGAGTACGAGAGGCGCGACAAGGAGAAGGCCCAAGGTGGCGGGGAAGAGCCCAGCAAGAAGCGGCCGTTCAACGGCCGGGGAGGGCGCCGCGGCAAGTCTAAGCAGCGGCAAGGAGATCGACCTCCCCGGGGCCGCGACAACGACGAAGAAGATGACGACGAAGACATGGAGGACGAGGAGAACAGCGAGCAGGAGTTCCAGAAGGCCACGGAGGTCCTGTGCGTCGACGGTGGCGCCTCCCTGCATACCTCCCACCGCCAACTCAAGCAGTGGGTGCGTGAGGTAAATGCAGCGGAACCGCCCGTGGAGTCGCGCAGGCTCCTCAAATGGTCCAGCACGCCCATCGTTTTTGACCTTGAGGATCACCCTGACCGCACCACAGCGGTCGGGTGCTTGCCGATGCTGGTTTCTCCCACCATCCGCAACCTCAAGGTCACCAAAATGTTGGTTGACGGCGGGGCCGGGCTGAACTTGATCTCCTCTGCTGTGATCAAGAAACTCCAGATTCAAGATGGCGAGCTCGAAGAGACCGGTTCATTCCAAGGAATCAACCCGGGAAGGAGCAAGCCCAAGGGAAAAATCACTCTGCCGGTGACCTTTGGCGGGGAGCTCAACTTCAGGACTGAGCGCATCACTTTCGACGTCGCCGATATTCCATTACCCTACAATGGAATACTTGGCCGTCCCGCCCTCGCCAAGTTCATGGCAGCTTCCCATTATGCCTACAACGTGCTGAAGATGCCGGGGCCGATAAGCGTCATCACTGTCCATAGCGACAAGAAGGATGCGCTTATCTGCGCCGACAAGATCTACCGGGATGCGGCAGCCGCGGCCGAGAAGGATACTCTTGCCGCTGAAGCTCCCGGGGGGAAGAAGACGAAGACCAAGTCCGGCAAGTGCTCTGGGACCCACTCCGGCAACCGCACCTCCTCGGAGTGCTGCGCTGCCGTCGAGGACGTTCCATCGAGCTCCACCGGCAAGAGTAAGAAAGGAATGGCTGCTCCTCCGGCAACCAAGAAAGTGTCCGCGAAGGAGGACGGCACTGGTGGTACCTTCACCATCAGCGCCACCCTTGACAGCAAATAGGAAAGCGCGCTCGTTGCCTTCCTGCGGGCGAATGTCGATGTGTTTGCCTGGCAACCATCTGACATCCCCGGTGTTCCCAGGAAGGTAATTGAGCACAAGCTTGCTGTCTGTCCTCATGCGCGGCCTATCAAGCAAAAAGTGAGGAAGCAAGCCGTGGAGCGCCAAGAGTTCATCAACGAAGAGATCAAGAAGCTAGAGGCAGCAGGTCTAGTTAGAGGTGTGATCCATCCGACATGGTTGGCAAACCCAGTCGTCGTACGCAAGGCCAACGGGAAGTGGAGACTGTGTATAGACTTCACCGATGTGAATAAAGCATGTCCCAAGGATCCCTTCCCTTTGCCGCGCATTGACCAGATCGTTGACTCCACTGCCGGATGTGAGCTACTCTGTTTTCTTGATGCATACTCAGGCTATCATCAGATTTTCATGGCCAAGGAGGATGAAGAGAAGACTGCATTTATCACTCCATGTGGCACTTATTGCTTTATCCGCATGCCATTTGGATTGAAGAATGCAGGCTCAACCTTTGCAAGGGTAGTGTACACTGCTTTTGAGCCACAGATCCACAGAAATGTAGAAGCTTACATGGATGACATCGTGGTGAAGAGCAAGAGCAAAGAAACCCTGATTCAAGACTTGGAAGAAACGTTTCAGAACCTGCGCAGGATACAGCTCAAGTTGAACCCCGAGAAGTGCGTCTTTGGAGTCCCCTCCGGCAAGCTTCTCGGGTTCTTTGTATCACAGAGGGGGATTGAAGCCAACCCCGACAAGATTAAGGCCATTGAGCAGATAGAGGCCCCGAAGCGCGTCAAGGACGTCAGCAGGCTTGCAGGTTGTGTTGCTGCCCTCAGTAGGTTCATTTCAAAGTCTGCAGAACGCGCCCTACCTTTCTTCAAAATCTTGAAGAAGGCAGGTCCCATGAAGTGGACTCCGGAAGCGGAGGCGGCGTTGCAGGATTTGAAACGGTACCTGTCCTCCACTCCTATACTTGTCGCACCTAGACCACAGGAAAAGTTGTTGCTATACTTAGCGGCAACCAACCAGGTGGTTAGTGCTGCGTTAGTAGCGGAGAGGGAGTCCGACGAGGAGTCAGCACCACCGGCAAGCGAATCCAGCGACAAGCAGGGGGCTGTCCCGACAAGCTCTGGTCCCGGCAAGGACGACTCTGCGCAGGAGCAAGGAGAGGTGCGGAAGAAGATGGTGCAGCGCCCAGTGTATTTTGTAAGTTCCCTTCTCCAGGGGGCTAGATCAAGATACTCTGGTGTGCAAAAGTTGCTTTTTGGCCTCCTTATGGCCTCGAGAAAGCTGCGCCATTACTTCCAAGCCCATGAGATAACAGTGGTCACTCGCTTTCCGTTGAAGAGGATATTGCACAATCCAGAAGCAACAGGCAGGATCGTCGAGTGGGCACTGGAGCTGTCGAGCTTTGGACTCAAGTTTGAAAGTACCTCAACCATACAGAGCCGAGCTTTGGCAGAATTCATAGCTGAGTGGACCCCAACACCAGAAGAAGAAGTTCAAGAAACAAGTGCACCCGCGCAAGAAGCGACAAGTGAATGGGTAATGTATTTTGACGGTGCCTTCTCGCTGCAAGGCGCCGGTGCTGGCGTGGTACTCATCGCGCCCACCGGAGAGCACCTCAAATATGTTATCCAGATGCACTTTCCCAGGGAGCAGGCGACAAACAACACTGCAGAATATGAAGGCTTGCTTGCCGGCCTCAGGATTGCGGCCGAACTTGGGATCAGAAAGCTGATTGTGCGGGGAGATTCTCAGTTGGTGGTCCGACAAGTTAACAAGAGCTATCAGAGCCCTTTGATGGAAGCCTATGTCGATGAAGTGAGAAAGCTTGAAGAACACTTTGAAGGTTTACAGATGGAGCACGTCCCGAGAGCTCAAAATGAAATTGCAGACGGCCTTTCAAAGTGCTCTTCGATGAAGTTACCTGTGGAACCAGGGACCTTCTTGCTCAAGCTGACTCAGCCATCCGTTACACCATCAATTGGGCAGTCCAAGAAGAGAAAGTTGATCTCCGGCGACTACTTGCCGGCGGATCTTCCTGAAACCGCCGCCAAGGTCCCCAAGATCAACAACCAGAACGCTGAGGAACAGTTTGCTCCTGCAAGTCCTCAGGCTTGTACAGTTGAAGCAAGCGTTCCCGGCAAGCCTCGCCCCGGCGAGCTTGCCGGGGGACCAACAGCTCCGGCAGGACCAGAGGTCTTTGCCGTAGAAGCTGAGGTTCCCGCAGCGGCCCTCGAGCCTTTAGTCCTTGCCATCGAGCCTCGGGCTCCGGCATGGGCACAGCAGATAGTCCGTTTTCTGCAAACTGGAGAACTTCCCGACGACCCTCAAGAGATAGAGAAGATAACCAGGCAGTCAAGTATGTACCAGTTCGTGGATAACGAGCTGTACAGAAGAAGACTCAATGGTCTCAGACTGAAGTGCATCTCCAGGGAAGATGGACAGAAGCTGTTGGCGGAAATACACGGAGGCATATGCGGCCACCACATTGGCGCAAGGGCGCTTGCCGGGAAAGCTTTCCGGCAAGGGTTCTTTTGGCAAGAAGCCCTCCAAGATGCAACTGCACTAGTAACCAAGTGTGAAGCGTGCCAGTTCCATGCAAAGCAAATTCATCAGCCAGCTCAAGCTCTCCAAACAATCCCTTTGTCATGGCCCTTCTCGGTCTGGGGGCTCGATATCCTCGGCCCTTTCCCTCGTGCTGTCGGGGGCTTTGAGTACTTGTACGTTGCAATCGACAAGTTCACAAAGTGGCCAGAAGTGGAGCCAGTAAGGAAGGTGACAGCACAGTCAGCGGTCAGGTTCTTCAGGTCGATTGTTTGCCGTTTCGGGATCCCTAACCGGATCATCACCGACAACGGTACACAATTCACTAGTCGCACCTTCATGCAGTACGTCCAAGACCTTGGCGCCAAGGTCTGTTTCGCTTCTGTTGCTCACCCAAGGAGCAACGGTCAAGCGGAGAGGGCAAATGCTGAAGTGCTGCGCGGACTCAAGACAAGGACCTTTGACAGGCTGCGCAAGTGTGGAAGAAATTGGATAGAGGAGCTCCCGGCGGCTCTTTGGTCAATCAGAACGACACCAAGTCGAGCCACCGGACAGACACCCTTTGCTCTAGTCTATGGAGCAGAGGCAGTTCTCCCCACGGAACTCGTATACGGATCTCCTCGAGTGCTCGCTTATGATGAGCTCGAGCAAGAGCAACTGCGGCAAGATGACGCATTGCTCCTTGAGGAGGGACGTCTCCAGGCTGCTGTACGAGCTGCTCGATACCAGCAAGCTTTGCGCCGCTACCATAGCCGCAAAGTCAAGGCCAGGAGTCTCGAGGAAGGCGACCTTGTTCTTCGGCGTGTTCAGTCCGCCAAGAATTCCAACAAGTTGACGCCGAAGTGGGAAGGCCCTTATCGGGTGAGACAAGTTACGAGGCCCGGCGCTGTCCACCTCGAGACCGAAGAAGGCTTACCGGTGAGCAACTCCTGGAACATAGAGCATCTTCGCAAGTTTCACCCCTAAGGCGCGGTTGCCGTGATCCGCTCCGGCAACCACCTTTTGTACAAGCTTTGCCGCTGTTGCATGTAACCCTTTGTACAAAGCCGGGCGCAGACCCCGTGCATCAGTAAAGTTTTTGTGTTTTTCGCACCGATCGCCTTTTGCATGCTTTTCTTTGCTATTTGCATGTTCTGTTTGGCATTTGGTGCAACACTCAAGTATACGGTAAGCATTAGCACGCCGAAAGGCCATATGCTTGTTTCCCTCTCCCTTTTCTTTCCTCTTAAGCAGAAGGAACGTTCCTCGCGCACAAGTTTGCCGGGGGGGAAGGAGGTGGAGGAGGAACCAAGTGCTGTTCAAGAAAGAGAAGTCTTACCGGAAAGCAAGCAACATAAGCAAGCAACATATGAGAGATAAGTTGTTAGAATTTGACCAGTTCAAATTTTAAATTTTAGTTGTCTTCCTTGAACGATCACATTTTGTATGGAAAACCTGTGCGCGGAGGAACCTACCCGTAGCTTGCCGCACCCTTATCTTGTTTTCGAGTTCACTCAACGATTTAAGTGAGCTGCGACAAGTGTCGCGCCCTTGCTTCGTTTCCGAGTACGCTCAGCAAGCTAAGTGCGTTGCGACTAGCTGCGGCAAGGTTGCTTGCCGGCGAGGACCTTGGCCAGCAGGCTGCTCAGAGTCCAGCACTCAGCGCTCGCGGCAAAGGCCCCTTGCCGGCAAGCTCCCCGGGAGCGTAGTGTGAAAAACATACAAAGTCAAGGATTAAGACAAGGAAGATAACATTGCACTGATTGATCAAAATAAAGTAAATATCTTACAAAGGATAACTTGTCGCAATGGACTAATGAGTTCATGACATAATGTGCAGCAACAAAAGATAAAGATAATGGAGCCCTAGTCTACGCGGTCGCCCTCCTTCCTGCCAAGCTTTGCCACCTTGGCGATAATGTGGCCGACCTGCTCCTTCAGGGCCTCCGTGTCTGCATCAGCCGGCAAGCTGCGAAGAACGTTGGTGAGATTGATCCCCGGGTTGCGGTACACGATCTTCGTCAGCACCCGCTCCAGAGTTCCCGCGCAGAGCAGGCGCGACTCCTCGGCCAGCTGCGCGGGGATGCGGTTCCGGAGACCTGCGAGGGCCGGCGCGATCCCTCTGAAGAAGAGGCTGAGCTTGGCGCTGTGCGGGAGATCCGGATCCGGCGAGTAGATGAGGTGTTCGACCTTCAGCGCCAGCAGCTCCTGGTCAATGTTGGACGCAGAAGAAACCAAGTCTTCGGTCCATACCTCGATGGTCTGGCGGAAGAGCTCGGATGCCTTGTTGACGCTGTCCACCAAGGTCCGCTCCTTGCGGAGCTCCTCCTTCAACTTGTTCTCCTGAGCCCGGGCAGCGTCGAGCGAATCTTTCAGGGTGGTGACCTTCAGTTCCAAGTCCTCAATGGAGTCCTTGGCGGCCTTTAACTCGTCGCCCCTCTTGGAGAGACTCACCTGAAGCTCAGAGTTTGTGTGAGCGTCCTTCTCGCGCTCCAAGATGAGCGCGGCAACCTTCTCTGCGCTCACCTTCAGCGCCTTCTCCAACTGCTCAACCTTGGCGGCAAGCTCCTTCTTGGCGTCTTCCGCGGCAACCGCGGCGACTTTCGCCTCCTTCAGCTCCCCGCCAAGGGCTGCCTCGCGAGCGGCAAGGTCCTCCTCGTGGGAGTCGAGCTCGACCTTCCGCTGCGCGAGCTCTCCCTCTCGCCGGGACATCTCCACCCCGGCGAGCCGCTGCTATTCTTCAGCTTCAGCCTTCTCGAGCACCCACTCCTGGTACTCGCCGGCGAGACGCTCACGCTCCTCCGCCACCTCGCGGAGGGCCGCCTGGTTGGCGGCGCTGAGCTCCGCCGCACGCTTCTCCATTTCCGCGGCGGCCTTGGCGGCAAGGGCCTCCCGGGAGGCGAGCTTCGCCTGCCTGGCCCGGTAAAGGGCCAGGAGCTGGTGGAGCAACCTCTCCTCCTCGGGCCCCTCACTCCCACCGGGCGCCTCGACGATCTTCAGACCTGCGGAGGCGAGGACTTCTCCGTCGAACGCCTCGCCCTCCGCAGGAGCTCGCGATGAAGACCCCCAAGGCATCTGGATGAAGACGCCATTGGGGGCCTCAAGATAGTACCCCTGCTCCTTGTTGGCGGAGGGGCCGGTGGCCGGTGCAGCATCCGATGCTCCCGCCGCCTCCGGGCCGGCGGTTCGGTTGCCGTCCCCCTCCCCAGCCGCTGCGTCCGCAGCCGGGGCAGTCTCCTGCGCGGCCGGCTCGGCGGCCTCGGCTATCTCCTCGACGACAGGAGCATCGCCGCCGCCGCCCTGCGCGCCCTCCTCCTCGAGGTTGATAACCTCCGTCTCCATGGGCTCAGGAGGAGGAAGATCTATAAAGAAGAAGAAAAAGAAGTTCAAGATTCAAGCAAATATCCAAAAAGAAGCAAGGCCAAGAAAGCAAATCACGAAACTTACCTTGGCGGGCGTCCTCAGCGGCGGGCTCCCTCGCCGGGGAGCTCGGCCTTGGCGGAGTGGCCGCCCTCGCCGGGCTGCTCGCCCTTGGCGGGGTACTCTGCCTCGGCGGAGTACCCGCCCTTGGCGGAGCACTCTCCCTTGCCGGAGAGTTCTGCCTTGGCGGGGACGGCGGGGCCTGCGGCTCCTCGACGACGGTCTCCGGGCGCTCTTCCCGTTGTGGCTCCACCTCTGCATAAGACAAGACAAGAAACATCAAGACATGAAAACAAAACCAAATCCTCAGGCGTACCCCGACAAGCGAAAAGAGTAAACCCCAGACTTACGCTGGGGGCTGCGCTGCGGGCTGCGCTGGGGGCTGCTCCTCGGAGCAGCGCTCGGGTCCGGCAGGCTCGGCTCCGGCACACCCCCTGTTGCCGTGGCTGCTGAGTCCTCCGTGACCTCGGCCTCGGGCGCCTTGGCCTTCTTCGCCGCGCGATGGGCCAGGGTCCTGAAATCAGAAGCAATGAACAGAGTCAGCATTAACAAAAAATCAAGACAGAAATCGAGAAGATGTAAGGCCCTGGATCCTTACTCCTGGTCCTCCTCGTCGTCCTCGCTCAGGGCGGAGAAATCATACTCCACCGTGGGCGCGTCGGCGCGAGGAGCGGAAGACGAAGACTCCCTCGCGCGCTTGGTATTCACCGGGGCTGGGGGCTGCGAAGACCCAGCCCCTGTGGTAGCCGGCGCCCGAGGAGCGGGCGGAGCCGCTGCTCCGCTCCGAGAAGACCCTTGCCTGCTCGGCGCCGGCCTGCGAGGCGCCTCCGTCGTGGTCCGCGCGCGGGCTGCCTCCGCTGTGGCTGGTGCGCCGGAAGGCCTTGGCGCGGCTTGACTCCCCCGGGGAGCCGCCCGGCGAGGTGGCTGTTGCCGGGGCGCCTGCGCCCTCTCCCCCGTCGCCGCCTTGCGGAGGCGCTTCACCGGGGACTGCCTCGGGCTTGCCGGGGGCGGGGAGCTCTCCGACGAGGAGAGGTCGTCGGCGTACAACTCCGTGGATCCGCCGGAGTCCTCGGCCTCCTCCTCCTCCTCCTCTTCCCCGGCCGGCTCACTGGGCCCAGCGTCCTGCGCTGCGGTCCCCTTTCCCTTGGCGCCTCCGCCCCTCGCGGCGCCTCTGCTCCCCCCGGCGGTACCCTCCATTGCCGCGGCCTCGGCCGCGATCCCGTGGATCCCGGAGTGCCTCAGCGAGGGGACCCCGGCGAGCGCGTCGGGAGGAAGATTCAGCAACCTGCGGATCTCCGCCTCCTCCGCCTGGGTGGACGCGTCCGCAGCCTCCGCCTCCTCCGGCGAGTATCCGAAAATTCCTGCCGCCGCGGCTGCGGCGGCCTCTTCAGCCCGAGAAGCTATGTAGGCGATCTCCTGGTCGGTGGTATCCCGCGTGTGCAGCTTGAGGTCGTCCTTGTTCTTCGCCACCTCTGCGAGGTTGTCGTAGAAGTTGAGGACGTCGATGGGCTTCGGAGCGAGCCACGTGCGGTCCACGCCGTGCGAGTCACACATGGGCATCATGGCGAGGATCCGATCCCTGACGATGTTGTTGCAGAGCGGCACCACTTCCCGGGGAGTCCTGAACCACTCGGGGTGTGCCGGGTCGTACTTGAAGAGTTCCCGGACCATTCCCCTCAGCTCCAGCGTGGTGAAGTTGAAGTTGAGCCCGGGGCGCAGCCTCATGATGTCTGCCGGGCCGCCGTACTCCCAGGCCGGCCTCTTCCGGTCTTGGAGAGGGGCGATGCGCCGGCGGAGGAAGTCTGCGCCCACCTCAGCAACTGACAGCTTGGCCATCCGAAGACGAAGAATCCGGACGAGGGCGATGTCAAGCTTGATGTCGTCGGAATCTAGCTCACTCCAGTCCCTGCCGCGCACGATGGGCGTTGTGCGCGGCGCGGTGAAGGCTTGCGGCTGGTCTTCGACGATCCAGCACCACTCCGCTCGCCATTCCTCCCACTTGCCGCGGAGCTCCCCCGGCAAGTACGCCCCCTTTTTATTCAGACGGAAGACCCAAGAAATTCCTCCGGAGAGGGGGGCATCGGCCTCTGCTCTAGGAGTGAAGAAGTGCCTAAAGAGCGCTACATTGGGGTGGACTCCTATGAAGTTTTCGCACATGTGTGCGAAAACCGCCATGGTGAGGATGGCGTTGGGGGTGAAGTCAAGCAGATGGAGGCCGTATGTGTTCATGATGTCGCAGAAGAAGTTTGAGAAAGGAGGACAGAGACCACAATGAAAGAAGGCAGCAAAAAAGTAGTACCCGCCGGGATAGCTGTCCTTGGCGGCGGCCGGATATGCTCGCGTGCGGGGATGCGCGTCGGTCTTCTTGGCCCAGAACAAGTAATACTTGTTCCAGAGCTCCCGCACGCCGAGCTTCGGCGGGAAGACGAGATGCTGCTTCCGGTACGCGATGAGCTTGGCCGCTTGCTCCTATTTCTCCCGCTTGGACTTCTCCGCCTTCGCCTTGTCGGTCTTTGGGGCCATGGCGGACGCGGCGGAAGGAGGGGAACGAAGAGCTCGGCGGCGGCGGAGATGTGGAGGCAGAGCGCAAGAGAGAATCTTTGGAGGAGGAAGACGATGCAATGAAAGCGTAAGGAGGGGAACCGCGCCCGCTTCCTCTGCTTTTATGGGGGAGTGGGGGGCGTTTCGCCCTTTCCATTAACAGATCGTGGGCACGTCCCATCCCACGGCGCCGCGATCGACGCGTGCCGTTACCGTGGGGTGCGGCGGATACGGAAGTGGATTCGGCGCGCCGCGGGCCGCGGGTGCCCGTGCACTGTTTTGGGCCTGGCCCAACAGCGCTCGGCACCGTGTGTGGCCCAGGCCCGGGGGCTCCTGTCGGTGTACTAAGGTAGGGGTACCTCAGTACCCCAACTTGTGCACGGGCAGTTGCAGCTTCCCGCGGCTGGGTTTACTGCGTGCTCGCCGGAGACCTTCCTGCTCCCTATTAAACCATTCAAAAACAAAGTATACAAGACATAAGACCGAGACCCCGGCAAGAGGAGCTTGCCGGGAAGGCCGTACCAGGCTCAAGACTGCCCCGCTAACGCAAGACCCTGGCAAGAGGAGCTTGCCAGGAAGACTAGAAGACAACGCCTCGGCGCTATATGCGCCCCGGCAAGGGCCCGGGGAGCGGCAAGCTCCCGGGCCCGGCAAGATCAAGGCCCCGGCAAGGTGCTTGTCGGGAAGGCTGCAATGTGTGCCCACGCTCCAGCTCATCGGCCCACGCGTCGCCCTGGGGCCTATCCAGGGACGCGTGGCGGATGGTTGTGCAGCCTGGGTTACACGGTGGCACTCCACGGTGATGGATCCATCGCCGTGGCAGACGGAGACGCTAAGGCGGGAGCTTTTGGGGTCGACGGCGACGGGCATTAAATGCCCTTGTCCCCCACTGTTAAAGTAGGTATAGACCACTGTTCTGTACTGTAGCTCCACTGTTCCCGCACTGTTACAACTACCACCTCTTTTACTTTTTTACCCCTTTCTCCTACGTTGACACCTGTCGGTGACCCCTTGCACTATAAAAGGAGGCCCATGCACAACGTGGAGGGGGTTCGGAACCTAGATCACTCTCGCGCTGGGTGTAGCTGCTTCTTCAAGCTCCCGAGCGCTCAAACTCAATACACCACCAAGCAGGAGTAGGGTTTTACGCGTCTACCGCGGCCCGAACCTGGGTAAAACTGCCCGCGTGCTCGCCACGATCTGCACTTTGTGCTCCCTCCGCCCTCGTACCGCACAGACAAGGGGCTCCGGTCCCATAGGTGTTCGTGGCGGACAGTTTCCCCCGACAGTGTCGGTCTTCCTCTTGAAGATCCATTTATTTTCAATGGCTTGCCGATCATCGGGCAAGTCAAACAAAGTCCATACTTTGTACTCATACATGGATCCCATCTCAGATTTCATGGCCTCAAGCCACTTTGCGGAATCTAGGCTCATCATCGCTTCCTCATAGTTCGTAGGTTCATCATGGTCTAGTAACATGACTTCCAGAACTGGGTTGCCGTACCACTCTGGCGCGGAACGTACTCTGGTTGACCTACGAGGTTCAGTAGTAACTTGATCCGAAGTTTCATGATCATCATCATTAGCTTCCTCGCTAACTGGTGTAGGAATCACTGGAACTAGTTTCTGTGATGTGCTACTTTCCAATTCGGGAGAAGGTACAATTACCTCATCAAGTTATACTTTCCTCCCACTCACTTCTTTCGAGAGAAACTCCTTCTCTAGAAAGGATCCATTCTTAGCAACGAATATCTTGCCTTCGGATCTGTGATAGAAGGTGTACCTGAAGGAAATATGCCATAGAGGCAATAATAAAGATGCTATTTGCATTTCCTTATACATGATAAATGTTTATTATTCATGTTAGAATTGTATTAACCGGAAACATAATACATGTGTGAATATATAGACAAACAAAGTGTCACTAGTATGCCTCTACTTGACTAGCTCGTTGAGTCAAAGATGGTTATGTTTCCTAGCCATAGACATGAGTTGTCATTTGATTAACGGGATCACATCATTGGTGAATGATGTGATTGACTTGACCCATTCCATTAGCTTAGCACTTGATCGTTTAGTTTTACTGCTATTGCTTTCTTCATGACTTATACATGTTCCTATGACTATGAGATTATGCAACTCCCGAATACCGTAGGAACACCTTGTGTGCTATTGATGACCCACAACCGTAAGGGATCTATTGCAGCGTTTTCGATAAGTAAGAGTGTCAAACCCAATGAGGAGCAGAAGGTATTGATAAGCGATTCTGAGCAAGAAATTACTGCAAGCACTGAAAGATAACTTTTTAGGGGTTTTCTTGATATAAGCAACAGGAAAGTAAAAGCAAGCAATGTAAAAGGCATTGAGAGTAACAAGTGGCCCAATCCTTTCTTAGCAAAGGAGAGGCCTAGCAACTGAACTTATAAAGGCTAAAGCGTTCCTGAGGACACACGGGAGAGGTAGTCATGTGCTTTCGCCATATTCCGTATCGATACTATGTTATGTGTTGATAAGTGTTGAGTGGGTGGATCTATGCTAGTGCACTCTCTAGACTAAGATGAATGCACTCTTATGATTAAACACCTTGCAAGCATCCGCAAATACAAGATAGTATTTAAGGCAAAAGCCTAACCATAGCAATACGGTCGAGGATCCATTATTCCCTTATGCAAAAGCGTGCGAACTGGGGTTCAGATTTCTGTCACTCCGGCAACCCACCGTAAGCATTCTTTGTACACAATGTATTCTCCTAGGTCCTTAACAAGGCGAAGTGTTGAGTGTTCGACTCACACAACACCACTAGTAGAATGACAACGCAACTTAAGTATCAAACAACACATATTACTTCAACAACATATGACTACTAACAACAAGACTTTCCCCATGTCCTCAAGAACTAAGGTAATTACTCACGAGACATAAAAGAGATCATGATCAGTGGAGATAAATGGCTGATAAACAATCTGGACATAATAATATTTCTCCAACAAAACTCAATAGCATTCACCACAAAGTAGTAATCAACACCGATGGAGTAGAGAGGATAGGTAGTACGAGTTACAGCACAAGTTGCAATTGTGAGATGAGATTTGGATGAAGATGGAGATGGTGCTGGTGTTGGGGATGATGTTGATGATGATCTCGATGATGCCCGTGACGATGGTGATGACGATGGCGACGATCTCCCCTTCCGGGAGGTGATCTCCCCGGCGGAATCTGCCCGCCGGAGATGGCTTTTTCTTCTCTGTAGGTTTCCGCCACGGAGCGGCGGCGGAACTCCGTAATAACTCCCGTTTTTAGGGTTTTCAGATAACGGAGAGTATATAGGCAAAAGGGGGCAGCCGTAGGTGGGCCAGGGGCTCCAGGCGCCCCCCCGGCGTGGCCAGGGGGGGGGGGCGCCCCCAGGGCGCCTGGGCACCCTGTGCCCCCCCTCTGGTTGCCCTTTCGCATGTCTTCGTGATTCGTCCGGAAAATATCCTCCGTCGATTTTCAGGTAATTTGGAGGTATTCTTCTTCAGCAACTCAGCGTCCACTTTTTATCGCTGAATCCCGCGTCTGCTGCTTCGGCACCGGAAAGTTGCAAACTGTGTAAAATAGGCCAAAACAACATAAGAACATCATCGTAATGTGAAATATATCAATGAATAAGGATAAATTATGATACAAAATAGTGATGCATTTTGGACGTATCAACACCCCCAAGCTTAGACCTCGCTTGTCCCCAAGCGGATACTGAGCTCGGTAAACCTGTCCACAAGTTTAGAGAGTGAAGTGTCGATAAATAGAATACGAACAAGAAGCATCACAGTTTCTTCACCAACTCAAATATCCTCAACAGAAATCTCCAACTCATAAGGCCCTTATAAAAGAGTGGTAACGCTTATATTCGGAAGTAGGGCTAAGGAAACTCATTGAATCATAGCAAACATGTCCTTTGGTCAAAGAACAACTAATAACTTTTACTTTTGCTCTTTCTTTATGTTTTGATGAGATTAATTGAAGCTTTTGAAAGAACATGTTTATCAGGCAAGAAGTGAAAGTGTTAACACAAAGGAAGATATTTGCCTTAGCTGGGCTTGACAAACAACTTACTTATCAAATGATAATGTCAACAAGGATATGATATGACAAATCTTAATGCAACTTTATATGAATGAATCCTTATCAACATCAAATGTCTGCTCTCTTTGAGAAATAGAAAGGAGTAGGAATAACTGAAATCTAAAATTAAAAGATAGGCCCTGCTCTAGGGTAGTAGGGAAAACTCATGTGCTATCCTTAAATCAAACAGAATGAAAACAAGTTTTGAAAGGTGCATGTTTTGTCAACGAATGCTAATAGATAACTCAATTGCTTCTTGAGCTGGACAAGTTTCGAGGAACGGCTCCCGCACGAGGACGATCATATCCTCTTATTCTCCTTTCTTTATCACTGCCAAAGTTTTCTGATTTCTCATGAACAAAGCGTGAAGGAGGGTTTGTTTGTTATATTATTTTCGAGCCGGGCGCACTCTTTGCCAGTTCCTTCTCGTATTATGGGTTTGCACATTAGACATGCAATCCCGGGGTGAAGCTTGTCCAACTCAAAAAGACCATGAATTAACTATTACTTCCTCATGAGCTAAAACAGAGGCATAAAATAAAATATTTTTGAACATTTAAGGATAACACATAAATTCTGTACTTTAGGAGGTGGTAGTGGAATACCACGAGTAGGAAGGTATGGTGGACTCATATGGAAGGTATTGGTTTAAAGGGTATGGATGCACAAGCAGAATTCCGCTTAGTACAGAGTTAGGCTAGCAAAGGTTTTGAGAGAACAGACAATTGATGATGACTAAGATGCAAAACAATATAAAGCATAAACATTGAAATAAGCATAACACATCAAGTTGTCTTCCTTGTCAACATAACACTTCAAGCATAATAACATAAAGGTTTTGGCTATGTCGATACTTTTTGGAAAATCATGCTTGTTGTTACGACCAAAGCTATGTTTGCCAAGATTTAATAAAGTTTTCACAGCCATACCTGATATAAGGTCAATACTCCCCATAAGAGTCATCATATAAGGTCGATTGCATGAAGAGAATACCGAGTGCAGCAAAAGGAACCAATAAACTTCTCATTAATATTCCATCATAGACGACTCCACACTCACGGATACAATCTCCCTACCGAAGGAGTGATAGACCTCAATGCATACACCTATTTCATATAATAACCTCCCTAAACATGATATGACTCTACTTGACTCTAAAAGACAAAAGATAAAGATAAAGATACCGGGCACTATGACTCTACTTGACTCGAAAAGACAAAAGATAAAGATAAAGATACCGGGCACTCCCCCAAGCTTAGAACAAGCCAAGGGAATGCCGTTACCCAAGGAGATTTCACTCCTCATCCTTGTTGGCGTTGATCACGTAGTCTCCGGCGAAACGCTTCCATGGAAGGGGTTCTCCAGTCGCATATGAGAAGTTTGTCTCCTGAATCCTGCATTTAGCACCCATACCCATGCGCATAAACCTTAGTTCATACTCACAGTTCTGGTTATGTAGATCATAAATTTGCCCTTGGAGCTCTTCAATTCTTTCTTCAGACGGGGTGATGCTTTTCCACATATCCTTCATCTCCTTCAGAAAGTAGGTCTTCAGCTCGTTGATGATGTCAAAGTTAGCTTCAACACCACGCTCGATCATCTTCTTGTACTCGAAGACTTCTTGCTCCACTTCTTCTAGCCTGGCCTGGATGCTCCCCTCCTTGATAGGTCCCTTCAGATCTTCTTGATGAAGGACACCGTCCTCCATCCGAACAACCTGAGGGTGCTTCTTCACCTCAGCGAGGTAAGGGTTGATGACGTTGACGACGAACTTGTCCTTGGGGGAACTTGGAGAAGCCATGGCACCTAGATTCAGCTGAAAGATTCCCTGGCAGAAACAGATCGAAAAGAAAACACACGAAATCGCAAGATACGTTGCCGGAACAATCCGGGCAAATATATAGCAAAAAATTATGCACAGAAAGGAAGATAACGGGCTAAAGCGGGGTCGGAGACGGACTCCCGGGTGTCCAAGCGCCCTGGCGGCGCGGCCAGGAGGTAGGGCGCGCCAGGGGGGCGCCTGGACCCCCTGGAACTCGTCTCCGGCTCCACATAGGCTCAAAATTTTACTAATTTTGCAAAAACTCGTAATACGAAACTTTTATGGCGGTTCGCGATGTTTCCTTACCGTACTACATACCTTTTCTTTATTCTGCTTCTGCTGGCGTCTGAAACATGGCTGCAACATGTTCTTCATGAGATGTTGTGTATATTATATTCACATCAACATTGATAGGGTCACCTGCTATGTAATGTTTAAGTCTTTGCCCATTCACAACTTGAGGTTTGGTGCCTTCAAAATTGTTAATCTTAATTGCACCAGACTGATAGACTTCTTCAATATGAAATGGCCCTTCCCACCTGGAAAGTAGTTTGCCTGGAGAAAACCTGAAACGGGATCTAAACAACAAAACTTTATCACCAACATTAAATTCACGTTTCAGAATCTTCCTATCATGCCACTTTTTTACCTTTTCCTTGAACATTTTAGCGCTCTCGTAAGCTTCACTTCTCCATTCATCTAGAGAAGTCAAGTTCATGAGACGCTTCTCACCAACTAATTTTGGGTCAGCATTAAGCTCTCTAACAGCCCAGGAAGCTTTGTGCTCTAACTCTAATGGCAAATGGCAAGCCTTGCCATACACCATCTTATAGGGGGACATGCCCATGGGGTTCTTGTAAGCAGTTCTATACGCCCACAAAGCATCTCCTAACTTGTTTGACCAGTCCTTTCTATTTTTGTTTACTGTCTTTTGCAATATCAACTTAATCTCTCTATTGGTGAGCTCAACTTGCCCACTAGTTTGAGGGTAATATGGTGAAGCAATTCTATGGTTGACATCATATTTTGCTAAAGCTTTTCTAAAAGCTCCGTGCGTGAAGTGTGATCCTCCATCAGTCATGAGATACCTTGGTACACCAAACCTAGGAAAAATTACATCTTTTAGCATTTTCAAAGATGTCTTGTGATCAGCACTTTCAGTGGGGATTGCTTCAACCCACTTGGTCACATAATCAACAGCTACTAAAATGTGCGTGTACTTGTGCGAAGAAGGAAAAGGACCCATAAAATCAAAACCCCAACAATCAAATGGTTCAATCACTAGTGAGTAATTCATAGGCATCTCATTCCTTCTACTAATGTTACCAACTCTCTGACATTTATCACAGGCTAAAACATAATTTCTAGCATCCTTAAAGAGAGTAGGCCAATAAAAACCTGATTGAAGAACCTTATGTGCAGTCCTCTCACCGGCGTGATGTCCTCCATAGGGACTATCATCTCACCGTCTGAGGATGTCCTTCTGCTCATGTTTCGGTATGCATCTTCTCACGATCCCGTCGGGACCTTCTTTGAAAAGATGTGGGTCATCCCAAAAGTAGTGCCTCAAATCATGAAATAACTTCTTCCTTTGCTGAAATGTTAAAGCTAGAGGCAAATACTTTGCAACAATAAAATTAGCATAATCTGCATACCAAGGATCGGAAAGAGATTGTACTTTTACAACGGCAAGTTGCTCGTCTGGAAAACTATCGTTGACCGGGATGGGGTCGTGCGGTATATCTTCCATCCTTGAAAGATTGTCCGCCACCGGATTGTCTTCCCCTTTCCTATCAACAATCTGCAAATCAAATTCTTGAAGAAGGAGTACCCATCTGATAAGCCTTGGCTTGGCATCCTTTTTTGTCATAAGGTACTTAATGGCAGCATGATCAGTATGAATAATAACTTTGGAATCAACAATATACTGCCTAAACTTATCACAAGCAAATACTACAGCTAAGAATTCCTTCTCAGTAGTAGCATAATTCTTTTGAGCACTATCAAGGGTTTTGCTAGCATAATGTATAACATTCAATTTTTTATCAACTCTTTGTTCTAAAACAGCTCCAACAGCAAAATCACTTGCATCACACATAATCTCAAAAGGTAAATTCCAGTCAGGTGGTTGTACTATAGGAGCGATTATTAAAGCTTTCTTAAGAACTTCAAAAGCTTCCTTACAATCCTTATTAAATACAAAAGGGACGTCCTTCTGGAGAAGATTAGTGAGGGGCCTCGAGGTCTTAGAAAAGTCTTTAATAAATCTTCTATAGAAACCAGCATGACCAAGAAAACTGCGAATACCTTTGATGTCCCTTGGATAGGGCATCCTCTCAATAGCTTCGATCTTGGCTTTGTCCACTTCAATTCCCCTTTCGGAAATCTTGTGACCAAGAACAATTCCTTCGTTAACCATGAAGTGGCACTTCTCCCAGTTGTGTACCAAATTTGTCTCCTCACGTCTCTGCAAAACTTTATTAAGATTGTGAAGACAATGGTCAAAGGAGGTTCCATAGACGGAGAAATCGTCCATGAAGACTTCCATAATATCCCCACAGAAACCATGAAAGATAGCAGACATACACCTTTGAAAAGTAGCAGGGGCATTACATAAACCAAAAGGCATACGCCTGTAAGCATAAGTACCAAAGGGACAAGTAAAAGTGGTCTTCTCTTGATCAGCAGTGTTAACATGAATTTGAGAGAAGCCAGAATAACCATCGAGATAACAAAAGTGGGTATTTTTGGATAACCTTTCAAGCATTTGGTCGATGAACGGCAACGGGTAGTGATCCTTCCTGGTTGCCTTGTTCAACTTCCTGTAATCAATACACATTCTATATCCAATAATAATTCTCTGACGTATTAGTTCATTTTTATCATTAGGAACCAGAGTTGTACCTCCTTTCTTAGGAACACAATGTACCAGGCTTACCCACTTACTATCAGCTATAGGGTAGATAATACCTGCGGCTAGAAGCTTGAGAATTTCAGTTCTTACAACATCCATCATATTCGGGTTCAACCGTCGTTGATGATCAACAACTGGTTTAGCATCAGGCTCAAGGTTGATAGTATGTTGACAGATAGATGGACTAATCCCCTTAAGGTCATCAAGGGTATAGCCAATTGCACCTCGGTGTTTACGGAGTACTTCCAATAGTCGCTCTTCTTCATATCCTGAAAGGTTAGAATTGATAATAATAGGATATACTTTCTTTTCATCTAAATAAGCATACTTGAGCGTATCGGGAAGAGGTTTAAGATCGAACACCGGGTCTTCTTTCGGTTTTGATAAAATTCCCAAAGGTTCAACCGGGAGGTTGTGCTTCAGGATAGCAGGCTGCCTCAAGAATATTTCATCTAGTTCATTTCTTTCCTGCATATGCAAATCATTCTCGTGGTCCTCCATATATTGCTGCAAAGGATCATTAGGGGGAATAGCAATAGAAGCAATACTTTCAATAAGTTTATCATCACTAGGTAAATTGGTACCACGAGGCTGCTTAGAGAACTTAGAAAAATTAAATTCATATGGCTCACCATTGAATTCAACAGAAACTTTACCTTTCTTGCAATCTATTATAGCTCCACAAGTTCTAAGAAAAGGTCTACCAAAAATAATTGGACAAAAATTGTCCCTCTCTGAACCAAGTACTAGAAAGTCGGTAGGGTATTTTACCTTTCCACATAGGACTTCAACGTCCCTCACAATTCCGATAGGAGAGATAGTTGTTCTGTTTGCAAGATGAATAGTAACATCAACTTCTTCAAGTTCACAAGGGGAAATCTCACCGATGATCTCTTCATAAAGTGAATAGGGGATAGCACTTGCACTCGATCCCAAATCGCATAGCCCATAATAATTGTGATCTCCTATTTTAACAGATACCACTGGAGTACCTGAAATTGGGCCTTTATTCTTGGCTGTGACAAGGTTAGTGGAAACAGCACAAAAATTTATATTGGAATCCAAAACATCATTAGTAACAAGGTCTTTAATCAATGCAACTTGAGGATCGACCCTGATCTGGTCCTCAGGCTCATCAACTCTTCTCTCACTTTTATTTATTATGCCTGTCACAAGAGAGTGCTCACTTATCCTTGCGGGAAAAGGAGGCTGTTCATATATAACTGCAGGCAAAATAGGGTCAGCAACATGAATATCAACAGGTAGCTCTTTAAAAGGTTCATGAATACTGGTCTCTCTTCTTTTTAAAAGAATCAACGTGAGAGGTAAAATTCTTACAGAAATCAATCATTAGATGGGAATCAAGACCAATCTTAGAGCAAAAAGTATTGAAGTAATCAGTTTTCACATAGCTCTCAATATAACCATGTTCATAATTTATAGCGGGTTCAATACCTTTATCAATTTCCCAATCTTCGGTGTTCCTCTGGATCCTTTCAATGAGATCCCACCTTTCTTCAACACTCTTCGTCTGAAATACCCCACTAGAGGAGGCATCCAGCATCTCCTTATCCTGACGAGAGAGCCTGGCATAAAAATTTGTAAGTATAATTTCCTTGGGAAGCTTATGAATAGGGCATTTGAGCATTAGGGACTTTAATCTCCCCAAGCTTGAGCAATGCTTTCTCCTTCACGAGTCCTAAAGTTATAGATATAGTTCCTGTCTCGATGAATTTCATGAAAAGGATAAAACTTAGTATAAAAGAGAGACATAAGCTCCTGCCAGTCAAGCAAGTATGAGTTATCGAGAAGCCTATACCAATCTGAAGCTTTATCTATAAGTGATACAACAAAAAATTTCCTCATGACAAACTCCCTCGATACACCTGCAAGCTTAAATAATGAACAAAGTTGTGACAAATATATCAAGTGTTCACCGGGATGTCTGTCTCCTGCATAACGATTAGCCAAAACATAATCGATAATACCAGCTGGTATTTTATAGGGCACAATTTCAGTAGGGGGAGGATCAACCACCACAGGTGTGGGGCGCCTTCCCGCAAGCAACGATCCAATAACAGGGTTGTCCATAAGGACAAAGAGCAGCAATAGCAAAAATAAAAACAGAATTATAAAAACTTTCTTACCAGTTTCACTTTACCAATAGCGCCACGCTCCCCGGCAACAACGCCAGAAAACGGTACTTGATGACCCACAACCGTAAGAGATCTATTGCAGCGTTGTAACATCCCAAATTTTCAATTTGGAATATTTTACAATTATTAGCTAAGCATATATGCATTTTTTATTGAGTGTCATTTGGAAATTTCAGAGGCATTTGAGTTTTATCTGACTTTGGATTCAACTTGGCATCTGAAATTTATTTCAAAAATCCCTGACAAGCACTTGTTCAAAAGTGTGATAGGAGCTAACATGACACTCCAAAAAGTCAGAAGAAAATAATGCCGAAAGTTTTGAATTCAAATTTGAGTTTCTTTTGAATTTTTTAGAAAAATGTTTTTTTTATAAAGTTTTTATTTAGCCTCTGAAAATAGTTCATCATGTAGGATTTATTTTTCTGATTTTTTTGATATATATATGTCCTATATTAAAATATTTTTCTTTTCTATCTATACATTTTAGTCTCTCTGTCAAAAAAAAAAACGCAGCCACGGGCCGTGAAAGGCCCATGCCAGCGCTATCTTCTTCTTCGTGGTCGTTCATGTACATAGGAACACGAACACACGGTCATCCATGGCGCCTCCACCTCTCTCACCCCTCAACTCCCTTCCCCCGCACCCACTAACCTCCGGAATCGGTTCCCCTCGCCTTCCTCTACCCCTTCCTCTTCCTAGTTCGCCTTGGAGTCGCCTGTAATGGCCATTACGAGGCAGAGAAACAGCCACCATTAAATACCATAGTCTTCTCGGATTCTGACCTCCCCAAGCCCTATAAAAAGCATCCCCACGAGCCCCTCTCACCCCTCGTCCGAAGCCCTCTCCTTCTGGAGCTTTTCCCCCTCCCTAACCTCGCCAATTGCTCGCCGGAGTTCGTGTATTCCGGCGGCTTCTCCACCACGCCAGGAGGCGATACCGACACTGCGGTAATGCTCCTCGGATTCGTATCACGTTGCCCTTCACCGTCCCGCACGCGTCCTTCGCCGAAAACACACCGGAGCCGCCTTCTTCCTCGTCTCCGGCGACAAGTCCGGTGAACACCCTGTCCGATTTTTTTCTCTTTTATCAGTATGTTTTTCCAATTCAGATTCTATACCAAATCTTGTTTCTAGTATATCTTTTAGTCTATAGATCCGATTTAGTTGATTCTTTTTCCTACGGTTTCCTAGAAATATCCTCTATCCAGAGAACCAAACGAAATATATTTTTGAAAATTTTAAAATTTGAATTCAAACAGATCTGAATTCAAACTTCGTTAGGCCATAACTTGAGTTTCGTAACTCCGTTTTGGGTGATTCTTTTTGCTAATCGAAGCTTGTGACATGTACTTTCTGTTAAACCAAAACCATATATTTTTGTTGCGGTAAAAATTACGTTCTGTACAGAAACTTTATTTGGGTGTTTTTGGAGTTTTTCGAAGTCTTTTATTCGTTTTCTTTTTGATTCTTTGCTTGTATGCTTATGTATGTTATTGCTTGCTTACGCTAGATCATCCGGAGTGCGAAGCTTGCTACTATGAATCTTTAGAGTTCAACGAACGTCAGCAAGGCAAGTTCACACTTTGATCATAAGTTTAAATACCCAGTTTTTACTATGCATTAGTTTCACCCTCAAAGATTGCATGAGTAGGATTGGGAACATGTGGTTATGCTAGGTAGTTCATTTGGTAGGAACCTATGACCTTTGATCACCCCGGGAATATTCGTTATATCATATATTGCTTAGCCATGCTCGTAGACGGGGATTGGTATGTGTGATACATGCAAGTTGCGAGAGATAATAATAATTTTGGGACAACATAAGGTGGCAACTTTAATACACATCTGGGTGGATTGTTTGGGGCACCTGGAGAAACCAGTGCTTGCCAAAGGGGAATCCCGGAGTACCCGTGTGATAACCCTAGGTCCGCCACCCAGGCTCAAAGGGATCATAAGATATTTCATGCCTAGAAACTTCCGTGTGCAGCCACAAGCCATTATGGGCTCTGGCATAGTTGAGTAAGTTGTGTGACCTCTTTCCGTGGTAGACTAGCTGATGTAGGGGAAAGTAGGTGTACCGGTCTACCCAGGGTTTGGAGGAAATACTTCAGAAAGACTATGTCTCGATCTTCCGATCATGGAGGTGGTCGAGTCTTGTGGGGAAAAGTGCGCAAACCTCTGCAGAGTGTACAAACTAATCATGATTAGCCGTGTCCCCGGTTATGGACAACTTGAGTATCTAGAAGTGAATTATTGGTTGATCTCATCACTCTATTTAATGAAATTATTGGGTTACTAATAACTTGGGAATTTTTTTGGATTGAGTTGGAGGAACCTTCTCAATTATGGCAATTTAATTTTGTAGTAAATAAAAATTTATTCCTTTGTTGTAGGGTAAAATTAGCTTTATGCAAAATTAAACTTAGAGCCTCCACCAGCTTAATTTGCATATAGAGATAGTCTTTTCATTTATTATTATTTCTATGGTGTGACATTGCCAGCATATTCCATGTGCTGACCTACACGGCTGCAACGTCTCATGTTGCAGAATTTTCCGACGAGGAGTAAAGGTGCGATAGGTCGTTGTTCTGCACTCAGTTTGCCGTGGAGTTGGATGGACTCATTTACCTTCGATGCTTCCGCAGTTATATTTATTTAGATGGCCTTTGGCCATACTCTTTTGAGGACCTCAATGTAATAAAGTGTGTGATTGAACTCTGTTATAATTCATCGAGTACTGTGTGTGTCAGCATACCGATCCAAGGATGACACTTAAGCACAGAGACTTCGATCCATTTGGGTCGGGTCGCTACAAGATGGTATCAAAGCACACGCTGACTGTAGGACGCGACCACTCGGAAATGGAAAACCATAGGAAGAAAACTCTATTTTACCACTTCCTTATATATCCGTTGGTCTGTACTCTTCTCTATTCATTTCTATCTCTTCTCTACTTCAATTCAATAGTTGTTGAACCCCATGACCAAGTTGCTCAGTTGATTAGACCATGACCCATGAAGACATCATTGACGAAGAAGAAGAAGCTAGAATTGACTTTGATTTGACAAGATTTAGTTCAGACCACCACAACCAAATGTAGTCCAACGAATGATTGCGGTAGTATGAAGAGATCATATCTCTTGTGGATATGACCTTACTTGTAGGTTTTGCTTGTGTGGTGTGATTTGTGTGAATTGCTTGATTTGAAGTTTTATTGCTATCATAAGCATATGGGTAGTGATTTCTCTAATTAGGCCCTTATTCTATTCTAATTTCTCATCCACTCTAAACCGTAACAGATGCCCGCAAATGATCTGGAGGAAATTAAGAAGCAGATTAAGGAATTATTGGAGAAAGGTTATATTCGACCGAGTTCATCACCTTGGGGAGCCCCGGTGCTTCTAGTTGAGAAGAAGGATGGATCCTTGAGAATGGTTGTGGATTACCGTGCGTTGAATGAGGTGACGATCAAGAAGAAGTACCCTCTGCCGATGATCAATGATTTGTTTGACCAGCTACAAGGAGCAAAAGTTTTCTCAAAAATCGATCTTCGATCTGGATATCACCAGCTGAAGATTCGAGAACAGGATATACCCAAGACAACCTTTACCACGAGATATGGGCTTTATGAGTATACAGTCATGTCTTTTGGTTTGACTAATGCCCCTGCCTATTTTATGAATATGATGAATAAGGTATTCATGGAGTTCTTGGATAAGTTTGTTGTGGTATTCATTGATGATATATTGATTTACTCAAAGAATGAAGAAGAACACAAGGAACATTTGCGCTTGGTTCTTGAGAAACTCAGGGAACATTAGTTATATGCAAAGTTCAGCAAGTGTGAATTCTGGTTGAAGAAAGTTGGATTTCTCGGACATGTTATATCAGGGGAAGGAATAGCAGTGGATCCTTCGAAAGTTGAAGCCGTCACCGAATGGAATGCACCCACCTCAGTCGGAGAGATTCGCAGTTTCCTTGGACTTGCAGGATATTACCGAAGATTTATTGAGAATTTCTCCAAGATCGCAAAGCCCATGACAGAGTTATTGAAGAAAGACACCAAGTTTAATTGGACCGAGGAATGTGAGGCCAGTTTTCAGGAGTTGAAGAAACGTTTGGTCACAGCCCCAGTACTAATTCTTCCGAATATACGCAAGGATTTTCAGGTATATTGCGACGCTTCTCGTCAGGGACTTGGAGGTGTTCTTATGCAAGAAGGAAGAGTTGTTTCATATGCCTCACGTCAGCTTCGACCTCATGAGCGGAATTATGCCACGCATGATTTAGAGTTAGCAGCCGTAGTGCATGCGCTCAAGACCTGGAGGCATTTTCTTATTGGAAATCATTGTGATGTTTACACGGATCATAAGAGTTTGAAATACATCTTCACGCAAAAGGAGTTGAACCTCAGGCAGAGAAGATGGTTGGTGCTCATAAAAGATTATGACATGAAATTGCACTATCACCCAGGAAAGGCCAATGTTGTGGCAGATGCATTGAGCCGCAAGAGTTATGTCAATACCCTCACAGCAGGAGGATTACCTCAAGTGCTAATTGATGATCTCAGAGATCTCCGATTGGAGATAGTACCACGAGGTTTTGTTACCGCAATGGAAATTTAATCCACCTTGTTGGGAAAGATCCGAGAAGCCCAGAAGTTAGACAAAGGTATTGCAGAAATAAAGGAAAGGATGAACCAAGGAAATGCAGAAGGATTTCGTGAGGATCAACACGGAACCTTATGGTTTGAGCAGCGTATTTATGTGCCAAATGACACAGAGATCAGGAAGTTGATTCTTCAGGAGGCTCATGATTCTCCTTATTCGATACACCCAGGCAACACCAAGATGTATTTGGACTTGAAGGAAAGTTTCTGGTGGACATGTATGAAAAAGGATATTGCTGAGTATGTCGCAGTATGTGACGTATGTCAAAGGGTTAAGGCAGAGCACCAGAAACCAGCAGGATTACTTCAGCCTTTGCCGATACCGGATTGGATGTGGGACAAGCTTGGCATGGACTTCATTACAGGATTACCCAAGACCCGATCAGGCTATGATTCTGTTTGGGTAGTAGTTGATCGCTTGACCAAGGTAGCTCACTTCATCCCCGTGAAAACCACATATACAAGTGCTAAGTTGGCCAAGATATATATGACCAGGATCGTATGTCTGCATGGAGTTCCGAGGACCATCGTATGAGATAGAGGAACACAATTTACCTCAAAGTTTTGGCATGAGTTACATGAAACTTTGGGTACCAGACTAGAGTTCAGTACAGCCTTTCATCCGCAGACAGATGGGCAGACGGAGAGAGTCAATCAGATTCTGGAGGACATGTTGAGAGCTTGTGCGCTAGATTATGGATCTAGTTGGGATGATAATTTGCCATACGCAGAATTCTCATATAACAACAGCTATCAAGCTAGTTTGAAGACGGCCCCTTTCGAAGCTTTGTACGGAAGGAGGTGCAGGACACCATTAATGTGGGATGAAGTTGGAGACCGTAAATTATTCGGACCAGATTTAATTAAAGATTCAGAGGAGAAAGTCAAGTTGACCCGTGACAAACTTAAGATAGCCCAATCCAGACAGAAGAGTTATGCCGATACTAAACGCAAGGAAGTAACTTATGAAGTCGGAGATAGAGCATATCTTCGTGTGTTTCCACTTCGAAGAGTTAAACGGTTTGGAGTTAAAGGCAAACTAGCACCACGATTTGTGGGGCCATACAGAATTTTGGAACGCATGGGTGAAGTTGCCTACAAGTTGGAATTACCGGAAGCCTTGTCAGGAGTTCATGATGTGTTTCACGTTTCCCAGTTGAAGAAGTGCCATGCAGAGATGACTGATATTCCTTTGAGAGATACAGTGCCACTGGAGGCCATACAGTTGGATAGTGATCTGACTTATGATGAGAAGCCCGTCAAGATTCTCGAAACAACAAGCAGGGTTACCCGCCGCAAGGCCATCAAGTTTTGCATGGTTCAGTGGAGTCATCATACTGAGGAAGAAGCCACCTGGGAACGCGAAGAAGATCTTCGACAGGATCACCCACACCTTTTTGCTATCCAACCCGAATCTCGAGGGCGAGATTCATCTTAAGGGGGGTAGGTTTGTAACATCCCAAATTTTCAATTTGGAATGTTTTACAATTATTAGCTAAGCATCTATGCATTTTTTATTGAGTGTCATTTGGAAATTTCAGAGGCATTTGAGTTTTATCTGACTTTGGATTCAACTTGGCATCTGAAATTTATTTCAAAAATCCCTGACAAGCACTTGTTCAAAAGTGTGATAGGAGCTAACATGACACTCCAAAAAGTCAGAAGAAAATAATGCCGAAAGTTTTGAATTCAAATTTGAGTTTCTTTTGAATTTTTTAGAAAAATGTTTTTTTATAAAGTTTTTATTTAGCCTCTGAAAATAGTTCATCATGTAGGATTTATTTTTCTGATTTTTTGATATATATGTCCTATATTAAAATATTTTTCTTTTCTATCTATACATTTTTTTCTCTCTGTCAAAAAAAAAAACAAAACGCAGCCACGGGCCGTGAAAGGCCCATGCCAGCGCTATCTTCTTCTTCGTGGTCGTTCATGTACAGAGGAACACGAACACACGGTCATCCATGGCGCCTCCACCTCTCTCTCCCCTCAACTCCCTTCCCCCGCACCCACTAACCTCCGGAATCGGTTCCCCTCGCCTTCCTCTACCCCTTCCTCTTCCTAGTGCGCCTTGGAGTCGCCTGTAATGGCCATTACGAGGCAGAGAAACAGCCACCATTAAATACCATAGTCTTCTCGGATTCTGACCTCCCCAAGCCCTATATAAAGCATCCCCGCGAGCCCCTCTCACCCCTCATCCGAAGCCCTCTCCTTCTGGAGCTTTTCCCCCTCCCTAACCTCGCCAATTGCTCGCCGGAGTTCGTGTATTCCGGCGGCTTCTCCACCACGCCAGGAGGCGATACCGACACTGCGGTAATGCTCCTCGGATTTGTATCACGTTGCTCTTCACCGTCCCGCACGCGTCCTTCGCCGAAACACACCGGAGCCGCCTTCTTCCTCGTCTCCGGCGACAAGTCCGGTGAACACCCTGTCCGATTTTTTTTCTCTTTTATCAGTATATTTTTCCAATTCAGATTCTATACCAAATCTTGTTTCTAGTATATCTTTTAGTCTATAGATCCGATTTAGTTGATTCTTTTTCCTACGGTTTCCTAGAAATATCCTCTATCCAGAGAACCAAACGAAATATATTTTTGAAAATTTTAAAATTTGAATTCAAACAAATCTGAATTCAAACTTCGTTAGGCCATAACTTGAGTTTCGTAACTCCGTTTTGGGTGATTCTTTTTGCTAATCGAAGCTTGTGACATGTACTTTCTGTTAAACCAAAACCATATATTTTTGTTGTGGTAAAAATTACGTTCTGTACAGAAACTTTATTTGGGTGTTTTTGGAGTTTTTCGAAGTCTTTTATTCGTTTTCTTTTTGATTCTTTGCTTGTATGCTTATGTATGTTATTGCTTGCTTACGCTAGATCATCCGGAGTGCGAAGCTTGCTACTATGAATCTTTAGAGTTCAACGAACGTCAGCAAGGCAAGTTCACACTTTGATCATAAGTTTAAATACCCAGTTTTTACTATGCATTAGTTTCACCCTCAAAGATTGCATGAGTAGGATTGGGAACATGTGGTTATGCTAGGTAGTTCATTTGGTAGGAACCTATGACCTTTGATCACCCCGGGAATATTCGTTATATCATATATTGCTTAGCCATGCTCGTAGACGGGGATTGGTATGTGTGATACATGCAAGTTGCGAGAGACAATAATAATT
Source organism: Secale cereale (assembly GCA_902687465.1). Classification (NCBI taxonomy): domain Eukaryota; kingdom Viridiplantae; phylum Streptophyta; class Magnoliopsida; order Poales; family Poaceae; genus Secale; species Secale cereale. Next base: position 14,178,775 of record LR738709.1, read on the forward strand.
TTGGGACAACATAAGGTGGCAACTTTAATACACATCTGGGTGGATTGATTGGGGCACCTGGAGAAACCAGTGCTTGCCCAAGGGGAATCCCGGAGTACCCGTGTGATAACCATAGGTCCTCCACCCAGGCTCAAAGGAATCATAAGATATTTCATGCCTAGAAACTTCCGTGTGCAGCCACAAGCCATTATGGGCTCTGGCATAGTTGAGTAAGTTGTGTGACCTCTTTCCGTGGTAGACTAGCTGATGTAGGGGAAAGTAGGTGTACCGGTCTACCCAGGGTTTGGAGGAAATACTTCAGAAAGACTATGTCTCGATCTTCCGATCATGGCGGTGGTCGAGTCTTGTGGGGAAAAGTGCGCAAACCTCTGCAGAGTGTACAAACTAATCATGATTAGCCGTGTCCCCGGTTATGGACAACTTGAGTATCTAGAAGTGAATTATTGGTTGATCTCATCACTCTATTTAATGAAATTATTGGGTTACTAATAACTTGGGATTTTTTTGGATTGAGTTGGAGGAACCTTCTCAATTATGGCAATTTAATTTTGTAGTAAATAAAAATTTATTCCTTTGTTGTAGGGTAAAATTAGCTTTATGCAAAATTAAACTTAGAGCCTCCACCAGCTAAATTTGCATATAGAGATAGTCTTTTCATTTATTATTATTTCTATGGTGTGACATTGCCAGCATATTCCATGTGCTGACCTACACGGCTGCAACGTCTCATGTTGCTGAGTTTACCGACGAGGAGTAAAGGTGCGATAGGTCGTTGTTCTGCACTCAGTTTGCCGTGGAGTTGGATGGACTCATTTACCTTCGATGCTTCCGCAGTTATATTTATTTACATGGCCTTTGGCCATATTATTGTGATAAATACTCTTTTGAGGACCTCGATGTAATAAAGTGTGTGATTGAACTCTGTTATAATTCATCGAGTACTGTGTGTGTCAGCATACCGATCCAGGGATGACACTTAAGCACAGAGAATTCGATCCATTTGGGTCGGGTCGCTACAAGCATTTTCGATAAGTAAGAGTGTCGAACCCAACGAGGAGCAGAAGGTATTGATAAGCGATTCTGAGCAAGAAATTACTGCAAGCACTGAAAGATAACTTTTTAGGGGTTTTCTCGATATAAGCAACAGGAAAGTAAAAGCAAGCAATGTAAAAGGCACTGAGAGTAACAAGTGGCCCAATCCTTTCTTAGCAAAGGAGAGGCCTAGCAACTGAACTTATAAAGGCTAAAGCGTTCCTGAGGACACACGGGAGAGGTAGTCATGTGTTTTCGCCATATTCCGTATCGATACTATGTTATGTGTTGATAACTATTGAGTGGGTGGATCTATGCTAGTGCACTCTCTAGACTAAGATGAATGCACTCTTATGATTAAACACCTTGCAAGCATCCGCAAATACAAGATAGTATTTAAGGCAAAAGCCTAACCATAGCAATACGATCGAGGATCCATTATCCCCTTATGCAAAAGCGTGCGAACTGGGGTTCAGGTTTCTGTCACTCCGGCAACCCACCGTAAGCATTCTTTGTACACAATGAATTCCCTATGTCCTTAACAAGGCGAAGTGTTGAGTGTTCGACTCACACAACACCACTAGTAGAATGACAACGCAACTTAAGTATCAAACAACACATATTACTTCAACAACATATGACTACTAACAACAAGACTTTCCCCATGTCCTCAAGAACTAAGGTAACTACTCACGAGACATAAAAGAGATCATGATCAGTGGAGATAAATGGGTGATAAACAATCTGGACATAATAATATTTCTCCAACAAAACTCAATAGCATTCACCACAAAGTAGTAATCAACACCGATGGAGTAGAGAGGATAGGTAGTACGAGTTACAGCACAAGTTGCAATTGTGAGATGAGATTTGGATGAAGATGGAGATGGTGCTGGTGTTGGGGATGATGTTGATGATGATCTCGATGATGCCCGTGACGATGGTGATGACGATGGCGACGATCTCCCCTTCCGGGAGGTGATCTCCCCGGCGGAATCTGCCCGCCAGAGATGGCTTTTTCTTCTCTGTAGGTTTCCGCCACGGAGCGGCGGCGGAACTCCGTAATAACTCCCGTTTTTAGGGTTTTCAGATAACGGAGAGTATATAGGCAAAAGGGGGCAGCCGGAGGTGGGCCAGGGGCTCCAGGCGCCCCCCCGGCGCGGCCAGGGGGGGGGGGGCGCCCCCAGGGCGCGTGGGCACCCTGTGGCCCCCCTCTGGTTGCCCTTTCGCATGTCTTCGTGATTCCTCCGGAAAATATCCTCCGTCGATTTTCAGGTAATTTGGAGGTATTCTTCTTCAGCAACTGAGCGTCCACTTTTTATCGCTGAATCCTGCGTCTGCTGCTTCGGCACTGGAAAGTTGCAAACTGTGTAAAATAGGCCAAAACAACATAAGAACATCATCATAATGTGAAATATATAAATTAATAAGGATAAACTATGATACAAAATAGTGATGCATTTTGGACGTATCAGCTATCAAACGTCACAACGTAACTGGGTGATTATAAAGATGCTCTATAGGTGTCTCCGAAGGTGTTTTTGGTGTTGGCATAGATCGAGAATAGGATTTGTCACTCTGAGTATCGGAGAGGTATCTCTGGGTCCTCTCGGCAATGCACATCACTATAAGCCTTGCAAGCAAATGACTAATGAGTTAGTCACTAGATGATGCATTATAGAACGACTAAAGAGACTTGCCGGTAACGAGATTGAACTAGGTATTGAGATACCGATGATTGAATCTCGGGCAAGTAACATACCGATGACAAAGGGAACAACGTATATTGTTATGCAGTTTTGACCGATAAGATCTTCGTAGAATATGTAGGAACCAATATGAGCATCCAGGTTCCGCTGTTGGTTATTGACTGGAGATGAGTCTCGGTCATGTCTACATAGTTCTCGAATCCATAGGGTCCGCACGCTTAACGTTTGGTGACGATCAGTATTATGAGTTGATGAGTTTTGATGTACCGAAGTTAGTTTGGAGTCCCGGATATGATCATGGACACGACAAGGAGTCTCGGAATGTACGAGACATAAAGATCGATATATTGGAAGCCTATATTTGGACATCGGAATGGTTTTGGGTGAAATCAGGATTTTACCGGAGTACCGGGAGGTTACCGGAACCCCCGGTAATTATATGGGCCTTATTGGGCCAAAGTGGGGAGAGAGAGACAGGAGGCCAGGGCAAGCCGCACGCCCCCTCTCCCTCTAGTCTGAATTGGACTAGGAGGGGAGGCCCCTTTCTTTCCTCTCTCCCTCTCCTTCCTTCTCTCCTAGTCCAACTAGGGAAGGGGGGGAATCCTACTCTCGGTGGGAGTAGGACTCCTCCTAGGCGCGCCATAGGGGGCCGGCCTCTCACCCTCCTCCACTCCTTTATATACGGGGGTGGGGGGCACCCCATGGACACAAGTTGATCATTGATCTTTTAGCCGTGTGCAGAGGTACCGTACGTTCAGTACTAGGATCGGTCGATCGTGAAGATGTACGACTACATCAACCGCGTTGTCATAACACTTTCGCTTACGGTCTATGAGGGTACGTGGACGACACTATCCCCTCTCGTTGCTATACATCACCATGATCTTGCGTGTGCGTAGGATTTTTTTTGAAATACTACGTTCCCCAACAGTATCATACAGTTTCCTTTGGGTATCCTATGAAGACACATTTCTCCGACTTGGGTTCGAGCTTAACAGGTTGAAGCTTTTTCACATAAGCATCGCAGCCCCAAACTCTAAGAAACGACAACTTTGGTTTCTTGCCAAACCACAGTTCATAAGGGATCGTGTCAACGGATTTAGATGGTGCCCTATTTAACGTGAATGCAGATGTCTCTAAAGCATAACCCCAAAATGATAGAGGTAAATCGCTAAGAGACATCATAGATCGCACCATATCTAATAAAGTACGGTTACGACGTTCGGACACACCATTACGCTGTGGTGTTCCGGGTGGCATGAGCTGTGAAACTATTCCACATTGTTTCAAATGAAAACCAAACTCGTAACTCAAATATCCGCCTCCACGATCAGACCGTAGAAACTTTATTTTCTTGTTACGATGATTCTCTACTTCACTATGAAATTCTTTGAACTTTTCGAATGTTTCAGACTAGTGTTTCATCAAGTTGATATATCCATATCTGCTCAAATTATCAGTGAAGGTCAGAAAATAACGATACCCGCCGCGAGCCTCAACACTCATCGGTCCACATACATCAGCATGTATGATTTCCAACAAATCAGTTGCGCGCTCCATTGTTCCAGAGAACGGAGTCTTAGTCGTCTTGCCCATGAGGCATGGTTCGCAAGCACCAAGTTATTCATAATCAAGTGATTCCAAAAGTCCATCAGTATGAAATTTCTTCATGCGCTTTACACCAATAATATGACCTAAACGGTGGTGCCACAAATAAGTTGCACTATCATTATCAACCTTGCATCTTGTGGCTTCAATATTATGAATATGTGTATCACTATGTAAAAGTTTTCTATTTTTTACAGCAAGATCGCAAAGACTTCACCCAAGTCTTCCCAAAGGTTCTGCTTGGCACAAATACTAAATTAAACAAAAAACCACATCTAACCAGACGTTAGATGAATTATTTATTACTAAACAGAAGTAAAACCAAAGAAAATAAAGTTGGGCTGCCTCCCAACAAGCGCTATCGTTTAACGCCCCTAGCTAGGCATGATACAAGAATAGATCTAAGTATTGCCATCTTTGGTAGGCAATCCATAAGTGGCTCTCATAATAGATTCATAAGGCAATTTGATTTTCTTTCTAGGAAAGTGTCCCATGCCTTTCCTTAACAGAAATTGGAATCTAATGTTTCCTTCTTTCATATCAATAATTGCACTAATCATTCTAAGGAAAGGTCTACCAAGAATAATAGGACATGTAGGATTGCAATATATATCAAGAAGGATGAAATCTACTGGCACATAATTCGTATTTGTAACAATAAGAACATCATTGATCCTTCCCATAGGTTTCTTAATGGTAGAATCCGCAAGATGCAAATTTAATGAACAATCAACAAGTTCGTGGAAACCTAACATATCACACAAAGTTTTTGGAATTGTGGAAACACTAGCACCCAAATCACACAAAGCATAATATCGTGATCTTTAATCTTAATTTTAATAGTAGGTTCCCACTCATCATAAAGTTTTCTAGGGATAGAAACTTCTAATTCAAGTTTTTCTTCATAAGATTGCATTAAAGCATCAACGATGTGTTTGGTAAAAGCTTTATTTTGACTATAAGCACGAGGAGAATTTAGCACGGATTGCAACAAGGAAATACAATCTATCAAAGAGCAATTATCATAATTAAATCCCTTGAAATCCAAAATAGTGGGTTCATTGCTATGTAAAGTTTTAGCATCAAGATCTAAAAATTCCGAATCATTAGGACACATTTTAACTAAAGTTGACTCATCTCCAATCCCATCTTTATCAAGATTCATATTAGAAAACAAGGATTTAATAGGAGACACATCAATTACTTTTATATCTTCATCTTTATTATCATGAAAATTAGAAGATCAAGCTTTCACAAAGCAATCTCTTTTAGCACGCATCCTAGTGGTTCTTTCTTTGCACTCATCAATGTAAATTTTCATGGCTTTGAGAGACTCATTGATATCATGCTTAGGTGGAATAGATCTAAGTTTCAAAGAATCAACATCAAGAGAAATTCTATCCACGTTCCTAGCCAACTCATCAATCTTAAGCAATTTTTCTTCAAGAAAAGCATTGCAATTCTTTTGTGAATTCATAAATTATTTAACACTAGTCTCAATATCAGAGGGCATCTTATTAAAATTTCCATAAGAATTGTTGTTGGAATTACCATAATTATTAGAGGAATTACTAGGGAAGGCCTAGAATTAAAATTTCCTCTATAAGCATTGTTACCAAAATTGTTCCAACCAAAAAAAATTCACATCCAAAGATTCATTATTATTTTCAATCAACGTGGACAAAGGCATATCATTAGGATCAGAAGAAATACTCTTATTAGCAAATATTTCATAAGTTCATCCATCTTTCCACTCAAAACATTAATCTCTTTAATCGCATGGACTTTTTTACTAGTAGATCTTTCGGTGTGCCATTGAGAGTAATTAACCATGATATTATCCAGGAGTTTAGTAGCTTCTCCTAAAGTGGGAGACTGTTGGAAATATGCCCTAGAGGCAATAATAAAAGGATTATTATTATATTTCCTTGTTCATGATAATTGTTTGTTATTCATGCTTGAATTGTATTATACGGAAACAGTGATACATGTGTGAATACATAGACCACAACGTGTCCCTGGTAAGCCTCTACTTACTAGCTCGTTGATCAACAGATGGTCACGGTTTCCTGACCATGGACATTGGATGTCATTGATAACGGGATCACATCATTAGGAGAATGATGTGATGGACAAGACCCAATCCTAAGCCTAGCACAAGATCATGTAGTTCATAATGCTTAAGCTTTTCCAGTGTCAAGTATCTGTTCCCTAGACCATGAGGTTGTGCAACTCCGGGATACCGTAGGAATACTTTGGGTGTGCCAACCGTCACAACGTAACTGGGCTTGTCGCTAAAGGTTATCGACAAGTTCAAGGGATTGACTACGATGAGACTTTCTCTCCCGTAGCGATGTTGAAGTCAGTCAGAATCATGTTAGCTATTGCCGCATTATATGATTATGAGATATGGCAAATGGATGTCAAAACAGCATTCCTTAATGGCTTCCTCAAGGAAGAGTTGTATATGATGCAACCGGAAGGTTTTTTCGATCCAGAGAACGCTAACAAGGTATGCAAGCTCCAGCGCTTGATTTACGGGCTGGTGCAAGCATCTCGGAGTTGGAATATTCGCTTTGATGAGGTGATCAAAGCGTTTGGCTTTATACAGACTTATGGAGAAGCCTGTATTTACAAGAAAGTGAGTGGGAGCTCTGTGGCATTTCTCATATTATATGTGGATGACATATTGCTGATGGGAAATGATATAGAATTCTTGGAAAATGTAAAGGCCTACTTGAATAAAAGTTTTTCAATGAAGGACCTTGGAGAAGCTGCTTACATATTAGGCATCAAAATCTATAGAGATAGATCGAGACGCCTCATTGGTCTTTCACAAAGTACATACCTTGACAAAATATTGAAGAAGTTCAATATGGATCAGTCAAAGAAAGGATTCTTGCCTGTTTTGCAAGGTATGAGATTGAGTAAGACTCAGTCGCCGACCACAGCAGAAGATAGAGAAAAGATGAGTGTCATTCCCTATGCCTCGGCCATAGGTTCTATCATGTATGCCATGCTGTGTACCAGACCTGATGTGAACCTTGCCATAAGTTTGTGTCGGGGGAAACTGTCCGCCACGAACACCTATGGGACCGGAGCCCCTTGTCTGTGCGGTACGAGGGCGGAGGGAGCACGAAGAGCAGATCGTAGCGAGCACGCGGGCAGTTTTACCCAGGTTCGGGCCGCGGTGGACGCGTAAAACCCTACTCCTGCTTAGTTGTCTATTAAGTTGGAGAGTTCGGGAGCTTGAAGAAGCAGCTACACCGAGCGTATGAGCGATCTAGGTTCCGACCCTCCTCCACGTTGTGCATGGGCCTCCTTTTATAGTGCAAGGGGTCACCGACAGGTGTCAACGTAGGAGAAAGGGGTAAAAACCTAAAAGGGGTGGTAGTTGTAACAGTGCAGGAATAGTGGAGCTACAGTGCATGAACAGTGGTTGCTACCTACTTTGACAGTGGGGGACAAGGGCATTTAATGCCCGTCGCCTTCGACCCCAAAAGCTCCCGCCCTTGCGTCTCCGTTTGCCACGGCGATGGCCTCACCACCGTGGAATGCCACCGTGTCCCCCAGGCTGCACAGCCACCCGCCACGCGTCCCTGGGATGGCCCCAGGGCGACGCGTGGGCCGATGAGCTGGAGCGCGGGCACACAGCGCAGCTCTCCCGGCAAGCACCTTGCCGGGGTCTTGATCTTGCCGGGCCCGGGAGCTTGCCGGGCTCTGAAGCTCGTCGCTCCCCGGGCCCTCGCCGGGACGCATATAGCGCCGAGGCGTGTCTTCTATGATGTAATCTTCTAGTCTTCCTGGCGAGCTCCTCTTGCCAGGGCCTTGCGTGAGTGAGGTAACCTTGAGCCTGGAACGGCCTTCCCGGCAAGCTCCACTTGCCGGGGTCTCGATCTTCTGTCTTGTATACTTTGTTTTTGAATGGTTTGATATGGAGCAGGAAGGTCTTCGGCGAGCACGCGGTAAACCCTGCCGCGGGAAGCTGCAACTGCCCGTGCACAAGTTGGGGTACTGAGGTACCCCTACCTTAGTACACCGACAGGAGCCCCCGGGCCTGGGCCACACACGGTGCCGAGCGCTGTTGGGCCAGGCCCTAAACAGTGCACGGGCACACGCGGCCCACGGCGCGCCGAATCCACTTCCGCATCCGCCGCGTCCCCCCGTAACGGCACGCGTCGATTGCGGCGTCGTGGGATGGGACGTGCCCACGTTCCTTCAATGGAAAGAGCGAAACGCCCCCCAGTTCCCCATAAAAGCAGAGGAAGCATGAGCGGTTCCCCTCCTTACGCTTTCATTGCATCCTCTTCTTCCTCCAGAGATCCCCCTTGCGCTCCGCCTCCACACCTCCGCCGCCGCCGTCTGCATCTCCGGCGTCGCCCGGCTCTTCGTCTCCCTTCCTCCGCCGCCTCCGCCATGGCCCCGAAGACCGACAAGGCGAAGGCGGAGAAGGCCAAGAGGGAGAAATCGGAGCAAGCGGCGAAGCTCACCGCGTACCGGAAGCGGAACCTCGTCTTCCCGCCGAAGCTCAGCGCGCGGGAGCTCTGGAACAAGTATTGCTTGTTCTGGTCCAAGGGAACCAAGGCGCACCCCCGCACTCGAGCTTATCCGGCCGCCGCCAAGGACAACTACCCCGACGGGTACTACTTCTTTGCAGCCTTCTTTCACTGCGGTCTTTGTCCTCCTTTTTCCGATTTCTTCTGTGACATTATGCACACCTATGGCCTCCATCTACTTGACTTCACCCCCAACGCCATCCTCACAATGGCGGTTTTCGCACACATGTGCGAAAACTATATAGGAATACACCCAAACGTAGCGCTGTTTAGGCACTTCTTCACTCCTAGAGCAGAGGCCGGCACCCCCCTCTCCGGAGGAATTTCTTGGGTTTTCCGTCTGAACAAGAAGGAGTCCTACTTGCCGGGGGAGCTCCGCGGCAAGTGGGAGGAGTGGCGTGCGGAATGGTGCTGGATTGTCGAGGACCAGCCGCAATCCTTCACCGCGTCGCGCACAACGCCCATCGTGCGCGGCAGGGACTGGAGCGAGCTGGATTCGGACGACGGCAAGCTCAACGTCGCCCTCATCAGGATTCTGCGTCTCCGGACCGCTAGGCTGTCCGTCGCTGAAGTAGGCACAGACTTCCTCCGCCGCCGCATCGCCCCTCTCCAAGACAGGAAAAGGCCGGCCTGGGAGTACGGCAACTCGGCGGACATCATGAGGTTGCGGCCCGGGCTCAACTACAACTTCACGTCGCTGGAGCTGAAGGGTATGGTTCGGGAGCTGTTTAAGCACGACCCGGCCCACCCGGAGTGGTTCAGGGGGCCCCGGGGAGTGGTGCCCCTCTGCAACAGTACGGCTTGCGATCCTCTCCGCGCCATGATGCCCGCGTGTGATTCGCACGGCGTGGACCGCACGTGGATTCCGCCCAAGCCATCCGACATCCTCAGCTTCTTCGACAACCTTGTGGAGGAGGCGAAGAACAAGAACGAGACCCGGGAGCTGACGCGGGACACCACCGACCAGGAGATAGCGTACATCGCTTCTCGGGTTGAAGAGGCCGCCGTAGCCGCAGCGGCAGGAGAGTTCGGCTACACGCCCGACGAGGCAGATGCTGCGGAGGCGTCCTGCCAAGCGGAGGAGGCGGAGATCCGCAGGCTACTGCAACTGCCTCCCGACGAGCTCGCCGAGGTCCCATCCTTGAGGCACTCCGGGATCATCGGGATCCAGACGGAGGCCGCGGCGAGAAGCCGCGCCGCCGGAGGGAACAGGGGTGCCGCAGGGAGCGGAGGCGCCGGAGGGAGCGGAGGCGCCGGGGGGAAGGAAGCCGCGGCGCAGGGCGCGGGGCCCAGCAAGCCAGCCGGGGAGGAAGAGGAGGAGGAGGAGGACGCCGAGGCCACCGAGGACTCCGGCGGGTCAACGGAGCTCTACGCCGACGACCTCTCCTCGTCGTCGGAGGCCTCCCCGCCCCGGGCAAGCCCTAGGCGGTCTCCACTGAAGCGTCTCCGCAAGACGGCGACGGGAGAGAGGGCGCAGGCACCCCGGCAACAACCAGCTCGCCGGGCAGCTCCCCGGGGGAGCCAAGCTGCGCCGGGGGCGACCGGCGCACCAGCCACAGCAGAGGCGGCCTGCGCGCAGGCCACGACGGAGGCGCCCCGCAAGCAGGCCACAACAGAGGCGCCTCGCAGGCCGGCGTCGAGCCGACAGGAGTCTTCACGGGGCGGAGCGGCGGCTCCGCCCGCTCCCCGGGCCTCGGCTACCACAGGGGCTGGGTCTTCGCAGCCCCCAGCCCCAGGGACCGCCAAGCGCCCGAGGGAATCTTCGCCTCCCGCTCCTCGCGCAGACGCGCCCCAGGTGGAGTTTGACTTCTCCGCCTTGAGCGGCGACGACGAGGAGGAACAGGAGTAAGCGTTCGAGATCTTTATCTTCTCAAACTTCGTCTTGATTATTGTTGATGCTAATCTTGTTTCTTGCTTTGATTTCAGGACCTTGGCGGAGCGAATGGCAAAGAGAGCTAAGGTGCCCGTGGTCGAGGTCGCGGACGACTCGCCCGCCGCGGCAACTGGGGACGCGCCGGAGCCAAGTCTGCCGGACCCGAGCGCTGCTCCGAGGAGCAGCCCCCAGCGCAGCCCCCAGCGTAAGTCTGGGTTCTGTACTTCCATTTGTCGGGTGCGCTTGAGCATCTGTCTTTGTGCTAATATCTTGGTTATTTTTGTCTTGACTTGCGCAGAGGTGGAGCCACAGCCACAGCCGCAGGAGCGCCCGGAGGTCGTCCCCGAGGAGCCGCAGGCCCCGCCATCCCCGCCAAGGCCGAACTCCCCGGCAAGGGAGAGCGCTCCGCCAAGGGCGGGTACTCCGCCAAGGGCGAGTACCCCGCCAAGGGCGAGCAGCCCGGCGAGGGCGGCCACTCCACCAAGGCAGAGCTCCCCGGCGAGGGAGCCTGCCGCTGACGACGTCCGCCAAGGTAAGTTTTGCAACTTCGTCTTTTTGGAGTCGTCTCTTTTTGGATATTTGCTTGAACTCCGTTTTGCTTCTTCTTCTTCTTCTAGATCCTCCTCCCCCCGAGCAGATGGAGACGGAGGTCATCATCATCGAGGAGGAGGGTGCGCAGGGCGGCGGCGGCGACGCCCCTGCCACCGAGGACGCGGCTGAAACCGCCGAGCCAGCTGCGCCAGAGGCCGCTCCGGCTGCGGACGCAGCGGCCGGGGAGGGGGACGGCGACCGCACCGCCGACCCGGACGCGACGGGAGCATCAAGTGCTGCGCCGGCCGCCGACCCCTCCGCCGGGAAGGAGCAGGCCGGCTACTACCTCGAAGCCCCCAACGGCGTCTTCATCCAGGTGCCGTGGGGTTCTTCGTCGCGAGCTCCCGCGGAGGGCGAGGCGTTTGATGGGGAGATCCTCGCCTCCGCGGGCTTGAAGATCGTCGAGGCGCCTGGCGGAAGCGACGGGCCCGAGGAGGAGAAGCTGCTTCACCAGCTCCTGGCCCTTTACCGGGCCAGGCAGGCGAAGCTTGCTTCTCGGGAGGCCCTCGCCGCCAAGGCCGCCGCGGAGATGGAGAAGCGCGCGGCGGAGCTCAGCGCCGCCAACCAGGCGGCCCTCCGCGAGGTGGCGAAGGAGCGCGAGCGACTCGCCGGAGAATACCAGGAGTGGGTGCTGGAGAAGGCCGAGGCCGAAGAGCAGCAGCGGCTCGCCGGGGTGGAGCTGTCCCGGCGAGAAGGAGAACTCGCCCAGCGGAAGGTCAACCTCGACGCCCACGAGGAAGAACTTGCCGCTCGGGAGCAGGCCCTTGGCGGGGAGCTGAAGGAGGCGAAAGCCGCCGCGGCTGCCGCGGAGACCGCCAAGGAGGAGCTTGCCGCCAAGGTCGCGCAGCTGGAGGAGTCGCTGAAGGCGAGCGTGGAGAGGGTCGCCGCGCTCAACATAGAGCGCGAGAAGGACGCCCACACCAACTCGGAACTCCAGGTGCGTCTTTCTGAGAGGGGCGACGAGTTGAAGGCCGCCAAGGACTCCATCGAGGACTTGGAGCTGAAGGTCTCCACACTGAGGGACTCGCTTGACGCCGCCCGGGATCGGGAGACCAAGTTGAAGGAGGAGCTCCGCAAGGAGAAAGCCTTGGAGGAAAATGCCAACAAGGCGGCCGAGAACTTCCGCCGTACCATTGAGGTATGGACCGAGGACTTGGTATCTTCTGCGTCCAACATCGACCAGGAGCTGCTGGCGCTGAAAGTCGAGCATCTCATCTACTCCCCGGATCCGAACCTCCCTCACAGCGCCAAGCTCAGCCTCTTCTTCAGAGGGATCGCGCCGGCCCTTGCAGGTCTTCGGAAGAAGATCCCCGCGCAGCTGGCCGAGGAGTCGCGCCTGCTCTGCACGGGAACCTTGGAGCGTGTGCTGACGAAGATCGTATACCGTAATCCCGGCATAAACCTCACCAACGTTCTTCGCAGCCCGCCGGCCGACGCAAACATGGAGGTGCTGAAGGAGCAGGTCGCCCACATCATCGCCAAGGTGAACAAGATCTCCAGGATTGAGGGCGACCGCGTAGATTAGGCCTCCGTTATCTTTATCTCTGTTTGTTGCTGCATAGGATGTTTGTGAACTCGTTAATCATTGCGACAAGTTATCTTTTGTAAGATATTTATCTCATTTTGATCAATCAGTGCAATGTTATCTTCCTTGTCTTGGTCATTTACTTTGTATGCTTTTCACCCTACGCTCCCGGGGAGCTTGCCGGCAAGGGGCCTTTGCCGCGAGCGCTGAGTGCTGGACTCTGAGCAGCCTGCTGGCCAAGGTCTTACCGGCAAGCAACCTTGCCGCAGCTAGTCGCAACGCACTTAGCTTGCTGAGTGAACTCGAAAACGAAGTAAGGGCGCGACACTTGTCGCAGCTCACTTAGATCGTCGAGCGTACTCGGAAACAAGGCAAGGGTGCGGCTAGCTACGGGTAGGTTCCTCCGCGCACAGGTTTTCCATACAAAGTGTGATTGTTCAAGGAAGACAATTAAAATTAAAAATTTGAACTTGTCAGATTCCAATAACTTAGCTTTCATATATTGCTTGCTTCTTGGCAAGGCTTCCCTTTCTTGAACAGCACTTGGTTCCTCCTCCATCTCCTTCCCCCCCGGCAAACTTGTGCGCGAGGAACGTTCCTTCTGCTTAAGAGGCAAAGGAAAAGAAGAGGGAAACAAGACATGGCCTTTCGGCGTGCTAATGCTTACTGGATGTGTATGTTGCACAAGATGCCAAATGACACTTGCAAATAGCAAAGAAAAGCATGCAAAGGGAAAATAGCGCAAAACACAAAATCTTTACTGATGCACGGGGTCTGCGCCCGGCTTTGTACAAAGGGTTACATGCAACAGCGGCAAAGCTTGTACAAAAGGTGGTTGCCGGAGCGGATCACGGCAACCGCGCCTTATGGGTGAAACTTGCGAAGATGCTCTATGTTCCAGGAGTTGCTCACCGGTAAGCCTTCTTCGGTCTCGAGGCGGACAGCGCCGGGCCTCGTGACTTGTCTCACCCGATAAGGGCCTTCCCACTTCGGCGTCAACTTGTTGGAATTCTTGGCGGACTGAACACGCCGAAGAACAAGGTCGCCTTCCTCGAGACTCCTGGCCTTGACCTTGCGGCTATGGTAGCGACGCAAGGCTTGCTGGTATCGAGCAGCTCGTACAGCAGCCTGGAGACGTCCCTCCTCGAGGAGCAATGCATCATCTTGCCGCAGTTGCTCTTGCTCAAGCTCATCATAAGCGAGCACTCGAGGAGATCCGTATACGAGTTCCGTGGGGAGAACTGCCTCTGCTCCATAGACTAGAGCAAAGGGTGTCTGTCCGGTGGCTCGACTTGGTGTCGTTCTGATTGACCAAAGAGCCGCCGGTAGCTCCTCTATCCAATTTCTTCCGCACTTGCGCAGCCTGTCAAAGGTCCTTGTCTTAAGTCCACGCAACACTTCAGCATTGGCCCTCTCCGCTTGAACGTTGCTCCTCGGGTGAGCAACAGAAGCGAAACAGACCTTGGCGCCAAGGTCTAGGACGTACTGCATGAAGGTGCGACTAGTAAATTGTGTACCGTTGTCGGTGATGATCCTGTTAGGGATTCCGAAACGGCAAACAATCGACCTGAAGAACCTGACCGCTGACTGTGCTGTCACCTTTCTCACTGGCTCCACTTCTGGCCACTTTGTGAACTTGTCGATTGCAACGTACAAGTACTCAAAGCCTCCGACGGCTCGGGGGAAGGGGCCGAGGATATCGAGCCCCCAGACCGAGAAGGGCCAGGATAAAGGAATTGTTTGGAGAGCTTGAGCTGGCTGATGAATCAGCTTTGCATGGAACTGGCACGCTTCACACTTGGTTACTAGTGCAGCTGCATCTTGGAGGGCTTCTTGCCAAAAGAACCCTTGCCGGAAAGCTTTCCCGGCAAGCGCCCTTGCGCCAATGTGGTGGCCGCATATGCCTCCGTGTATTTCTGCCAACAGCTTCTGTCCATCTTCCCTGGAGATGCACTTCAACCTGACACCATTGAGCCTTCTTCTGTACAGCTCGTTATCCACGAACTGGTACATACTTGACTGCCTGGTTATCTTCTCTATTTCTTCTGGGTCATCGGGAAGTTCTCCAGTTTACAGAAAACGGACTATCTGCTGCGCCCATGCCGGAGCTTGAGGCTCAACGGCGAGGACTAAAGGCATGAGGGCCGCTGCGGGAACCTCAGCTTCTACGGCAAGAACCTCTGGCTCTGCCGGAGCTGAAGGTCCCCCGGCAAGCTCGCCGGGGCGAGGCTTGTCGGGAATGCTTGCTTCAACTGTACAGACCCGAAGATCTGCAGGAGCAAACTGCTCCTCAGCGTTCTGGTTGTTGATCTTGGGGACCTTGGCGGCGGTTTCTGGAAGATCCGCCGGCAAGTAGTCGCCGGAGACCAATTTTCTCTTCTTGGACTGCCCAATTGATGGTGTAACGGATGGTTGAGTTAGCTTGAGCAAGAAGGTCCCTGGTTCCACAGGTAACTTCATCGAAGCACACTTTGAAAGGCCATCTGCTATTTCATTTTGAGCTCTCGGGACGTGCTCCATTTGCAGACCTTCAAAGTGCTCCTCAAGCTTCCTCACTTCATCTACATAAGCTTCCATCAAAGGGCTCTGATAACTCTTGTTGACTTGCCGGACCACCAACTGAGAATCTCCCCGCACAATCAGCCTCCTGATCCCAAGTTCGGCCGCAATCCTGAGGCCGGCAAGCAAGCCTTCATATTCAGCAGTGTTGTTTGTCGCTTGCTCTCTTGGGAAGTGCATCTGGATAACATACTTGAGGCGCTCCCCGGTGGGTGCGATGAGTACCACGCCGGCACCGGCGCCTTGCAGCGAGAAGGCACCATCAAAATACATTACCCATTCGCTCGTCGCTTCTTGCATGGGTGCACTTGTTTCTTGGACTTCTTCATCGGGCATTGGGGTCCACTCGGCTATGAATTCTGCCAAAGCTCGGCTCTGTATGGTTGAAGTACTTTCAAACTTGAGTCCAAAGCTCGACAGTTCCAGTGCCCACTCAACGATCCTGCCTGTCGCTTCTGGATTGTGCAATACCCTCTTCAGCGGAAAGCGAGTGACCACTGTTATCTCATGTGCTTGGAAGTAATAGCGCAGCTTTCTCGAGGCCATGAGGAGGCCGAAAAGCAACTTTTGCACACCAGAGTATCTTGATCTAGCCCCTTGGAGAAGGGAACTTACAAAATACACCGGGCGCTGCACCATCTTCTTCCGCACTTCTTCCTGTTCCTGCGTAGAGCTGCCCTTGCCGGGGCCAGGGCTTGCCGGAGCAGCCCCCTGCTTGTCGCTGGACTCGCTTGCCGGTGGTGTAGCCTCCTCGTCGGACTCCCTCTCCGCTACCAACGCAGCACTAACCACCTGGTTGGTTGCCGCTAGGTACAGCAGCAACTTTTCCTGTGGTCTAGGTGCGACAAGTATTGGAGTGGAGGACAGGTATCGTTTCAAATCTTGCAGCGCTGCCTCCGCTTCCGGAGTCCACTTCATGGGACCTGCCTTCTTCAAGATCTTAAAGAAAGGTAGGGCGCGTTCTGTAGACTTTGAAATGAACCTACTGAGGGCAGCCACACAACCTGCAAGCCTTCTGACATCCTTGACGCGCTTCGAGGCCTCGATCTGCTCAATGGCTTTAATCTTGTCGGGGTTGGCTTCAATCCCCCTCTGCGATACAAAGAACCCAAGAAGCTTGCCGGAGGGGACTCCAAAGACGCACTTCTCGGGGTTCAACTTGAGCTGTATTCTGCGCAGGTTCTGAAATGTCTCTTCCAAATCTTGGACTAGGGTTTCTTTGCTCTTACTTTTCACCACGATGTCATCCATGTAAGCCTCTACATTTCTGTGGATCTGTGGCTCGAAAGCAGTGTACACTACCCTTGCAAACGTTGATCCTGCATTCTTCAGTCCAAATGGCATGCGTATGAAGCAATAAGTGCCACACGGAGTGATAAATGCAGTCTTCTCTTCATCCTCTTTGGCCATAAAGATCTGGTGGTAGCCTGAATATGCATCAAGAAAACAGAGTAGCTCACATCCGGCTGTGGAGTCGACAATCTGGTCAATGCGCGGCAAAGGGAATGGATCCTTGGGACATGCTTTATTCACATCGGTGAAGTCTATACACAGTCTCCATTTCCCGTTGGCCTTGCGCACGACGACTGGATTTGCTAACCACGTCGGATGGATCACACCTCTAACTAGGCCTGCTGCCTCTAGTTTCTTGATCTCTTCGTTGATGAATTCTTGGCGCTCCACGGCTTGCTTCCTCACTTTCTGCTTGATGGGCCGCGCATGAGGACAAACAGCAAGCTTGTGCTCAATTACCTTCCTGGGAACACCGGGGATGTCAGATGGTTGCCAGGCAAACACATCGACATTCGCCCGCAGGAAGGCAACGAGCGCGCTTTCCTATTTGCTGTCAAGTGTGGCACTGATGGTGAAGGTACCACCAGTGCCGTCCTCCTTTGCGGACACCTTCTTCGTTGCCGGAGGAGCGGCCATTCCTTTCTTACACTTGCCGGTGGAGCTCGATGGGACGTCCTCGACGGCAGCGCAGCACTCCGAAGAGGTGCGGTTGCCGGAGTGGGCCCCAGAGCACTTGCCGGACTTGGTCTTCGTCTTCTTCCCCCCGGGAGCTTCAGCGGCAAGTGTATCCTTTTCTGCCGCAGCTGCCGCATCCCGGTAGATCTTGTCGGCGCAGACAAGCGCATCCTTCTTGTCGCCATGGACAGTGATGACGCTTATCGGCCCCGGCATCTTGAGTACGTTGTAAGCGTGATGGGAAGCTGCCATGAACTTGGCGAGGGCAGGACGGCCGAGTATTCCATTGTACGGCAATGGAATATCGGCAACGTCGAAAGTGATGCGCTCAGTTCTGAAGTTGAGCTCCCCGCCAAAGGTCACCGGCAGAGTGATCTTCCCCTTGGGCTTGCTCCTTCCCGGATTGATTCCTTGGAAAGAACCGGTCTCTTCGAGCTCGTCATCTGGAATTTGGAGTTTCTTGATCACAGCAGAGGAGATCAAGTTCAGCCCGGCCCCGCCGTCAACCAACATTTTGGTGACCTTGAGGTTGCGGATGGTGGGTGAAACCAGCATCGGCAAGCACCCGACCGCAGTGGTGCGGTCAGGGTGATCCTCAAGGTCAAAAATGATGGGCGTGCTGGACCATTTGAGGAGCCTGCGCGACTCCACGGGCGGCTCTGCTGCATTCACCTCACGCACCCACTGCTTTAGCTGGCGGTGGGAGGTGTGCAGAGAGGCGCCACCGTCGACGCACAGGACCTCCGTGGCTTTCTGGAACTCCTGCTCGCTGTTATCCTCGTCCTCCAGTTCTTCGTCGTCGTCTTCTTCATCCTTGTCGCGGCCCCGGGGAGGTCGGTCACATTGCCGCTGCTTGGCCTTGCCGCGGCGTCCTCCCCGGCCATTGAACGACCGCTTCTTGCTTGGCTCTCCGCCGCCACCTTGGGCCTTCTCCTTGTCGCGCCTCTCGTACTCGGCTTTCTGCTGCTCGACGAGATACTCGACGCGTTTGCAGTTGGAGAGGTCGTGGCCCTTGGTGCGGTGGATCTTGCAGTACTGCTTGTCGGAGCCGTCCTGCTTGTCGGCCGCCGCTACTGGTGCAGGCTCCTTGCCGGAGCCGCCAGCCTGTGTTTGCTTGGCGGGGGCCTCCTTGCCGGACTTCTCGACGGCAAGCACTTCCTTCTTGTTCTTCCTCCTGTTGTTCCGCCGCCGGCCCTTCTTTGCCGGGGCGGCGTCGTCACTGTCGCTTCCTCCTGCGCCAGCATCCTCCCCGGGGAGTCTCCTCCCCTCTTCTGCGCGTGCGCACTTATCAGCCAGAGCATAGAGCTCGCTGACATCCCGAATCTTGGTCATCGCCATTTCCTCACGCATGCGGCGGTTACGCACGTTCTAGTGGAACGCGCTGATAACCGCGGCAGGGTGGACATCAGGGATGTTGTGCTGTACACGGCTGAAGCGTTGGATATACTTGCGCAGGGACTCTCCTTCCTTCTGGGCCAAGATGTGGAGATCGCTCTCCTGGCCGTGGGGTTTGTGGCCGCCGGTGAAGGCGCCAACAAACTGATGGCAAAGGTCTGCCCAAGAAGAAATGGAGCCTTCCGGCAAGTGCATAAGCCACGAACGAACGTTCGGCTTAAGCACGAGCGGGAAGTAGTTCGCCAAGATCTTCTCATCGCGCCCCCCGGCAGCTTGCACCGCAATGGTGTAGACGCTGAGAAATTCCGAGGGGTGCGTCTTGCCGTCGTACTTCTCCGGTACATCAGGCTTGAAATTCTTCATGCTGGGCCACTGGACGCGCCGTAGCTCGCGGGTGAACGCAGGGCAACCTGCCGCGTACGGCAAGTCGCCTGGTTCACCGGGCGCGCGCGCGTCGACAGCGTCTCTAGCCCTTTGATCTGATTGTCGCCGAGCTTCTCGGCGGCGCTCGATTGTTGTGCGAGCGTCTTCTTGTCGCCGGTCGTCAAGGACCCGGGGCTGGTCCCAACGAGCCCGCGGATCCGACGATGCCGTGGAGCCTTCGTCGGCGTTGTTCCGGCGGGGCGGCGTCTTCTGCTTCCACGGCTGGGAGTGCACGCTTGTCGCACCCCCGGCGGTCTTGTCACCGTCGGCCTTCGTCTTCTCAGCTTGCCGCGGCCGCGAGGCCGCCGGCTGTTGTGGAGAATCGTTGTTGGCGAAGGCTATCAGGCTCTGGATGGTGGCCCTCCAGTCTTCGGCCTTGTCTGCCGCTGGAGGGAAGTCAAGGAGCAGTTGCGCCCTTGCGAGCGCTTCTGCTGGAGTGGAGGGGAACGGGGGCGAACGGTGCGAGGAGCGGGATATGCTCGGACTCCTAACAACGTTAGAAGGAGCAGGGTCCCGCGCCGGCGCCTTCGCTTTGCTTGTGCCCGGACGGTGGTCCGGGGCGTCCCGCGAGCCTCCGGTTTGCCCTTGTCCCAGCAAGCGGATACCACCTCCCGTGGTATGGCGCGGCTGGGTTGTCGTGTGCTGAGATGGACGCGGCGCGTCCACGGAGACCGAGGCTCGGTCGTCCGTCCTATCCTTTGATTTAGTGGCGCCGCGAGTGTCCTCGCCGGCGACCACTCTTCCGACGGCGTCTCCCCCGCCCACCGTTGGCTCTGGTGGCGGCGGATGAGACGCAGACGGGCCTCTGACCTCCGAAGCCTTCTTCTTCGGGGCCATGGTGCTGTTGCTGATGAAGTTGCTGATGAAGCTGGAGAGGTTGATTAAGAATGCGCCCGCGCGAACGCCGGATCAGATTCGCACAACCTCGACGCCCCCTACCTGGCGCGCCAAAGATGTCGGGGGAAACTGTCCGCCACGAACACCTATGGGACCGGAGCCCCTTGTCTGTGCGGTACGAGGGCGGAGGGAGCACGAAGAGCAGATCGTAGCGAGCACGCGGGCAGTTTTACCCAGGTTCGGGCCGCGGTGGACGCGTAAAACCCTACTCCTGCTTAGTTGTGTATTAAGTTGGAGAGTTCGGGAGCTTGAAGAAGCAGCTACACCAAGCGTATGAGCGATCTAGGTTCCGACCCTCCTCCACGTTGTGCATGGGCCTCCTTTTATAGTGCAAGGGGTCACCGATAGGTGTCAACGTAGGAGAAAGGGGTAAAAACGTAAAAGGGGTGGTAGTTGTAACAGTGCGGGAATAGTGGAGCTACAGTGCATGAACAGTGGTTGCTACCTACTTTGACAGTGGGGGACAAGGGCATTTAATGCCCGTCGCCGTCGACCCCAAAAGCTCCCGCCCTTGCGTCTCCGTTTGCCACGGCGATGGCCTCACCACCGTGGAATGCCACCGTGTCCCCCAGGCTGCACAGCCACCCGCCACGCGTCCCTGGGATGGCCCCAGGGCGACGCGTGGGCCGATGAGCTGGAGCGCGGGCACACAGCGCAGCTCTCCCGGCAAGCACCTTGCCGGGGTCTTGATCTTGCCGGGCCCGGGAGCTTGCCGGGCTCTGAAGCTCGTCGCTCCCCGGGCCCTCGCCGGGACGCATATAGCGCCGAGGCGTGTCTTCTATGATGTAATCTTCTAGTCTTCCTGGCGAGCTCCTCTTGCCAGGGCCTTGCATGAGTGAGGTAACCTTGAGCCTGGAACGGCCTTCCCGGCAAGCTCCACTTGCCGGGGTCTCGATCTTCTGTCTTGTATACTTTGTTTTTGAATGGTTTGATATGGAGCAGGAAGGTCTTCGGCGAGCACGCGGTAAACCCTGCCGCGGGAAGCTGCAACTGCCCGTGCACAAGTTGGGGTACTGAGGTACCCCTACCTTAGTACACCGACAGTTTGGTAGGGAGGTACCAAAGTGATCCCGGTACGGAACACTGGACAGTGGTCAAGAACATCTTGAAGTACCTGAAAAGGACTAAGGATATGTTTCTCGTTTATGGAGGTGACGAAGAGCTTGTCGTAAAGGGTTACGTCGATGCTAGCTTCGACACAGATCTGGATGACTCTAAGTCACAAACAGGATACGTGTATATTTTGAATGGAGGGGCAGTCAGCTGGTGCAGTTGCAAGCAAAGCGTGGTGGCAGCATCTACATGTGAAGCGGAG
Organism: Secale cereale; assembly: GCA_902687465.1. Classification (NCBI taxonomy): domain Eukaryota; kingdom Viridiplantae; phylum Streptophyta; class Magnoliopsida; order Poales; family Poaceae; genus Secale; species Secale cereale. The sequence continues at coordinate 14,200,226 of LR738709.1, forward strand.
TACATAGCTGCTTTTGAAGCAGCGCAGGAAGGAGTCTGGATGAAGGAGTTCATCACCGACCTAGGAGTCATTCCAAGCGCGTCAAGCCCGATGACTCTCTTCTGTGACAACACTGGTGCTATTGCTATTACCAAGGAGCCCAGGTTTCACAAGAAGACCAAGCACATCAAGCGCCGTTTCAACTCCATCCGGAATTATGTTCAGGATGGAGACATAGATATTTGTAAAGTGCATACGGATCTGAATGTCGCAGACCCGTTGACTAAACCTCTTTCACGAGCAAAACATGATCAACACCAGAACTCTATGGGTGTTCGATTCATCACAATGTAACTAGATTATTGACTCTAGTGCAAGTGGGAGACTGTTGGTGATATGCCCTAGAGGCAATAATAAAAGCATTATTATTATATCTCCTTGTTCATGATAATTGTCTGTTATTCATGCTTGAATTGTATTGTACGGAAACAGTGATACATGTGTGAATACACATACCACATTGAGTCCCTGGTAGGCCTCTAGTTACCAGCTCGTTGATCAACAGATGGTCACGGTTTCATGACCATGGACATGGGATGTCGGTGATAACGGGATCACATCATTAGGAGAATGATGTGATGGACAAGACCCAAACTTGAGCATAACACGAGATCGTATAGTTCGTAATGCATAAGCTTTTCGGTGTCAAGTATTTATTCCTTAGACCATGAGGTTGTACAACTCCCGGATGCCGTAGGAATACTTTGGGTGTGCCAACCGTCATAACGTAACTGGGTGGCTATAAAGGTACGCATCGGGTATCTCCGAAAGTGTCTGTTGAGTTGGTACGAACCGAGACTGGGATGTTGTCACTCCGTATGACGGAGAGGTACCTCTGGGCCCACTCGGTAAGACATCATCATAATGAGCTCAATGTGACTAAGTAGTTAGTCACGGGATGATGGATTACGGATCGAGTAAAGAGACTTGCCATAACGAGATTGAACAAGGTATCGGGAATACCGACGATCGAATCTCGGGCAAGTACCGGAACGATGGACAAAGGGAATAACATACGGGATTGAGTGAATCCTTGACATGGTGGTTCATCCGATGAAGATCATCGAGGAACACGTGGGAACCAACATGGGTATCCAGATCCCGCTATTGGTTATTGACCGGAGAGTGGTCTCGGTCATGTCTACGTGTCTCCCGAACCCGTAGGGTCTACACACTTAAGGTTCGGTAACGCTAGGGTCATAGAGATAAATGCACGTGGAAACCCGAAAGTTGTTCGGAGTCCCGGATGAGATCCCGGACGTCACGAGGAGTTCCGGAATGGTCCGGAGGTAAAGGTTGATATATAGGAAGTGCAGTTTCGGCCAACGGGTGATCTCTGGGGGTCACCGGGAGCGTCCCGGGACCACCGGAGGGGCCCCGGGGGTCCACCGGGTGGGGCCACCCATCCCGGTGGGCCCCCTAGGCCGCGAGGGGATGTGTCCAGCCCTCTGGGCTGCCGCACCACTAAGGGGGCCCACCTCCCCTGCGCCTAGGGTTCAAACCCTAAGGGGGAGGGGGGCTCCACTTGCCTTGGGGGGCAAGGAACCCCCCTTGGCCGCCGCCCCCTTGCAGATTGGATTTGCAGGGGGTCCAGGCGCCCCCTGGCCCCTATATATATGTGGGGGGGGGGGGAGAGGGCAGCCGCACCCAAGCCCTGGCGCCTCTCCCCCTCCCGTCAGACCACCCAACTCCCACGCAGGGCGCCCGGCGAAGCCCTGCTACGATCTCCACTGCATCCGTCATCACGCCGTCGTGCTGCCGGATTTCTGACGACTTCTCCTCCCCCCTTGCTGGATCAAGAAGGAGGTGACGTTGCTGCACCGTACGTGTGTTGAACGCGGAGGTGCCGTCCGTTCGGCGCTAGATCATCGGTGACGAAGAACGTGAAGAGTACGACTACTTCATCCCCACTTCGTTCAAAGCTTCCGCACGCGATGTACATAACGGTATGTAGATGCACTCTTACTTGGTCGTTGCTAGATGTCTCCATAGTTGGATCTTGGTGAAGACGTAGAATTTTTTTGAATTATGCTACGTTCCCCAACAGTGGCATCTGAGCCTAGGTTTTATGCGTAGCATCTTGCACAAGTAGAACACAAAGCAGTTGTGGGCGTATGATCTTGTTCAACTTTCTTACCGTTACTAGTCAATCTTGATTCGGCGGTATTGTGGGATGAAACGGCCCGGACCGACCTTACACGTACGCTTACGTGAGACTGGTTCCACCGACAGACATGCACTAGATGCATAAGGTGGCTGGCGGGTGTCTGTCTCTCCTACTTTAGTCAGATCGGATTCGATGAAAAGGGTCCTTATGAAGGGTAAATAGAAGTTGAGAAATCACGTTGTGGTTTTGGCGTAGGTAAGAAACGTTCTTGCTAGAAATCCTATGGAAGCCACGTAAAACTTGCAACAACAATTAGAGGACGTCTAACTTGTTTTTGCAGCATGTGTTTTGTGACGTGGTATGGCCAAGAACGAAGATGTGATGAATGATATATGTGATGTATGAGATTGATCATGTTTTTGTAATAGGGAATCACAACTTGCATGTCGATGAACTTGACAACCGGCAGGAGCCATAGGAGTTGTCTTAATTATTGTATGACCTGCGTGTCACTGAATAACGCCATGTAATTACTTTACTTCATTGCTAAACGTTAGCTATAGTAGTAGAAGTAATAGTTGGCGTGACGACTTCCTCAAGACACGATGATGGAGATCATGATGATGAAGATCATGGTGTCGAGCCGGTGACAAGATGATCATGGTGCCCCGAAGATGGAGATCCAAGGAGCAAGATGATATTGGCCATATCATGTCACTTTAATTGATTGCATGTGATGTTTATCATGTTTTTGCATCTAGTTTACTTAGAACGACGGTAGTAAATAAGATGATCTCTCACTAAAATTTCAGGTAATGTGTTTCCCCTAACTATGCACCGTTGCTAAAGCTCGTTGCTCCAAAGCACCACGTGATGATCGGCTGTGATAGGTTCTAACGTTCACATACAACGGGTGTAAGACAGATTTACACACGCGATACACTTAGGGTTCACTTGACGAGCCTAGCATGTACAGACATGGCCTCGGAACACGGAAGACCGAAAGGTCGAACACGAGTCGTATAGAAGATACGATCAACATGAAGATGTTCACCATTGATGACTAGTCCGTCTCATGTGATGATCGGATACGGACTACTCGATTTGGATCGTGTATCACTTAGATGACTAGAGAGATGTCATTCTGAGTGGGAGTTCATTAAAATTTGATTAAGATGAACTTAATTATCATGAACTTAGTCTAAATTCTTTACAATATCTCTTGTAGATCGCCCACGCTCCAGTTTCCCTCAACTTCAACGCGTTCCTAGAAAAAACGAAGCTGAAAGACGATGGTAGCAACTATACGGATTGGGTCCGTAACCTGAGGATTATCCTCATAGCTGCCAAGAGATCATATGTCCTAGAAGCACCGCTAGGTGATGCACCTGCTCCCGATGCGGACCAAGACGTTTTGAACGTCTGGCAGTCGCGTAGTGATGATTACTCCCTGGTTCAGTGCGGCATGCTTTACAGTTTAGAATCGGGGCTCCAAAAACGTTTTGAGCACCACGGAGCATATGAGATGTTCGAAGAGCTGAAAATGGTTTTCCAAGCTCATGCCCGAGTCGAGAGATATGATGTCTCCGACGCATTCTACAACTGTAAGATGGAGGAGAACAGTTCTGTCAGTGAGCACATCCTCAAGATTTCAGGATTGCACAACCGCTTGTCTCAACTGGGAATGAATCTCCCAGATGAAGCGGTCGTTGACAGAATCCTCCAGTCGCTCCCACCAAGCTTCAAGAGCTTCGTGCTGAACTTCAATATGCAGGGGATGGAGAAGTCCATTCCCGAGGTGTATTCGATGCTGAAATCAGCGGAGGTAGACATCAAGAAAGAACATCAAGTGTTGATGGTCAATAAAACCACTAAGTTCAAGAAAGGCAAGGGTAAGAAGAACTTCAAGAAGGACGGCAAGGGAGTTGCCGCGCCTGGCAAGCCTGTTGCCGGGAAGAAGCCAAAGTATGGACCCAAGCCTGAAACAAAGTGCTTTTATTGCAAGGGAACGGGTCACTGGAAGCGGAACTGCCCCAAATATTTAGCAGACAAGAAGGCCGGCAACATCAAAGGTATATATGATATACATGTTATTGATGTGTACCTTACCAGCACTCGTAGTAGCTCCTGGGTATTCGATACCGGTGCAGTTGCTCACATTTGTAACTCAAAACAGGAGCTGCGGAATAAACGGAGACTGGCGAAGGATGAGGTGACGATGCGCGTCGGGAATGGATCCAAGGTCGATGTGATCGCCGTCGGCACGCTGCCTCTACATCTACCCTCGGGATTAGTTTTAAACCTCAATAATTGTTATTTAGTACCAACTTTGAGCATGAACATTGTTTCTAGATCTCTTCTTATGCGAGATGGATATTCTTTCAAATCGGAGAATAATGGTTGTTCTATTTATTTGAGAGATATGTTTTATGGTCATGCCCCGCTGGTCAATGGTTTATTTTTGATGAATCTCGAACTTAGTGATACACATATTCATAGTGTAGATGCCAAAAGATGTAAAGTTGATAATGATAGTCCCACATACTTGTGGCATTGCCGACTTGGTCATATTGGTGTCAAACGTATGAAGAAGCTCCATTCGGATGGACTTCTAGAGTCTCTTGATTATGAATCATTTGACATGTGCGAACCATGCCTCTTGGGCAAGATGACCAAGACTCCGTTCTCCAGAACAATGGAGCGAGCAACCAACTTGCTGGAAATCATACATACCGATGTGTGCGGTCCAATGAGTGTTGAGGCTCGCGGAGGCTATCGTTATGTTCTCACCCTCACGGATGACTTGAGTAGATACGGGAATATCTATTTGATGAAACACAAGTCTGAGACCTTTGAAAAGTTCAAGGAATTTCAGAATGAGGTTGAGAATCAACGTGACAGAAAAATAAAGTTCTTGCGATCGGATCGTGGGGGTGAATATTTAAGTCATGAATTTGGCACACACCTTAGAAGCTGTGGAATTGTTTCACAATTGACACCGCCCGGAACACCTCAACGTAACGGTGTGTCCGAACGTCGAAATCGTACTCTGTTGGACATGGTGCGATCTATGATGTCCCTCACCGATTTACCGCTATCTTTTTGGGGTTATGCTTTAGAGACTGCCGCATTCACTTTAAATAGGGCTCTGTCGAAATCCGTTGAGACGACTCCGTATGAACTTTGGTTTGGCAAGAAACCGAAGCTGTCGTTTCTGAAAGTTTGGGGTTGCGATGCTTATGTCAAGAAACTTCAACCAGAAAAGCTCGAACCCAAATCGGAAAAATGCGTCTTCATAGGATACCCAAAGGAAACAATTGGGTACACCTTCTACCACAGATCCGAAGGCAAAGTCTTTGTTGCCAAGAATGGATGCTTTCTGGAGAAAGAGTTTCTCTCGAAAGAAGTGAGTGGGAGGAAAGTAGAACTTGATGAGGTGAAAGTCACCCCTCCTGGACCGGAAAGTAGCGCAGTGCAGGAAACTGTTCCTGAGGTGCCTGCACCGACAAGGGAGGAAGTTGATGATAATGATCATGAAGAAACAGATCAAGTTACTACTGAACTTCGAAGGTCCACAAGGGCACGTTCCGCACCAGAGTGGTACGGCAACCCTGTCCTGGAAATCATGTTGTTAGACAACGGTGAACCTTCGAACTATGAATAAGCGATGGCGGGCCCAGATTCCAATAAATGGCTTGGAGCCATGAAATCCGAGATAGAATCCATGTATGAAAACAAAGTATGGACTTTGGTGGACTTGCCTGATGATAGGCATGCCATAGAAAACAAATGGATATTTAAGAAGAAGACAGACGCGGATGGTAATGTGACCATCTATAAGGCTCGGCTTGTCGCTAAAGGTTATCGACAAGTTCAAGGGATTGACTACGATGAGACTTTCTCTCCCGTAGCGATGCTGAAGTCAGTCAGAATCATGTTAGCTATTGCCGCATTCTATGATTATGAGATATGGCAAATGGATGTCAAAACAACATTCCTTAATGGCTTCCTCAAGGAAGAGTTGTATATGATGGAACCGGAAGGTTTTGTCGATCCAGAGAACGCTAACAAGGTATGCAAGCTCCAGCGCTCGATTTACGGGCTGGTGCAAGCATCTCGGAGTTGGAATATTCGCTTTGATGAGGTAATCAAAGCGTTTGGCTTTATACAGACTTATGGAGAAGCCTGTATTTACAAGAAAGTGAGTGGGAGCTCTGTGGCATTTCTCAAATTATATGTGGTTGACATATTGCTGATGGGAAATGATATAGAATTCTTGGAAAATGTAAAGGCCTACTTGAATAAAAGTTTTTCAATGAAGGACCTTGGAGAAGTTGCTTACATATTAGGCATCAAAATCTATAGAGATAGATCGAGACGCCTCATTGGTCTTTCACAAAGTACATACCTTGACAAAATATTGAAGAAGTTCAATATGGATCAGTCAAAGAAAGGATTCTTGCCTGTTTTGCAAGGTATGAGATTGAGTAAGACTCAGTCGTCGACCACGGCAGAAGATAGAGAAAAGATGAGTGTCATTCCCTATGCCTCGGCCATAGGTTCTATCATGTATGCCATGCTGTGTACCAGACCTGATGTGAACCTTGCCATAAGTTTGGTAGGGAGGTACCAAAGTGATCCCGGTACGGAACACTGGACAGCGGTCAAGAACATCCTGAAGTACCTGAAAAGGACTAAGGATATGTTTCTCGTTTATGGAGGTGACGAAGAGCTCGTCGTAAAGGGATACGTCGATGCTAGCTTCGACACAGATCTGGATGACTCTAAGTCACAAACAGGATACGTGTATATTTTGAATGGAGGGGCAGTCAGCTGGTGCAGTTGCAAGCAAAGCGTGGTGGCAGCATCTACATGTGAAGCGGAGTACATAGCTGCTTCTGAAGCAGCGCAGGAAGGAGTCTGGATGAAGGAGTTCATCACCGACCTAGGAGTCATTCCAAGCGCGTCAAGCCCGATGACTCTCTTCTGTGACAACACTAGTGCTATTGCTATTACCAAGGAGCCCAGGTTTCACAAGAAGACCAAGCACATCTAGCACCGTTTCAACTCCATCCGGAATTATGTTCAGGATGGAGACATAGATATTTGTAAAGTGCATACGGATCTGAATGTCGCAGACCCGTTGACTAAACCTCTTTCACGAGCAAAACATGATCAACACCAGAACTCTATGGGTGTTCGATTCATCACAATGTAACTAGATTATTGACTCTAGTGCAAGTGGGAGACTGTTGGAGATATGCCCTAGAGGCAATAATAAAAGCATTATTATTATATCTCCTTGTTCATGATAATTGTCTGTTATTCATGCTTGAATTGTATTGTACGGAAACAGCGATACATGTGTGAATACACAGACCACATTGAGTCCCTGATAGGCCTCTAGTTACCAGCTTGTTGATCAACAGATGGTCACGGTTTCATGACCATGGACATGGGATGTCGGTGATAACGGGATCACATCATTAGGAGAATGATGTGATGGACAAGACCCAAACTTGAGCATAACACGAGATCGTATAGTTCGTAATGCATAAGCTTTTCGGTGTCAAGTATTTATTCCTTAGACCATGAGGTTGTACAACTCCCGGATGCCGTAGGAATACTTTGGGTGTGCCAACCGTCACAACGTAACTGGGTGGCTATAAAGGTACGCATCGGGTATCTCCGAAAGTGTCTGTTGAGTTGGTACGAACCGAGACTGGGATGTTGTCACTCCGTATGACGGAGAGGTACCTCTGGGCCCACTCGGTAAGACATCATCATAATGAGCTCAATGTGACTAATTAGTTAGTCACGGGATGATGGATTACGGATCAAGTAAAGAGACTTGCCATAACGAGATTGAACAAGGTATCGGGAATACCGACGATCGAATCTCGGGCAAGTACCGTACCGATGGACAAAGGGAATAACATACGGGATTGAGTGAATCCTTGACACGGTGGTTCATCCGATGAAGATCATCGAGGAACACGTGGGAACCAACATGGGTATCCAGATCCCGCTATTGGTTATTGACCGGAGAGTGGTCTCGGTCATGTCTACGTGTCTCTCGAACCCGTAGGGTCTACACACTTAAGGTTCGGTAACGCTAGGGTCGTAGAGATAAATGCACATGGAAACCCGAAAGTTGTTTGGAGTCCCGAATGAGATCCCGGACGTCACGAGGAGTTCCGGAATGGTCCGGAGGTAAAGATTGATATATAGGAAGTCCAGTTTCGGCCAACGGGTGATCTCCGGGGGTCACCGGGAGCGTCCCGGGACCACCGGAGGGGCCCCGGGGGTCCACCGGGTGGGGCCACCCATCCCGGTGGGGCCCCTAGGCCGCGAGGGGATGTGTCCAGCCCTCTGGGCTGGCGCACCACTAAGGGGGCCCACCTCCCCTGCGCCTAGGGTTCAAACCCTAAGGGAGAGGGGGGCTCCACTTGCCTTGGGGGGCAAGGAACCCCCCTTGGCCGCCGCCCCCTTGCAGATTGGATCTGCAGGGGGTCCAGGCGCCCCCTGGCCCCTATATATATATATGTGGGGGGGGGGGTCTCGGCGAAGCCCTGCAGCTTTTCCCGTTGCATCCACCACCACGCCGTCGTGCTGCTGGATCTCCATCAACCTCTCCTCCCCCCTTGCTGGATCAAGAAGGAGGAGACATCGCTGTACCGTACGTGTGTTGAACGCGGAGGTCCCGTCCGTTTGGCGATGGGATCATCGGTGATGAGGATCACGACGATTACCACTCCATCATCCACGTTCCTTCGAACGCTTCCGCTCGCGATCTACAAAGGGTATGTAGATGCACTCCTTTATGCTCGTTGCTAGATGAATCCTTAGATTGATCTTGGTGAAGCGTAGGATTTTTTTTTGAATTATGCTACGTTCCCTAACAGTGGTATCAGAGCTAGGTCTTTGCGTAGCATCTTGCACGAGTAGAACACAAACAAGTTGTGGGCATTGATTTTGTTCAATTCTCTTGCCGTTACTAGTCCAATCTTGATGCGGCGGCATCGTGGGATGAAGCGGCCCGGACCGGCCTTACACGTACACTTACGTGAGACTGGTTCCACCGACTGACATGCACTAGTTGCATAAGGTGGCTGGCGGGTGTCTGTCTCTCTCACTTTAGTCGGGTCGGATTCGATGAAAAGGGTCCTTATGAAGGGTAAATAGAAATTGACATATCACGTTGTGGTTTTGGCGTAGGTAAGAAACGTTCTTGCTAGAAACCTATAGCAACCACGTAAAAACTTGCAACAACAATTAGAGGACGTCTAACTTGTTCTTGCAGCATGTGCTATGTGATGTGATATGGCCAAGAAGATGTGATGTATGAGATTGATCATGTTCTTGTAATAGGGAATCACAACTTGCATGTCGATGAGTATGACAACCGGCAGGAGCCATAGGAGTTGTCTTATTTATTGTATGACCTGCGTGTCACTGAATAACGACATGTAATTACTTTACTTTATTGCTAAACGTTAGCCGTAGTAGTAGAAGTAATATTTGGCGAGACGGCTTCATGAAGACACGATGATGGAGATCATGGTGTCATGCCGGTGACAAAGATAATCATGGTCCCCGAAGATGGAGATCAAAGGAGCAAAATGATATTGGCCATATCATGTCACTTTATTTGATTGCATGTGATGTTTATCATGTTTATGCTTCTTGTTTACTTAGAACAACGGTAGTAAATAAGATGATCTCTCACTAAAAATTTCAAGAATTGTGTTTCCCCTAACTGTGCACCGTCGCTAAGGATAGTTGTTCCGAAGCACCACGTGATGATCGGGTGTGATAGGCTCTAATGTTCGCATACGACGGGTGTAAGCCAGATTTACACACGCAATACACTTAGGGTTTACTTGACGAGCCTAGCATGTACATACATGGCCTCGGAACAAAGAAGACCGAAAGGTCGAACATGAGTCGTATAGAAGATACGATCAACATGAAGATGTTCACCGTTGATGACTAGTCCGTCTCACGTGATGATCGGACACGGGCTAGTCGATTCGGATCATGTATCACTTAGATGACTAGAGAGATGTCAATCTGAGCGGGAGTTCATTAAATTTGATTGTCATGAACTTGGTCTAAATTATTTACAATATGTCTTGTAGATCAAATGGCCCACGCTCATGTTACCCTCAACTTCAACGCGTTCCTAGAGAAAACCAAGCTGAAAAACGATGGTAGCAACTATACGGATTGGGTCCGTAACATGTGGATCATCCTCATAGCTGCCAAGAAAACTTATGTCCTAGAAGCACCGCTAGGTGACGCTCCCGCCTCGGAAAACCAAGATGTTATGAACGCTTGGCAGTCGCGTTGTGATGATTACTCCCTGGTGTTGGAGATATGCCCTAGAGGCAATAATAAAAGTACTATTATTATATCTCCTTGTTCATGATAATTGTCTGTTATTCATGCTTGAATTGTATTGTACGGAAACAGCGATACATGTGTGAATACACAGACCACAATGAGTCCCTGGTAGGCCTCTAGTTACCAGCTCGTTGATCAACAGATGGTCACGGTTTCCTGACCATGGACATGAGATGTCAGTGATAACGGGATCACATCATTAGGAGAATGATGTGATGGACAAGACCCAAACTTGAGCATAACACGAGATCGTATAGTTCGTAATGCATAAGCTTTTCGGTGTCAAGTATTTATTCCTTAGACCATGAGGTTGTACAACTCCCGGATACCGTAGGAGTACTTTGGGTGTGCCAACCGTCCCAACGTAACTGGGTGGCTATAAAGGTACGCATCGGGTATCTCCGAAAGTGTCTGTTGAGTTGGTACGAACCGAGACTAGGATGTTGTCACTCCGTATGACGGAGAGGTACCTCTGGGCCCACTTGGTAAGACATCATCATAATGAGCTCAATGTGGCTAAGTAGTTAGTCACAGGATGATGGATTACGGATCGAGTAAAGAGACTTGCCATAACGAGATTGAACAAGGTATCGGGAATACCGACGATCGAATCTCGGGCAAGTACCGTACCGATGGACAAAGGGAATAACATACGGGATTGAGTTAATCCTTGACACGGTGGTTCATCCGATGAAGATCATCGAGGAACACGTGGGAACCAACATGGGTATCCAGATCCCGCTGTTGGTTATTGACCGGGGAGTGGTCTCGGTCATGTCTACGTGTCTCCCGAACCCGTAGGGTCTACACACTTAAGGTTCGGTAACGCTAGGGTCGTAGAGATAAATGCACGTGGAAATCCGAAAGTTGTTCGGAGTCCCGGATGAGATCCCGGACGTCACGAGGAGTTCCGGAATGGTCCGGAGGTAAAGATTGATATATGGGAAGTCCAGTTTCGGCCAACGGGTGATCTCCGGGGGTCACCGGGAGTGTCCCGGGACCATCGGAGGGGCCCCGGGGGTCCACCGGGTGGGGCCACCCATCCCGGTGGGGCCCCTAGGCCGCGAGGGGATGTGTCCAGCCCTCTGGGCTGGCGCACCACTAAGGGAGGCCCACCTCCGCTGCGCCTAGGGTTCAAACCCTAAAGGGGAGGGGGGCTCCACTTGCCTTGGGGGGCAAGGAACCCCCCTTGGCCGCCGCCCCCCTTGCAGATTGGATCTGCAGGGGGTCCAGGCGCCCCCCCAGCCCCTATATATATGTGGGGGGGGGGAGAGGGCAGCCGCACCCCAAGTCCTGGCGCCTCTCCCACTCCCGTCACACCCCATACTCCCAACGCAGGGCGCCCGGCGAAGCCCTGCTGCGATCTCCACTGCATCCGTCATCACGCCGTCGTGCTGCCGGATCTCTGACGACTTCTCCTCCCCCCTTGCTGGATCAAGAAGGAGGTGACGTTGCTGCACCGTACGTGTGTTGAACACGGAGGTGCCGTCCGTTCGGCGCTAGTTCATCGGTGACGAAGAACGTGAAGAGTACGACTACTTCATCCTTGCTTCGTTGAAAGCTTCCGCACGCAATCTTCATAACGGTATGTAGATGCACTCTTAGTTGCTCGTTGCTAGATGTCTCCATAGTTGGATCTTGGTGAAGACGTAGAAAATGTTTGAATTATGCTACGTTCCCCCACAGTGGCATCTGAGCCTAGGTTTTATGCGTAGCATCTTGCACGAGTAGAACACAAAGCAGTTGTGGGCGTATGATCTTGTTCAACTTTCTTACCGTTACTAGTCAATCTTGATCCGGCGGTATTGTGGGATGAAGCGGCCCGGACCGAACTTACACGTACGCTTACGTGAGACTGGTTCCACCGACAGACATGCACTAGATGCATAAGGTGGCTGGCGGGTGTCTGTCTCTCCTACTTTAGTCAGAGATCGGATTCGATGAAAAGGGTCCTTATGAAGGGTAAATAGAAGTTGACAAATCACGTTGTGGTTTTGGCGTAGGTAAGAAACGTTCTTGCTAGAAATCCTATAGAAGCCACATAAAACTTGCAACAACAATTAGAGGACGTCTAACTTGTTTTTGCAGCATGTGTTTTGTGACGTGGTATGGCCAAGAACGAAGATGTGATGAATGATATATGTGATGTATGAGATTGATCATGTTTTTGTAATAGGGAATCACGACTTGCATGTCGATGAACTTGACAACCGGCAGGAGCCATAGGAGTTGTCTTTATTATTGTATGACCTGCGTGTCACTAAATAACGCCATGTAATTACTTTACTTCATTGCTAAACGTTAGCTATAGTAGTAGAAGTAATAGTTGGCGTGACGACTTCTTCAAGACACGATGATGGAGATCATGATGATGAAGATCATGGTGTCGAGCCGGTGACAAGATGATCATGGTGCCCCGAAGATGGAGATCCAAGGAGCAAGATGATATTGGCCATATCATGTCACTTTAATTGATTGCATGTGATGTTTATCATGTTTATGCATCTTGTTTACTTAGAACGACGGTAGTAAATAAGATGATCTCTCACTAAAATTTCAAGTATTGTGTTTCCCCTAACTGTGCACCGTTGCTAAAGCTCGTTGCTTCGAAGCACCACGTGATGATCGGGTGTGATAGGTTCTAACGTTCACATACAACGGGTGTAAGACAGATTTACACACGCGATACACTTAGGGTTCACTTGACGAGCCTAGCATGTACAGACATGGCCTCGGAACACGGAAGACCGAAAGGTCGAACACGAGTCGTATAGAAGATACGATCAACATGAAGATGTTCACCGTTTTTGACTAGTCCGTCTCACGTGATGATCGGACACGGACTACTCGATTCGGATCGTGTATCACTTAGATGACTAGAGAGATGTCATTCTGAGTGGGAGTTCATTAAAATTTGATTAAGATGAACTTAATTATCATGAACTTAGTCTAAATTCTTTACAATATCTCTTGTAGATCAAATGGCCCACGCTCCAGTTTCCCTCAACTTCAACGCGTTCCTAGAGAAAACCAAGCTGAAAGACGATGGTAGCAACTATACGGATTGGGTCCGTAACCTGAGGATTATCCTCATAGCTGCCAAGAGATCATATGTCCTAGAAGCACCGCTAGGTGATGCACCTGCTCCCGATGCGGACCAAGACGTTTTGAACGTCTGGCAGTCGCGTAGTGATGATTACTCCCTGGTTCAGTGCGGCATGCTTTACAGTTTAGAATCGGGGCTCCAAAAGCGTTTTGAGCACCATGGAGCATATGAGATGTTCGAAGAGCTGAAAATGGTTTTCCAAGCTCATGCCGGAGTCGAGAGATATGATGTCTCCGACGCATTCTACAGCTGTAAGATGGAGGAGAACAGTTCTGTCAGTGAGCACATCCTCAAGATTTCAGGATTCCACAACCGCTTGTCTCAGCTGGGAATGAATCTCCCAGATGAAGCGGTCGTTGACAGAATCCTCCAGTCGCTCCCACCAAGCTTCAAGAGCTTCGTGCTGAACTTCAATATGTAGGGGATGGAGAAGTCCATTCCCGAGGTGTATTCAATGCTGAAATCAGCGGAGGTTGACATCAAGAAAGAACATCAAGTGTTGATGGTCAATAAAACCACTAAGTTCAAGAAAGGCAAGGGTAAGAAGAATTTCAAGAAGGACGGCAAGCAAGTTGCAGTGCCTGGCAAACCTGTTGCCGGGAAGAAGCCAAAGTATGGACCCAAGCCTGAGATAGAGTGCTTTTATTGCAAGGGAACGGGTCACTGGAAGCGGAACTGCCCCAAATATTTAGCAGACAAGAAGGCCGGCAACGTCAAAGGTATATATGATATACATGTTATTGATGTGTACCTTACCAGCACTCGTAGTAGCTCCTGGGTATTCGATACCGGTGCAGTTGCTCACATTTGTAACTCAAAACAGGAGCTGCGGAATAAACGGAGACTGGTGAAGGATGAGGTGACGATGCGCGTCGGGAATGGTTCCAAGGTCGATGTGATCACCGTCGGCACGCTGCCTCTACATCTACCCTCGGGATTAGTTTTAAACCTCAATAATTGTTATTTAGTACCAGCTTTGAGCATGAACATTGTTTCTGGATCTCGTCTTATGCGAGATGGATATTCTTTCAAATCGGAGAATAATGGTTGTTCTATTTATTTGAGAGATATGTTTTATGGTCATGCCCCGCTGGTCAATGGTTTATTTTTGATGAATCTCGAACGTAGTAATACACATATTCATAGTGTAGATGCCAAAAGATGTAAAGTTGATAATGATAGTCCCACATACTTGTGGCATTGCCGCCTTGGTCATATTGGTGTCAAACGTATGAAGAAGCTCCATTCAGATGGACTTCTGGAGTCTCTTGATTATGAATCATTTGACACGTGCGAACCGTGCCTCTTGGGCAAGATGACCAAGACTCCGTTCTCCGGAACAATGGAGCGAGCAACCAACTTGTTGGAAATCATACATACCGATGTGTGCAGTCCAATGAGTGTTGAGGCTCGCGGAGGCTATCGTTATGTTCTCACCCTCATAGATGACTTGAGTAGATATGGGTATATCTATTTGATGAAACACAAGTCTGAGACCTTTGAAAAGTTCAAGGAATTTCAGAATGAGGTTGAGAATCAACGTGACAGAAAAATAAAGTTCTTGCGATCGGATCGTGGGGGTGAATATTTAAGTCATGAATTTTGCACACACCTTAGAAGCCGTGGAATTGTTTCACAATTGACACCGCCCGGAACACCTCAACGTAACGGTGTGTCCGAACGTCGAAATCGTACTCTGTTGGACATGGTGCGATCTATGATGTCCCTCACCGATTTACCGCTATCTTTTTGGGGTTATGCTTTACAGACTGCCGCATTCACTTTAAATAGGGCTCCGTCGAAATCCGTTGAGACGACTCCGTATGAACTTTGGTTTGGAAAGAAACCGAAGCTGTCGTTTCTAAAAGTTTGGGGTTGCGATGCTTATGTCAAGAAACTTCAACCTGAAAAGCTCGAACCCAAATCGGAAAAATGCGTCTTCATAGGATACCCAAAGGAAACAATTGGGTACACCTTCTACCACAGATCCGAAGGAAAAATCTTTGTTGCAAAGAATGGATACTTTCTGGAGAAAGAGTTTCTCTCGAAAGAAGTGAGTGGGAGGAAAGTGGAACTTGATGAGGTGACAGTCACCCCTCCTGGACCGGAAAGTAGCGCAGCGCAGGAAACTGTTCCTGAGGTGCCTGCACCGACAAGGGAGGAAGTTGATGATAATGATCATGAAGAAACAGATCAAGTTACTACTGAACTTCGAAGGTCCACAAGGGCACGTTCCGCACCAGAGTGGTACGGCAACCCTGTCCTAGAAATCATGTTGTTGGACAACGGTGAACCTTCGAACTATGAAGAAGCGATGGCGGGCCCAGATTCCAATAAATGGCTTGGAGCCATGAAATCCGAGATTGAATCCATGTATGAAAACAAAGTATGGACTTTGGTGGACTTGCCTGATGATAGGCACGCCATAGAAAACAAATGGATATTTAAGAAGAAGACAGACTCGGATGGTAATGTGACCATCTATAAGGCTCGGCTTGTCGCTAAGGGTTATCGACAAGTTCAAGGGATTGACTACGACGAGACTTTCTCTCCCGTAGCGACGGTGAAGTCAGTCAGAATCATGTTAGCTATTGCCGCATTCTATGATTATGAGATATGGCAAATGGACGTCAAAACAGCATTCCTTAATGGCTTCCTCAAGGAAGAGTTGTATATGATGGAACCGGAAGGTTTTGTCGATCCAGAGAACGCTAACAAGGTATGCAAGCTCCAGCGCTCGATTTACGGGCTGGTGCAAGCATCTCGGAGTTGGAATATTCGCTTTGATGAGGTGATCAAAGCGTTTGGCTTTATACAGACTTATGGAGAAGCCTGTATTTACAAGAAAGTGAGTGGGAGCTCTGTGGCATTTCTCATATTATATGTGGATGACATATTGCTGATGGGAAATGATATAGAATTCTTGGAAAATGTAAAGGCCTACTTGAATAAAAGTTTTTCAATGAAGGACCTTGGAGAAGCTGCTTACATATTAGGCATCAAAATCTATAGAGATAGATCGAGACGCCTCATAGGTCTTTCACAAAGTACATACCTTGACAAAATATTGAAGAAGTTCAATATGGATCAGTCTAAGAAAGGATTCTTGCCTGTTTTGCAAGGTATGAGATTGAGTAAGACTCAGTCGCCGACCACGGCAGAAGATAGAGAAAAGATGAGTGTCATTCCCTATGCCTCAGCCATAGGTTCTATCATGTATGCCATGCTGTGTACCAGACCTGATGTGAACCTTGCCATAAGTTTGGTAGGGAGGTACCAAAGTGATCCCGTCACGGAACACAGGACAACGGTCAAGAACATCCTGAAGTACCTGAAAAGGACTAAGGATATGTTTCTCGTTTATGGAGGTGACGAAGAGCTCGTCGTAAAGGGTTACGTCGATGCTAGCTTCGACACAGATCTGGATGACTCTAAGTCACAAACCGGATACGTGTATATTTTGAATGGAGGGGCAGTCAGCTGGTGCAGTTGCAAGCAAAGCGTGGTGGCAGCATCTACATGTGAAGCGGAGTATATAGCTGCTTCTGAAGCAGCGCAGGAAGGATTCTGGATGAAGGAGTTCATCACCGACTTAGGAGTCATTCCAAGCGCATCAAGCCCGATGACTCTCTTCTGTGACAACACTGGTGCTATTGCTATTACCAAGGATCCCAGGTTTCACAAGAAGACCAAGCACATCAAGCGCCGTTTCAACTCCATCCGGAATTATGTTCAGGACGGAGACATAGATATTTGTAAAGTGCATACGGATCTGAATGTCGCAGACCCGTTGACTAAACCTCTTTCACGAGCAAAACATGATCAACACCACAACTCTATGGGTGTTCTATTCATCACAATGTAACTAGATTATTGACTCTAGTGCAAGTGGGAGACTGTTGGAGATATGCCCTAGAGGCAATAATAAAAGTATTATTATTATATCTCCTTGTTCATGATAATTGTCTGTTATTCATGCTTGAATTGTATTGTACGGAAACAGCGATACATGTGTGAATACACAGACCACAATGAGTCCCTGGTAGGCCTCTAGTTACCAGCTCGTTGATCAACAGATGGTCACAGTTTCCTGACCATGGACATGAGATGTCCGTGATAACGGGATCACATCATTTGGAGAATGATGTGATGGACAAGACCCAAACTTGAGCATAACACGAGATCGTATAGTTCGTAATGCATAAGCTTTTCGGTGTCAAGTATTTATTCCTTAGACCATGAGGTTGTACAACTCCCGGATACCGTAGGAGTACTTTGGGTGTGCCAACCGTCACAACGTAACTGGGTGGCTATAAAGGTACGCATCGGGTATCTCCGAAAGTGTCTGTTGAGTTGGTACGAACCGAGACTGGGATGTTGTCACTCCGTATGACGGAGAGGTACCTCTGGGCCCACTCGGTAAGACATCATCATAATGAGCTCAATGTGGCTAAGTAGTTAGTCACGGGATGAAGGATTACGGATCGAGTAAAGAGACTTGCCATAACGAGATTGAACAAGGTATCGGGAATACCGACGATCGAATCTCGGGCAAGTACCGTACCGATGGACAAAGGGAATAACATACGGGATTGAGTTAATCCTTGACACGGTGGTTCATCCGATGAAGATCATCGAGGAACACGTGGGAACCAACATGGGTATCCAGATCCCGCTGTTGGTTATTGACCGGAGAGTGGTCTCGGTCATGTCTACGTGTCTCCCGAACCCGTAGGGTCTACACACTTAAGGTTCGGTAACGCTAGGGTCGTAGAGATAAATGCACGTGGAAATCCGAAAGTTGTTCGGAGTCCCGGATGAGATCCCGGACGTCACGAGGAGTTCCGGAATGGTCTGGAGGTAAAGATTGATATATGGGAAGTCCAGTTTCGGCCAACGGGTGTTCTCCGGCGGTCACCCGGAGTGTCCCGGGACCACCGGAGGGGCCCCGGGGGTCCACCGGGTGGGGCCACCCATCCCGGTGGGGCCCCTAGGCCGCGAGGGGATATGTCCAGCCCTCTGGGCTGGCGCACCACTAAGGGAGGCCCACCTCCCCTGCGCCTAGGGTTCAAACCCTAAAGGGGAGGGGGGCTCCACTTGCCTTGGGGGGCAAGGAACCCCCCTTGGCCGCCGCCCCCCCTTGCAGATTGGATCTGCAGGGGGTCCAAGCGCCCCCCTGGCCCCTATATATATGTTTGGGGGGAGAGGGCAGCCGCACCCCAAGTCCTGGCACCCTCCCCCTCCCGTCACACCCCATACTCCCAACGCAGGGCGCCCGGCGAAGCCCTGCTGCGATCTCCACTGCATCCGTCATCACGCCGTCGTGCTGCCGGATCTCTGACGACTTCTCCTCCCCCCTTGCTGGATCAAGAAGGAGGTGACGTTGCTGCATCGTACGTGTGTTGAACACGGAGGTGCCGTCCGTTCGGCGCTAGTTCATCGGTGACGAAGAACGTGAAGAGTACGACTACTTCATCCTTGCTTCGTTGAAAGCTTCCGCACGCAATCTTCATAACGGTATGTAGATGCACTCTTAGTTGCTCGTTGCTAGATGTCTCCATAGTTGGATCTTGGTGAAGACGTAGAAATTTTTTGAATTATGCTACGTTCCCCAACACCTGGTTCAGTGCGGCATGCTCTACAGCTTAGAATTGGCGCTCCAAAAGCGTTTTGAGCACCACGGAGCATATGAGATGTTCCAAGAGCTGAAAATGGTTTTCCAGGCTCATGCCCGAGTTGAGAGATATGATGTCTCCAACGCTTTCTACAGCTGTAAGATGGAGGAAAACAGTTCTGTCAGCGAGCACATACTCAAGTTGTTTGGGTTGCACAACCGCTTGTCTTAGTTGGGAATGAATCTCCCAGATGAAGCGGTCGTTGACAGAATCCTTCAATCGCTCCCACCTAGCTACAAGAGCTTCGTGTTGAACTTCAATATGCAAGGGATGGAGAAGTTGATGGCTTTTCGCCCCTCGTTGGTTACCCCAAGTGGAAGGTTGAGATGTACCGTAGCGGCAAATTTCCCTTGGCAAAGATACCAAGGATCGAATCCCGTGAGACTCCGAGGGTCGACAAGTAGGTGTCAACGGCGCCAGAAACTTAGCGGTTGACGGGACCTGCACACATATACAGATAACTTTGCTCCCAACGAGTACAGAGAGGTTATCAATCCTTCCGGCCTTGTTGTTTACAAAGGATCAAACACAAGAGATAATAATGATAGCTATGACTGCAACTAGGAAATAAAAACAGGAAGTAAATAGAAGGTGTGATCAGCGGTGGTATTATGGACCGGGGTCCCATGATGTTCACTAGTGATGTCTCTCTCCCAAAAGATGATAAAATAGCAAAGCGAGGTAAACAAATTACAGCTGGGCAATTGACAGGATTATGTGCGCAAACCAATGCTAACTATGCTGCAAAGAAAGGTAGAGGCTCAAAAGCATGGGCGGTACGCCAAGGCAAGTAGACCGAAATCAATCTGCATCTACTACTAATCATCCACCTTGAGATATCTATCCAGAAGATCTCGCTGGTATTAAGTTGCGAATCCCACCCAAAGTGTAAACTCAAAGCAACAGACAACTGCATTAAAAGAACTTTGCGTAAAGTAAACAATCCTTGCACCGGCAAGTACAAGCACCGTTGTTTTCTCCCTTGTGGCAACAGCACATCCCCTAGACTCATGTTTCTGTCACTCAAGCTAGTCATCAGGGGGCATGAACCCACAATCAAGCATAACGCTCCCTCTTGGAGTTACTACCTACTACTTGGCCAAAGCAATAAACAGCAACGGAGAACATGCAAGAATCACTCAAGAACAAAGATATAAAAGAGGTGAATCAAATATATTACTCAAACACAATCTGAACATAGTCTCATAATCCATCAGATACCAGCAAACTCAGCAAAGCAACAGCAGAAAGATTACATAAGTGCCTCGATCATGTAGGGCAGCTCACGAGGTCTAAACCATGAAGAGCAAAGTGGGGAGGAGAACATCACATAGCTACTGATCATGGATCCATGGTCCAAGGTGGACCACTCACGATTCATCCGGGAAGCGTCCATGGTGGTGGAGAAGCTCCCGGTGGTGGTTCTCCCCTCCGGCAGGGTGCCGGGAAGAGTTCTCCTGATGCTCCCGATCTTGGAAGCGCTGCTGCGGCGGAATAGAGGCGAGATCGCGAAAAAGGGTTCTGTCCTCGAGGGTTTCGGGACGAGAGGGATATATATGCGAAGGGGGGCAGCCAGAGGCGGAGCAGGGGCCCCAGGCGCCCCCCTGGCGCGGCTAGGGGTGGGGCCGCGCCAGGTGGCCGCCTGGGCCTCCCCTGGCTCCCCTCTGGCCCATCTTTGGTTCTTCGCGAAGCTTCCTATACGCTGATTTTTCCTATATTTTTCCTGGAATTTTTGGAGCACTTTTAATATGGGGGAAACCTGAAATAGAAAAATAGCAGAAAACAGGAACTGGCACTGTGGTGCACTGAGTTAATAGGTTAGTCCAAATATGATCAAAAGTGCATGGAAGTGCATCAATATCATAGCAATATCACACAAAAGAAGCATGGAGCTAGCAGAAATTATAGATACGTTTTGGACGTATCAACATCCCCAAGCTTAATTCCTGCTCGTCCTCGAGTAGGTAAATGATAACAAGCATAATTTCTGTGGTGACATGGTATCAACCATATAAGAACTTTTTAAGTAAAGCAATCAAGGCATGTAATTCAATTCAAGTCATAACAAGCAAGAGTCTATATTAGCATTGTAACAAGCAACATAAGAACATAAAGGTGCAAGAGCACTCGCTGTCCGTGACTCGAATGTCTCCAAATGGTGTTTGCGTGCAAGAAAGGGGATAGGGATATACGAGAGAGTAAAACATACTTTTTGTATTGTTGAGAACTTAATCTACTAAAGTTTCACACTTGGTCTTCTTTGGAATCTTATCTTGACTCATCCCCAGACCACTAGCCAGGTACAAGTCAAAATGATCCACTCCCTTTCGATATTTTGAGCACTCATGCAATGGATGAGCGTAAGCAAG
The DNA here is from genome assembly GCA_902687465.1 of Secale cereale. Taxonomy (NCBI): domain Eukaryota; kingdom Viridiplantae; phylum Streptophyta; class Magnoliopsida; order Poales; family Poaceae; genus Secale; species Secale cereale. The sequence continues at coordinate 14,221,928 of LR738709.1, forward strand.
AAAGTTGGCACTTAGGATGGCAAAGAGAGAAAAATGATGAAGGGGGAAGACAAAAAAGGTGTGAAAGGCTCACATCAATGAGGACAATCATAGGCGAGAGAAAGCCAAATGATAGATATGATGTGAGGAGTAGGGATTGCCATGCAACGGATGCACATATGAGCTAAGGTAAGCTCTCCAATGGAACTAGTGGGGGTGGATCCAACTTGCTCGCTCAAGAAGACCTAGAGCTCTTTTGAGGAGGCTCATCATTGGAATATACAAGCCAAGTTCTATAGTGTGAAGGTCCCCACATAGCTATATGCATGAATGATAATCTCTATGGAGTACAAGGTATAAAATGGAGTACGAGTGTGGATATCTCATGGTAACGTGAGTGTACTCTAATATTCGATCCCTCCAAAGATTAGTGATCCATCTAGTAGCTAAAGTTCTCAACTATTTTGTAGGTTTTCGAAAATAAACACGGATTGCCGAAAATACGACATATATCACTAATAGGCTAAAGCTCTTGACACCAAAAGTTCAGACATTACTCATGGCAATACCTCAAACTATTGCAAGTTACTACTAAAATTAAATAGCAACCTCAATTATCTACATTAAGTTAAGACACACAATTCAGTGCAACAGGCAAACTCTCTTAACAAGATAAACATGAAAACTCAAGAGAGTTCAGCAACCAACTAAACAAAAGCTCTTTAAAAAGAAAAGCATGAAAACTAAGAGCTAAACATGACAGCAGCTATGGAAAGACAAAGAACACACACAGCAAAGATAAGCATGAAAAATCCTATGTTGTGTTCTAGGTTGAAGTGGAGCATGTTTCTCTCCCACACAAAGATAGCTGGGTTCTAACTTGTTATGAACAGCAAGCAAAGCTAAAGAAAACTAAAAAAGGAAACTAAGAGCAAGACGCTCCAAGCATAGCACATAACGCATGAAGTGATAAGAATATAGTGGAACGAAAGACGAACTGATAATTGTTGATGGAGAAGGGGATGCATGGGGACATCCACAAGCTTAGACGCTTGAGTCTTCTTGAATATTTCTTGGGGGTGCATGGGGGCATCCCCAAGCTTGAGCGTTTGACCCTCCTGAATCTTCTTTTATCATCTTCCCTCGCACACTTGAAAACTCCCTTCATACATAACTCATCATAATCTGATTAGCAAGGTTAGTACCCACAATAAAATAATTTTTCCCTACTGGAAATAAAAATAATCTTGAAGAGCTATTGTTTCTCAAGATTGCCAAAAGGTTTTTGCAAAGAAAAAGCAAGCTCAAGGTTAGCAAAACGAAGAAAAGGCAAAACAGGACAGAATCTGTGAAAAAACAGACCAGCAGGTAGTAAATAATTTTTTCGGGGCACTTCTGCAACTCAAATCAAAAAACTCAGAACAGACGCTCGAAAGCCAATTGTATAGAGCACGCTGTGAAAACAATTCAGATCAAAAAGATGATCTGGTGATTTTATTCGAATTTTTCTGTCCAAGGACAGAATCTGTTTTCTAGACAGCACGTCACAACTTTTAAACTTTCTTGAAATCGGAGGCTAAACTTGGCACAAATCTGAAAAGAAAAGATACAATGAAGATGCTACTGTAGTAACAAACATCAAGACACAACAAAAGCAAAATAAAACCTAATTCGTTGTGGGCTGCCTCCCAAAAGCGCTTTCTTTTATGCCTTTAAGCTAGGCATGATGCAAAAAGGAGGAATCAAAAGTCATCATAATAATCGGAGTTATAAATTGCTTCAAATGGTTCCTCAACAAGTTCATCCTTGTTCCTTCTTGGAAAGGGGTACGTACCTTTTTCCTTCCCGCGTAGGCGGATTTGTCCCTTACCTATATCGATGAAGCCTTTTACGGCTCGGAGGAAGTCCCTTCTGTCGGGGAAACTGATCGCCCACGAACACCTATGGGACGGGAGCCCCTTTTCGGTATTGCAAGGGAGCGGAGGGAGCACAAAGAGCTGATCGAGGCGCACACGCGAGCAGTTTACCCAGGTTCGGGCCGCACGAATGCGTAAAACCCTACTCCTGCCTTGGTTTTGTTATCGAGTTCTTGGCTCGAGAGCAAGAAGATCTACAGTACCGGCTACACCGAGCGTGGGAGTGATCAAGCTTCCGAACCTCCTATACGTTGTGCATGGGCCTCCTTTTATAGGTCAAAGGGGTCACCGACAAGTGGCAACGTAGATGAGGGGAAAAGCGTAAAACTGGTGGTAGTTGTAACAGTGCATGTACAGTGGTCTATACCTAACCCTGACGGTGGAGGACAAGGGCATTGAATGCCCGTCGCCGTCGCCCCCAAACAGTGCAAAAAGCGTTCGTCCGGGCGTCTTCGTTCGCCACGATGGTGGCCTTGTCATCGTGGCTTGCCACCGTGTACCCCAGGCTGCACAGCCATCTGCCACGTGCCCCTGGAAGGGCCCCAGGGCGACGCGTGGCCAGATGAGCTGGAGCGCAGGCACACAGTGCAAGCTTGCCGCGGCAAGCACCTTGCCGCGGTCGCTACCTTGCCGCGCCCGGAAGCTGGTTGCTCTCCGTGCCTTGCCGGGGCGCGCGATGGGCCACAACAAGTCTTCTGAAATGCCGTTGTTTGGCCTTCCTGGCAAGCTCCTCTTGCCAGGGCCTTGTACTAATAGGGTGGTCTTGAGCCTGGAGCGGCCTTCCCGGCAAGCTCCTCTTGCCGGGGCCTTGTTTCTCTGACTTGTATACTTTGTTCTTGAATGGCTCCAAAGGAACCAAAGCGGGCCTTGTCGGGCGCGTGGCAAACCCTGCCACGGGACGCTACTACTGCCCGTGCACAAGTCGGGATACTAAGGTACCCCTACTTTAGTACACCGACAGGAGCCCCCAGGCCTGGGCCACACACGGTGCCGAGCGCTGTTATGCCAGGCCCAAAACAGTGCACGGGAACACACGGCCCACGGCGCGCCGCATCCCACTCCGTATCCGCCGCATCCCTCCCTAACGGCACGCGTCGATTGCGGCGTCGTGGGAGAGATCGTGGCCTGTTTCTTTAATGGGAAAATGCGGAACGTCCTCCACTCCCCCTTAAAAGCAGAGGAAACAGGGGCAGTTTCCCCCATTGCTTCATTGCGTCTTCAACCTCCAGAAACCCCCGCTGCTCTCCCCCTCCCCAAAGGTCGAAAGAGAGCTGAGCTCCACCCTTCTTCCGCCGCCACCAGCCTTTCCAGCACCGCCGGCTTCCCCCGCCGCTCCCTCCATGGCCCCGAAGAGCGACAAGGCGAAAACTGCGAAGACCGACCGGGCGGCGAAGCTAGCAGCAATGCGGAAGAAGATGGTGGTCTTCCCGCCGAGGCTTGGCACGAGGGAGCTGAAGGACAAGTTCTACTTGTTCTGGTCGAGGGAGACGAAGGCTCACTCGCGCACCAGGGTTCTCCCCGCCGAAGCCTGCGACATGTTCCCGGGAGGTTACCCTTATTTTGCTCTGTTCTTCCATTGTGGTCTCTGCCCTCCGTACTCTGAGTTCTTCTGCGATGTTATGAACACGTATGGATTCCACCTTCTGGATTTTACCCCGAACGTAGTCTTAACCATGGCCGTTTTCGCACATCTGTGCGAAAACTTTGTCGGAGTCATCCCCAATGTAGCCCTCTTCCACTATTTTTTCACACCTAGAGTAGAGTCTGGGTCCCCTCTGTCCGTAGCAGCGGCGGTCTCATCGGCGGCTGGCTCGTCGGCGCCGGCCGTCCCTTCAACGGTGGCGGCGTCGCCAGCATTGCCGCGCGCGTCCTCCTCGGCGATGACCTCTGTCTCCATCGGCTCCGGGGCGGGCGGATCTGACAAAAGAAAAAGGAAGAAGAATTGTCAAGCAAATATCCAAAAAGAAGAATTCAAGAGGACAAAAGCACAAGAGTTACCTGTGCGGGCCTTTTCGGCGGCGGGGTCCCTTGCCGGGGAGTTCTCCCTCGGCGGCGTGGTAGTGGCCCCCGCCGGCGAAGGGTCGCTGGCGCCTTCCCTTGGCGGGGTAGCCGCCCTTGGCGGGGTACGCGTCCTTGGCGGAGTACCCGTCCTTGGCGGAGTATTCTCCCTCGCCGGGGAGCTCCTCCTTGGCGGGGAGGTCGAGACGTGCAGCTCGTCGGGAGCTGTCTCCTGGCGCTCCTGAGGCTGCGGCTCTACTTCTGCGCAAACCAACAAACAAGCAAGATATTAGCAAGGATAAAAAGCCCACGTGCGCCCGACAAGCGAAGAAGTAAACAAGGGACTTACGCTGGGGGCTGCCCTGCGGGGTAGCTGGCTGGTCCGGCAAGCTCGTCGCCGGCGCATCCCCTGCCGCTGCGACGGGCTCGTCCTCGAGATCGACCACCGGGATCTTGGCCCTCTTCGCCACCCTTTGGGCCAGGGTCCTGAAAGACAAACATCAAGCAGAATCAGAAATGGAAGATTCAAAGCAAGAACAGCAAATTGAATAAAAACAAGAGTTGATCCACTTACTCTTCCTCCTCCTCGTCGGAGCTGAGAGCGGAGAAGTCGAAATCCACCTCGCGTGCTCCGGCGTGAGGAGCTGGAGGAGAAGGCTCCCTCGGGCGCTTGGCGGGCACTGGGTTGGTGGTCTGCGAAGACCCCGCTCCGGTCGTCGCCGAGGCCCGAGGAGCGGAAGGAGCCATAGAGCCGGAGCGGGAAGACCCTCCTCCGGCCGCTGCAGAGGCATGGGGCGCTCCCTTGGCGGCCTTGTCCGCCGCAGTGGCGCGCGTCAGACGGCGCCGCGGCCGCGGTGCCGCCGGACGCTCCGCTACGACTGCAGCCTTGCGGAGACGCTTCTTCGGTCGAGGCGGAGGACTTGGCGGCGGCGAAGAACTCCCCGAGGATGAAGACGAACCAAGGTTCAGCGACCCGCCCGAGTCTTTGTCGGAATCGCCCGATTCGGCGTCCTCCTCGGCGGGCTCACTTGACTCTGTGCCCTGCCCGGCAGCCTTGCTCGTCCCGGCAGGCTCCCCGGCAGGCTTCAACAACTTGAGGATCTCTTCCTCCTCGGCCCTACTCACTGCATCCGCTGCATCTGCCTTGTCCAAGGAATACCCAAACTCGCCTGCGGCATCGGCTACGGCCGCCTCCTCGGTCGGTGGTGTCGCGGGTGAGACCCTTCTTCTCATCAAGATTGATCGGCAGCTCAACCAAGTTGTCGAAGAAGGCTTGTGCAGTTTCGTCAGAAGGCGCCAGCCAAGTGGGATCAACCCCGTGGGAGTCGCACAGCGACATTGCCGCGCGGATAGCACTAAGTGACGAGTTGTTACATAGTGGAACTACTCCCCGCGATGGGGCAAACCACTCCGGGTGCTTGGGGTCATGCTTGAATAGCTCCCGGATCATCCCCTTGAGCTCCAGGACAGTAAAGTTGTAGTTGAGGCCGGGGTGTAGCCTCATGCAGTCAGCCGCGTTGCCGAATTCCCAAGCAGCCCTTTTCCTCTCCTGCAAGGGGGCAATGCGGCGACGAAGGAAATCGGCCCCAACCTCACCTACAGTAAGATTGGCTTGCCAGAGGCGGAGGATCCTAGTAAGGGCAATCTTCAGCTTCTCGTCCTCCGGGGCCAGATCACTCCAATCCTTGCCGCGCACAATTGCAGCTCGGCGCGGGGAAGTAAATTGCTCAGGTTCATCTTCCATAATCCAGCACCAGTCAGCCCTCCACTCTTCCCACTTGCCGTGGAGCTCTCCAATCAAGTACGCCTCTTTCTTATTGAGCCTGAAGATCCAAGAGATCCCACCGGACAGAGGGGACCCAGACTCTACTCTAGGTGTGAAAAAATGGCGGAAGAGGGCTACGTTGGGGATGACTCCGACAAAGTTTTCGCACAGATGTGCGAAAACGGCCATGGTTAAGACTGCGTTCGGGGTAAAATCCAGAAGGTGGAATCCATACGTGTTCATAACGTCGCAGAAGAACTCAGAGTACGGAGGGCAGAGACCGCAATGGAAGAACAGAGCAAAATAAGGGTAACCTCCCGGGAACATGTCGCAGGCTTCGACGGGGAGGACCCTGGTGCGCGGGTGAGCCTTCGTCTCCCTCGGCCAGAACAAGTAGAACTTGTCCTTCAGCTCCCTCGCGCCAAGCCTCGGCGGGAAGACCACCATCTTCTTCCGCATTGCTGCTAGCTTCGCCGCCCGGTCGGTCTTCGCGGTTTTCGCCTTGTTGCTCTTCGGGGCCATGGCGGGAGCGGCGGGGGAAGCCGGCGGCGCTGGAAAGGCTGGTGGCGGCGGAAGAAGGGTGGAGCTCAGCTCTCTTTCGACCTTTGGGGAGGGGGAGAGCGGCGGGGGTTTCTGGAGGTTGAAGACACAATGAAGCAATGGGGAAAACTGCCCCTGTTTCCTCTGCTTTTAAGGGGGAGTGGGGGACGTTCCGAATTTTCCCATTAAAGATACAGGCCACGATCTCTCCCACGACGCCGCAATCAACGCGTGCCGTTAGGGAGGGATGCGGCGGATACGGAGTGGGATACGGCGCGCCGTGGGCCGCGTGTGCCCGTGCACTGTTTTGGGCCTGGCCCAACAGCGCTCGGCACCGTGTGTGGCCCAGGCCCGGGGGCTCCTGTCGGTGTACTAAAGTAGGGGTACCTTAGTATCCCGACTTTTGCACGGACAGTAGCAGCGCCCCGTGGTAGGGCTTGCCACGCGCCCGCCAAGGCCCACTCTAGTTCCTTTGGAGCCATTCAAGATTAAAGTATTCAAGTTAAGAAACAAGACCCCGGCAAGAGGAGCTTGCCGGGAAGGCCGCTCCAGGCTCAAGACCACCCCTCTAGCACAAGACCCTGGCAAGAGGAGCTTGCCAGGAAGGCCAAAGAACAGCATTTCAGAAGACTTGCCGTGGTGCATCGCGCGCCCCGGCAAGGCCCGGAGAGCAACAAGCTTCTGGGCGCGGCAAGGTAGCGACCGCGGCAAGGTGCTTGCCGCGGCAAGCTTGCACTGTGTGCCTGCGCTCCAGCTCATCTGGCCACGCGTCGCCCTGGGGCCCTTCCAGGGGCACGTGGCAGATGGCTGTGCAGCCTGGGGTACACGGTGGCAAGCCACGATGACAAGGCCACCATCGTGGCGAACGGAGACGCCCGGACAAACGCTTTTTGCACTGTTTGGGGGCGACGGCGACGGGCATTCAATGCCCTTGTCCCCCACCGTCAGGGTTAGGTATAAACCACTGTACATGCACTGTTACAACTTCCACCAGTTTTACGCTTTTACCCTCATGTACGTTGCCACCTGTCGGTGACCCCTTTGACCTATAAAAGGAGGCCCATGCACAACGTAGAGGAGGTTCCGAAGCTTGATCACTCCCACGCTCGGTGTAGCCGGTACTGTAGATCTTCTTGCTCCCGAGCCAAGAACTCGATAACAAAACCAAGACAGGATTAGGGTTTTACGCATCCGTGCGGCCCGAACCTGGGTAAACTGCTCGTGTGTGCACCTCGATCTGCTCTTTGTGCTCCCTCCGCTCCCTTGCCGTACCGAAAAGGGGCTCCGGTCCCATAGGTGTTCGTGGGCGATCAGTTTCCCCGACATCTTTGGCGCGCCAGGTAGGGGGCGTCGAGGTTGTGCGAACCTGATCCGGCGTTCACACGGGCGTAATCTTCAGCAGCTTCGTCAACTTCATCAACCTCATCGACTACATCAGCATGCCGCCGAAGAAGAAGGCTTCGGAGGTCGGAGGCCCGTCCGCGTCGATCCCACCACCACCAGAACCAACGGTTGGTGGGGTAGACGCTGGCGGAAGGACGGACGCCGGCGAGGAAACTCACGGTGCCGCCAAGTCCAAGGTCAAGAAGGACGACCGAACTCACTCCAAGACCTCGACGTCCGTGCATGCGCTACGCCCCCCTCAGGAGGTGCCAGACCAGCGACGGCGTGGTACGCAGGGTACCATCCGCTTGCTGGGCCAAGGACAAGTTGGCGGGTCGCGGGACGCTCAAGGCCAACGCGCTGGCACGAGCAAGGCGCGGTCGCCGGGACGAGACCCTGCCCCTTCTAACGCTGTTAGAAGTCCGAGCATATCTCGCTCCTCGCACCACTCGCCACCGCTCCCCTCCACTCCAGCAGAGGCTCTAGCTAGAGCTCAGCTACTCCTCGACTTCCCTCCAGCGGCAGACAAGGCCGAAGACTGGAGGGCTACCATTCAAAGCCTCATCGCCTTCGTCAACAACAACACGCCGCAGCAGCCGGCAACATCACGGCTGCGGCAAGTCAGCCAGGCGCGGGCTGATGGAGACAAGACCGCCGGGGGTGCAACTACAGCGCACTCCCCGCCGCGGAAGCAGAAATCGCCGACTCGCCGGATCAACATCGACGACGACTCCACGGCGTCGTCGGATCCACGAGCCCGCCGCGATCAACGCCAAGTCCTCGACGACAGGCGACAAGAAGACGCTCAGACTCGCATCAAGCATCGAAGAGAAGCGCGACGACAGTCCGACCAACGCGCTGGGACCGCTGTCGACATGCACGCGCCCGGTGAACCAGGCGACTTGCCGTACGCGGCAGGTTGCCCTGCGTTCACCCGAGAGCTACGGCAAGTCCAGTGGCCCAGCATGAAGAACTTCAAGCCCGACGTACCCGAGAAGTACGACGGCAAGACCCATCCCTCAGAGTTCCTTAGCATCTGTACCATTGCGGTGCAGGCTGCCGGGGGACGGGATGAGAAGATATTAGCAAACTACTTCCCGCTTGTGCTCAAGCCCAATGTCAGATCTTGGCTCATGCACTTGCCGGAGAACTCCATCTCTTCTTGGGCAGACATGTGCCACCAGTTTGTCGGCGCCTTCACGGGCGGCCACAAGCCCCACGGCCAGGAGAGCGACCTTCACATTCTAGCCCAGTAGGAAGGAGAGTCCCTGCGGAAATACATCCAGAGATTCAGCCGCGTCCAGCACAACATCCCGGACGTCCACCCTACCGCGGTTATTAGCGCGTTCCATCAGAACGTGTGTAACCGTCGGATGAGGGAGGAGATGGCGATGTGCAAGATACGAGACGTCAGTGAGCTTTACGCTCTGGCTGACAAGTGCGCACGCGCTGAAGAGGGGAGGAAACTGTCACATCCCTAGCTAACACTTGGATTAGGACCTAACTAGAGTGTGCATCATGTTTACTTTCAAAGAAACTTGAAATGGGATTAACAGAAACCCCAGCACCCCTCTCCTAACAACTAGGGTTTGTTAAAATATTTCCCAATGTACCCAAAATGCCCTTCAAAAATGTTCATCATTTCTGCCTTGGTCTTAAACCTTTGCCAAAAATGGTGCACAATTTTCTAGGACATCTAAGGGTTTTGGATTAAATCATATGTTATTTGAATTTGAACATTTAAATGCTATAAAATATTTTAAATGCTCAAATAATCATGAACTATAATGTTTCCTACTGTTCATATTATATACAGTAGGTATGACAAGTGTCATGAGTTATAAAAATGTTTAGGCATTTTTATTAATTGAACAAAGCTGCAAAAGAAATAAAACAGAAAGAAAATAGGAAAAGAAAAATTGGAAGAAACACTTACCTGTGCCACTTACCTGCTGGCCCAGCCGGCCCAGCCCACCAGGGGCATCCCCGTCTTCTTCGCCGCGCCAGCGCACGAAGCAGCTCGGTGGCGAGCGCCGCCGATGCGCCGGCCACCTCCTGCCTGCCTGGCTGGTCCCTCGACCCCCTGGATGGACTAGGACGACGCCACGAAGCCCCCTCGACCGTTTCCCCTCTCCCCCGTGTCTCTCCCCCTCCTCTCTCCCCTCCGCCGAGCTCCCCCGAGCGAGCTCGTCGCCGACGACCGCTGACACCGCGCTCTACGCCACTCCCTCGCCTCCCCGAAGCACCACTAGCTCCGCCGCATCGCCCCGAAGCTCCCCACCGACGCACACGATGCCAGAAGCTCCGCAACGTCCTCCTCGCCGTCGTCTTTAACCTTCGGCACCGAAGATCGCCGCCGCCCGTACGCCGTCGTCCGACCGTCCCCGAGCTCACTTCGACGCCTTCTGCGACCGCTGTGAGCTCACGCTTCGAACCCCCCTCTCCACGAGCCCGTTTATGCCTTGCAGCCGCCGCCCCCTTTGCTGACCGATGATCACCGCTGCCGGCCAACTCACCGCCGTGGCCATAGGCACCGTACCTCGTGGCTGAGCATGCCATTAGCTTCAGTAGGTCACCAGCAAGCTAAAGCAAGCTTTAGCTCCTCCTACCGTGCATTACAACTCCATCCCGACCAACTCCGTGCGAGCACCGCCGTGGACGAGCTCGTCGCCGTCGACTCCGGCGACCTCTCGACCAACCAGTGGCACCGTTGGATGCGGTGCATCACCAGGAGCACACCGAGCCCATCCGCGCGGCAAATGGCTGCCGGAATAAGGATTCCGACGAGTCACCGCCGTGCGAAATGGTCGCCGCCGGCCAAACTCCGGCGGGCTGACGTGGCCTGTTAGTTAGGAGCTAATAGTAATTAGTTTAATCACCACAGTCACTGACAGTGGGCCCCATTTGTTAGTCAAACCCAGTCAACCCTGGTTATGACCAGAATTAGCTCCTGAGACACTGACATGAGGGACCCACTAGTCAGGTTTGACTTGGACTGGCCCTGTTGACTGCCTGACGTCAGCATGATGTCATGCTGACGCAGTAAAGGATTTTCTGGGATTTTTAGATTTAAAATAATTCAGGAAATTCCAGAAAATACCCAAAACTTCTAAAAATCATATAAAATCAACCATAGCTCAGATGGAAAAGATTTATATATGAAAAATGATCAGAAAAATCCAATCTTTCCAATGGCACTTGTTTCATGCATGTTTGAACAAGTTAACTTGCTGTATACATCAAAAACATGATAATGCACTTAAATAAATAATAGTTTGAACTTTAATTTGAATCCTTGATTCAAATAGGTTCAAACCCTTCTGGTTTTAGTTGCATTAGCCAACACACATGCATCTTGCCATGTCATAAACATGCATCATATTGTTCAATTTGTTTGTTAATGATTGTATCGTCGGTATTCCCTGTGTTAGGTCCTGCTCCCGAGGATACTGCTGCGTATCCAGTTGAAGAGCAGTACCCGACAACTACCTTGTCAGGCAAGCAATCATTGATCATTCCGATACAAACCCAACCTTCTCGCTCCTGCTCTCTTTTACTGCATTAAGGCAACAGCGTGTGAACTGCTACTTGCTGCGGTAGTTGAACCCTGTCCGTTGCATGACCTGTCATTGCCACAGTAAATAGTTGAAACCCACTAGCATGTGTAGGAGTTGATTGAGCCATGTGATGTGTGATCCACCATGCTATTTGTTTATGTTGCCTGCTATGCCTAGAGATGTGTCTGGTCTGGTTCATCTGGGTGATGGATCAGAGTGAAATGATCATACCGATAAAGAGAGGGAAGTGTGGAACACGCTTGGTAAAGGTATCGATGAAAGGCCATGTAGGAGTACATGGTGGGTTGTTTCATTGGAATCGTCCATAGGACCCGAGATCTGTGTGTGTGATTCAAGTTACAGTTACTACCACACATTGGGCCCTGAAATATGACCCCGCTCGACTTATTTATTACCCTTGATCTCTGTCCAGGAGTTGCAACTAGTTTCTGGTGTTTATAGCTTACTGGAGGTCGTGCACAACGCTGACCCTCGGGGTGGGTTGTGATGCGACAGGTACGTGGCACGGTGTACCGATTGCCCGTTTGGTAACTCGGGAACCCTGTACACATCGTTTGGGGCCGTGAGCGACACCCCGGCCGGATCTCCCCACGGATGGAACCCAAATAGGCGATAAACCTGGAAGAGAGACTTGAGTGGTTGGTTAGGTCGTGGTCTACACCCACGTCGGCTTTCGCTTGAAGTCTGCCGAGCACATGTCGTGTGCAGACGCTAAGTGGTGAAAACATGTGTGAAGAAGTACACCCCTGCAGGGTTATCAATCTATTCGAATAGCCGTTGTTCGCGGTACGAACTACTTGGTTGCTCTTACAGTTCATAGACAAGTTGATGGATACTACTAAAAGCCTCAAGATAAGTGTGAGTGCCGTGGATGGCCCTTCCGTAGGATGACGGAAGAGGATCCTCGGTAATGTATTGATGTGGTGAGTAGAGGACTCGTGTTCGTAATAACATCTTGCAATCTGTTGAGAGTTGTAGTATAGGTTAGCCAAGGTCAAAGCTGGCATTCTGCTATGAACTCCACTACCCCCTTTGATAATGTTGCATGTATGATAGGTTCTGTGGTAAGACTTGCTGAGTACCTTTGTACTCATGTTTGCTTAATAACTGTTGCAGAGGAGAACCCTGCCCCTGCTGATGGGTTCTACATAGACGTTGACGTCGATGAGTAGCTTGACACCCAGACGGTGATCTGGAGCTTGTGAAGGGCCTTGTAGATAGTCAGGCTACACCAAGCCTGTTTTATTTTCTAAGTTGTCTGTACTCAGACATGTAGCTTCCGCTTGTGCTTGTATGACTGTATGACTTGAGTGTTGGGTCATGTGACCCCTACCTGTATGGATATGTTATGTATGGCTCCTGGTGCCTTTTAAATAAAGTACTTTGAGTCATAGAGTTCTGTTGTGATGCAATGTTGTATTTGCACATATTGAGCATATTGCGTGTATGTTTGAAATGCTTGGTATGTGTGGGATCCGACACCTAGTTGTTTTCCTTTGGTAGCCTATCTTACAGGGAAATGCCTCCTAGTGATTCCAATGAGCCTTGGTAGCTTGCTACTGCTCGGAACACGTAGGCTGGCCGACATGTCTCCTTCTTTGTTCCTGTGTCTGTCCCTTAGGGGAAATGTCACGCGTTGTTCCTTTAAGTCCATGTAGCTTGCTACGACTTGGGTTCATACGTTGATGACCGACACGTTCGTTGCTGGGTCATGGATGCCTATCTCTGTAATTTAGTGCCACCTTTGGTTTATAACTAGCCATGTCGGCCCGGGTTCTCTGTCATATGGATGCTAGCGACACTGTCATATACGTGTGCCAAAATGCGCAAACGGTCCCGGGCCAGGTAAGGTAGCACCCGTGGGGTTACCGTGCGTGAGGCCGCAAAGTGATATGACGTGTTACAGCTAGATCGGTGTGACTTAGGATCGGGGTCCTGACAGCGTTGGCATCAGAGCTGGACCGCCTGTAGGTTTCTCAAGCCAAACTGGTCGATGTTGAGTCTAGAAAAATTCTTAGTTATATGTAGGGGAATTGATTGTGGAAGGGAACATAAGGCTCTTTTTACTCCTTTACCTTATGCCCTTCTGATCTGAGTCTGTCTATTCTTTCTACGGGGGTTTAGGACTAGGCCTCCTATCCTTACTAGGTTCACGTGTTACTAATCCGTAGACTCTTAGGATTGTTGGTTTCAAGCCTCAGTTCAGTTTCTATCCTTTGAGTATGATGATTGTTGAACCCGGAACCTTGATACGGAATTGTTGAGTGGCAATGCTATCATTTGTATGATGTCTCAAATCTTTGTTTGAGCATTTACAGTTGTTATGATGCCCGATTTCTTCCAGAAACACTAATGCCTTTGCATTACTTCGTGTTTCAGATGTCTGGCCGCATCCCTCACCAAGTGGTTCGTTTGACTCGGTGCATTAATGTGCCCGGTCACACGGCCATGCTAGTCCGTGTGATGACTGAGACCGGTTATCGCTGGTATCCTGAATACACTTGGAGGAACAGTACCGGGATTTCAATCAAAGTCAGTATTTCTGCACAGTCCGGATATACCCCTCATATCCCGGAGCTAATGATCCCATCCATTGGTCTTATGGACTCGGGACTACCATTGAGATGGCAGTACAGGATGCCGCTTATTCGATGATGACCATTCTCCGTGCTAGGCATGCCCTGTTGCTGAACACTGAGTTCTGTTACATGCCAGCCTCACTTCCCGGAGAGGAAGGCTACTACACTGGTCTGTATACTGATGCTGCTCATGAAGAGCCACTGCTTCAGACTACTGTTCAGATGTTGGAGGATAGGGACCGTGAGGTCCGTGCCCTCCGAATGGAGCTGTATAACACCCGAGCCGCTCATTGGACTACTTTGACACGGCTTGCACCTACTGTGCACGTCGGATATCTGGACATGCGGGATTTGTATCCTGTGCGGACTCGTCTGCCTGATCGCATGGATTGGCGTGACGTTGGGGGTATTACACCTCAACGTGGGCGTCGGTTACCACCAGCATCGGGACCGAGACCACACCCATGCCCTTATGGTCCACAGCCTTCGAGTACTCGCGAGTTCCAAGATCCATTTGTTCCACTTCCAGGCTACGGTGGTAATCTTTACGAGGATTACTACGCGAATGTCTGAGCTAGGCCGTGATTGTAGTAGTATTGTAGTAGTTGTATTTCCACAGTCTTGCGCGTCTTGTGGAATATGACTTAGTGTGTACTGAATTCCGGAGGTGTAGTTAAATAATGTATAGGAGCTTGGAATGCCTCTGATGGGATGTATCGTCCTTCACCGCAGTTGTACTTTAGCCTTGGCTTGTACTAAACTTTGTATGGTGTGTATGACCAGTGGTGTATATATAGCAGTTCCTATATTACCATGTCGTATGGATGAACGTCCTTGCATTCCATGTCATCCATTACATTCTGCACTTCTATGTCAAAATTTTGCCATCCTTGTCTAAACTGTTGTTTTGTTTTCCTAGGATGGTCAACACTCGCAACACTCCTGCTGCTCAGGAGTAGGGTGAGGCTAGTGGGGCTAGAGATGGAAATCTTCCCCAGCCACCCTCTTTGGCGGAAGTTATGCTTGAAGCAGAACGGAACAAGAGAGAGACCAACCGTCTGCTGGAACGCATAGAGCAGAACACTGGGTTCCGTCAGAGGAATGACGTGGTGTCAATCCACGATTTTATCAAGATGTGTCCACCGAAGTTCCATCACTCCACTGAACCTCTGGATGCCGATGACTGGCTACGTAGTATTACCCACAAGCTACACTCTGCCCGTGTGGCCGAAGCTGACAAGGTTATCTACGCCGCCTACCATCTTGAGGGCCCTGCCAGTCTTTGGTGGGAAAACCATGAAGCTATGCGTCCTGCTGGCCAAGTCACTACCTGGGTTGAGTTCAGTGAGGCATTCCGTGAACACCACATTCCGGAAGGCCTCATGGATCGCAAGCGGGAGGAATTCTGCAATTTCACCCAGGGCCGTTTAACTGTGGATGGCTATAGCCGCGAGTTTGGTAATCTGGCACGCTATGCACCTGAGGAAGTATCCACCAATGCCAAGAAGCAGGCGAGGTTCCGCAAGGGACTCAGCCCTGAACTCCGTCGAGATCTACGTCTGCACGAGTGCACTTCCTTCCAGAAGTTGGTAAACAAGGCTATCAGTGCTGAAACAGGCCAGGCCGACTTCGAGGCCACCCGCAAGCATACTCGAGACCTTGGTTCCTCATCCGGCTCTGGCTCTCACAAGCGCCGTGTGTGGGTTCCTAACACTACTCTGCCACCCAAGTATACACCGAGGCCATCCTATGAGGCGCCTCACCCAACTCAACAGTTTGCACCTGCTAAGACCTATGGAGGACCACCTTCCAACTTTGCTCCACGCACCACCACTGTGACTTGTTTCAAGTGTGGAGAACCGGGACACTACATGCGTGATTGTCCCCAGAACCAGCCAGGAAAACCCGTTGGCTGTGGTAAGCCAACCGGCAAGGTGAACTATGTCAAGCCAATCCCCACTGCACGTGGTCATGTCAACTATGTTTCTGCCGAAGAAGCTTATGAGGATCCTAACGTCGTCCTTGGTACGCTTCTCGTAAACTGCCATCCGGCATCTGTTCTTTTCGATACTGGAGCATCCCATTCGTTCATATCTGAGAGCTATGCTCGATTGCACAACATGACTTTTTGTGACATGCCTACTTCCATGGTTATTCAAACTCCTGGTTCAAAGTGGCAAACCTCTAGGGTAAGCCATGGAAATGAAATCCTTGTCGATAGACTTGTTTTCCTAGCATCTCTAATCGCTCTCAAGTCCTCGGACATAAACATCATCTTGGGTATGGATTGGATGACAACTCATTATGCCAAGATTGATTGCTTTACTAGGACTGTTCAACTTACACATCCATCCGGCAAGATAGTCAATGTCTTGACCCGAATGGCTGAGCGTCAGCTCTACTCTCTTAATGCCAGCCCTCTACCAGAACTCGAAGATATCCCGGTACCCCGTGACTTCCCGGATGTTTTTCCAGAAGAACTGCCAGGAGTTCCACCTGACAGAGATGTCGAGTTCGTGATAGATCTTATCCCTGGAACTGTCCCAATCTCTAGGAGACCTTATAAGATGGCACCACTAGAATTAGCTGAGCTAAAGAAACAACTCGATGAGTCTTTGCAAAAAGGTTTCATCCGTCCTAGTTCTTCCCCTTGGGCTTGCCCCGTCCTCTTCGTTAAGAAGAAGGATGGAACGGAGCGGATGGTTGTAGATTACCGACCTGTCAATCTGGTCACCATAAAGAACAAGTATCCGCTTCCCAGGATCAACGACCTGTATGATCAGCTCGCTGGATCCTCAGTCTTCTCTAAGATGGATTTGAGGTTGGGCTACCATCAAATCAAAATCAAGAACGGGGACATTCCTAAAACGGCTTTTGTTACTCGTTATGGCCAATATGAGTACACCGTTATGTCCTTCGGATTAACCAATGCCCCAGCTACCTTTTCTCGGTTAATGAATTCTATATTCATGGAGTATTTGGATAAATTCGTCGTGGTATACCTCGATGATATACTCATTTTCTCCAAGAACAAGGAAGATCATGCCGAGCATTTAAGGCTGGTATTGACGAAACTTCGAGAGCACCGCCTTTATGCCAAATTCTCTAAATGTGAATTCTGGTTGCCAGAAGTAACCTATCTAGGTCATATGATCTCTGGCAAGGGTATTGCTGTCAATCCCGAGCGAGTTCAAGCTGTACTTGATTGGACTCCCTCTGAATCGGTCAAGCAAGTTAGGAGTTTTCTTGGCTTAGCAAGCTATTGCCGACGCTTCGTCGAGAATTTCTCCAAGGTTGCTAAACCTCTAACTGAACTCCTTAAGAAAGATAAAAAGTTTGAGTGGACCCCACAGTGCGAATCCAGTTTTCAGGAACTGAAAAGGCGCCTGACCTCTGCACCTGTACTGGTACCACCAGACTTTTCCAAGGATTTTATAATCTACTGCGACGCCTCGCGACAAGGACTAGGTTGCATTCTCATGCAAGATCGTCAAGTGATTGCATACGCATCTCGACAGTTGCGTCCACACGAGGATAACTATCCTACTCATGATTTAGAGCTTGCAGCTATAGTCCATGCACTCAAAACATGGCGACATTACCTCCTTGGTAATCGCTGTGAAATCTTCACTGATCACCAAAGTTTGAAGTATATCTTCACCCAACCGGATTTGAATCTCAGGCAAAGACGTTGGGTTGAATTGCTCACCGACTATGACTTAGGAATCACTTACACTCCTGGAAAGGCCAATGTCATGGCTGATGCACTAAGTCGTAAGTCATATTGTAACAATTTAATGTTACAACAAGGTCAACCACTTCTCCACGAGGAATTTCGTAAGCTTAACCTTCACATTGTTCCTCGAGGATTCCTTTCCACCTTGGTGGCGAAACCTACCCTTATGGATCAAGTTATAGCTGCCCAGAAGCGTGATAAAGGTATATCACGACTCCAAGAGAACATTGCTAGCGGACTCGCTAAAAGTTTCTCCATGGATGATCGAGGTGTTGTTTTCTTTGAGAACCGTGTAGTGGTTCCCAAGAACCAACATCTACGGCAATTAATCCTTAAGGAGGCTCATGAATCTCCTCTCACGATTCATCCCGGTAGTACTAAAATGTATCAGGATCTACGTCAGAGATTCTGGTGGACTAGGATGAAGAGAGAAATCGCTCAATTCATTGCTAACTGCGACGTTTGTCGTCGAGTCAAAGCAGAGCATCAACGGCCTGCTGGCACCCTTCAACCTTTAGCTATTCCTGATTGGAAATGGGACAAAGTCGGTATGGACTTCATTACCGGGTTTCCCAGGTCCAGGAAAGGGAATAATGCTATCTTCGTCGTTATCGACCGCCTCTCTAAAGTAGCTCATTTCCTGCCTGTTTGGGAGAGTATTACTGCTAGCCAGCTAGCAGACTTATATGTCTCTCGAATAGTATCACTTCATGGTGTGCCGTTGGAGATTAACTCAGACCGTGGAAGTCTTTTCACTTCCCGATTTTGGGAATGTTTCCAGAATGCTATGGGAACTCATCTCTCTTTCAGTACTGCCTTCCATCCGCAGTCAAGTGGTCAAGTGGAACGAGTCAATCAAATTCTGGAAGACATGCTTTGAGCCTCTGTCATTTCTTTCGGTATGGAATGGGAAAAATGTCTTCCATTTGCCGAATTCGCTTATAACAATAGTTATCAAGCTAGCTTGGGTAGAGCTCCCTTCGAAGTTCTATATGGACGAAGGTGTCGAACACCTCTTAACTGGTCAGAGACCGGGGAAAGACAATTTTTTGGCCCCGATATGATCCAGGAAGCAGAAGAGCAAGTTCGCATCGTTCGTGAGAGATTGAAAACAGCCCAGTCTCGCCAAAAGAGCCAATATGATAGTCATCATAAGGCTGTGACTTTTGAAGTCGGCGATAAGGCTTACCTTCGGGTTACTCCTCTTAAGGGAACCCATCGTTTCGGTATCAAAGGCAAATTGGCCCCTCGTTACATCGGTCCTTTTCGCATTCTTGCCAAACGAGGAGAAGTTGCCTACCAATTGGAACTACCTCCGCACCTCTCCAGAGTTCATGATGTTTTCCACGTTTCTCAACTCAGGCGTTGCTTCTCGGATCCTATCCGCTGGGTGGACCACGAAACGCTTGATCTCCAAGAAAATCTCACATATCGAGAATACCCCGTTCGTATTCTTGATCAAACTGAGCGCACCACTCGATGCCACAATATCAAGTTTCTCAAGGTTCAATGGTCACATCATTCCGAGAGTGAAGCTACTTGGGAAAGGGAGGATCGTCTTCGACTTGAGTACCCCACCCTCTTTCCGGAGGAACCCGAATCTCGGGACGCGATTCTTTTAAGTGGGGGTGAGTTGTCACATCCCTAGCTAACACTTGCATTAGGACCTAACTAGAGTGTGCATCATGTTTACTTTCAAAGAAACTTGAAATGGGATTAACAGAAACCCCAGCACCCCTCTCCTAACAACTAGGGTTTGTTAAAATATTTCCCAATGTACCCAAAATGCCCTTCAGAAATGTTCATCATTTCTGCCTTGGTCTTAAACCTTTGCCAAAAAATGGTGCACAATTTTCTAGGACATCTAAGGGTTTTGGATTAAATCATATGTTATTTGAATTTGAGCATTTAAATGCTATAAAATATTTTAAATGCTCAAATAATCATGAACTATAATGTTTCCTACTGTCCATATTATATACAGTAGGTATGACAAGTGTCATGAGTTATAAAAATGTTTAGGCATTTTTATTAATTGAACAAAGCTGCAAAAGAAATAAAACAGAAAGAAAATAGGAAAAGAAAAATAGGAAGAAACACTTACCTGTGCCACTTACCTGCTGGCCCAGCCGGCCCAGCCCACCAGGGGCATCCCCGTCTTCTTCGCCGCGCCAGCGCACGAAGCAGCTCGGTGGCGAGCGCCGCCGATGCGCCGGCCACCTCCTGCCTGCCTGGCTGGTCCCTCGACCCCCTGGATGGACTAGGACGACGCCACGAAGCCCCCTCGACCGTTTCCCCTCTCCCCCGTGTCTCTCCCCCTCCTTTCTCCCCTCCGCCGAGCTCCCCCGAGCGAGCTCGTCGCCGACGACCGCTGACACCGCGCTCTACGCCACTCCCTCGCCTCCCCGAAGCACCACTAGCTCCGCCGCATCGCCCCGAAGCTCCCCAGCGACGCACACGACGCCAGAAGCCCCGCAACGTCCTCCTCGCCGTCGTCTTCAACCTTCGGCACCGGAGATCGCCGCCGCCCGTACGCCGTCGTCCGACCGTCCCCGAGCTCACTTCGACGCCCTCTGCGACCGCTGTGAGCTCACGATTCGAACCCTCCTCTCCACGGGCCCGTTTATGCCTTGTAGCCGCCGCCCCCTTTGCTGACCGACGATCACCGCCGCCGGCCAACTCACCGCCGTGGCCATAGGCACCGTACCTCGTGGCTGAGCACGCCATTAGCTTCAGTAGGTCACCAGCAAGCTAAAGCAAGCTTTAGCTCCTCCTACCATGCATTACAACTCCATCCCGACCAACTCCGTGCGAGCACCGCCGCGGACGAGCTCGTCGCGGTCGACTCCGGCGACCTCTCGACCAACCAGTGGCACCGTTGGATGCGGTGCATCACCAGGAGCACACCGAGCCCATCCGCGCGGCAAATGGCTGCCGGAATAAGGATTCCGACGAGTCACCGCCGTGCGAAATGGTCGCCGCCGGCCAAACTCCGGCGGGCTGACGTGGCCTGTTAGTTAGGAGCTAATAGTAATTAGTTTAATCACCACAGTCACTGACAGTGGGCCCCATTTGTTAGTCAAACCCAGTCAACCCTGGTTATGACCGGAATTAGCTCCTGAGACACTGACATGAGGGACCCACCAGTCAGGTTTGACTTGGACTGGCCCTGTTGACTGCCTGACGTCAGCATGATGTCATGCTGACACAGTAAAGGATTTTCTGGGATTTTTAGATTTAAAATAATTCAGGAAATTCCAGAAAATACCCAAAACTTCTAAAAATCATATAAAATCAACCATAACTCAGATGGAAAAGATTTATATATGAAAAATGATCAGAAAAATCCAATCTTTCCAATGGCACTAGTTTCATGCATGTTTGAACAAGTTAACTTGCTGTATACATCAAAAACATGATAATGCACTTAAATAAATAATAGTTTGAACTTTAATTTGAATCCTTGATTCAAATAGGTTCAAACCCTTCTGGTTTTAGTTGCATTAGCCAACACACATGCATCTTGCCATGTCATAAACATGCATCATATTGTTGCATTTGTTTGTTAATGATTGTATCGTCGGTATTCCCTGTGTTAGGTCCTGCTCCCGAGGATACTGCTGCGTATCCAGTTGAAGAGCAGTACCCGACAACTACCTTGTCAGGCAAGCAATCATTGATCATTCCGATACAAACCCAACCTTCTCGCTCCTGCTCTCTTTTACTGCATTAAGGCAACAGCGTGTGAACTGCTACTTGCTGCGGTAGTTGAACCCTATCCCTTGCATGACCTGTCATTGCCACAGTAAATAGTTGAAACCCACTAGCATGTGTAGGAGTTGATTGAGCCATGTGATGTGTGATCCACCATGCTATTTGTTTATGTTGCCTGCTATGCCTAGAGTTGTGTCTGGTCTGGTTCATCTGGGTGATGGATCAGAGTGAAATGATCATACCGATAAAGAGAGGGAAGTGTGGAACACGCTTGGTAAAGGTATCGATGAAAGGCCATGTAGGAGTACATGGTGGGTTGTTTCATTGGAATCGTCCATAGGACCCGAGATCTGTGTGTGTGATTCAAGTTACAGTTACTACCACACATTGGGCCCTGAAATATGACCCCACTCGACTTATTTATTACCCTTGATCTCTGTCCAGGAGTTGCAACTAGTTTCTGGTGTTTATAGCTTACTGGAGGTCGTGCACAACGCTGACCCTCGGGGTGGGTTGTGATGCGACAAGTACGTGGCACGGTGTACCGATTGCCCGTTTGGTAACTCGGGAACCCTGTACACATCGTTTGGGGCCGTGAGCGACACCCCGGCCGGATCTCCCCACGGATGGAACCCAAATAGGCGATAAACCTGGACGAGAGACTTGAGTGGTTGGTTAGGTCGTGGTCTACACCCACGTCGGCTTTCGCTTGAAGTCTGCCGAGCACATGTCGTGTGCAGACGCTAAGTGGTGAAAACATGTGTGAAGAAGTACACCCCTGCAGGGTTATCAATCTATTCGAATAGCCGTTGTTCGCGGTACGAACTACTTGGTTGCTCTTACAGTTCATAGACAAGTTGATGGATACTACTAAAAGCCTCAAGATAAGTGTGAGTGCCGTGGATGGCCCTTCCGTAGGATGACGGAAGAGGATCCTCGGTAATGTATTGATGTGGTGAGTAGAGGACTCGTGTTCGTAATAACATCTTGCAATCTGTTGAGAGTTGTAGTATAGGTTAGCCAAGGTCAAAGCTAGCATTCTGCTATGAACTCCACTACCCCCTTTGATAATGTTGCATGTATGATAGGTTCTGTGGTAAGACTTGCTGAGTACCTTTGTACTCATGTTTGCTTAATAACTGTTGCAGAGGAGAACCCTGCCCCTGCTGATGGGTTCTACATAGACGTTGACGTCGATGAGTAGCTTGACACCCAGACGGTGATCTGGAGCTTGTGAAGGGCCTTGTAGATAGTCAGGCTACACCAAGCCTGTTTTATTTTCTAAGTTGTCTGTACTCAGACATGTAGCTTCCGCTTGTGCTTGTATGACTGTATGACTTGAGTGTTGGGTCATGTGACCCCTACCTGTATGGATATGTTATGTATGGCTCCTGGAGCCTTTTAAATAAAGTACTTTGAGTCATAGAGTTCTGTTGTGATGCAATGTTGTATTTGCACATATTGAGCATATTGCGTGTATGTTTGAAATGCTTGGTATGTGTGGGATCCGACACCTAGTTGTTTTCCTTTGGTAGCCTATCTTACAGGGAAATGTCTCCTAGTGATTCCAATGAGCCTTGGTAGCTTGCTACTGCTCGGAACACGTAGGCTGGCCGGCATGTGTCCTTCTTCGTTCCTGTGTCTGTCCCTTAGGGGAAATGTCACGCGTTGTTCCTTTAAGTCCATGTAGCTTGCTACGACTTGGGTTCATACGTTGATGACCGACACGTTCGTTGCTGGGTCATGGATGCCTGTCTCTGTAATTTAGTGCCACCTTTGGTTTATAACTAGCCATGTCGGCCTGGGTTCTCTGTCATATGGATGCAAGCAACACTGTCATATACGTGTGCCAAAATGCGCAAACGGTCCCGGGCCAGGTAAGGTGGCACCCGTGGGGTTACCGTGCGTGAGGCCGCAAAGTGATATGACGTGTTACAGCTAGATCAGTGTGACTTAGGATTGGGGTCCTGACAGAAACTCCCCGGAGAGGATGTTGGAGCAGGGGGAACGGACAGTGAGGATGCCGCCCCGGCAAGGAAAAACCGGCGGCGGAACAATAAGAAGAAGAAGAACAAGGAAGTACTAGCTGTCGAGCAGTCCGGCAAGGAGGCTGGCGCCAAGAAAGCTCAGGCTCATAGCTCCGGCAAGGATGCTGTCCCTGTAGCAGCCGCCGACAAGCAGGACGGCTCCGACAAGCAGTACTGCAAGATCCACCGTACCAAGGGCCACGATCTCCAGAACTGCAAAAGGGTCGAATACCTCGTCGAGCAGCAGAAGGCTGAGTACGAGCGACGCGACAAGGAGAAGGCCCAAGGAGGGGGAGGAGAGTCCGGCAAGAAGCGTCCATTCAATGGCCGGGGAGGACGCCGCGGCAAGGCCAAGCAGCGGCAAGGAGATAGACCTCCCCGCGGCCGCGACAAGGACGAAGACGAAGACGACGACGAGGACATGGACGACGGAGACAACAGCGAGCAGGAGTTCTAGAAGGCCACAGAAGTTTTGTTCGTCGATGGAGGTGCCTCTCCGCATACTTCCCACCGCCAACTCAAGCAATGGGTGCGGGAAGTCAATGCAGCAGAGCCACCCATCGAGTCGCGCAAACTCCTGAAGTGGTCCAGCACGCCCATCATCTTCGACATTGAGGACCACCCTGACCGCACAACCGCGGTCGTGTGCTTGCCGATGTTGGTTTCGCCAACCATCCGCAACCTCAAGGTCACCAAGATGCTGGTTGACAGCGGGGCCGGCCTGAACCTGATCTCCTCCGCTGTGATCCGGAAGCTGCAGATCCACGATAGCGAGCTCGAAGAGACCGGCACGTTCCAAGGGATCAACCCGGGAAGGAGCAAGCCGAAGGGGAAGATCACATTGCCAGTAACCTTTGGCGGAGAGCTAAACTTCAGGACTGAGAGGATCACATTCGACGTTGCCGATATCCCATTGCCATACAATGGGATACTTGGCCGTCCAGCGCTCGCCAAGTTCATGGCACCCTCTCACTACGCCTACAACATGCTCAAGATGCCAGGGCCAATAAGCGTCATCTCTGTCCCTGGCGACAAGAAGGACGCGCTTATCTGCGCCGACAAGATCTACCGGGACGCAGCAGCCGCAGCAGATAGCAAGATACTTGCCGCTGAAGCTCCCGGGGGGGG
>LR738709.1:14250448-14291031 GCA_902687465.1 Secale cereale
GGGGGGGGGGAGGAAACCGTAGTATGGACCAAGTGCCATTCAAGGAAGCTTTGCCTTGCCGGGAAACAAACCACACACAAAAGCTAAGTTGCCAAAGTTTGAGCATTCAAATTTTTAAAATTCTTAGTTATCTTCCTTGAACGACCACGCTTTGTATGGGAAACCTGTGCGTGGAGGAACCTACCCGTGGCTAGCCGCGCCCTTACTTTGTTTCGAGCACGCTCAACGGCTTAAGTGAGCTGCGACAAGTGTCGCGCCCTTACTTCGTTTTCGAGTTCGCTCAACAATCTAAGTGTGCTGCGACTAGCTACGGCAAGGTTTCTTGCCGGTAGGGACGTTGCCGGCAGGCTGCTGAAGTTCCGCACTCACCGCTCGCGGCAAGGGTCCCTTTGCCGGCAAGTTCCCTAGAAGCGTAGGGTGAGAAGCATACAAAGTAAAGGAATCAAGCAAGGGAGATAACACTGCATCAATTACCCAAAATAAAGTTATATTACAAGTTGACTTGACACTGTTCTAATAAACTACTGTCCATGACTTGGTTCACAGCGACAAGGGAAGCGGAAAGAAAGCAACCTAGTCTACACGGCCACCATCAACTCTTCTGATCTTGCCCACCTTGGCCACGATGTGGGCGACACGAGCCTTCAGCGCTTCCTGGTCAGCGTCGGGCGGCAAGGTCCGGAGGACGTTGTCAAGGTTGATCCCGGGGTTGGGGTAGACTATCTTCGTCAGCACTCGCTCCACAGTACCCGTGCAAAGTCTGCGCGCCTCGTTTGCCAGCTGCGTGGGGAACCTCTCCCGGAGCTGCTCGAGGGCCGACGCCACTCCCCTGAAGAATAGGCTTAGCTTGGCGCTGTGGGGGAGGTTTGCATCGGGGGAATACACGAGGTGCTCCGTCCTCAGCGCCGCCATCTCCTTGTGAATGGCAGCGGCGTCGGCGACAAGCTCCTCGGTCCACTGCTCCACCGTCTGCCTGAAGTTATTTTGCGTGACGGCGGTGCTGTCCAGCAATGCCCTCTCTGCACGGAGGTCCTCCTTCAGCTTTGTCTCGCGGTTTCGGGTGCCGTCAAGTGACTCAGTGAGGGTGGACAGCTTCAGCTCCAAGTCCGCGATGGAATCCTTGGCGGCGGTGAGTTCCTGGCCCTTGTCAGAGAGGCGGACTTGCAGCTCCGAGTGGGTGTGGGCGTCTTTCTCGCTCGCCAACGTGAGCGCGGCAATCCTCTCCTCGCTCGTCTTCAAGCTCGTTTCCAACTGCGCCACCCTCGCCTCCAAGTCCCTCTTGGCGGTCTCTGCGGCAGCAGTGGCGTCCATCGCCTCCTGCAGAGCCCCGCCAATGGACTGCTCGCGCATGGCAAGGTCGTCCTCGTGGCTATCGAGGTCGACCTTCCGCTGCCTGAGCTCTCCGTCCCGCCGAGACAGATCCTCGGCGGCTAGGCGTTGCTGCTCCTCAACCTCGGCCTTCTCGAGGATGAACGCCTGGTGCGCCTCGACGAGCTCCTCCCGCTCCTCCGCCAAGTTTCGGAGAGCCGCTTGGTTGTCGGCGCGGAGCTCCTCGGCGCGTTTCTCCAGATCGACACCTGCCTTGGCAGCCAGAGCCTCTCGGGACTCTAGCTTAGCCTGCCTGGCGCGGTACAGAGCCAGGAGCCGGCGCAGAAGCTGCTCCTCCTCGGGCTCGTTGCTGCTGCCGGGCGCGTTGACAAGCCTCAGCCTGGCGGAGGCAAGGACTTCTCCATCGAAGCTCTCCCCCTCCACGGGCGCCCTCGACGTAGAAGCCCACGGGACTTGGATGAAGACCCCGTTGGCAGCCTCCAGATAAACACCCGGCCCAGTCGCGGCGGCGGAGGGGTCGGCGGCCGGTGCAGCGTCCAGCGCTCCTGCGGCCTCAGGGCCGTCAGTGCGGTCGCCGGTCCCCTCCTCAGCTGCCGCGTCAGTGGCCGCGGCGGTCTCATCGGCGGCTGGCTCGTCGGCGCCGGCCGTCACTTCAGCGGTGGCGGCGTCGCCAGCATTGCCGCGCGCGTCCTCCTCGGCGATGACCTCTGTCTCCATCGGCTCCGGGGCGGGCGGATCTGACAAAAGAAAAAGGAAGAAGAATTGTCAAGCAAATATCCAAAAAGAAGAATTCAAGAGGAGAAAAGCACAAGAGTTACCTGTGCGGGCCTCTTCTGCGGCGGGGTCCCTTGCCGGGGTGTTCTCCCTCGGCGGCGTGGTAGTGGCCCCCGCCGGCGAAGGGTCGCTGGTGCCTTCCCTTGGCGGGGTAGCCGCCCTTGGCGGGGTACTCGTCCTTGGCGGAGTACCCGTCCTTGGCGGAGTATTCTCCCTCGCCGGGGAGCTCCTCCTTGGCGGGGAGGTCGAGACGTGCAGCTCGTCGGGAGCTGTCTCCTGGCGCTCCTGAGGCTGCGGCTCTACTTCTGCACAAACCAACAAACAAGCAAGATATTAGCAAGGATAAAAAGCCCACGCGCGCCCGACAAGCGAAGAAGTAAACAAGGGACTTACGCTGGGGGCTGCCCTGCGGGGCAGCTGGCTGGTCCGGCAAGCTCGTCACCGGTGCATCCCCTGCCGCTGCGATGGGCTCATCCTCAAGATCGACCACCGGGATCTTGGCCCTCTTCGCCACCCTTTGGGCCAGGGTCCTGAAAGACAAACATCAAGCAGAATCAGACAAGGAAGATTCAAAGCAAGAACAGCAAATTGAAGAAAAACAAGAGTTGATCCACTTACTCTTCCTCCTCCGCGTCGGAGGTGAGAGCGGAGAAGTCGAAATCCGCCTCACGCGCTCCGGCGCGAGGAGCTGGAGGAGAAGGCTCCCTCGGGCGCTTGGTGGGCACTGGGTTGGTGGTCTGCGAAGACCCTGCTCCGGTCGTCGCCGAGGCCCGAGTTGCGGAAGGAGCCATAGAGCCGGAGCGGGAAGACCCTCCTTCGGCCGCTGCAGTGGCGCGCGTTGGACGGCGCCGCGGCCGCGGTGCCGCCGGACGCTCCGCCACGACTGCAGCCTTGCGGAGACGCTTCTTCGGTCGAGGCGGAGGACTTGGCGGCGGCGGAGAACTCCCCGAGGATGAAGAAGAACCAAGGTTCAGCGACCCGCCCGAGTCTTCGTCGGAATCGCCCGATTCGGCATCCTCCTCGGCGGGCTCACTTGACTCTGTGCCCTGCCCGGCAGCCTCGCTCGTCCCGGCAGGCTCCCCGGCAGGCTTCAACAACTTGAGGATCTCTTCCTCCTCGGCCCTACTCACTGCATCCGCTGCATCTGCCTCGTCCAAGGAATACCCAAACTTGCCTGCGGCATCGACTACGGCCGCCTCCTCCATCCTGGTGGCGATATGCGCCAAATCCCGGTCGGTGGTGTCGCGGGTGAGACCCTTCTTCTCATCAAGATTGATCGGCAGCTCAACCAAGTTGTCGAAGAAGGCTTGTGCAGTTTCGTCAGAAGGCGCCAGCCAAGTGGGATCAACCCCGTGGGAGTCGCACAGCGGCATTGCCGCGCGGATAGCACTAAGTGACGAGTTGTTACATAGTGGAACTACTCCCCGCGACGGGGCAAACCACTCCGGGTGCTTGGGGTCATGATTGAATAGCTCTCGGATCATCCCCTTGAGCTCCAGGACAGTAAAGTTGTAGTTGAGGCCGCGGCGTAGCCTCATGCAGTCAGCCGCGTTGCCGAATTCCCAAGCAGCCCTTTTCCTCTCCTGCAAGGGGGCAATGCGGCGACGAAGGAAATCGGCCCCAACCTCACCTACAGTAAGATTGGCTTGCTGGAGGCGGAGGATCCTAGTAAGGGCAATCTTCAGCTTCTCGTCCTCCGGGGCCAGATCACTCCAATCCTTGCCGCGCACTATTGCAGCTCGGCGCGGGGAAGTAAATTGCTCAGGTTAATCTTCCATAATCCAGCACCAGTCAGCCCTCCACTCTTCCCACTTGCTGCGGAGCTCTCCAATCAAGTACGCCTCTTTCTTATTGAGCCTGAAGATCCAAGATATCCCACCGGACAGAGGGGACCCAGACTCTACTCTAGGTGTGAAAAAATGGCGGAAGAGGGCTACGTTGGGGATGACTCCGACAAAGTTTTCGCACAGATGTGCGAAAACGGCCATGGTTAAGACTGCGTTCGGGGTAAAATCCAGAAGGTGGAATCCATACGTGTTCATAACGTCGCAGAAGAACTCAGAGTACGGAGGGCAGAGACCGCAATGGAAGAACAGAGCAAAATAAGGGTAACCTCCCGGGAACATGTCGCAGGCTTCGGCGGGGAGGACCCTGGTGCGCGGGTGAGCCTTCATCTCCCTCGACCAGAACAAGTAGAACTTGTCCTTCAGCTCCCTCGCGCCAAGCCTCGGCGGGAAGACCACCATCTTCTTCCGCATTGCTGCTAGCTTCGCCGCCCGGTTGGTCTTCGCGGTTTTCGCCTTGTCGCTCTTCGGTGCCATGGCGGGAACGGCGGGGGAAGCCGGCGGCGCTGGAAAGGCTGGTGGCGGTGGAAGAAGGGTGGAGCTCAGCTCTCTTTCGACCTTTGGGGAGGGGAGAGCGGCGGGGGTTTCTGGAGGTTGAAGACGCAATGAAGCAATGGGGGAAACTGCCCCTGTTTCCTTTGCTTTTAAGGGGGAGTTGGGGACGTTCCGCATTTTCCCATTAAAGAAACAGGCCACGATCTCTCCCACGACGCCGCAATCGACGCGTGCCGTTAGGGAGGGATGCGGCGGATACGGAGTGGGCTACGGCGCGCCGTGGGCCGCGTGTGCCCGTGCACTGTTTTGGGCTTGGCCCAACAGCGCTCGGCACCTTGTGTGGCCCAGGCCCGGGGGCTCTTGTCGGTGTACTAAAGTAGGGGTACCTTAGTATCCCGACTTGTGCACGGACAGTAGCAGCGCCCCGTGGCAGGGCTTGCCACGCGCCCGCCAAGGCCCACTCTAGTTCCTTTGGAGCCATTCAAGAAAAAGTATTCAAGTTAAGAAACAAGACCCCGCCAAGAGGAGCTTGTCGGGAAGGCCGCTCTAGGCTCAAGACCACCCCTCTAGCACAAGACCCTAGCAAGAGGAGCTTGCCAGGAAGTCCAAAGAACAGCATTTCAGAAGACTTGCCGTGGCGCATCGCGCGCCCCGGCAAGGCCCAGAGAGCAACAAGCTTCCGGGCGCGGCAAGGTAGCGACCGCGGCAAGGTGCTTGCCGCGGCAAGCTTGCACTGTGTGCCTGCGCTCCAGCTCATCTGGCCAGCGTCGCCCTGGGGCCCTTCCAGGGGCACGTGGCAGATGGCTGTGCAGCCTGGGGTACACGGTGGCAAGCCACGATGACAAGGCCACCATCGTGGCGAACGGAGACGCCCGGATGAACGCGTTTTGCACTGTTTGGGGGCGACGGCGACGGGCATTCAATGCCCTTGTCCCCCACCGTCAGGGTTAGGTATAGACCACTGTACATGCACTGTTACAACTACCACCAATTTTACGCTTTTACCCTCATCTACGTTGCCACCTGTCGGTGACCCCTTTGACCTATAAAAGGAGGCCCATGCACAACGTAGAGGAGGTTCCGAAGCTTGATCACTCCCACGCTCGGTGTAGCCGGTACTGTAGATCTTCTTGCTCCCGAGCCAAGAACTCGATAACAAAACCAAGGCAGGAGTAGGGTTTTACGCATCCGTGCGGCCCGAACCTGGGTAAACTGCTCGCGTGTGTGCCTCGATCCGCTCTTTGTGCTCCCTCCGCTCCCTTGCCGTACCGAAAAGGGGCTCCGGTCCCATAGGTGTTCGTGGGCGATCAGTTTCCCCGACATCTTTGGCGCGCCAGGTAGGGGGCATCGAGGTTGTGCGAACCTGATCCGGCGTTCACGCGGGCGCAATCTTCAGCAGCTTCGTCAACTTCATCAACCTCATCGACTACATCAGCATCCGCCGAAGAAGAAGGCTTCGGAGGTCGGAGGCCCGTCCGCGTCGATCCCACCACCACCAGAACCAACGGTTGGTGGGGTAGACGCCGGCGGAAGGATGGACGCCGGCGAGGAAACTCACGGTGCCGCCAAGTCCAAGGACAAGACGGACGACCGAGCTCACTCCAAGACCTCGGCGTCCGTGCACGTGCCACGCCCCTCTCAAGAGGTGCCGGACCAGCGACGGCGTGGTACGCAGGGTACCATCCGCTTGCTGGGCCAAGGACAAGTTGGCGGGTCGCGGGACGCTCAAGGCCAACGCGCTGGCACGAGCAAGGCGCGGTCGCCGGGACGAGACCCTGCCCCTTCTAACGCTGTTAGAAGTCCGAGCATATCTCGCTCCTCGAACCGCTCGCCACCGCTCCCCTCCACTCCAGCAGAGGCTCTAGCTAGAGCTCAGCTACTCCTCGACTTCCCTCCAGCGGCAGACAAGGCCGAAGACTGGAGGGCTACCATTCAAAGCCTCATCGCCTTCACCAACAACGACACACCGCAGTAGCTGGCAACATCACGGCCGCGGCAAGTCAGCCAGGCGTGGGCTGATGGAGACAAGACCGCTGGGGGTGCAACTACCGCGCACTCCCCGCCGCGGAAGCAGAAATCGCCGACTCGCCGGATCAACATCGACGACGACTCCACGGCGTCGTCGGATCCACGATCCCGCCGCGATCAACTCCAAGTCCTCGACGACAGGCGACAAGAAGACGCTCGGACTCGCATCGAGCGTCGAAGAGAAGCGTGACGACAGTCCGACCAACGCGCTGGGACCGCTGTCGAGATGCACGCGCCCGGTGAACCAGGCGACTTGCCGTACGCGGCAGGTTGCCCTGCGTTCACCCGAGAGCTGCGGCAAGTCCAGTGGCCCAGCATGAAGAACTTCAAGCCCGACGTACCCGAGAAGTACGACGGCAAGACCCATCCCTCAGAGTTCCTTAGCATCTACACCATTGCGGTGTAGGCTGCCGGGGGACGGGATGAGAAGATATTAGCAAACTACTTCCCGCTTGTGCTCAAGCCCAATGTCAGATCTTGGCTCATGCACTTGCCGGAGAACTCCATCTCTTCTTGTGCAGACCTGTGCCACCAGTTTGTCGGCACCTTCACGGGCGGCCACAAGCCCCACGGCCAGGAGAGCGACCTTCACATTCTAGCCCAGAAGGAAGGAGAGTCCCTGCGGAAATACATCCAGAGATTCAGCCGCGTCCAGCACAACATCCCGGACGTCCACCCTGCCGCGGTTATTAGCGCGTTCCATCAGAACGTGCATAACCGTCGGATGAGGGAGGAGATGGCGATGTGCAAGATACGAGACGTCAGTGAGCTTTACGCTCTGGCTGACAAGTGCGCACGTGCTGAAGAGGGGAGGAAACTCCCCGGAGAGGATGTTGGAGCAGGGGGAACGGACAGTGAGGATGCCGCCCCAGCAAGGAAAAACCGGCGGCGGAACAATAAGAAGAAGAAGAACAAGGAAGTACTAGCTGTCGAGCAGTCTGGCAAGGAGGCTGGCGCCAAGAAAGCTCAGGCTGGTAGCTCCGGCAAGGAAGCTGCCCCTGTAGTAGCTGCCGACAAGCAGGACGGCTCCGACAAGCAGTACTGCAAGATCCACCGTACCAAGGGCCACGATCTCCAGAACTGCAAAAGGGTCGAATACTTCGTCGAGCAGGAGAAGGCTGAGTACGAGCGACGCGACAAGGAGAAGGCCCAAGGAGGGGGAGGAGAGTCCGGCAAGAAGCGGCCATTCAATGGCCAGGGAGGACGCCGCGGCAAGGCCAAGCAGCGGCAAGGAGATAGACCTCCCCGGGGCCGCGACAAGGACGAAGACGAAGACGACGACGAGGACATGGACGACGGAGACAGCAGCGAGCAGGAGTTCCAGAAGGCCACAGAAGTTTTTTGCGTCGATGGAGGTGCCTCTCTGCATACTTCCCACCGCTAACTCAAGCAATGGGTGCGGGAAGTCAATGCAGCAGAGCCACCCGTCGAGTCACGCAAACTCCTGAAGTGGTCCAGCACGCCCATCATCTTCGACATTGAGGACCACCCTGACCGCACAACCGCGGTCAGGTGCTTGCCGATGTTGGTTTCGCCAACCATCCGCAACCTCAAGGTCACCAAGATGCTGGTTGATGGCGGGGCCGGCCTGAACCTGATCTCCTCCGCTGTGATCCAGAAGCTGTAGATCCTCGACAACGAGCTCGAAGAGACCGGCACGTTCCAAGGGATCAACCCGGGAAGGAGCAAGCCGAAGGGGAAGATCACATTGCCAGTAACCTTTGGCGGAGAGCTAAACTTCAGGACTGAGAGGATCACATTCGACGTTGCCTATATCCCATTGCCATACAATGGGATACTTGGCCGTCCAGCGCTCGCCAAGTTCATGGCAGCCTCTCACTACGCCTACAACATGCTCAAGATGCCAGGGCCAATAAGCGTCATCTCTGTCCCTGGCGACAAGAAGGACGCGCTTATCTGCGCTGACAAGATCTACCGGGACGCAGCAGCCGCAGCAGATAGCAAGATACTTGCCACTGAAGCTCCCGGGGGGGAGAACAAGACCAAGTCCGGCAAGAGCTCTGGAGCCCACTCCGGCAAACGCACCTCTTCGGAGTGCTGCGCTGCCGTCGAGGACGCACCATCGAGCTCCACCGGCAAGTGCAAGAAAGGAATGGCAGCTCCACCTGCAACCAAGAAGGTGTCCGCCAAGGAGGACGGCACTGGTGGTACTTTAACAATCAGTGCCATGCTCGATCCTAAATAGGAAAGCGCGCTCGTTGCTTTCCTGCGGGCGAATGTCGATGTGTTTGCATGGCAACCGTCTGACATCCCCGGCGTTCCCAGGAAAGTAATTGAGCATAAGCTTGCCATTTGTCCTCATGCGCGGCCCGTCAAGCAGAAGGTCAGGAAGCAAGCGGTGGAGCGCCAAGAGTTTATTGCTGAAGAAATCAAGAAGTTGGAAGCGGCAGGCCTTGTTAGAGGTCTTCTTCATCCCATGTGGCTGGCCAACCCTGTTGTCGTGCGCAAAGCTAATGGGAAGTGGAGGCTTTGTATAGACTTCACTGATGTAAATAAAGCTTGTCCCAAAGATCCATTTCCCTTGCCACGCATGGACCAGATCGTTGACTCCACGGCTGGATGTGAGTTGCTTTCATTTCTTGATGCATATTCCGGATACCACCAGATATTCATGGCTGAAGAGGATGAAGAGAAGACCGCATTCATTACTCCATGTGGCACTTACTGTTTCATATGTATGCCCTTTGGATTGAAGAATGCGGGTTCAACATTTGCAAGGGTGGTCCACACTGCTTTTGAGCCAGAGATACACAAGAATGTAGAAGCTTACATGGATGATATAGTGGTCAAGAGCAAGGACAAGGATACCCTGATTCAAGACCTAGAAGAAACTTTTGGAAATCTGCGCAAGATACAACTCAAGCTTAACCCCGAGAAGTGCGTGTTCCGAGTCCCCTCCGGCAAGCTTCTCGGGTTCTTTGTGTCCCAAAGGGGGATTGAAGCCAATCCCAACAAGATCAAAGCCATCGAGCATATTGAAGCCCCGAAGCGCGTCAAGGATGTACGGAGGCTTGCTGGTTGTGTGGCTGCCCTCAGCAGGTTCATTTCTAAGTCTGCAGAACGCGCCCTGCCATTTTTCAAAATCTTGAAAAAGGCGGGTCCAATGAAATGGACTCCGGAAGCGGAGGCAGCGCTGCAGGACTTGAAAGGATACCTGTCCTCCACTCCAATACTTGTCTCACCTAAGCCACAAGAGAAGTTGCTGCTATACTTAGCAGCAACCAATCAAGTGGTTAGTGCTGCGTTGGTAGCGAAAAGGGAGGCAGAGGAGGAGCCAACAGCCCCGGCAAGCGCATCCAACGACAAGCAGGGGGCTTCCCCGACAAGCTCTGGCCCCGACAAGGATGAGTCTGCGCAGATGCAAGGAGAAGTGCGAAAGAAGATGGTGCAGCGCCTAGTTTATTTTGTCAGTTCCCACTTGCAGGGGGCTAGGTCAAGATATTCTGGGGTGCAGAAGCTGCTTTTTGGTCTCCTCATGGCCTCGAGAAAGCTGCGCCATTACTTCCAAGCACAT
Organism: Secale cereale; assembly: GCA_902687465.1. Classification (NCBI taxonomy): domain Eukaryota; kingdom Viridiplantae; phylum Streptophyta; class Magnoliopsida; order Poales; family Poaceae; genus Secale; species Secale cereale. The sequence goes on from LR738709.1 coordinate 14,260,454, forward strand.
GAGATAACAGTGGTCACTCGCTTTCCGCTCAAAAGGATACTGCAAAACCCAGAAGCAACAGGGAGGATTGTCGAGTGGGCACTAGAGTTGTCGTGCTTTGGTCTCAAGTTTGAAAGTACTTCAAATATCCAGAGCAGAGCATTGGCAGAGTTCATAGCAGAATGGACACCAACGCCAGACGAAGAAGTACTAGAGACAAGCATCCCCGTCAAAGAAGTGAGCAAAGAATGGGTAATGTACTTCGATGGAGCCTTCTCGCTGCAAGGCGCCGGTGCTGGTGTGCTGCTTCTCGCACCCACCGAAGATCACCTCAAGTACGTTGTCCGAATGCACTTTCCCAAGGAGCAAGCAACAAACAATACTGCAGAGTATGAAGGTTTGCTTGCCGGCCTCAGAATTGCAGCAGAACTTGGGATCAAGAAGCTGATTGTGCGGGGAGATTCGCAGTTGGTTGTCCGACAAGTGAACAAGAGCTACCAGAGCCCATTGATGGAAGCTTACGTCGACGAAGTGAGAAATCTTCAAGAACACTTTGAAGGCCTACAGAGGGAGCACGTTCCGAGGGCTCAAAATGACATCGCAGACGGCCTGTCAAAGTGTGCTGCATTGAAGCTACCTGTGGAGCCAGGAACCTTCATGCTCAAGCTAACTCAGCCATCCGTTACACCATCAATTGGGCAAAGCAAGAAGAGAAAGTTGGTCTCCGGCGACTACTTGCCGACGGATCTTCCTGAAGCCGCCGCCAAGGTCCCCAAGATCAACGACCAAGTTGCTGAGGAACAGTCTGCTCCTGCGGACCCTAGGGTTCGTACAGTTGAAGCAGGCGTTCCCGACAAGTCTTGCCCCGGCGGGCTTGCCGGGGAACATCCAGCTCCGGCAGAGCCGCAGGTTCTTGCCGTAGAAGCTGACGTTCCCACAACAGCACTGATGCCTTTAGTCCTTGTTGTTGAGCCTCAAGCTCCAGCCTGGGCACAGCAAATTGTCCGTTTTCTTCAAACTGGAGAACTTCCCGAAGAGCCAGAAGAGATAGAGAGAATAAACAGGCAGTCAAATATGTACCAGTTCGTCGGCAATGAACTGTACAGAAGAAGACTCAATGGTGTCAGATTGAAGTGCATTTCCCGGGAAGATGGACAGAAGCTGTTGGCAGAGATACATGGAGGCCTATGTGGCCACCACATTGGCGCAAGAGCACTTGCCGGGAAGGCGTTCCGGCAAGGTTTCTTTTGGCCAAAAGCCCTCCAAGATGCAACTGCACAAGTAACCAAGTGTGAAGCGTGCCAGTTCCATGCCAAGCAAATACATCAGCCAGCTCAAGCTCTCCAGACGATCCCTTTGTCCTGGCCCTTTTCGGTCTGGGGGCTCGACATCCTCGGCCCCTTTCCCCGTGCAGTCGGGGGCTTTGAGTACTTGTACGTCGCCATCGACAAGTTCACAAAGTGGTCGGAAGTGGAACCAGTGAGAAAGGTGACCGCACAGTTAGCAGTCAAGTTCTTCAGGTCAATTGTTTGCCGTTTCGGAATCCCTAACAGGATCATCACCGACAACGGCACACAGTTCACAAGTCGCACCTTCATGCAGTACGTCCAAGACCTTGGCGCCTAGGTCTGCTTCGCTTTTGTTGCTCACCCGAGGAGCAATGGTCAAGCGGAGAGGGCAAACGCTGAAGTGCTGCGCGGGCTCAAGACAAGAACTTTCGACAGGCTGCACAGGTGCGGAAGAAACTAGATTAAGGAATTGCCGGCGGCTCTTTGGTCAATCAGGACGACACCAAATCGAGCCACCGGACAGACACCCTTTGCTCTTGTCTATGGAGCAGAGGCAGTTCTCCCCATGGAACTCGCGTACGGGTCTCCTCAAGTGCTCGCTTACGATGAGCTCGAGCAAGAGCAGCTGCGGCAAGATGATGCACTGCTCCTCGAGGAGGACCGTCTCCAGGCTGCTGTACGAGCTGCTCGATACCAGCAAGCTTTGCACCGCTACCATAGCCGCAAAGTCAAGGCCAGGAGTCTCGAGGAAGGCGACCTTGTTCTTCGGCGTGTTCAGTCCGCCAAGAATTCCAACAAGTTGACGCCGAAGTGGGAAGGCCCTTATCGGGTGAGACAAGTCACAAGGCCCGGCGCTGTCCGCCTTGAGACCGAAGAGGGCTTACCGGTGAGCAACTCCTGGAACATTGAGCACCTTCGCAAGTTTCACCCATAAGGCGCGGTTGCCGTGATCCGCTCCGCCAACCACCTTTTGTACAAGTCTTGCCGCTGTTGCATGTAAACCTTTGTACAAAGCCGGGCGCAGACCCCGTGCATCAGTAAAGCTTTTGTGCCTCGCACAACTTGTCGTTTCATGCCTTGTCATTTTTCTTGCATGTATTATCTGACACTTTGTGCAGCACACACCTCCGGTAAGCAATAACGAGCCGCAAGGCTCCATATCTATGTTTCCTCCATTTTCTTCCTTTTCTCAAGCAGAAGAAGGATTCCCCACGCACAAGTTTGCCGGGGGGGGGGAGGAAACCGTAGTATGGACCAAGTGCCGTTCAAGGAAGCTTTGCCTTGCCGGGAAGCAAACCGCACACAAAAGCTAAGTTGCCAAAGTTTGAGCATTCAAATTTTTAAAATTCTTAGTTATCTTCCTTGAACGACCACGCGTTGTATGGAAAACCTGTGCGCGGAGGAACCTACCCGTGGCTAGCCGCGCCCTTACTTTGTTTCGAGCACGCTCAACGGCTTAAGTGAGCTGCGACAAGTGTCGCGCCCTTACTTCGTTTTCGAGTTCGCTCAACAATCTAAGTGTGCTGCGACTAGCTACGGCACGGTTTCTTGCCGGTAGGGACGTTGCCGGCAGGCTGCTGAAGTTCCGCACTCACCGCTCGCGGCAAGGGTCCCTTTGCCGGCAAGTTCCCTAGAAGCGTAGGGTGAGAAGCATATAAAGTAAAGGAATCAAGCAAGGGAGATAACACTGCATCGATTACCCAAAATAAAGTTATATTACAAGTTGACTTGTCGTTGTTCTAATAGACTACTGTCCATGACTTGGTTCACAGCGACAAGGGAAGCGGAAAGAAAGCAACCTAGTCTACACGGTCACCATCAACTCTTCTGATCTTGCCCACCTTGGCCACGATGTGGGCGACACGAGCCTTCAGAGCTTCCTGGTCAGCGCCGGGCGGCAAGGTCCGGAGGACGTTGTCAAGGTTGATCCCGGGGTTGCGGTAGACTATCTTCGTCAGCACTCGGTCCACAGTACCCGTGCAAAGTCTGCGCGCCTCGTTTGCTAGCTGCATGGGGACCCTCTCCCGGAGCTGCTCGAGGGCCGGCGCCACTCCCCTGAAGAACAGGCTCAGCTTGGCGCTGTGGGGGAGGTTTGCGTCGGGGGAGTACACGAGGTGCTCCGTCCTCAGCGCCGCCATCTCCTTGTCAATGGCAGAGACGGCAGCGACGAGCTCCTCGGTCCACTGCTCCACCGTCTGCCTGAAGTTATTTTGCGTGATGGCGGCGCTGTCCAGCAATGCCCTCTCTGCACGGAGGTCCACGTTCAGCTTTGTCTCGCGGTTCCGGGCGGCGTCAAGTGACTCAGTGAGGGTGGACAGCTTTAGCTCCAAGTCCGCGATGGAATCCTTGGCGGCGGTGAGTCACTGGCCCTTGTCGGAGAGGCGGACTTGTAGCTCCGAGTGGGTGTGGGCGTCTTTCTCCCTCGCCAATGTGAGCGCGGCAATCCTCTCCTCGCTCGTCTTCAAGCTCGTCTCCAACTGCGCCACCCTCGCCTCCAAGTCCCTCTTGGCGGTCTCTGCGGCAGCAGTGGCGTCCCTCGCCTCCTGCAGAGCCCCGCCAATGGACTGCTCGCCCGCGGTAAGGTCGTCCTCGTGGATATCGAGGTCGACCTTCCGCTGCCTGAGCTCTCCCTCCCGCCGAGACAGATCCTCGGCGGCTAGTCGTTGCTGCTCCTCAACCTCGGCCTTCTCGAGGATGAATGCCTGGTGCGCCTCGGCGAGCTCCTCCCGCTCCTCCGCCAAGTTCCGGAGAGCCGCTTGGTTGGCGGCGCGGAGCTCCTCGGCGCGTTTCTCCAGATCGACACCTGCCTTGGCAGCAAGAGCCTCTCGGGACTCCAGCTTAGCCTGCTTGGCGCGGTACAGAGCCAGGAGTCGGCGTAGAAGCTGCTCCTCCTCGGGCTCGTTGCTGCTGCCGGGTGCGTCGACAAGCCTCAGCCCGGCGGAGGCAAGGACTTCTCCATCGAAGCTCCCTCCCTCCACGGGCGCCCTCGATGTAGAAGCCCACAGGACTTGGATGAAGACCCCGTTGGTAGCCTCCAGATAAACACCCGGCCCAGTCGCGGCGGCGGAGGGGTCGGCGGCCGGTGCAGCATCCGGCGCTCCTGCGGCCTCAGGGCCGTCAGTGCGGTCGCCGGTCCCCTCCTCAGCTGCCGCGTCAGTGGCCGCGGCGGTTTCATCGGCGGCTGGCTCGTCGGCGCCGGCCGTCCCTTCAGCGGTGGCGGCGTCGCCAGCATTGCCGCGCGCGTCCTCCTCGGCGGTGACCTCTGTCTCCATCGGCTCCGGGGCGGGCGGATCTGACAAAAGAAAAAGGAAGAAGAATTGTCAAGCAAATATCCAAAAAGAAGAATTCAAGAGGAGAAAAGCACAAGAGTTACCTGTGCGGGCCTCTTCTGCGGCGGGGTCCCTTGCCGGGGTGTTCTCCCTCGGCGGCGTGGTAGTGGCCCCCGCCGGCGAAGGGTCGCTAGCGCCTTCCCTTGGCGGGGTAGCCGCCCTTGGCGGGGTACTCGTCCTTGGCGGAGTACCCGTCCTTGGCGGAGTATTCTCCCTCGCCGGGGAGCTCCTCCTTGGCGGGGAGGTCGAGACGTGCAGCTCGTCGGGAGCTGTCTCATAGCGCTCCTGAGGCTGCGGCTCTACTTCTGCGCAAACCAACAAACAAGCAAGATATTAGCAAGGATAAAAAGCCCACGCGGGCCCGACAAGCGAAGAAGTAAACAAGGGACTTACGCTTGGGGCTGTGCTGGGGCTGCCCTGCGGGGCAGCTGGCTGGTCCGGCAAGCTCGTCGCCGGCGCATCCCCTACCGCTGCGACGGGCTCGTCCTCGAGATCGACCACCGGGATCTTGGCCCTCTTCGCCACCCTTTGGGCCAGGGTCCTGAAAGACAAACATCAAGCAGAATCAGACAAGGAAGATTCAAAGCAAGAACAGCAAATTGAAGAAAAACAAGAGTTGCTCCACTTACTCTTCCTCCTCCTTGTCGGAGCTGAGAACGGAGAAGTCGAAATCCGCCTCGCGCGCTCCGGCGCGAGGAGCTGGAGGAGAAGGCTCCCTCGGGCGCTTGGCAGGCACTGGGTTGGTGGTCTGCGAAGACCCCGCTCCGATCGTCGTCGAGGCCCGAGGAGCGGAAGGAGCCGTAGAGCCGGAGCGGGAAGACCCTCCTCCAGCCGCTGCAGAGGCGCGGTGCGCTCCCTTGGCTGCCTTGTCCGCCGCAGTGGCGCGCCTCGGACGGCGCCGCGGCCGTGGTGCAGCCGGACGCTCCGCCACGACTGCAGCCTTGCGGAGACGCTTCTTCGGTTGAGGCGGAGGATTTGGCGGCGGCGGAGAACTCCCCGAGGATGAAGACGAACCGAGGTTCAGCGACCCGCCCGAGTCTTCGTCGAAATCGCCCGATTCAGCGTCCTCCTCGGCAGGCTCACTTGACTATGTGCCCTGCCCGGCAGCCTCGCTCGTCCCGGCAGGCTCCCCGGCAGGCTTCAACAACTTGAGGATCTCTTCCTCCTCGGCCCTACTCACTGCATCCGCTGCATCTGCCTCGTCCAAGGAATACCCAAACTCGCACGCGGCATCGGCTATGGCCGCCTCCTCCATCCTGGTGGCGATATACGCCAAATCCTGGTCGGTGGTGTCGCGGGTGAGACCCTTCTTCTCATCAAGATTGATCGGCAGCTCAACCAAGTTTTCGAAGAAGGCTTGTGCAGTTTCGTCAGAAGGCGCCAGCCAAGTGGGATCAACCCCGTGGGAGTCGCACAACGGCATTGCCGCGCGGATAGCACTATGTGACGAGTTGTTACATAGTGGAACTACTCCCCCCGATGGGGCAAACCACTCCGGGTGCTTGGGGTCATGCTTGAATAGCTCCCGGATCATCCCTTGAGCTCCAGGACAGTAAAGTTGTAGTTGAGGCCGGGGCGTAGCCTCATGCAGTCAGCCGCGTTGCCGAATTCCCAAGCAGCCCTTTTCCTCTCCTGCAAGGGGGCAACACGGCGACGAAGGAAATCGGCCCCAACCTCACCTACAGTAAGATTGGCTTGCCGGAGGCGGAGGATCCTAGTAAGGGTAATCTTCAGCTTCTCGTCCTCCGGGGCCAGATCACTCCAATCCTTGCCGCGCACTATTGCAGCTCAGCGCGGGGAAGTAAATTGCTCAGGTTCATCTTCCATAATCCAGCACCAGTCAGCCCTCCACTCTTCCCACTTGCCGCGTTGCTCTCCAATCAAGTACGCCTCTTTCTTATTGAGCCTGAAGATCCAAGAGATCCCACCGGACAGAGGGGACCCAGACTCTACTCTAGGTGTGAAAAAATGGCGGAAGAGGGCTACGTTGGGGATGACTCCGACAAAGTTTTCGCACAGATGTGTGAAAACGGCCATGGTTAAGACTGCATTCAGGGTAAAATCCAGAAGGTGGAATCCATACGTGTTCGTAACGTCGCAGAAGAACTCAGAGTACGGAGGGCAGATACCGCAATGGAAGAACAGAGCAAAATAAGGGTAACCTCCCGGGAACATGTCGCAGGCTTCGGCGGGGAGGACCCTGGTGCGCGAGTGAGCCTTCGTCTCCCTCGACCAGAACAAGTAGAACTTGTCCTTCAGCTCCCTCGCGCCAAGCCTCGGCGGGAAGACCACCATCTTCTTCCGCATTGCTGCTAGCTTCGCCGCCCGGTCGGTCTTCGTGGTTTTCGCCTTGTCGCTCTTTGGGGCCATGGCGTGAGCGGCGGGGGAAGCCGGCGGCGCTGGAAAGGCTGGTGGCGGCGGAAGAAGGGTGGAGCTCAGCTCTCTATCGACCTTTGGGGAGGGGGAGAGCGGCGGGGGTTTCTGGAGGTTGAAGACGCAATGAAGCAATGGGGGAAACTGCCCCTGTTTCCTCTGCTTTTAAGGGGGAGTGGAGGACGTTCCTCATTTTCCCATTAAAGAAACAGGCCACGATCTCTCCCACGACGCTGCAAACGACGCGTGCCGTTAGGGAGGGATGCGGCGGATACGGAGTGGGATGCGGCGCGCCGTGGGCCTCGTGTGCCCGTGCACTGTTTTGGGCCTGGCCCAACAGCGCTCGGCACCGTGTGTGGCCCAGGACCGGGGGCTCCTGTCGGTGTACTAAAGTAGGGGTACCTTAGTATCCCGACTTGTGCACGGGCAGTAGTAGCGTCCCGTGGCAGGGTTTGCCACGCGCCCGACAAGGCCCGCTTTGGTTCCTTTGGAGCCATTCAAGAACAAAGTATACAAGTCAGAGAAACAAGGCCCCGGCAAGAGGAGCTTGCCGGGAAGGCCACTCCTGGCTCAAGACCACCCTATTAGTACAAGGCCCTGGCAAGAGGAGCTTGCCAGGAAGGCCAAAGAACGGCATTTCAGAAGACTTGCCGTGGCGCATCGCGCGCCCCGGCAAGGCCCAGAGAGCAACAAGCTTCCGGGCGCGGCAAGGTAGCGACCGCGGCAAGGTGCTTGCCGCGGCAAGCTTGCACTGTGTGCCTGCGCTCCAGCTCATCTGGCCACGCGTCGCCCTGGGGCCCTTCCAGGGGCACGTGGCAGATGGCTGTGCAGCCTGGGGTACACGGTGGCAAGCCACGATGACAAGGCCACCATCGTGGCGAACGGAGACGCCCGGACGAACGCTTTTTGCACTGTTTGGGGGCGACGGCGACGGGAATTCAATGCCCTTGTCCCCCACCGGCAGGGTTAGGTATAGACCACTGTACATGCACTGTTACAACTACCACCAGTTTTACGCTTTTACCCTCATCTACGTTGCCACCTGTCGGTGACCCCTTTGACCTATAAAAGGAGGCCCATGCACAACTTAGAGGAGGTTCGGAAGCTTGATCACTCCCACGCTCGGTGTAGCCGGTACTGTAGATCTTCTTGCTCCCGAGCCAAGAACTCGATAACAAAACCAAGGCAGGAGTAGGGTTTTACGCATCCGTGCGGCCCGAACCTGGGTAAACTGCTCGCGTGTGTGCCTCGATCCGCTCTTTGTGCTCCCTCCGCTCCCTTGCCGTACCGAAAAGGGGCTCCGGTCCCATAGGTGTTCGTGGGCGATCAGTTTCCCCGACATGTTTGGACGTTCCGCATTTTCCCATTAAAGAAACAGGCCACGATCTCTCCCACGAAGCCGCAATCGACGCGTGCCGTTAGGGAGGGATACGGCGCGCCGTGGGCCGCGTGTGCCCGTGCACTGTTTTGGGCCTGGCCCAACGGCGCTCGGCACCGTGTGTGGCCCAGGCCCGGGGGCTCCTGTCGGTGCACTAAAGTAGGGGTACCTTAGTATCCCGACTTGTGCACGGACAGTAGCAGCGGCCCGTGGCAGGGCTTGCCACGCGCCCGCCAAGGCCCACTCTAGTTCCTTTGGAGCCATTCAAGAACAAAGTATTCAAGTTAAGAAACAAGACCCCGGGAAGAGGAGCTTGCCGGGAAGGCCGCTCCAGGCTCAAGACCACCCCTCTAGCACAAGACCCTGGCAAGAGGAGCTTGCCAGGAAGGCCAAAGAACAGCATTTCAGAAGACTTGCCGTGGCGCATCGCGCGCCCCGGCAAGGCCCGGAGAGCAACAAGCTTCCGGGCGCGGCAAGGTAGCGACCGCGGCAAAGTGCTTGCCGCGGCAAGCTTGCACTGTGTGCCTGCGCTCCAGCTCATCTGGCCACGCGTCGCCCTGGGGCCCTTCCAGGGGCACGTGGCAGATGGCTGTGCAGCCTGGGGTACACGGTGGCAAGCCACGATGACAAGGCCACCATCGTGGCGAACGGAGATGCCCGGACGAACGCTTTTTGCACTGTTTGGGGGCGACGGCGACGGGCATTCAATGCCCTTGTCCCCCACCGTCAGGGTTAGGTATAGACCACTGTACATGCACTGTTACAACTACCACCAGTTTTACGCTTTTACCCTCATCTACGTTGCCACCTGTCGGTGACCCCTTTGACCTATAAAAGGAGGCCCATGCACAACGTAGAGGAGGTTCCGAAGCTTGATCACTCCCACGCTCGGTGTAGCCGGTACTGTAGATCTTCTTGCTCCCGAGCCAAGAACTCGGTAACAAAACCAAGGCAGGAGTAGGGTTTTACGCATCCGTGCGGCCCGAACCTGGGTAAACTGCTCGCGTGTGCGCCTCGATCCGCTCTTTATGTTCCCTCCGCTCCCTTGCCGTACCGAAAAGGGGCTTCGGTCCCATAGGTGTTCGTGGGCGATTAGTTTCCCCAAAGATGTCGGGGAAACTGATCGCCCACGAACACCTATGGGACCGGAGCCCCTTTTCGGTACGGCAAGGGAGCGGAGGGAGCACAAAGAGCGGATCGAGGCGCGCACGCGAGCAGTTTACCCAGGTTCGGGCCGCACGGATGCGTAAAACCCTACTCCTGCCTTGGTTTTGTTATCGAGTTCTTGGCTCGGGAGCAAGAAGATCTACAGTACCGGCTACACCGAGCGTGGGAGTGATCAAGCTTCCAAACCTCCTCTACGTTGTGCATGGGCCTCCTTTTATAGGTCAAAGGGGTCACCGACAGGTGGCAACGTAGATGAGGGTAAAAGCGTAAAACTGGTGGTAGTTGTAACAGTGCATGTACAGTGGTCTATACCTAACCCTGACGGTGGGGGACAAGGGCATTTAATGCCCGTCGACGTCGCCCCCAAACAGTGCAAAAAGCGTTCGTCCGGGCGTCTCCGTTCGCCACGATGGTGGCCTTGTCATCGTGGCTTGCCACCGTGTACCCCAGGCTGCACAGCCATCTGCCACGTGCCCCTGGAAGGGCCCCAGGGCGACGCGTGGCCAGATGAGCTGGAGCGCAGGCACACAGTGCAAGCTTGCCGCGGCAAGCACCTTGCCGTGGTCGCTACCTTGCCGCGCCCGGAAGCTTGTTGCTCTCCGGGCCTTGCCGGGGCGCGCGATGCGCCACGATAAGTCTTCTGAAATGTCGTTCTTTGGCCTTCCTGGCAAGCTCCTCTTGCCAGGGCCTTGTACTAATAGGGTGGTCTTGAGCCTGGAGCGGCCTTCCCGGCAAGCTCCTCTTGCCGGGGCCTTGTTTCTCTGACTTGTATACTTTGTTCTTTAATGGCTCCAAAGGAACCAAAGTGGGCCTTGTCGGGCGCGTGGCAAACCCTGCCACAGGACGCTACTACTGCCTGTGCACAAGTCGGGATACTAAGGTACCCCTACTTTAGTACACCGACACCTTCCAAGCACTATATTTCCTTGGTTTGGCTTCATGATGAAGAAATCAACCATTGCAATCTCTTTAAGGAATGTAGCTGGTACGTCTTTTATTCTTCCCTGGATCTCAGAAATATCTCCATTAGCATGTTCATGATAGGATGATAATTTGTCCATGTTAAATTTTAAAGAATCATGAACAATTTTTGGCATAGTAGAAACCATCGATCCAATATCACAATAAGCAAGGAAGTCCTGATTAGAGATGCTAATCCTAACAAAAGGCTCCCAATCATTGTCTATTTCCAAAATATCTCTCTTATTGGGTTTGGGTTTCTCTACCTTCATCAAGTCTAGAGCATCCATTCTCTTCTCAATAGTAGCAAGTCTATCTATGACAGTATCAAAACTATGATAATAAACAAAGTAACTAGATAGACCATGTATAATTTCAAGAGCTCTAGCTTCATCACACTCTAGGAAATCTCCTTCAACTATAATATCAAGAGAGTGTTTACACCATTTAAAAAGACCATGGTAAAAATTTCTAAGCACAATTTTTATAGGTATCCAAGGCATAATTCTCCTATGTGCATCAGAAATTCTGTCCCATGCCTTCTTCATATTTTCTCCATCCCTTTGATGGAAATCTAGAACTTCTGATTCCCTCAAAGCACCAAGTCCTAACATGCTTGACTAACCAGAAAGGACTACTAACAGAAAAGCAAATAATTTTTTTGTGATTTTTGATAAAGGACACTAAAGCAAAAACTGAAAGGTAAACTAAGAAGACTAAAAAGCAAAGATAAAAGATAGCGTGCAACTCCCCTATCTTGAAGAGTGGAGTCCCTGGCAACGGCGCCAGAAACTTGCTTGATGGCTTCTCGCCCCTCGTTGCTTACCCCAAGTGGAAAGTTGAGATGTAGCGTAGTGGCAAATTTCCCTTGGCAAAGATACCAAGGATCGAATCCCGTGAGACTCCGAGGGTCGACAAGTAGGTGTCAACAGCGCCAGAAACTTAGCGGTTGACGGGACCTGCACACAGATACAGATAACTTTGCTCCCAACGAGTACAGAGAGGTTGTCAATCCCTCCGGCCTTGTTGTTTACAAAGGATCAAACACAAGAGATAATAATGATAGCTATGACTCCAACTAGGAAATAAAAACAGGAAGTAAATAGAAGGTGTGATCTGCGGTGGTAATATGGACCGGGGTCCCATGATGTTCACTAGTGATGTCTCTCTCCCAAAAGACGATAAAACAGCAAAGCGAGGTAAACAAATTACAGCTGGGCAATTGACAGGATTATGTGCGCAAACCAATGCTAACTATGCTGCAAAGAAAGGTAGAGGCTCAAAAGCATGGGCGGTACGCCAAGGCAAGTAGACCAAAATCCATCTGCATCTACTACTAATCATCCACCTTGAGATATCTATCCAAAACATCTCGCTGGTATTAAGTTGCGAATCCCACCCAAAGTGTAAACTCAAAGCAACAGACAACTGCATTAAAAGAACTTTGCGTAAAGTAAACAATCCTTGCACCCGCAAGTACAAGCACCGTTGTTTTCTCCCTTGTGGCAATAGCACATCTCCTAGACTCATGTTTCTGTCACTCAAGCTAGTCATCAGGGGGCATGAACCCACAATCAAGCATAACGCTCCCTCTTGGAGTTACTGCCTACTACTTGGCCAAAGCAATAAACAGCAACGGAGAACATGCAAGAATTACTCAAGAACAAAGATATAAAAGAGGTGAATCAAATATATTACTCAAACACAATCTGAACATAGTCTCATAATTCATCAGATCCCAGCAAACTCAGCAAAGCAATAGCAGAAAGATTACATAAGTGCCTCGATCATGTAGGGCAGCTCACGAGGTCTAAACCATGAAGAGAAAAGAGGGGAGGAGAACATCACATAGCTACTGATCATGGACCCATGGTCCAAGGTGGACTACTCACGATTCATCCGGGAAACGTCCATGGTGGTGGAGAAGCTCCCGGTGGTGGTTCTCCCCTCCGGCAGGGTGCCGGGAAGAGTTCTCCTGATGCTCCCGATCTTGGAAGCGCTGCGGCGGCGGAACAGAGGCGAGATCGCGAAAAAGGGTTCTGTCCTCGAGGGTTTCGGGACGAGAGGGATATATATGCGAAGGGGGGCAGCCAGAGGCGGAGCAGGGGTCCCAGGCGCCCCCCTCGCGCGACCAGGGGCGGGGCCGCGCCACGTGGCCGCCTGGGCCTCCCCTGGCTCCCCTCTGGCCCATCTTTGGTTCTTCGCGAAGCTTCCTGTACCCTGATTTTTCCTATATTTTTCTTGGAATTGTTGGAGCATTTTAATATGGGGGAAACCTGAAATAGAAAAACAGCAGAAAACAAGAACTGGCACTGTGGTGCACTGAGTTAATAGGTTAGTCCAAATACGATCAAAAGTGCATGGAAGTGCATCAATATCATAGCAATATCACACAATAGAAGCATGGAGCAAGCAGAAATTATAGATACGTTTTGGACGTATCAGAAGTCCATTCCCGAGGTGTATTTAATGCTGAAATCAGCGGAGGTGGAGATTAAGAAAGAGCATCAAGTGTTGATGGTGAATAAAACCACTAAGTTCAAGAAGGGCAAGGGTAATAAGAACTTCAAGAAGGACGGGAAAGGAGTTGCCGCGCCCGGTAAGCCAGTTGCCGGGAAGAAGCCAAAGCATGGACCCAAGCCTGAGACTGAGTGCTTTTATTGCAAGGGAACGGGTCACTGGAAGCGGAACTGCCCCAAATACTTAGCAGACAAGAAGGCCGATAACGTCAAAGGTATATGTGATATACATGTTATTGATGTGTACCTTACCAGCGCTCGTAGTAGCTCCTGGGTATTTTATACCGGTGTAGTTGCTCACATTTGTAACTCAAAGCAGGAGCTGCGGAATAAGCAGAGACTGGCTAAGGACGAGGTGACGATGCGCGTCGGGAATGGTTCCAAGGTCGATGTGATCGCCATCGGCACGCTGCCTCTACATCTACCCTCGGGATTAGTTTTAAACCTTAATAATTGTTATTTAGTACCAGCTTTGAGCATGAACATTGTATCTGGATCTCGTTTGATGCGAGATGGCTACTCATTTAAATCCGAGAATAATGGTTGTTCTATTTATTTGAGAGATATGTTTTATGGTCATGCCCCGCTGGCCAAAAGATGTAAAGTTGACAATGATAGTCCCACATACTTGTGGCATTGCCGCCTTGGTCATATTGGTGTCAAATGTATGAAGAAGCTCCATGCAAATGGACTTCTAGAGTCTCTTGATTGTGAATCATTTGACACGTGCGAACCATGCCTCTTGGGCAAGATGACCAAGACTCCGTTCTCCGGAACAATGGAGCGAGCGACCAACTTATTGGAAATCATACATACCAATGTGTGCGGTCCAATGAGTGTTGAAGCTCGCGGAGGCTATCGTTATGTTCTCACCCTCACAGATGACTTGAGTAGATATGGGTATGTCTACTTAATGAAACACAAGTCTGAGACCTTTGAAAAGTTCAAGGAATTTCAGAATGAGGTTGAGAATCAATGTGACAGAAAAATAAAGTTCTTACGATCGGATCGTGGGGGTGAATATTTAAGTCATGAATTTGGCACGCACCTAAGGAACTGTGGAATTGTTTCACAATTGACACCGCCCGAAACACCTCAGCGAATGGTGTGTCCGAACGTCGAAATCGTACTCTGTTGGACATGGTGCGATCAATGATGTCTCTCACCGACTTATCGCTATCTTTTTGGGGTTATGCTTTAGAGACTGCCGCATTCACTATAAATAGGGCTCCGTCGAAATCCGTTGAGACGACACCATATGAACTTTGGTTTGGCAAGAAACCTAAGTTGTCGTTTCTGAAAGTTTGGGGTTGCGATGCTTATGTCAAGAAACTTCAACCTTAAAAGCTCGAACCCAAATCGGAAAAATGCGTCTTCATAGGATACCCAAAGGGAACGATTGGCTACACCTTCTACCTCAGATCCGAAGGCAAGGTCTTTGTTGCCAAGAATGGATCCTTTCTGGAGAAAGAGTTTCTCTCGAAACAAGTGAGTGGGAGGAAAGTAGAACTTGATGAGGTGACAGTCACCCCTCCCGAACCGGAAAGTAGCGCAACGCAGGAAATTGTTCCTGAGGTGCCTGCACCGACAAGGGAGGAAGTTAATGATGATGATCATGAAGATACAGATCAAGTTACTACTGAACTTCGAAGGTCCACAAGGACACGTTCGACACCAGAGTGGTACGGCAACCCTGTCATGGAAATCATGTTGTTAGACAATGGTGAACCTTCGAACTATGAAGAAGCGATGGCGGGCCCGGATTCCAACAATTGGCTTGAAGCCATGAAATCCGAGATAGGATCCATGTATGAAAACAAAGTATGGACTTTGGTTGACTTGCTCGATGATCGACACTCCATAGAAAATAAATGGATATTTAAGAAGAAGACAGACGCGGATGGTAATGTGACCATCTATAAGGCTCGGCTTGTCGCTAAGGGTTATCGACAAGTTCAAGGGATTGACTACGACGAGACTTTCTCTCCCGTAGCGATGCTAAAGTCCGTCCGAATCATGTTAGCAATTTCCGCATTCTGTGATTATGAGATATGGCAAATGGACGTCAAAACGGCATTCCTTAATGGCTTCCTCAAGGAAGAGCTGTATATGATGCAGCCGGAAGGTTTTGTCGATCCAGAGAATGCTAACAAGGTATGCAAGCATCCCGGAATTATGTTCAAGATGGAGACATAGATATTTGTAAAGTGCATACGGATCTGAATGTCGTAGATCCATTGACTAAACCTCTTCCACGGGCAAAGCATGATCAACACCAGAACTCTATGGGTGTTCGATTCATCACAATGTAACTAGATTATTGACTCTAGTGCAAGTGGGAGACTGTTGGAAATATGCCCTAGAGGCAATAATAAAAGGATTATTATTATATTTCCTTGTTCATGATAATTGTCTGTTATTCATGCTTGAATTTTATTGTACGGAAACAGCAATACATGTGTGAATACATAGACCACAATGTGTCCCTGGTAAGCATCTAGTTACTAGCTCATTGATCCACAGATGGTCACGGTTTCCTGACCATGGACATTGGATGTCATTGATAACGGGATCACATCATTAGGAGAATGATGTGATAGACAAGACCCAATCCTAAGCCTAGCACAAGATCGTGTAGTTCGTAATGCTTAAGCTTTTCCAGTGTCAAGTATCTGTTCCCTAGACCATGAGGTTGTGCAACTCCCGGATATCGTAGGAATACTTTGGGTGTGCCAAACGTCACAATGTAACTGGGTGGCTATAAAGGTACGCAACGGGTATCTCCGAAAGTGTCTGTTGGGTTGGCACGAACCGAGACTGTGATTTGTCACTCCGTATGACGGAGAGGTATCTCTGGGCCCACTCGGTAAGACATCATCATAATGAGCTCAATGTGACTAAGGAGTTAGTCACGGGATGATGGATTACCGAATGAGTAAAGAGACTTGCCATGACGAGATTGAACAAGGTATCGGTATACCGTCGATCGAATCTCGGGCAAGTACCGTACCGATAGACAAAGGGAATAGCATACGGGATTGAGTGAATCCTTGACATCGTGGTTCATCCGATGAGATCATCGAGGAACACGTGGGAACCAACATGGGTATCCAGATCCCGCTGTTGGTTATTGACTAGAGAGTCGTCTCGGTCATGTCTACGTGTCTCCCGAACCCGTAGGGTCTACACACTTAAGGTTCGGTGACGCTAGGGTTGTAGAGATATATGCACACGGTAACCCGTATGTTGTTCGGAGTCCCGGGTGAGATCCCGGACGTCACGAGGAGTTCCGGAATGGTTCGGAGGAAAAGAATGATATATAGGAAGTCCAATTTCGGCCATCGGGAGAGTTCCGGGTGTCACCGGTAGTGTACCGGGACCACCGGAAGGGTCCCTGGGGTCCACCGGGTGGGGCCACCCATCCCGGAGGGCATCGTGGGCCATAGGGGGAGGGGGACCAGCCCTTAGTGGGCTGGCGCACCCCCCATGGGCCTCCCCCCATGCGCCTAGGGTAGAAACCCTAGCGGTGGGGGCGCCCCCCTAGGCTTGGGGGGCAGGCCACCCCCCTTGGCCGCCGCCCCCTAGGAGATTGGATCTCCTTGGGCCGGCGCCCCCTGGCCCCCTATATATAGTGGGGGGGGAGAGAGGGCAGCCGCACCTCAGCCCCTGGCGCCTCTCCCCCCCGTTACATCTCCTACTCCTCCCGCAGGGTCTCGGCGAAGCCCTGGAGCTTTTCCCGTTGCATCCACCACCACCCCGTCGTGCTGCTGGATCTCCATCAACCTCTCCTCCCCCCTTGCTGGATCAAGAAGGAGGAGACGTCGCTGTACCGTACGTGTGTTGAACGCGGAGGTCCCGTCCGTTCTGCGCTGGGATCATCGGTGACGAGGATCACGACGACTACGACTCCATCATCCACGTTCCTTCGAACGCTTCCGCTCGCAATCTACAAAGGGTATGTAGATGCACTCCTTTATGCTCGTTGCTAGATGACTCCTTAGATTGATCTTGGTGAAGCGTAGGAATTTTTTTGAATTATGCTACGTTCCCCAACAATAACTTGTGCATAGATCTTCCTGGCAACGGCGCCTGAAATTCTTCTTGCTACCTCTTGAGCATGCGTTGTTTTTCCCTTGAAGAGGAAAGGGTGATGCAGCAAACTAGCGTAAGTATTTCCCTCGGTTTTTGAGAACCAATGTATCAATCCAGTAGGAGACTACACGCAAGTTCCTCGTCCCTGCACAAACAAATAAGAACCTTGCAACCAACGCGATAAAGGGGTTGTCAGTTCCTTCTCGGCCACTTGCAAAAGTGAGATCTGATAGAGATAATAAGATAAATATTTTTGGTATTTTTGTTGTATAGATTGAAAAGTAAAGATTGCAAAATAAAAGATAGTTGATGAAAGATTAATATGATGGAAGATAGACAAGGGGGCCATAGGTTTCACTAGTGGCTTCTCTCAAGATAGCAAATTCTACGGTGGGTGAACACATTACTGTCGACCAATTGATAGAAAAACGCATAGTGATGAGAATATCTAGGCATGATCATTGTATATAGGCGTCACGTCCGTGACAAGTAGACCGAACCGATTCTGCATCTACTACTATTACTCCACGCATTGACCGCTATCCAGCATGCATCTAGAGTATTAAGTTCATAAGAACAGAGTAACGCCTTAAGCAAGATGACATGATGTAGAGGAATACACTCATGCTATATGATATAAGCCCCATCTTTTTATCCTCGATGGCAACAATACAATACGTGCATTGCTGCCCCTGCTGTCACTGGGAAGGGAAAGGACACCACACGATTGAACCCAAAGCTAAGCACTTCTCCCATTGCAAGAAAGATCAATCTAGTAGGCAAAACCAAACTGATAATTCGAAGAGACTTGCAAAGATATTTAAATCATGCATAGAAGAATTCAGAGAAGAATCGAATATTGTTCATAGATAATCTTGATCATAAACCCACAATTCTTCGGATCTCGACAAACACACCGCAAAAAGAATTACATCGAATAGATCTCCAAGAAGATCGAGGAGAACTTTGTATTGCTATCCAAGGAGAGAGAAGAAGCCATCTAGCTAATAACTATGGACCCGAAGGTCCATGGTAAACTACTCACAACTCATCGGAGAGGCTATGGTGTTGATGTAGAAGCCCTCCGTGATCGATTCCCCCTCCGGCGAAGGTCCGGAACAGGCCCCAAGATGGGATCTCACGGGTACATAAGGTTGCGGTGGTGGAAATAGGGTTTCGTGGTGCTCTTGGATGTTTTCAGGGTATATGAGTATATATAGGATGAAGAAGTATGTCGGTGGAGCTACGAGGGGCCCACAAGGATGGGGGCGCGCAACCTGCCTCGTGGCCACCTGGTGGCTTCCCTAGCGTGTACTCCAATTCTTCTGGGTTGCATTTGTTCCAAAAATGACCCCCCCCCCCGAAGGTTTCATTCCGTTTGGACTCTGTTTGATATTCCTTTTCTGCGAAACACTGTGTCAGGACCCCGATCCTAAGTCACACCGATCTAGCTGTAACACGTCATATCACTTTGCGGCCTCACGCACGGTAACCCCACGGGTGCCACCTTACCTGGCCCGGGACCGTTTGCGCATTTTGGCACACGTATATGACAGTGTCGCTAGCATCCATATGACAGAGAACCCGGGCCGACATGGCTAGTTATAAACCAAAAGTGGCACTAAATTACGGAGACAGGCATCCATGACCCAGCAACGAACGTGTCGGTCATCAACGTGTGAACCCAAGTCGTAGCAAGCTACATGGACTTAAAGGAACAACGCATGACATTTCCCCTAAGGGACAGACACAGGAACGAAGAAGGACACATGTCGGCCAGCCTACGTGTTCCGAGCAGTAGCAAGCTACCAAGGCTCCTTGGAATCACTAGGAGGCATTTCCCTGTAAGATAGGCTACCAAAGGAAAACAACTAGGTGTCGGATCCCACACATACCAAGCATTTCAATCATACACGCAATATGCTCAATATGTGCAAATACAACATTGCATCACAACAGAACTCTATGACTCAAAGTACTTTATTTAAAAGGCTCCAAGAGCCATACATAACATATCCATACAGGTAGGGGTCACATGACCCAACACTCAAGTCATACAGTCCTACAAGCACAAGCGGAAGCTACATGTCTGAGTACAGACAACTTAGAAAAAAAAACAGGCTTGGTGTAGCCTGACTATCTACAAGGCCCTTCACAAGCTCCAGATCTCCGTCTGGGTGTCAAGCTACTCGTCGACGTCAACGTCTATGTAGAACCCATCAGCAGGGGCAGGGTTCTCCTCTGCAACAGTTATTAAGCAAACATGAGTACAAAGGTACTCAGCAAGTCTTACCACAGAACCTATCATACATGCAACATTATCAAAGGGGGATAGTGGAGTTTATAGCAGAATGCCTGCTTTGACCTTGGCTAACCTATACTACAACTCTCAACAGATTGCAAGATGTTATTACGAACACGAGTCCTCTACTCACCACATCAATACACTACCGAGGATCCTCTTCCGTCATCCTACGGAAGGGCCATCCACGGCACTCACACTTATCTTGAGGCTTTTAGTAGTATCCATCAACTTGTCTATGAACTATAAGAGTAACCAAGTAGTTTGTACCGCGAACAACGGCTATTCGAATAGTTTGATAACCCTGCAGGGGTGTACTTCTTCACACACGCTTTCACCACTTATCGCCGTTTACTCGGCGTGTACTCGGCAACCTTCAAGCGGAAGCCCAGCGAGGGTGTCGGCCACGACCTGACTAACTACTCAAGTCTCTCGTGCATGTTTATTGCCTATTTGGGTTCCATCCGTGGGGAGATCCGGCCGGGGTGTCGCTCACGGCCCCAAACGATGTGTACAGGGTTCCCGAGTCACCAAACGGGCAACCGGTACACCGTGCCACATACCTGTCGCATGACAACCCACCCCGAGGGTCAGCGTTGTGCACGACCTCCAGTAAGCTATAAACACCAGAAACTAGTTGCAACTCCTGGACAGAGATCGAGGGTAATTAATAAGCCGAGAGGGTCCATTGGTTTCGGGCCCAATGCGTGGTAGTAACTGCAACTTGAACCACACATACAGATCTCAGGTCCTATGGACGATTCCAATGAAACAACCCACCATGTACTCCTACATGGCCTTTCATCGATACCTTTACCAAGCGTGTTCCACACCTCCTTCTCTTTATCGGTAAGATTATTTCACTCTGATCCATCACCCAGATGAACCAGACCAGACACAACTCTAAGCATAGCAGGCAACATAAACAAACAGCATGGTGGATCACACATCACATGGCTCAATCAACTCCTACACATGCTAGTGGGTTTCAACTATTTACTGTGTCAATGACAGGTCATGCAAGGGAATAGGGTTCAACTACCGCAGCAAGTAGCAGTTCACACACTGTTGCCTTAATGCAGTAAAAGAGAGCAGGAGCGAGAATATTGGGTTTGTATCGGAATGATCAATGATTGCTTGCCTGACAAGGTAGTTGTCGGGTACTGCTCTTCAGCTGGATAAGCAGCAGTATCCTCGGGAGCAAGACCTAACATAGAGAATACCGACGATACAATCATTAACAAACAAATGCAACAATATGATGCATGCTCATGACATGGCAAGATGCATGTGTGTTGGCTAATGCAACTAAAACCATAAGGGTTTGAACCTATTTGAATCAAAGATTCAAATTGAAGTTCAAACTATTATTTAAATAAGTGCATTATCACGTTTTTGATGTATACAACAGGTTAACTTGTTCAAACATGCATGAAACCAGTGCCATTAGAAAGATTGGATTTTTCTGATCATTTTTCATATATAAATCTTTTCCATCTTAGCAATGGTTGATTTTATATGATTTTTAGAAGTTTTGGGTATTTTCTGGAATTTCCTGAATTATTTTTAAACCTAAAAATCCCAGAAAAACCTTTACTGCGTCAGCATGACATCATGCTGACGTCAGGCAGTCAACAGGGCCTGTCCAAGTCAAACCTGACCAGTGGGACCCACTGGTCAGTGTCACAGTTAACTAATTAACTAATTAGAATTAAATTAACACCTAAACTAGGTTTGACTTGCGGGCAGGGCCCACATGTCATTGACCCAGGGGGTCAAACCCGTGGTCAAAACAGGTCCAACTCGCCGGCGTTTAGCCGTCGGCGAGGCCAAACACGGCGGCATGCTTCGGAATTCGCCTACGGTGCACGGCTCGAGCTGCGGTTAGGTGCGTTGGAAAGCCCTTGCTGTTGCGCGTCGGATGGTGGTGGTCGCCGGACCTGGGGTGGCCGGAGACGACGGCAACGAGCTCGACGACGGCGACCGGCGTCGGGCGTGTGTGGAGATGCGGCTGCAGGGCCCTAGGCGATGCGTGCGTAGCACCTTTCGCATCTACGTGCTGCGGTGAGTGTGATGGACGGGTGCCAGTGACCAAATGGTCACCGGAGCATCACCGGCGGCGAGCATGGCGGCGGTGCGTGCGGTTGAGCTTTGTGCAGTGCGTTCCAGGCCGAAAGAGAGCCAACGGAGAGGGGGAGGATGAAGCTAGGCTCACAGGGGTTGCAGCAAGCGCCGGAGCGAGCTCGGAGGTGGTCGGAGCTGAGCGGAACGGCGAGAGGGATCTCCGCGGCCGGAGTTGGGGAAGAAGAGGTCGGGGGCGTCTCCAGGGTGGGCGAGCGCTCGGGGCTCGGCTTGTTCGAAGCAGTCGAGGACGGCGGAGAAGATGGACACCAAGGCGGGGCTCAGGGACGACGGTGGACGCGGCTTCTACGACGGTGCGAACACGGCGGCGTCGGCCATGGCGCGGAGAGAGCGAGGGAGAGGAACTGGGGGGGAGGTGGAGGTGTCTGCGAGGTAGGGGAGGACGTGGACGATCGAACCATCCCTCCAGGTCGGCGAGGGGATGAAGCAGGGCGGCGGGCAGCTGCGTGGCGCGCGGCGCGGTCGCCGTCGAGCACCTGCCTGCCTGCCTGGCCGAGCCAAGCAGCTCGCTGGAGCGTCAGCTGGGCTGGGCCGGCAGGTGGGCCGGGTGGGGCGCCAGGTAAGCTTCTCTCTCTCCCTTTTTTTCTATTTTCTTTTCTGTTTCATTTCTTTTGCAGCTTTGTTCATTTAAATAAAATGCCAGAGCATTTTTGTAACTCATAACACTTGTCATACCTACTGTATATATTATGAACAGTAGGAAACATTATAGTTTATGATTATTTGAGCATTTAAAATATTTTATAGCATTTAAATTCCCAAATTCAAATACCATAAGATTTAATCCAAAGCCCTTGAGTGTCCTAGAAAATTGTGCACCATTTTTTAGCAGAGGTTTAAGACCAAGGCAGAAATGATGAACATTTTTGAAGGGCATTTTGGGTTCATTGGAAAATATTTTAGCAAACCCTAGTTGTTAGGAGAGGGGTGCAAACCCTAGTTGTTAGGAGAGGGGTGCTGGGGTTTCTGTTAATCCCATTTCAAGTTTCTTTGAAAGTAGACATGATGCACACTCTAGTTAGCTCCTAATGCAAGTGCTAGCTAGGAATGTGACACACTGAAATAGGGAAAAACAGCAATTTGCACTGGGCCTTGGGTTAGTAGGTTTGTCCCAATAATAATATAAAAGTGTATAATAAAGCCCATTAAACATCCAAAACAGATAATATAATAGCATGGAACAATAAAAAATTATAGATACGTTGGAGACGTATCAGATAGATCTTGCGTGATCGTAGGAAAACTGTTGAAATACTACGTTCCCCAACAGTGGCATCATGAGCCAGGTCTATGCATAGATGATATGCACGAGTTGAACACAATGAGTTGTGGGCGATAATAGTCATACTGCTTACCAGCATGTCATATTTTGATTCGGCGGTATTGTGAGGTGAAGCGGCCCGGACCGACATTACGCGTACGCTTACGCGAGACTGGTTTCACCGTTACGAGCACTCGTTGCTTAAAGGTGACCGACGGATGTCTGTCTCTCTCACTTTAGTTGAATCGAGTGTGCCTACGGCCGGTCCTTGTGAAGGTTAAAACAGTACACTTGACGAAAAATTGTTGTGGTTTTTGTATGCGTAGGAAAGAACGGTTCTTGCTAAGCCCGTAGCAGCCACGTAAAATGATATGTCTCCAACATATCTATAATTTTTTATTGTTCCATGCTATTATATATATATTCTATTTTGGATGTTTAATGGGCTTTATTATACACTTTTATATTATTTTTGGGACTAACCTACTAACCCAAGGCCTAGTGCAAATTGATGTTTTTTTTGCCTATTTCGGTGTTTCGCAGAAAAGGAATATCAAACGGAGTCCAAACGGAATGAAACCTTTGGGAGAGTTATTTTTGGAACGATATCTTCATGAGAGACTTGGAGTACAAGTCAGAGAAGAAACGAGGTGCCCACGAGGGGGCAGGGCGCGCCCTGGGGGGTAGGCGCGCCCCCACCCTCGTGGGTCCCATGTTGCTCCACCGACGTACTTTTTCCTCCTATATATACCCATATACCCTGAAAACATCGAGGAGCATGAAGAAACCCTAATTCCACCGCCATAACCTTCTGTTCCCGTGAGATCCCATCTTGGGGCTTGTTCCGGATCTCCGCTGGAGGGGGCATCGATCACGGAGGGCTTCTACATCAACACCACAGCCTCTCCGATGAGTTGTGAGTAGTTTACCACAGATCTTCGGGTCCATAGTTATTAGCTAGATGACTTCTTCTCTCTCTTTGGATCTCAATACAAAGTTCTCCTCGATCTTCGAGGAGATCTATTTGATGTAATCTTTTTGCGGTGTGTTTGTTGAGATCCGATGAATTGTGGGTTTATGATCAAGATTATGTTTGAACAATATTGGATTCTTTTCTGAAATCTTTTATGTATGATTATAATATCCTTGCAAGTCTCTTCGAATTATTGGTTTGGTTTGGCATACTAGACCTATAGTTCTTGCAATGGGAGAAGTGATTGGCTTTGGGTTCAATCTTGCAGTGTCCTTTCCCAGTGACAGCAGGGGCAGCAAGGCACGTATTGAAGGAAATATGCCCTAGAGGCAATAATAAAGATGTTATTTGTATTTCCTTACATCATGATAAATGTCTTTTATTCATGCTAGAATTGTATTAACCGGAAACTTAGTACATGTGTGAATACATAGACAAAATAGTTTGTCCCTAGTATGCCTCTACTAGACTAGCTCATTGATCAAAGATGGCTATGTTTCCTAGCCATAGACATGAGTTGTCATTTGATCAACGGGATCACATCATTAGGAGAATGATGTGATGGACAAGACCCATCCGTTAGCTTAGCACTATGATCGTTTAGTTTTACTGCTATTGCTTTCTTCATGACTTATACATGTTCCTGTGACTATGAGATTATGCAACTCCCGAATACCGGAGGAACACCTTGTGTGCTATCAAATGTCACAACATAACCGGGTGATCATAAAGATGCTCTACAGGTGTCTCCGAAGGTGTTCTTGGTGTTGGCATAGATCAAGAATAGGATTTGTCACTCCGAGTGTCGGAGAGGTATCTCTGGGCCCTCTCGGTAATACACATCATAATAAGCCTTGCAAGCAAATGACTAATGATTTAGTCAAAAGATGATGTATTACGGAACGAGTAAAGAGACTTGCCGATAACGAGATTAACTAGGTATGGTGATACCGACGATCGAATCTCGGACAAGTAACGTACCGATGACAAAAGGAACAACGTATGTTGTTATGCGGTTTGACCGATAAAGATCTTCGTAGAATATGTAGGAGCCAATATGAGCATCTAGGTTCCGCTATTGGTTATTGATCGGAGAGGAGTCTCGGTCATGTCTACATAGTTCTCGAACCCGTAGGGTCCGCACGCTTAACGTTTGATGACGATCGGTATTATGGGTTTATGAGTTTTGATGTACCGAAGGTAGTTCAGAGTCCCGGATGAGATCACAGACATGACGAGGAGTCTCGGAATGTCCGAGACGTAAAGATTGATATATTGGACGACTATATTCGGACACCGGAAGTGTTCCGTAAAGTTTCGGAATTTACCGGAGTACCGTGGGGGTTACCGGAACCCCTAGGGAAGCTATGGGTCTTAATGGGCCGTAGGAGAAAGAGGGAAGAAGCGCCAGGGCTGGGCCGCGCGCCCCCCACCCCTTGGTCCGAATTGGACAAGGAAGGAGGGGGGGGGCACCCCTTTCCTTCTCCTTCTCCCTCTCCTTCCTTTCCCCCTTCTCCATTTTGGTAGTTCCTACTAGGAATAGGATTGCAATCCTATTCCTAGTAGGATTGCACCTCCTAGGGGCGCCACAAGGGGCCGGCCGGCCTCCCCCCTATCTCCTTTATATACGGGGGCAGGGGGGCACCCAAAGACACACAAGTTGAATTGTTTTAGCCGTGTGCGGTGCCCCCCCTCCACAGAAACACACCTCGGTCATACCGTTGCTGTGCTTAGGCGAAGCCCTGCGCCGGTAGATACATCATATCCGTCACCACGCCGTCGTGCTGACGAAACTCTCCCGTGAAGCTTAACTGGATCAAGAGCTCGTGGGATGTCATCAAGCTGAACGTGTGCTGGACGCGGAGGTGTCGTACGTTCGGTGCTTGATCGGTTGGATCGCGAAGAAGTTCGATTACATCAACCACGTCACTTGACGCTTCCGCTCCCGGTCTACGAGGGTACGTAGACACACTCTCCCCTCTCGTTGCTATGCATCTGGTAGATAGATCTTGCGTGATCGTAGGAAAATTTTAAAATACTACGTTCCCCAACACATATATTATTGTTGCAATCGAGGATAAAAAGATGGGGTTTATATCATATTGCTTCAGTTTATCCCTCTACATCATGTCATCTTGCTTAAGGCGTTACTCCCTTCTTATGAACTTAATACTCTAGATGCATGCTGGATAGCGGTCGATGTGTGGAGTAATAGTAGTAGACGCAGAATCGTTTCGGTCTACTTGTCACGGACGTGATGCCTATATACAATGATCATGACTAGATATTCTCATAACTATCAATTGCTCGACATTAATTTTTCACCCACCGTAGAATTCTGCTATCATGAGAGAAGCCAATAGTGAAACCTGTGGCCACCGAGTGTATTCTCATTATATTAATCTTCCATCTACTTTACTTTGCTTTATTTACTTAATGTTTCTATACCAAAAATACCAAAAATATTATCCTATCCTATCTATCAATCTCACTCTCGTAAGTAACCGTGAAGGGATTGACAACCCCTTATCGTGTTGGCTGCGTGGTTCTTATTTGTTTGTGCAGGTGCGAGGGACTAGCGCATGGTCTCCTACTGGATTGATACCTTGGTTCTCAAAAACTGAGGGAAATACTTACGCTACTGTGCTATGATGTCTACTACAGAACCTTCTTCTTGTAGACGTTGTTGGGCCTCCAAGTGCAGAGGTTTGTAGGACAGTAGCAAATTTCCCTCAAGTGAATGACCTAAGGTTTATCAATCCGTGGGAGGCATAGGATGAAGATGGTCTCTCTCAAACAACCCTGCAACCAAATAACAAAGAGTCTCTTGTGTCCCCAACACACCTAATACAACGGTAAATTGTATAGGTGCACTAGTTCGGCGAAGAGATGGTGATACAAGTGCAATATGGATGGTAGATATAGGTTTTTGTAAACTGAAAATATAAAAACAGCAAGGTAACTAATGATAAAAGTGAGCATAAACGATGTTGCAATGATAGGAAACAAGGCCTAGGGTTCATACTTTCACTAGTGCAAGTTCTCTCAACAAGGATAACATAATTGAATCATATTACTAGCCCTCAACATGATACAAAGAGTCACTAATATCGGAGAACTAAAGAAGAGATTATGGTAGGGTACGAAACCACCTCAAAGTTATTCTTTCAGATCGATCTATTCAAGAGTCCGTAGTAAAATAACACGAAGCTATTCTTTCCGTTCGATCTATCATTGAGTTCGTACTAGAATAACACCTTAAGATACAAATCAACCAAAACCCTAATGTCACCTAGATACTCCATTGTCACCTCAAGTATCTGTGGGCATGATTATACGATATGCATCACACAATCTCAGATTCATCTATTCAACCAACACAAAGAACTTCAAAGAATGCCCCAAAGTTTCTATCGGAGAGTCAAGACGAAAATGTGTGCCAACCCCAATGCATAGATTCCCAAGGTCACGGAACCCGCAAGTTGATCACCAAAACATACATCAAGTGGATCACGTGATATCCCATTGTCACCACAGATAACCACATGCAAGACATACATCAAGTGTTCTCAAATCCTTAAAGACTCAATCCGATAAGATAAATTTAAAGGGAAAACTCAATTCATCACAAGAGAGTAGAGGGGGAGAAGCATCATAAGATCCAACTATAATATCAAAGCTCGCGATACATCAAGATCGTGCCATCTCAAGAACACGAGAGAGAGAGAGATCAAACACATAGCTACTGATACATACCCTTAGCCCCGAGGGCGAACTACTCCCCCCTCGTCATGGAGAGCGTCGGGATGATGAAGATGGCCACCGGAGAGGGACCCCCCCTCCATCAGGGTGCCAGAACGAGTCTAGATTGGTTTTTGGTGGCAACAAAGGCCTTCGGCGACGGAACTCCCGATCTAGGTTATTTTCTGGAGGTTTCTCTATTTATAGGATTTTTTGGTGTATGTCTCAAGTCAGGGGGGGGGTCTCCGGGCTATCCACGAGATAGGGGGGCACCACCACTTGGGGTGGGCGCCCCCCACCCTTGTGGGAAGCCCGTGACTCTCCTGGCCCAACTCTTTTACTTCGGGGGCTTCTTTTGGTACATAAAAAATCATCAAAAATTGGCACGTCAATTGGACTCCGTTTGGTATTCCTTTTCTGTAAAACTCAAAAATAAGGAAAAACAGAAATTGGCACTGGGCTCTAGGTTAATAGGTTAGTCCCAAAAATCATATAAAAGCCCATAAAACATCCTAGAAGGATAATATAAGAGCATGGAACAATAAAAAATTATAGATATGTTGGAGACGTATCAAGCATCCCCAAGCTTAATTCCTGCTCGTCCTCGAATAGGTAAATGATAAAAACATAATTTTTGATGTGGAATGTTACCCAACATAATTCTCAATGTAATTCCCTTTATTGTGGCATAAATGTTCAGATCCGAAAGATTCAAGAAAATTTTTTATATTGGCATATGAATAATAATACTTCAAGCATACTAACAAATCAATCATGTCTTCTGAAAATAACATGGCCAAAGGAAGTTATCCCTACAAAATCATATAGTCTGGCTATGCTCCCTCTTCATCACACAAAATATTCATATCATGCACAACCTCGGTTTCAGCCAAGCAATTGTTTCACACTTCAATTCTTTCAAACCTTTCAACTTTCATGCCATACATGAGCGCGAGCCATGGATATAGCACTATAGGTGGAATAGAATGGTGGTTGTGGAGAAGACAAAAGAGGAAGATAGTCTCACATCAACTAGGCGTATCAATGGGCTATGGAGATGCCCATCAATAGATATCAATGTGAGTGAGTAGGGATTGCCATGCAACGGATGCACTAGAGCTATAAGTGTATGAAAGCTCAACAAAAGAAACTAAGTGGGTGTGCACCCAACTTGCTTGCTCATGAAGACCTAGGGTATTTTGAGGAAGCCCATCGTTGGAATATACAAGCCAATTTCTATAATGAAAATTCCCACTATTATATGAAAGTGATAAAACAAGAGATTCTCTATCATGAAGATTATGGTGCTACTTTGAAGCACAAGTGTGGAAAAGGATAGTAGCATTGTCCCTTCTCTCTTTTCTCTCATTTTTGTGGAGGGGCTTTCTCTTTTTTAGCCCCTCTCTATATTTTATTGGGCCATCTCTTTTTTTTGGCCTTTATCTTTTTATTTGTTTCCTCGCACGGAACAATGCTCTAATAATGAAGATCATCACACTTTTATTTACTTACAACTCGAAGCTAGAACAAAATATGGCTCTATATGAATGCCTCCGGCATTGTGCCGGGATGTGCAATGAATCAAGAGTGACATGTATGAATGAAATGTGAATGGTGGCTTTGCCACAAATACGATGTCAACTACATGATCATGCATGGCAATATGACAATATGAAGCGGAACGATGGAAAGTTGCTTGGCAATATATCTCAGAATGGCTATGGAAATGCCATGATAGGTAGTTATGGTGGCTGTTTTGAGGAAGGTATATGGTGGGTGTATGGTACCGGCGAAAGTTGCGCGGTACAAGAGAGGCTAGCAATGGTGGAAGGGTGAGAGTGTATATAATCCATGGACTCAATATTAGTCATAAAGAACTCACATACTTATTGCAAAAATCTACGAGTTATCAAAACAAAGTATTCAACGCATGCTCCTAGGGGAAGGGTTGGTAGGAGTTAACCATCGTGCGATCCCGACCTCCACACAAAGGATGACACTCAATAAATACCTCATGCTCTAACTTCGTCACATAGCGGTTCACCATACGTGCATGCTACTGGAATCATAAACTTTAACACAAGTATTTCTTGAATTCATAATTACCCCGCTAGCATAACTCTAATATCACCATCCTCATATCTCAAAACAATCATCCAGTATCAAACTTCTCCTATCATTCAATGCACTTTATGTGAAAGTTTTTACTATACCCATCTTGGATTCCTATCATATTAGGACTAGTTTTATAACCAAAACACATTACCATGATGTTCAAAAAGACTCTCAAAATAATATAAGTGAAGGATGAGAGTTCGTCTATTTCTTCAAAATAAAACCACCGCCGTGCTCTACAAAGATATAAGTGAAGCACTAGAGCAAACAACAAACTACTCCAAAAGATATAAGTGAAGATCAATGAGTAGTTGAATAATTATGTAACTATGTGAAGACTCTCTAAAATTTACGAATTTCAGATCTTGGGGTATTATTCAAACATCAATCAAAACAAAATAAAATATCTTGACGCTCCAAGCAGAACACATATCATGTGGTGAATAAAAATATAGCATCGAGTAAAGTTACCGATAGACGAAGACAAAAGAGGGGATGCCTTCCTGGGGCATCCCCAAGCTTAGGCTTTTGGTTATCCTTGAATATTACATTGGGGTGCCTTGGGCATCCCCAAGCTTAGGCTCTTGCCACTCCTTATGTTGGGGAACGTAGCATAATTCAAAAAATTTCCTATGCTTCACCAAGATCAATCTAAGTAGTCATCTAGCAACGAGCATAAAGGAGTGCATCTACATACCCTTTGTAGATCGCGAGTGGAAGCGTTCGAAGGAACGTGGATGATGGAGTCGTACTCGTCGTGATCCTCGTCACCGATGATCCCAGCGCCGAACGGACGACACCTCCGCGTTCAACACACGTACGGTACAGTGACGTCTCCTCCTTCTTGATCCAGCAAGGGGGGAGGAGAGGTTGATGGAGATCCAGCAGCACGACGGCGTGGTGATGGATGCAACGGGAAAAGCTGCAGGGTTTCGCCGAGACCCTGCGGGAGGAGTAG
>LR738709.1:14291175-14329521 GCA_902687465.1 Secale cereale
CTGCCCTCTCTCCCCCCACTATATATAGGGGGCCAGGGGGGTGCCGGCCCTAGGAGATCCAATCTCCTAGGGGGGCGGCGGCCAAGGGAGGTGGCTTGCCCCCCAAGCCTAGGGGGGCGCCCCCACCCCTAGGGTTTCAACCCTAGGCGCATGGGGGGAGGTCCATGGGGGGTGCGCCAGCCCACTAAGGGCTGGTCCCCCTCCCCCTACGGCCCACGGGGCCCTCCGGGATGCGTGGCCCCACCCGGTGGACCCCCGGGACCCTTCCGGTGGTCCCGGTACACTACCGGTGACCCCCGGAACTCTCCCGATGGCCGAAACTGGACTTCCTATATGTCATTCTTTACCTCCGGACCATTCCGGAACTCCTCGTGACGTCCGGGATCTCATCCGGGACACCGAACAACATTCAGGTTACCGTGTGCATATATCTCTACAACGCTAGCGTCACCGAACCTTAAGTGTGTAGACCCTACGGGTTCGGGAGACACGTAGACATGACCGAGACGACTCTCCGGTCAATAACCAACAGCGGGATCTGGATACCCATGTTGGTTCCCACGTGTTCCTCGATGATCTCATCGGATGAACCACGATGTCAAGGATTCACTTAATCCCGTATGTAATTCCCTTTGTCTATCGGTACGGTACTTGCCCGAGATTCGATCATCGGTATACCGATACATTGTTCAATCTCGTCATGGCAAGTCTCTTTACTCAATCTGTAATCCATCATCCTGTGACTAACTCCTTAGTCACATTGAGCTCATTATGATGATGTCTTACCGAGTGGGCCCAGAGATACCTCTCCGTCATACGGAGTGACAAATCCCAGTCTCGGTTCGTGCCAACCCAACAGACACTTTCGGAGATACCCGTTGCGTACCTTTATAGCCACCCAGTTACGTTGTGACTTTTGGCACACCCAAAGTATTCCTACGGTATCCGGGAGTTGCACAACCTCATGGTCTAGGGAACAGATACTTGACACTGGAAAAGCTTAAGCATTACGAACTACACGATCTTGTGCTAGGTTTAGGATTGGGTCTTGTCCGTCACATCATTCTACTAATGATGTGATCCCGTTATCAATGACATCCAATGTCCATGGTCAGGAAACCGTGACCATCTGTTGATCAACGAGCTAGTAACTAGAGGCTTACCAGGGACACGTTGTGGTCTATGTATTCACACATGTATCGTTGTTTCCGTACAATACAATTCAAGCATGAATAATAGACAATTATCATGAACAAGGAAGTATAATAATAATCCTTTTATTATTGCCTCTAGGGCATATTTCCAACAGTCTCCCACTTGCACTAGAGTCAATAATCTAGTTACATTGTGATGAATCGAACACCCATAGAGTTCTGGTGTTGATCATGCTTTTACCGTGGAAGAGGTTTAGTTAATGGATCTGCGACATTTAGATCCCTATGCACTTTACAAATATCTATGTCTCCATCTTGAACATAATTCCGGATGGAGTTGAAACAGCGCTTGATGTGCTTGGTCTTCTTGTGAAACCTGGACTCCTTGGCAATGGCAATAGCTCCAGTGTTGTCACAGAAGAGAGTCATCGGGTTTGACGCGCTTGGAATGACTCCTAGGTCGGTGATGAACTCCTTCATCCAGACTCCTTCTTGCGCTGCTTCGCAAGTAGCTATGTACTCCGCTTCACATGTAGAATGCGCCACGACGCTCTGCTTGCAACTGCACTAGCTGACTGCTCCACCATTCAAAATATACACGTATCCGGTTTGTGACTTGGAGTCATCCAGATCTGTGTCGAAGCTAGCAACGACGTAACCCTTTACGATGAGCTCTTCGTCACCTCCATAAACGAGAAACATATCCTTAGTCCTCTTCAGGTACTTCAGGATGTTCTTCACCGCTGTCCAGTGTTCCATACCGGGATCACTTTGGTACCTCCCCACCAAACTTATGGCAAGGTTCACATCAGGTCTGCTACACAGCATGGCATACATAATAGAACCTATGGCTGAGGCATAGGGGATGACACTCATCTTTTCTCTATCTTCTGTCGTGGTCGGGGACTGAGCTGTGCTCAATCTCATACCTTGCAAAACAGGCAAGAACCCTTTCTTGGACTGATCCATATTGAACTTCTTCAATATCTTGTCAAGGTATGTGCTTTGTGAAAGACCAATGAGGCGTCTTGATCTATCTCTATAAATCTTGATTCCTAATATATAAGCAGCTTCTCCAAGGTCCTTCATTGAAAAACTCTTATTCAAGTAGGCCTTTATGCTCTCCAAGAATTCTATATCATTTCCCATCAGCAGTATGTCATCCACTTATAATATGAGAAATGCTACAGAGCTCCCACTCACTTTCTTGTAAATACAGGCTTCTCCCCAAGTCTGTATAAAGCCAAATGCTTTGATCACATCATTAAAGCGAATATTCCAACTCCGAGATGCTTGCACCAGCCCGTAGATCGAGCGCTGGAGCTTGCATACCTTGTTAGCATTCTGTGGATCGACAAAACCTTCCGGCTGCATCATATACAGTTCTTCCTTGAGGAAGCCATTAAGGAATGCCGTTTTGACGTCCATTTGCCATATCTCATAATCATAGAATGCGGCAATCGCTAACATGATTCGGACAGACTTTAGCATCGCTACGGGAGAGAAAGTCTCGTCATAGTCAATCCCTTGAACTTGTCGATAACCCTTAGCGATAAGCCGAGCCTTATAGATGGTCACATTACCTTCCGCGTCTGTCTTCTTCTTTTATATCCATTTATTTTCTATGGAGTGCCGATCATCAGGCAAGTCCACCAAAGTCCATACTTTGTTTTCATACATGGATCCTATCTCGGATTTCATGGCTTTAAGCCATTTGTTGGAATCCGGGCCCGCCATCGCTTCTTCATAGTTCGAAGGTTCACCGTTGTCTAACAACATGATTTCCATGACAGGGTTGCCGTACCACCCTGGTGCGGGACGTGTCCTTGTGGACCTTCGAAGTTCAGTAGTAACTTGATCTGTATCTTCATGATCATCATCATTAACTTCCTCCCTTATCAGTGCAGGCACCTCAGGAACAATTTCCTGTGTTGCGCTACTTTCTGGCTCAGGAGGGGTGACTGCCAGCTCATCAAGTTCTACTTTCCTCCCACTCACTTGTTTCGAGAGAAACTCTTTCTCCAGAAAGGATCCATTCTTGGCAACAAAGACCTTGCCTTCGGATCTGAGGTAGAAGGTGTACCTAAAATTGTTTCCTTTGGGTATCCTATGAAGACGCATTTTTCTGATTTGGGTTCGAGCTTTTCAGGTTGAAGTTTCTTGACATAAGCATCGCAACCCCAAACTTTCAGAAACGACAGCTTAGGTTTCTTGCCAAACCAAAGTTCATATGGTGTCGTCTCAACGGATTTCGACGGAGCCCTATTTAAAGTGAATGCGACAGTCTCTAAAGCATAACCCCAAAAAGATAGCGGTAAGTCGGTGAGAGACATCATAGATCGCACCATGTCCAACAGAGTACGATTTCAACGTTCGGACACACCATTACGCTGAGGTGTTCCGGGCGGTGTCAATTGTGAAACAATTCCACAGTTCCTTAGGTGCGTGCCAAATTCATGACTTAAATATTCACCCCCACGATTCGATCGTAAGAACTTTATTTTTCTGTCACGTTGATTCTCAACCTCATTCTAAAATTCCTTGAACTTTTCAAAGGTCTCAGACTTGTGTTTCATTAAGTAGACATACCCATATCTACTCAAGTCATCTGTGAGGGTGAGAACATAACGATAGCCTCCGCGAGCTTCAACACTCATTGGACCGCACACATCGGTATGTATGATTTCCAATAAGTTAGTTGCTCGCTCCATTGTTCCGGAGAACGGAGTCTTGGTCATCTTGCCCAAGAGGCATGGTTGGCATGTGTCAAATGATTCATAATCAAGAGACTCCAGAAGTCCATCTGCATGAAGCTTCTTCATACGTTTGACACCAATATGACCAAGGCGGCAATGCCACAAGTATGTGGGACTATCATTGTCAACTTTACATCTTTTGGCATTCACACTATGAATATGTGTATCATCATGTTCCAGATTCATAAAAAATAAACCATTGACCTGCGGGGCATGACCATAAAACATATCTCTCAAATAAATAGAACAACCATTATTCTCAGATTTAAATGAGTAGCCATCTCGCATCAAACGAGATCCTGATACAATGTTCATGCTCAAAGCTGGTACTAAATAACAATTACTAAGGCTTATAACTAATCCCGAGGGTAGATGTAGAGGCAGCATGCCGACGGCGATCACATCGACCTTGGAACCATTCCCGACGCGCATCGTCACCTCGTCCTTCACTAGTCTCCGCTTATTCCGCAGCTCCTGCTTTGAGTTACAAATGTGAGCAACTGCACCGGTATCAAATACACAGGAGCTACTACGAGCGCTGGTAAGGTACACATCAATAACATGTATATCACATATACCTTTGACGTCGCCGGCCTTCTTGTCTGCTAAGTATTTGGGGCAGTTCCGCTTCAAGTGACCATCTCTCATATAAATAAAACATTTCTCTCATATAAATAAAACAACCATTATTCTCGGATTTAAATGAGTAGCCATCTCTCATTAAACGAGATCCAGATACAATGTTCATGCTCAAAGTTGGTACTAAATAACAATTATTGAGGTTTAAAACTAATCCCGAAGGTAGATGCAGAGGTAGTGTGCCGATGGCGATCACATCGACCTTGGAACCATTCCCGACGCGCATCGTCACCTCGTCTTCGCCAGTCTCCGCTTATTCCGCAACTCCTGCTTTGAGTTACAAATATGAGCAACTGCACCGGTATCAAATACCCAGGAGCTACTACGAGCGCTGATAAGGTACACATCAATAACATGTATATCACCTATACCTTTGACATTGCCGGCCTTCTTATCTGCTAAGTATTTGGGGCAGTTCCGCTTCCAGTGACCCGTTCCCTTGCAATAAAAGCACTCAGTCTCAGGCTTGGGTCCATGGTTTGGCTTCTTCCCAGCAACTGGCTTACCGGGCGCGGCAACTCCTTTGCCGTCCTTCTTGAAGTTCTTCTTACCCTTGCCCTTCTTGAACTTAGTGGTTTTATTCACCATCAACACTTGATGCTCTTTCTTCATCTCCACCTCCGTTAATTTCAGCATTGAATATACCTCAGGAATGGACTTCTCCATCCCTTGCATATTGAAGTTCAACACGAAGCTCTTGTAGCTAGGTGGGAGTGACTGAAGGATTCTGTCAACGACCGCTTCGTCTGGGAGATTCATTCCCAACTGAGACAAGCGGTTGTGCAACCCAGAAAACTTGAGTATGTGCTCGCTGACATAACTGTTTTCCTCCATCTTACAGCTGTAGAATGCGTTGGAAACATCATATCTCTCAACTCGGGCATGAGCCTGGAAAACCATTTTCAGCTCTTGGAACATCTCATATGCTCCGTGGTGCTCAAAACGCTTTTGGAGCCCCGATTCTAAGCTATAGAGCATGCCGCACTGAACCAGGGAGTAATCATCACAACGCGACTGCCAAGCGTTCATAACATCTTGGTTTGCTGGGGTGGGAGCGTCACCTAGCGGTGCTTCTAGGACATAAGTTTTCTTGGCAGCTATGAGGATGATCCTCATGTTACGGACCCAATCCGTATAGTTGCTACCATCGTCTTTCAGCTTGGTTTTCTCTAGGAACGCGTTGAAGTTGAGGGTAACATGAGCGTGGGCCATTTGATCTACAAGACATATTGTAAAGAATTTAGACTAAGTTCATGACAATTAAGTTCATCTAATCAAATTTAATGAACTCCCACTCAGATTGACATCTCTCTAGTCATCTAAGTGATACATGATCCGAATCGACTAGCCCGTGTCCGATCATCACGTGAGACGGACTAGTCATCAACGGTGAACATCTTCATGTTGATCGTATCTTCTATACGACTCATGTTCGACCTTTCGGTCTTCCCTGTTCTGAGGCCATGTCTATACATGCTAGGCTCGTCAAGTAAACCCTAAGTGTATTGCGTGTGTAAATCTGGCTTACACCCGTCGTATGCGAACGTTAGAGCCTATCACACCCGATCATCACGTGGTGCTTCGGAACAACGATCCTTAGCAACGGTGCACAGTTTGGGGAAACAGAATTCTTGAAATTTTTGTGAGAGATCATCTTATTTACTACCGTCGTTCTAAGTAAACAAGATGCCTAAACATGATAAACATCACATGCAATCAAATAGAGTGACATGATATGGCCAATATCATTTTGCTCCTTTGATCTCCATCTTCGGGGCACCATGATCATCTTTGTCACCGGCATGACACCATGATCTCCATCATCATGATCCCCATCATCGTGTCTTCATGAAGTCGTCTCGCCAAATATTACTTGTACTACTACGGCTAACGTTTAGCAATAAAGTAAAGTAATTACATGGCGTTTATTTAGTGACACGCAGGTCATACAATAATTAAGACAACTCCTATGGCTCTTGCCGGTTGTCATTCTCATCGACATGCAAGTCGTGATTCCCTATTACAAGAACATGATCAATCTCATACATCACATATATCATTCATCACATCTTCTTGGCCATATCACATCACATAACACATGCTGCAAGAACAAGTTAGACGTCCTCTAATTGTTTTTGCTAGTTTTTACGTGGTTGCTATAGGTTTCTAGCAAGAACCTTTCTTACCTACGGCAAAACAACAACGTGATATGTCAATTTCTATTTACACTTCATAAGGACCCTTTTCATCGAATCTGATCCGACTAAAGTGGGAGAGACAGACACCCGCCAGACACCTTATGCAACTAGTGCATGTCAGTCAGTGGAACCAGTCTCACGTAAGCGTACGTGTAAGGTCGGTCCGGGCCGCTTCATCCCACGATGCTGCCGAATCAAGATTGGACTAGTAACGGCAAGAGAATTGAACAAAATCAATGCCCACAACTTGTTTGTGTTCTACTCGTGCAAGATGCTACACAAAGACCTAGCTCAGATGCCACTGTTGGGGAATGTAGCATAATTCAAAAAATTCCTACGCTTCACAAAGATCAATCTAAGGAGTCATCTAGCAACGAGCATAAAGGAGTGCATCTACATACCCTTTGTAGATCGCGAGTGGAAGCGTTCGAAGGAACGTGGATGATGGAGTCGTACTCGTCGTGATCCTCGTCACCGATGATCCTAGCGCCGAACGGACGGCACCTCCGCGTTCAACACACGTACGGTACAGCGATGTCTCCTCCTTCTTGATCCAGCAAGGGGGGAGGAGAGGTTGATGGAGATCCAGCAGCACGACGGCGTGGTGATGGATGCAACGGGAAAAGATGCAGGGCTTCGCCGAGACCCCGCGGGAGGAGTAGGAGATGTAACCGGGGGGGGAGGCACCAGGGGCTGAGGTGCGGCTGCCCTCTCTCCCCCCCACTATATGTAGGGGGCCAGGGGGGTGCCGGCCCTAGGAGATCCAATCTCCTAGGGGGGCGGCGGCCAAGGGGGGTGGCTTGCCCCCCAAGCCTAGGGGGCGCCCCCACCCCTAGGGTTTCAACCCTAGTGTAAGTGCATCTAGTGCCACCCCCTAGTGGTTTTGGAGTATTGACGACAAACCTGGTTGAGTGACTAATGTGTTTGTGAGAATTGCAGGATAGCACAGGTAGTAGTCCCTCATTGATTCGGTTAACCTACCGGAGATGACCCCTAAAAATGTATGAAGATATCGATATCAGTGGTGGTATATGAAGATAATCATATTGAAGACTATGACTTGAGAAGACACTATGTGAAGACTATGGAGAGCGAAGACATAGATGTTTTGCTGTTTCCTTTTCTTCTTTGTTGAGTCATAGGAACCACCGTACTATTAAGTGGGGTCCAAGTGAACTAAGTCAAAGTGACTGAAGTGATGCTCAACCAAATCCTATGTCTTCGAGTGAATACTATGAGAGCAAATCTTATCCAGAGGCGGATGAGTCAGCTTTACTTGGAGCTCAAGTAAAGTTGCCGTGTGTGTTTGAAATCTGACCGTTGGAACATGTGTCAGTTCCTTAGTGACCCATGGTCACTTCGGACAAATCAGGTCGGGTTGCCCAGTGGCTATAAATAGCCCACCCCCTTCACCATAAATTGGTGGCTGCTCAGAGTTATTACACGGCTTTTGTCGTTTGAGAGCAACCCACCTCCGAAGCATTTGAGAGAGAAATCCTTGCGAGGACAAAGCCCAAACACCCAGAGCCAAAGAGTGTTAGGGATCACTGAAGTCTTTCTGTCTGTGTGACCTGAAGACTTATTACACTTGAGGACTGTGTTTCCTCCAGCCGGTTAGGCGTCGCGTTCTGAGCATCGAAGAGTGATTGTGGATTGCCGGTGAACGAAGTCTGTGAAGGTTTGGAAGTCTACCTTGAAGACTTACCAGAGTGATTGGGTGAGGACTAGGTGTCCTTAGCTCAAGGGGAACAAGGTGAAGACGCGGTCTTCTGTCAGGACCCCGATCCTAAGTCACACCGATCTAGCTGTAACACGTCATATCACTTTGCGGCCTCACGCACGGTAACCCCACGGGTGCCACCTTACCTGGCCCGGGACCGTTTGCGCATTTTGGCACACGTATATGACAGTGTCGCTAGCATCCATATGACAGAGAACCCGGGCCGACATGGCTAGTTATAATCCAAAAGTGGCACTAAATTACAGAGACAGGCATCCATGACCCAGCAACGAACGTGTCGGTCATCAACGTATGAACCCAAGTCGTAGCAAGCTACATGGACTTAAAGGAACAACGCGTGACATTTCCCCTAAGGGACAGACACAGGAACGAAGAAGGACACATGCCGGCCAGCCTACGTGTTCCGAGCAGTAGCAAGCTACCAAGGCTCATTGGAATCACTAGGAGGCATTTCCCTGTAAGCTAGGCTACCAAAGGAAAACAACTAGGTGTCGGATCCCACACATACCAAGCATTTCAATCATACACACAATATGCTCAATATGTGCAAATACAACATTGCATCACAACAGAACTCTATGACTCAAAGTACTTTATTTAAAAGGCTCCAAGAGCCATACATAACATAGTCATACAGGTAGGGGTCACATGACCCAACACTCAAGTCATACAGTCATACAAGCACAAGCGGAAGCTACATGTCTGAGTACAGACAACTTAGGAAATAAAACAGGCTTGGTGTAGCCTGACTATCTACAAGGCCCTTCACAAGCTCCAGATCACCGTCTGGGTGTCAAGCTACTCGTCGACGTCAACGTCTATGTAGAACCCATCAGCAGGGGCAGGGTTCTCCTCTGCAACAGTTATTAAGCAAACATGAGTACAAAGGTACTCAGCAAGTCTTACCACAGAACCTAACATACATGCAACATTATCAAGGGGGTAGTGGAGTTTATAGCAGAATGCCAGCTTTGACCTTGGCTAACCTATACTACAACTTCCAACAGATTGCAAGATGTTATTACGAACACGAGTCCTCTAGTCACCACATCAATACACTACCGAGGATCCTCTTCCGTCATCCTACGGAAGGGCCATCCACGGCACTCACGCTTATCTTGAGGCTTTTAGTAGTATCCATCAACTTGTCTATGAACTGTAAGAGTAACCAAGTAGTTCGTACCGCGAACAACGGCTATTCAAATAGTTTGATAACCCTGCAGGGGTGTACTTCTTCACACACGCTTCCACGACTTATCGCCGTTTACTCGGCGTGTACTCGGCAACCTTCAAGCGGAAGCCCAGCGAGGGTGTCGGCCACGACCTGACTAACTACACGAGTCTCTCGTCCAGGTTTATCGCCTATTTGGGTTCCATCCGTGGGGAGATCCGGCCGGGGTGTCGCTCACGGCCCCAAACGATGTGTACAGGGTTCCCGAGTCACCAAACGGGCAACCGGTACACCGTGCCACGTACCTGTCGCATCACAACCCACCCCGAGGGTCAGCGTTGTGCACGACCTCCAGTAAGCTATAAACACCAGAAACTAGTTGCAACTCCTGGACAGAGATCAAGGATAGCTAATAAGTCGAGAGGGTCCATTGGTTTCGGGCCCAATGCATGGTAGTAACTGCAACTTGAACCACACATACAGATCTCGGGTCCTATGTACGGTTCCAATGAAACAACCCACCATGTACTCCTACATGGCCTTTCATCGATACCTTTACCAAGCGTATTCCACACTTCCTTCTCTTTATCGAAAGATTGTTTCACTCTGATTCATCACCCAGATGAATCAGACCAGACACAACTCTAAGCATAGCAGGCAACATAAACAAATAGCATGGTGGATCACACATCACATGGCTCAATCAACTCCTACACATGCTAGTGGGTTTCAACTATTTACTGTGGCAATGATAGGTCATGCAAGGGAATAGGGTTCAACTACCGCAGCAAGTAGCAGTTCACGCGTTGTTGCCTTAATGCAGTAAAAGAGAGCAGGAGCGAGAAGATTTGGTTGTATCGGAATGATCAATGATTGCTTGCCTGACAAGGTAGTTGTCGGGTACTGCTCTTCAACTGGATACGCAGCAGTATCCTCTGGAGCAGGACCTAACACAGGAAATACCGACGATACAATCATTAACAAACAAATGCAACAATATGATGCATGTTTATGACATGGCATGATGCATGTGTGTTGGCTAATGCAACTAAGACCAGAGGGGTTTGAACCTATTTGAATCAAGGATTCAAATTGAAGTTCAAACTAGTATTTAAATAAGTGCATTATCATGTTTTTGATATATACAACAAGTTAACTTGTTCAAACATGCATGAAACCAGTGCCATTAGATAGATTGGATTTTTCTGATCATTTTTCATATATAAATCTTTTCCATCCGAGCTATGGTTGATTTTATATGATTTTTAGAAGTTTTGGGTATTTTTTGGAATTTCCTGAATTAATATTATATCTAAAAATCCCAGAAAAACCTTTACTGCGTCAGCATGACATCATGCTGACGTCAGCCAGTCAACAGGGCCAGTCCAGGTCAAACCTGACCAGTGGGTCCCTCATGTCAGTGTCACAGCTAATTAACTGAGTTAATTAGAGTTAACTAAAACTAATTAGCTGTCAGTGGGGCCAGGGCCCACATGTCAGTGACTAAACTAATTAACTAATTAATATTAATTTAACACCTAAACTAAGTTTGACTTGCGGGCAGGGCCCACATGTCATTGACCCAGGGGGTCAAACCCGTGGTCAAAACAGGTCAAACTCGCCGGCGTTTAGCCGCCGGCGAGGCCAAACGCGGCGGCGTGCCTCGGAAAACGTCTGTGGTGCACAGTTCGAGCTGTGGTTGGGTGCGTTGGAGAGCTCTTGCTCTTCCGCATCGGATGGTGGTGGTCGCCGGACCTGGGGTGGCCGGAGACGACGGCAACAAGCTCGACGGCGGCGACCGGCGTCGGGCGTGTGTGGGGATGCGGCTGCAGGTGCCTAGGCGATGCGTGCGTAGCACCGTTCGCATCTACGTGCTGCGGTAAGTGCGATGGACGGGTGCCGGTGACCAAATGGGCACCGGAGCATCACCGGCGACGAGCACGGCGGCGGTGCGTGCGGTGGAGCTACGTGCAGTGGGTTACAGGGCAAGAGGGAGCCAACGGAGAGGGGGAGGAGGTAGCTAGTCTCATAGCGGTTGCAGCGAGCACCGAAGCGAGCTCGGAGGTGGTCGGAGCTGAGCAGCACGGCGAGGGGGATCTCCGCGGCCGGAGTTGGGGAAGAAGAGCTCGGGGGCGTCTCCGGGGCGGGCGAGCGCTCGGGGCTCGGCCTGTCGAAGCAGTCGAGGACGGCGGAGACGAGGGACAACACGGCGGAGCTCGGGGACGACGGTGGACGTGGTTTCTACGACGGTGCGATCACGGCGGCGTCGGCCATGGCGCGGGGAGAGCGGAGGAGAGGAGCCGGGGAGAAACGGAGGTGTCTGAGGGGTCGGGGGAGACGTGGACGTTCGATCCACTCCTCCAGGACGGCGAGGGGGCGAAGCAGGGCGGCGGGCAGCTGCGTGGCGCGCGGCGCGGTCGCCGTCGAGCACCTGCCTGCCTGCCTGGCCGAGCCAAGCAGCTCGCTGGAGCGGCAGCTGGGCTGGGCCGGCAGGTGGGCCGGGTGGGCGCCAGGTAAGTGTTCTCTCTCTCTCCCTTTTCTATTTTCTTTTCTGTTTCATTTCTTTTGCAACTTTGTTCATTTAATAAAAATGCCTAAACATTTTTATAAATCATAACACTTGTCAAACCTGCTTTATATAATATGAACAGTAGGAAACATTATAGTTTATGATTATTTGAGCATTTAAAATATTTTAAAGCATTTAAATGCCCAAATTCAAATACCATATGATTTAATCCAAAACCCTAGATTGTCCTAGAAAATTGTGCACCATTTTTGGCAGAGGTTTAAGACCAAGGCAGAAATGATGAACATTTTGAAGGGCATTTTGGGTACATTGGAAAATATTTTATCAAACCCTAGTTGTTAGGGGAGGGGTACTGGGGTTTCTGTTAATCCCATTTCAAGTTTCTTTGAAAATAAACATGATGCACACTCTAGTCAGGTCCTAAAGCAAGTGCTAGCTAGGGATGTGACAACTCACCCCCACTTAAAAGAATCGCGTCCCGAGATTCGGGTTCCTCCGGAAAGAGGGTGGGGTACTCAAGTCGAAGACGATCCTCCCTTTCCCAAGTGGCTTCACTCTCGGAATGATGTGACCATTGAACCTTGAGAAACTTGATATTGTGGCGTCGAGTGGTGCGCTCAGTTTGATCAAGAATACGAATGGGGTATTCTCGATATGTGAGATTGTCTTGGAGATCAAGCGTTTCGTGGTCCACTCCACGGATAGGATCCGAGAAGCAACGCCTGAGTTGGGAAACGTGGAAAACATCATGAACTCTGGAGAGGTGCGGAGGTAGTTCCAATTGGTAGGCAACTTCTCCTCGTTTGGCAAGAATGGAAAAAGGACCGATGTAACGAGGGGCCAATTTGCCTTTAATACCCAAGCGATGGGTTCCCTTAAGAGGAGT
Organism: Secale cereale; assembly: GCA_902687465.1. NCBI lineage: Eukaryota > Viridiplantae > Streptophyta > Magnoliopsida > Poales > Poaceae > Secale > Secale cereale. The sequence goes on from LR738709.1 coordinate 14,304,251, forward strand.
AACCCGAAGGTAAGCCTTATCGCCGACTTCAAAAGTCACAGCCTTATGATGACTATCATATTGGCTCTTTTGGCGAGACTGGGCTGTTTTCAATCTCTCACGAACGATGCGAACTTGTTCCTCTGCTCCCTGAATCATATCCGGGCCAAAGAATTGTCTTTCGCCGGTTTCTGACCAGTTAAGAGGTGTTCGACACCTTCGTCCATATAGAACTTCGAAGGGAGCTTTACCCAGGCTGGCTTGATAACTATTGTTATAAGCGAATTCGGCAAATGGAAGACATTTTTCCCATTCCATACCGAAAGAAATGACAGAGGCTCGAAGCATGTCCTCCAGAATTTGATTGACTCGTTCCACTTGACCACTTGACTGCGGATGGAAGGCAGTACTGAAAGAGAGATGAGTTCCCATAGCATTCTGGAAACTTTCCCAAAATCGTGAAGTGAAAAGACTTCCACGGTCTGAGTTAATCTCCAACGGTACACCATGTAGTGATACTATTCGAGAGATATATAAGTCTGCTAGCTGGCTAGCGGTAATACTCTCCTGAACAGGCAGGAAGTGAGCTACTTTAGAGAGGCGGTCGATAACGACGAAGATAGCATTATTCCCTTTCCTGGACCTGGGAAACCCGGTAATGAAGTCCATACCGACTTTATCCCATTTCCATTCAGGAATAGCTAGAGGTTGAAGGGTGCCAGCAGGCCGTTGATGCTCTGCTTTAACTCGACGACAAACGTCGCAGTTAGCGATGAACTGAGCGATTTATCTCTTCATCCTAGTACACCAGAATCTTTGACGTAGGTCTTGATACATTTTGGTACTACCGGGATGAATCGTGAGAGGAGATTCATGAGCCTCCTTGAGGATCAAACGTCTTAGGTTTCGTACTTTAGGAACCACTAGACGGTTGCTAAAGAATACGACTCCTTGATCATCAATTGAGAAACATCCTGCAACTCCTTTCTTGATGTTCCTCTTAATACGGGAAATTCCGGGATCAACCTTCTGTGCTTTGATGACTTGATCCAAAAGGGTAGGTTTTGCCACCAAGGTGGAAAGGAATCCTCGAGGAACAATGTGAAGGTTAAGCTTACGAAATTCCTCGTGGAGAAGTGGTTGACTTTGTTGTAACATTAAATTGTTACAATAAGACTTACGACTTAGTGCATCAGCCATGACATTGGCCTTGCCAAGAGTATAAGTGATTCCTAAATCGTAGTCGGTGAGCAACTCAACCCAACGTCTTTGCCTGAGATTCAAATCCGGTTGGGTGAAGATATACTTCAAGCTTTGGTGATCAGTGAAAATTTCACAGCGATTACCAAGAAGGTAATGTCGCCATGTTTTGAGTGCATGGACTACAGCTGCAAGCTCTAGATCATGAGTAGGATAATTATCCTCATGTGGGCGCAACTGTCGGGATGCGTATGCAATCACTTGACGATCTTGCATGAGAATGCAACCCAGTCCTTGTCGCGAGGCGTCGCAATAGATTATGAAGTCCTTGGAAAAGTCTGGTGGTACCAGTACAGGTGCAGATGTCAGGCGTCTTTTCAGTTCCTGAAAACTGGACTCGCACTGTGGGGTCCACTCAAACTTTTTATCTTTCTTGAGGAGTTAGGTTAGAGGTTTAGCAACCTTGGAGAAGTTCTCGACGAAACGTCGGCAATAGCTCGCTAAGCCAAGAAAACTCCTAACTTGCTTGACCGATTCAGGGGGAGTCCAATCAAGGACGGCTTGAACTCGCTCGGGATTGACAGCAATACCCTTGCCAGAGATTACATGACCTAGATAGGTTACTTCTGGCAACCAAACTTCACATTTAGAGAATTTGGCATAAAGGCGGTGCTCTCGAAGTTTCGTCAATACCAGCCTTAAATGCTCGGCATGATCTTCCTTGTTCTTGGAGAAAATGAGTATATCATCGAGGTATACCACGACGAATTTATCCAGGTACTCCATGAATATAGAATTCATTAACCGAGAAAAGGTAGCTGGGGCATTGGTTAATCCGAAGGACATGACGGTGTACTCGTATTGGCCATAACGAGTAACGAAAGCCGTTTTAGGAATGTCCCCGTTCTTGATTTTGATTTGATGGTAGCCCAACCTCAAATCCATCTTAGAAAAGACTGAGGATCCAGCGAGCTGATCATACAGATCGTTGATCCTGGGAAGCGGATACTTATTCTTTATGGTGACCAGATTGACAGGTCGGTAATCTACAACCATCCGCTCCGTTCCATCCTTCTTCTTGACGAAGAGGACGGGGCAAGCCCAAGGGGAAGAACTAGGACGGATGAAACCCTTTTGCAAGGACTCATCGAGTTGTTTCTTTAGCTCAGCTAATTCTAGTGGTGCCATCTTATAAGGTCTCCTAGAGATTGGGACAGTTCCAGGAATAAGATCTATCACGAACTCGACATCTCTGTCAGGTGGAACTCCTGGCAGTTCTTCTGGAAAAACATCCGGAAAGTCACGGACTACCGGGATATCTTCGAGTTCTGGTAGAGGGCTGGCATTAAGAGAGTAGAGCTGACGTTCAGCCATTCGAGTCAAGACATTGACTATCTTGCCGGATGGGTGTGTAAGTTGAACGGTCCTAGTAAAGTAGTCAATTTTGGCGTAGTGGGTTGTCATCCAATCCATACCCAAAATGATATTTATGTCCGAGGACTTGAGAGCGATTAAGGATGCAAGGAAAACAAGTCTATCGACAAGGATTTCATTTCCATGGCTTACCCTAGAGGTCTGCCACTTTGAACCAGGAGTTTGAATAACCATGGAAGTAGGCATGTCACAAAAAGTCATGTTGTGCAATCGAGCATAGCTTTCAGATATGAACGAATGGGATGCTCCAGTATCGAAAATAACAGATGCCGGATGGCAGTTTACGAGAAGCGTACCAAGGACGACGTTAGGATCCTCATAGGCTTCTTCAGCAGAAACATAGTTGACATGACCACGTGCAGTGGGGATTGGCTTAACATAGTTCGCCTTGCCGGTTGGCTTACCACGGCCAACGGGTTTTCCTGGCTGGTTCTGGGGACAATCACGCATGTAGTGTCCCGGTTCTCCACACTTGAAACATGTCACAGTGGTGGTGCGTGGAGCAAAGTTGGAGGGTGGACCTCCATAGGTCTTAGCAGGTGCAAACTGTTGAGTTGGACGAGGCGCCTCATAGGATGGCCTCGGTGTATACTTGGGTGGCAGAGCAGTGTTAGGAACCCATACACGACGCTTGTGAGAACCAGAGCCGGATGAGGAACCAAGGTCTCGAATATGCTTGCGGGTGGCCTCGAAGTCGGTCTGGCCTGTCTCAGCACTGATAGCCTTGTTAACCAACTTCTGGAAAGAGACGCACTCGTGCAGACGTAAATCACGACGAAGTTCAGGGCTGAGTCCCTTGCGGAACCTCGCCTGTTTCTTGGCATCGGTGGATACTTCCTCAGGTGCATAGCGTGCCAGATTACCAAACTCACGACTGTAGCCATCCACAGTCAGACGGCCCTGGGTGAAATTGCAGAATTCCTCCCGCTTGCGATCCATGAGACCTTTCGGAATGTGATGTTCACGGAATGCCTCACTGAACTCAACCCAGGTAGTGACTTGGCCAGCAGGACGCATAGCTTCAAAATTTTCCCACCAAAGACTGGCAGGGCCCTCAAGATGGTAGGCGGCGTAGATAACCTTGTCAGCTTCGGCCACACGGGCAGAGTGTAGCTTGTGGGTGATACTACGTAGCCAGTCATCAGCATCCAGAGGTTCAGTAGAGTGATGGAACTTCGGTGGACACATCTTGATAAAATCGTGGATTGACACCACGTCATTCCTCTGACGGAACCCAGTGTTTTGCTCTATGCGTTCCAGCAGACGGTTGGTCTCTCTCTTGTTCCGTTCTGCTTCAAGCATAACTTCCGCCAAGGAGGGTGGCTGGGGCAGATTTCCATCTCTAGCCCCACTAGCCTCACCCTGCTCCTGAGCAGCAGGAGTGTTGCGAGTGTTGACCATCCTAGGAAAAACAAAACAACGGTTTAGACAAGGATGGCAAAATTTGACATAGAAGTGCAAAATGTAATGGATGACACAGAATGCAGAGATGTTCATCCGTACGACATGGTAATATAGGAACTGCTATATATACACCAGTGGTCATACACACCATACAAAGTTTAGTACAAGCCAAGGCTAAAGTACAACTGCGGTGAAGGACGATACATCCCATCAGAGGCATTCCAGGCTCCTATACATTATTTAACTACACCTCCGGAATTCAGTACACACTAGTCATATTCCACAAGACACGCAGGACTGTGGAAATACAACTATTACAATACTACTACTACCACGGACTAGCTCAGACATTCGCGTAGTAATCCTCGTAAAGATTACCACCGTAGCCTGGAAGTGGTACAGACGGATCTTGGAACTCGCGAGCACTCGAAGGTTGTGGACCATAAGGGCATGGGTGTGGTCTAGGTCCCGATGCTGGTGGTAACCGACGCCCACGTGGAGGTGTAATACCCCCAACGTCACGCCAATCCATGCGATCAGGCAGACGAGTCCGCACAGGATACAAATCCCGCATGTCCAGATATCCGGCGTGCACAGCAGGTGCAAGCCGTGTCAAAGTAGTCCAGTGAGCGGCTCGGTGTTATACAGCTCCATTCGGAGGGCACGGACCTCACGGTCCCTATCCTCCAACATCTGAACGGTAGTCTGAAGCAGTGGCTCTTCATGAGCAGCATCAGTATACAGACCAGTGTAGTAGCCTTCTTCTCCGGGGAGTGAAGCTGGCATGTAACAGAACTCAGTGTTCAGCAACAGGGCATGCCTAGCACGGAGAATGGTCATCATCGAATAAGCGGCATCCTGTACTGCCATCTCGATGGTAATCCCGAGTCCATAAGACCAATGGATGGGATCATTAGCTCCGGGATATGAGGGGTATATCCGGACTATGCATAAATACTGACTTTGATTAAAATCCCGATACTGTTCCTCCACAGTGTATTCAGGATACCAGCGATAACCGGTCTCAGTCATCACACGGACTAGCATGGCCGTGTGACCGGGCACATTAATGCACCGAGTCAAACGAACCACTTGGTGAGGAATGCGGCCAGACATCTGAAACACGAAATAATGCAAAGGCATTAGTGTTTCTGGAAGAAATCGGGCAGCATAACAACTGTAAATGCTCAACCAAGGATTTGAGACATCATACAAATGATAGCATAGCCACTCAACAATTCCATATCAAGGTTCCGGTTCAATAATCATCATACTCAAAAGGATAGAAACTGAACTGAGGCTTGAAACCAAAAATCCTAAGAGTCTACGGATTAGTAACACGTGAACCTAGTAAGGATAAGAGGCCTAGTCCTAAATCCCCGTAGAAAGAATAGACAGACTCAGATCAGAAGGGCATAAGGTAAAGGAGTAAAAAGAGCCTTACGTTCCCTTCCACAATCAATTCCCCTACATATAACTAAGAATTTTTCTAGACTCAACATCGACCAGTTTGGCTTGAGAAACCTATAGGCAGTCCAGCTCTGATGCCAACGCTGTCAGGACCCCGATCCTAAGTCACACCGATCTAGCTGTAACACGTCATATCACTTTGCGGCCTCACGCACGGTAACCCCACGGGTGCCACCTTACCTGGCCCGGGACCGTTTGCGCATTTTGGCACACGTATATGACAGTGTCGCTAGCATCCATATGACAGAGAACCCGGGCCGACATGGCTAGTTATAATCCAAAAGTGGCACTAAATTACAGAGACAGGCATCCATGACCCAGCAACGAACGTGTCGGTCATCAACGTATGAACCCAAGTCGTAGCAAGCTACATGGACTTAAAGGAACAACGCGTGACATTTCCCCTAAGGGACAGACACAGGAACGAAGAAGGACACATGCCGGCCAGCCTACGTGTTCCGAGCAGTAGCAAGCTACCAACGCTCATTGGAATCACTAGGAGGCATTTCCCTGTAAGATAGGCTACCAAAGGAAAACAACTAGGTGTCGGATCCCACACATACCAAGCATTTCAATCATACACGCAATATGCTCAATATGTGCAAATACAACATTGCATCACAACAGAACTCTATGACTCAAAGTACTTTATTTAAAAGGCTCCAAGAGCCATACATAACATAGTCATACAGGTAGGGGTCACATGACCCAACACTCAAGTCATACAGTCATACAAGCACAAGCGGAAGCTACATGTCTGAGTACAGACAACTTAGAAAATAAAACAGGCTTGGTGTAGCCTGACTATCTACAAGGCCCTTCACAAGCTCCAGATCACCGTCTGGGTGTCAAGCTACTCGTCGACGTCAACGTCTATGTAGAACCCATCAGCAGGGGCAGGGTTCTCCTCTGCAAAAGTTATTAAGCAAACATGAGTACAAAGGTACTCAGCAAGTCTTACCACAGAACCTATCATACATGCAACATTATCAAAGGGGGTAGTGGAGTTTATAGCAGAATGCCAGCTTTGACCTTGGCTAACCTATACTACAACTTCCAACAGATTGCAAGATGTTATTACGAACACGAGTCCTCTAGTCACCACATTAATACACTACCGAGGATCCTCTTCCGTCATCCTACGGAAGGGCCATCCACGGCACTCACGCTTATCTTGAGGCTTTTAGTAGTATCCATCAACTTGTCTATGAACTGTAAGAGTAACCAAGTAGTTCGTACCGCGAACAACGGCTATTCGAATAGTTTGATAACCCTGCAGGGGTGTACTTCTTCACACACGCTTCCACCGCTTATCGTCGTTTACTCGGCGTGTACTCGGCAACCTTCAAGCGGAAGCCCAGCGAGGGTGTCGGCCATGACCTGACTAACTACGCAAGTCTCTCGTCCTGGTTTATCGCCTATTTGGGTTCCATCCGTGGGGAGATCTGGCCGGGGTGTCGCTCACGGCCCCAAACGATGTGTACAGGGTTCCCGAGTCACCAAACGGGCAACCGGTACACCGTGCCACGTACCTATCGCATCACAACCCACCCCGAGGGTCAGCGTTGTGCACGACCTCCAGTAAGCTATAAACACCAGAAACTAGTTGCAACTCCTGGACAGAGATCAAGGATAGCTAATAAGCCGAGAGGGTCCATTGGTTTCGGGCCCAATGCATGGTAGTAACTGCAACTTGAACCACACATACAGATCTCGGGTCCTATGTACGGTTCCAATGAAACAACCCACCATGTACTCCTACATGGCCTTTCATCGATACCTTTACCAAGCGTATTCCACACTTCCTTCTCTTTATCGAAAGATTGTTTCACTCTGATTCATCACCCAGATGAATCAGACCAGACACAACTCTAAGCATAGCAAGCAACATAAACAAATAGCATGGTGGATCACACATCACATGGCTCAATCAACTCCTACACATGCTAGTGGGTTTCTACTATTTACTGTGGCAATGACAGGTCATGCAAGGGAATAGGGTTCAACTACCGCAGCAAGCAGCAGTTCACGCGTTGTTGCCTTAATGCAGTAAAAGAGAGCAGGAGCGAGAAGATTTGGTTGTATCGGAATGATCAATGATTGCTTGCCTGACAAGGTAGTTGTCGGGTACTGCTCTTCAACTGGATACGCAGCAGTATCCTCGGGAGCAGGACCTAACACAGGAAATACCGACGATACAATCATTAACAAACAAATGCAACAATATGATGCATGTTTATGACATGGCATGATGCATGTGTGTTGGCTAATGCAACTAAGACCAGAGGGGTTTGAACCTATTTGAATCAAGGATTCAAATTGAAGTTCAAAGTAGTATTTAAATAAGTGCATTATCATGTTTTTGATATATACAGCAAGTTAACTTGTTCAAACATGCATGAAACCAGTGCCATTAGATAGATTGGATTTTTCTGATCATTTTTCATATATAAATCTTTTCCATCTGAGCTATGGTTGATTTTATATGATTTTTAGAAGTTTTGGGTATTTTCTAGAATTCCCTGAATTAATATTATATCTAAAAATCCCAGAAAAACCTTTACTGCGTCAGCATGACATCATGCTGACGTCAGCCAGTCAACAGGGCCAGTCCAGGTAAAACCTGACCAGTGGGTCCCTCATGTCAGTGTCACAGCTAATTAACTGAGTTAATTAGAGTTAACTAAAACTAATTAGCTGTCAGTGGGGCCAGGGCCCACATGTCAGTGACTAAACTAATTAACTAATTAATATTAATTTAACAACTAAACTGAGTTTGACTTGCGGGCAGGGCCCACATGTCATTGACCCAGGGGGTCAAACCCGTGGTCAAAACAGGTCAAACTCGCCGGCGTTTAGCCGCCGGCGAGGCCAAACGCGGCGGCGTGCCTCGGAAAACGTCTGTGGTGCACAGTTCGAGCTGTGGTTGGGTGCGTTGGAGAGCTCTTGCTCTTCCGCATCGGATGGTGGTGGTCGCCGGACCTGGGGTGGCCGGAGACGACGGCAACAAGCTCGACGGCGGCGACCGGCGTCGGGCGTGTGTGGGGATGCGGCTGCAGGTGCCTAGGCGATGCGTGCGTAGCACCGTTCGCATCTACGTGCTGCGGTAAGTGCGATGGACGGGTGCCGGTGACCAAATGGGCACCGGAGCATCACCGGCGATGAGCACGGCGGCGGTGCGTGCGGTGGAGCTACGTGCAGTGGGTTACAGGGCAAGAGGGAGCCAACGGAGAGGGGGAGGAGGTAGCTAGTCTCACAGCGGTTGCAGCGAGCACCGAAGCGAGCTCGGAGGTGGTCGGAGCTGAGCAGCACGGCGAGGGGGATCTCCGCGGCCGGAGTTGGGGAAGAAGAGCTCGGGGGCGTCTCCGGGGCGGGCGAGCGCTCGGGGCTCGGCCTGTCGAAGCAGTCGAGGACGGCGGAGACGAGGGACAACACGGCGGAGCTCGGGGACGACGATGGACGTGGTTTCTACGACGGTGCGATCACGGCGACGTCGGCCATGGCGCGGGGAGAGCGGAGGAGAGGAGCCGGGGAGAAACGGAGGTGTCTGAGGGGTCGGGGGAGACGTGGACGTTCGATCCACTCCTCCAGGACGGCGAGGGGGCGAAGCAGGGCGGCGGGCAGCTGCGTGGCGCGCGGCGCGGTCGCCGTCGAGCACCTGCCTGCCTGCCTGGCCGAGCCAAGCAGCTCGCTGGAGCGGCAGCTGGGCTGGGCCGGCAGGTGGGCCGGGTGGGCGCCAGGTAAGTGTTCTCTCTCTCTCCCTTTTCTATTTTCTTTTCTGTTTCATTTCTTTTGCAACTTTGTTCATTTAATAAAAATGCCTAAACATTTTTATAAATCATAACACTTGTCAAACCTGCTGTATATAATATGAACAGTAGGAAACATTATAGTTTATGATTATTTGAGCATTTAAAATATTTTAAAGCATTTAAATGCCCAAATTCAAATACCATATGATTTAATCCAAAACCCTAGATTGTCCTAGAAAATTGTGCACCATTTTTGGCAGAGGTTTAAGACCAAGGCAGAAATGATGAACATTTTGAAGGGCATTTTGGGTACATTGGAAAATATTTTATCAAACCCTAGTTGTTAGGGGAGGGGTACTGGGGTTTCTGTTAATCCCATTTCAAGTTTCTTTGAAAATAAACATGATGCACACTCTAGTCAGGTCCTAAAGCAAGTGCTAGCTAGGGATGTGACATCTTCTGAGTTAAATCTCAGCCTCCCTAACCAGACGTACAGTTGTCACAACAACTGGAACTGGTCTAACAAATCACTGTCTTCCCCGAGCTACTGGTTCTATCATTTCCTTCCCTTTACTTACTGCTCTATGTTGTGAAGACATTGCATGCTTGCCTTATCTGATTGTCTTCACTGAGTATCTACTTGTTGTGATTGGCTTCATTCCTTCTTCCTTTATGATCACTACTGCCTAGTTGCTATTAGTCTTCATGCTTTCACTTCATTGAATACATGACTATGGCTTATCTACTGTAGTCCACTTTCCGGTGCATACTAATAGGCTTGAGCTTATCGTTTGTCTTTGAAACTACCATGTTTTGAAGCATTTCATAAAAATCGCCTATTCACCCCCCCTCTAGTCGATATACTGCACTTTCAATTGGTATCAGAGCAAGGTACTCCCTTGTTCTGTGTGATTCGGTTTAACCACCTGGAGTTTTAGCTATGTTGACTGCAGGGATAATCAAAGTCTCCGCTGCGTGCCCCGTCTTCGATGGCACCGAATATCCCTACTGGAAGAACAAGATGCGCATGCATATTGAAGCCATTGACATGGACCTCTGGTTTGTCATCAAGAACGGCGTTCCCAAGACTGGTGAAGGCATCACCCCTGCTGATGTCAAGAGGCTCGTTCAATTGGATTCAACGGCCAAGAACATCATCTGTGGTCATCTGACCAAAGGACAGTACGGTCGTGTAAGTGCTCTGGACACGTCAAAGGAAGTTTGGGACTGGCTCTCAAAGGTCAATGATGGAGTCTCTACCCAGAGAGATCAAAGGATCAGCGTCCTTCGCAATCTCTTCAATCGCTTCACGAGACATGACAATGAGAATGTCCAGCACACTTTTGATCGTCTCACTGACATCACAAATGAGCTTCAAGCACTTGGCGCCACTGAGATTACCAAGCATGAAATCGTCAAGACCCTTCTGAGATCACTCGACAGCTCATTTGATATCCTTGCACTGATGATTCAAGAACGCCCTGACTTCAAGACTCTCGATACGTCTGATATACTTGAGAGGCTCAACACACATGAGTTCCAGCTATCTGAGAAGCGTGACATCTATGGTCCCAATTATGGCCGATCTCGCGCCTTAAAGGCAAAAGCTGTTTCCTCATCTGAAGAAGAATCTGACTGCAGTTCTGATGATCCTGAAGACAGTGGAAAGGAGCTTGCCATGCTTGTGAAGAAGTTCCAGAAATTCACTAGGAAGAAAGGCTTCAGAAAGTCTTCAGGATCCAGCTCAAGAAATGATGAAGCTTCTACTCATGACTACAAGAAGAGAACATGTCATAAGTGCAAGAAACCTGGTCACTACATCTCTGAGTGTCCTCAGTGGGATAACGAGAAGAAGAAAAAGAAGAGCCAAGAATATGATTCTGATGACAAGAAAAAGAAGAAATACTCAAAGTCTTCTTCAAAGTCTTCATCAAAGTATTCATCACACAAGAAGAATTCATCTGGCAAGGCTCGCGCTTTTGTTGGCAAGGAAATGGATTCTGAGGAAGAGTCTGCTTCTGAAGAGGCGGAGGTGGAGTCGGAGGAAGAGTTTGATTCTGGTGCTGCAAGTCTGGCTTTAGCCAATGCCTACGTGGGCAAGTCCATCTTCAACACTGAAGACAATGGCCCCGTCCCCAACAATGATGATGAGGACGACGACTCTGCACCCACCTTCTGCTTCATGGCACGCGGTGCCAAGGTAAAATCACGCGATGCTTACTTTCAAACATCTAGTGAAGATTACTCTGATTGTGAATCAAAACCTAGCTACAAAAAACTTGCTAAAATTGCCACTGAACAGCAGAAAGCCATGGAACATATTCAAATACTGTTAGACAAAAAAGTGATGACCTGTCGGACGCGGAAATGACCCGTTCTCAGTCCTTAATTGAAGACATAAAAAATCTTCATGTTAAGTACAAAGAACTTGAAGGTCTTTATGAATCGCTTTCAAAAACTCATGAAAAGCTTTCCCACGATTACATTCAAAGGAAACGAGAACTTGAGAAAGTGAAAGCGGCTCAGGAAGATCTTCAAAAGGAGAATGAGTCACTCCGCGCACAACTGATCAGCTCCACTCACGAAGAGTTTGAACCACCATGTCTAAAATGCATTGAACGTGATAATGCTACATCTGTTGCTGAATGCTCTACTGCTGCCACTATTGCAATCTCTTCAACTATTGATGTGGTAACTAACCCATCTGCTAAGGAAACCACTACTATTGCTGATGAAAATGCTAGGTTGAAGACTTTGCTTGAAATAGGGATGTACAAAAGCCTCAAAGGGCATCAGACTCTATGTGATGTCCTCAAAAAGCAGATACTGAACCGAAACCCTAGGAAAGAGGGTGTTGTGTTCGACAGGAAAATGAATGTTGATGGATCATACTGGAAGCCCGAGCAGTATCCCAAAACCACATGGGTTGCTGCAAAGGAACCAACAGTGGATCCTTCTACCTTATCTGGCTTCACTTGTGCTAATCCTGTTATCATTGATGAATCCTTTGATGCAAACTATAAACTGTTTAAGAATCAAAATGGTGAAGTGTTTGCCAGGTATATTGGTACTAACTGCAGGAATGGACCACCTATGAAGAAGATCTGGGTACCCAAAGGTTGTCTTGAGAAGCTTCCAGCAAATACTGTCATGACACCCCCTGGGATGAAGACAAATCCCAGACCAAAGGCTTCATATGGTCCTAAGGCTTCATACAACCAAAGGACTCATCTGAGTCACCCTAACGCGAATGTTTTGCAGCGTGTTTCTTCAAACCGCTATGTTCATAAATCCAAGAATTTTTCTACCTATTCTTATGAGTATTATTCTCCTCCTGCAAGACTATTTGCTAGGGCCCCAAAGCCAAAATTCTCAGATGCTGCTCTTAGACTCATTGCTTCTAAGCCACCCCTGAAAATGTGGGTGGTTAAGAAGAACTAACTTTCTCTTGCAGGGAAAGGTCTCCAGCCTATGATCAAAGGCTTCTGATGCTATTGCTGGGGACCTAAAACACTTGTTGGGCACAAGATCAAATGCCTAGAATAACTTACTGCTCATACTATTCATAAGTCACTTGTTGAACATCTCATCAGTCCTAACTTTCATCTAAGCTTTCGTAATCTACTTATGCATCAAATGTTTATGCTTCACAATGGATTTTGGTGAAGCCTATCCTCCTAACTGCATTGTAGGGGGAGACACCAAAGTCTTCAGAATGGATTATGGATAGAGGATGCACAAATCATATGACTGGTGATAGAAATCTTCTCATGGACTCAACTTTACGTCCATCCAACAAGATTCACATCACATTTGCTGATACTGGTAAAAGCAAAGTGTTGGGTCTAGGTAGAGTTGCAATCTCAAGAGATCAGCACATGGATAAACTCATGCTTGTTGAATCTCTTGGCTTCAACTTAATGTCTGTCTCAATGCTTTGTGACTTAAACATGATTGTGATCTTTGGTAAATTTCGTTGCATTGTACTAATGGAATCTGACAAGTCTTTAGTATTTGAAGGATACAGAAAAGGTGATCTGTATATGGTAGATTTCTCAACTGGACTGCAGATGGCCGTATGTCTACTAGAAAAAGCTTCAGAGTGCTGGCTCTGGCTTCGAAGGCTATGACATGCTGGCATGAGGAACTTGCACACTCTCGCAAAGAAGAAGCATGTCATAGGCATCGAGGAAGTCAAGTTCAAGAAAGATCATCAATGTGGTGCCTGTGAAGCTGGGAAGATGACTAGAGCCAAGCACCCCTCGAAGACAATCATGACGACATCTAAACCCTTCGAGCTGCTCCACATGGACTTAATTGGCCCTACTCACTACTCCACATTCTCTACCACAGCCTGTCTTTATGGCTTCGTCATTGTTGATGATTACTCAAGATACACATGGGTGCACATAATACTCTACAAGACTGAAGTGCAAGATGTCTTCAGACGCTTCGCCAACCGTGCCATGAACAATTATGGCATCAAGTTCAAACATATCAGAAGTGACAATGGCACTGAATTCAAGAACACTGGCCTCGATCTTTATCTGGATGAGATGTGAATCACTCATGAATTCTCAGCCCCATATACACCTCAGCAAAATGGGATCATTGAGCTCAAGAACAGAACTCTAATTGAGATGGCTCAAACGATTCTCGATGAGTACAAAACACCAAGAAGATTCTGGCCCGAAGCTATTGATACTTCATGCCATATCATCAACCGTGTTTATCTTCACAAGCTTTTGAAGAAAACATCCTATGAACTCCTCACTGGAAAGAAGCCAAATGTAAGCTACTTCAGAGTATTTGGAGCTAAGTGCTGGATTAAGGATCCTCATCATAAGTCAAAACTTGCACCCAAAGCTCATGAAGGCTTCATGCTCGGATATGGAAAGGACTCACACTCCTACAGAGTCTTCAACATTTTTCTCTATAAAACTGTTGAAACTATGGATGTGAGGTTTGATGAGTCAAATGGATCACAAAGAGAGTCCCTACCAAATGTGCTAGATGAAGCTTCACCAAATGAATCTATCAAGCTAATGGGAACTGGTGAGATCAGGCCTTCTGAAGCACAACCTGACGAGGAACTCATCATCTCTGCTCCAAATCAACCTGACGACAATGCTCAGCCTGAAGACAATACTCCTGATGAAGACAATGTACAGCAAGAGCAAAATCTTCGTCCAGCTGTCAGGACCGGTTTTCCAATAAAACATTTATTGAAAAATCGCCCCTTTCATCAAACTAGTATAGAGAAATCCTCCATACTGGCAGACAAATCCTTGATACAGAAAATCCAGAAGTACTAAATATTATACAGGGTTGAGCTGAGGCTGCTCAACAATTTATTACAAGCACGCCAATATTACACATAAAGTCGGATATGTTACAAGGGATATGGTGGCATACCTACTAACTCGTAGATATAGTGGTGATGGATATGTCACAGTGGTGTGGATGACATGACTCCAGAATCTTACAACTCATCAAGCGCCGGAGTGAGGCTTGATGATTTTATTATGGTTGCGGAAGCGTTTATAGTCCAAGTGACCAACTCTAGAATCGCAAGGGACTGACTGGGACTCCTCTAGGCGTCGGACTCGCTATCGTACTCTTCATCCATAAGATCGCCTTCGTCAATATTTGGCCAAATCAACAAGCCAGGTGAGTACTTTAAATGTACTCGCAAGACAGTTTGGACATAAGATATAACAAATGCAAACATGATGCACATCAGCAGATTAGCAATACACTCATAAGTAACAAATTTGCACTGCAAGGTAAATAAAATAACTGAATATCGATCGGGTGTCTGAAGCAACGCCTCGAAGGGTAAAAATAAAAATTAACATGCCACAGTCGGGCGTCAAGGCGACACCACATAAAGGGCTTATATCAGAAAGTAAAAGAAAGTATGTGCCACAGTCGGACGTCTGAGCGACATCACATAAAGGGCTTATATCAAAAGTAAATAACAAAAATGCCACAGTCGGACGTCTGAGCGACATCACATAAAGGGCTTATATCAAAAGTAAATAACAAGAATGCCACAGTCGGACGTCTGAGCGACATCACATAAAGGGCTTATATCAAAAGTAAATAACAAAAATGCCACAGTCGGACGTCTGAGCGACATCACATAAAGGGCTTATATCAAAAGTAAATAACAAGAATGCCACAGTCGGACGTCTGAGCGACATCACATAAAGGGCTTATATCAAAAGTAAATGACAAGAATGCCACAGTCGGACGTCTGAGCGACATCACATAAAGGGCTTATATCAAAAGTAAATGACAAGAATGCCACAGTCGGACGTCTGAGCGACATCACATAAAGGGCTTATATTTCATCATACAAAAATCGAGTAGTCCATGGAGGTAGCACCATCCCAAGGAATACTCGGCACATAAAAGTAAACAGGTTAGTCCATCCACAGGAGTAACATTCAGCCGGGTTTACCACTGTCAGTTAAGTATTCGTTTCTCCAGAGACTGACGCTGAGACTGACACTGATCTGCTAACCAACGTCCTTGACCATGGACATGGTTATGCGAATGGTTTTGACTCTGCAGAGTTTGTACTTTTTACCACAGCCAACGGATTTCAGTAGTCACCAAGGACTAGTTCCGTTCACGGTATTTTAGAAGAAAACACATCTAACCAGTACACACCCATTCCACATTCCGCTGCCAGGAATCACCCTAGGCAACGTTCAAGAAAAACTCTTAAGACGGGGAGGACAACTCCTCGAATAGCATGGGATCAAATTTATATCGCGCGCTCTAAGGGGTGCCCCCCTCTCGGTCCCAACCGGAAACACCCATGCCCCCTGACCGGATGACGGCTTTAATCCAGGGCCATGGAACCCTCATCACGGCCTCTCTATTTCGTGTGTACCAGGAAAGAGGTTTACAACTTACTAAACCGTATTCTTTGCAGAAAACATGTGGCAGCACAAAAAAGGGAAATGGACGGGATCGAGACTTGATCCACGTCGACACCGGAGTTAAACAGTTGATATAGGACTGGCATGCTCCAACAATACCAGCTTGCAACCTATCATGCCACAACATGATCAGGTTGTTTCTCCATATTATGATCACATCAAGTTTTGTAGCTCACTTGCAACTTACCTTGCATGGAATATAACATTCAACAAATGCTTATATAAACATGCCATAAGAAAACCACTCTAGCAAACATGAAAAACACTCATCATATCAAAGGTTCAAACATGCTTGCCTGGTTCGGAGTAGTCGGAGTCTAGCTCGGCGAAGTTTGCGGCTCCGTCACCTCCTTCGGTATCTACGGTATAAAAGGAATCGGATACTAAGGTAAATACCGTGCGTGCGTAAAAAGTGTTCCAAATATTCTTCAAATAAATATGATAAAAAACTAGGCAGAAATATGAAGATGCCAGAAAAAGAATCAACTCAAAATCATTTTTAGTTTAAAAGTTATAAAGGTTTTAGTCCAGGGACCAGACTGTTATAAACAGAAAACTTTCCAGGGGCTAGTTTGAATAAACAGAAAACGCTTCGGATGAAATACGCCAAACCGAATAGAAAGCGTACTTTGCCCGAAGGCGCTTTCAGAAAACGTTTCGAATAAAAAGAAAAGGCTGACAAGGGGGTCCCGCATGTCAGGTTTGAAAGGGAAAACAGAGCTCGCCGGCGCCAGAGACTTGCGGTGTTCGCCGGCGACGAACCACTGCGAGATAGAGAAGGAGGGGAGTACCGGCGTGCTCAGGAGGTCCTTCCGCGTCGGTGGGTGGTGGAAGAAGGCGTCAGAGGGCACCACGGCGACGGCCCTTTCCTCTCCGGCGGATGGCAGCTTCGGGCGATGATGGATCTCACTGGAGGAGGCTGCCAACACCAAATTGACGCTTGGGTTAGACGAGGTGGTGAACCAGAAGGTTGCTGACCAAGTTTGGGAAGCGGGGGTGCTCTCACCAGAGCGGATCTTGCCGGAGCCCGAAGCGGATCGGGGCGACCGGAGTCGGGGAAGAAGGCTCTTCCGAGGCCCTCTGAGGGGTTTTGGCGAGGTTGTGGTGGGGTGTGGTGGATGCGGTGGCTTCACAACGCCTCTGGGGTCCTATTTATAGGCGGGCGAGGAAGGTGCCGTGAGCAAAATATCTCCGGCGAGAGATTACGGCGAGGGGGTGGTCGATCTGGAGGTTTAGGCGACTGGGCAGCTGCGGATTGGTTCACCAGTTCCATCCCTGGCCTAAGCTTGATCAGAGATGGATCATCACCGTGGCTTCGACGGATTTGCTTCACGGGCGCGTCGGCGGCAGAGAGCGCGCTCTGCGCTTCTCAGGCCACGGCGACGGTTCTGCAGCGTGCTCAGGGGGGGGGATGAACACGCGGAGGCCACCGGTGGCTTGGGCGGTGCGGAGCGGCGCCGTACTGCAGGGCTTACCTCTGATGGCCGCCACGGGCGGTACTGTCACCGCGGACGACGCCGGAGCTGACGCGACAGTCCGCCACCGACGCTCGCAACCAGCCAAGCGACCGTGCGGCGCACTGGATAAGAAGGGGGAACAGGGAGCAAGGTGCCAACGCGGGCACTAGCGAGATCGACGACGAGCTCTGATGAGAAACGACACTGAACTCTCTGAACTTTACTGAATTCTGAAACTTGACAGGAACAGTGCACGCAAGCTGCTCGATGAAATGTTTGACACACGTGGAAAATTTTTCTTGAGCTGGGACTTGGTGAGGGGGTCTCTTGATGCATCTGGGGACTGCCTGAATTATCTCAGATTTTTAGGAAAAGAAAAGGAATGCATTTCACCAAAAATGGCAAATCTGCTCCAAACTTGGAGCAAGCATATTTAGAAATTTTTTGAACTATTGATCAGTAGATCTTGATGGATATAGGTTGAGGGTACCAAGGACTAGCCAGAGGAATTTATTTGGACCCAAAACTCAAAGGAAAACTAGTAGTTCCTTTGTAAATCACTAAAGTCCAAATAAATGACAGAAAAATGATTTTGTGGTTAAAATAAAAAAAATCTAGGGGAAGTTGAAACTTGCTGGACTTGATGCTTGAATTGACCCAAAGTAGAGGGGAGAGTTTAGGGAGAAGATCATCAACATAGGTCATGGCAAGAGAGTATTTTTGAATAGGGAGGGATAAATCCAAAGATTAAAGGAATTCTTTTTTAACAAAAGAAATAGTAAAACAATCCAAAAGTAATTGTGTTGAACCAACACAAGTTGAAAGACCCTCAAGACCAGAATCAAGATTGAGAAGGACTCATAAAAGATTTGTCATAAACAAAATTTGAGAAGGAGAGTCCCTTTTTTTAAAAAAAATCAAATAACCTCCTTTAAATCAAATAAAGAATTTGGTAAAAACCAAACCAAAATTTTGGGGTGTTACAACACCTACCCCCTTAGGAAAAATCTCGTCCCCGAGATTTCAGCTGATCCTCCAATAGGTGTGGGTACTCTGCCCGAAGAAAATCCTCTCTCTCCCAAGTCGCTTCATCTTCGGTGTGATTGCTCCACTGAACCTTGAAGAACTTAATTGTCTTCTGACGGGTTCTTCTTTCAGACTCCTCCAATATTTTTACTGGACGTTCCCTGTAGGTGAGATCCGGTTGCACGTCAATGCTCTCATGAGATACACGCTTCTCTGGGTTGCTTACAAACTTCCTCAATTGTGATATGTGGAACACGTCATGGACGTCTGACAGTTCTTCAGGTAGGTCTAGCTGGTAGGCTACTGTGCCTCTTCGTGCAGTCACACGGAAAGGTCCAATAAAACGTGGTGCTAGCTTTCCTTTAATTTTGAATCGCTGCAGGCCCCGCATAGGGGATACTCTTAGATACACATATTCACCGGGTTCAAAACTGACTTCACGATGTTTCTGGTCATAATAACTCTTTTGTCGGCTCTGGGCTGTCTTGAGTCGATCCCTGATTAATTTAACCTTCTCCTCAGCTTCCTTGAGCATGTCTGGGTCGAAGATACGGCTGTCTCCTGTCTCTGACCAATTTAATGGGGTACGGCATCTTCGCCCATACAAAGCTTCAAAAGGTGCCATTTGTAGACTGGATTGGTAACTGTTGTTGTACGCGAACTCGGCATACGGTAAGCTTCCCTCCCAACTGGTTCCATAAGTGAGAACACATGCCCTCAGCATGTCCTCTAGAATTTGGTTTACACGTTCAGTCTGTCCTCCAGTCTGGGGGTGATATGCTGTGCTGAATACTAGTTGAGTTCCCAGAGCTTGTTGTAAATGATCCCAAAATCTAGAGACGAATTGAGTGCCTCTGTCGGATATTATGGTCTTTGGAACTCCATGTAGACAAACAATACGGGAGAGATAAAGCTTGGCAAGCTTCTGAGTGGTGTGGGTTGTCTTTACTGAAATAAAATGTGCCACCTTGGTCAACTTATCTGTGATGACCCATATGGCATCATTTCCGTGTCGTGACCGAGGTAGTCCGACAATAAAATCCATTCCAATCTCGTCCCATTTCCATTCAGGTATCCTGTTTGGCTGTAATAGTCCTGCTGGTTTTTGGTGCTCGGCTTTAATGCGCTGACATGAATCACAACAGGCAATGAATGTGGCTATATCCCTCTTCATACCGTGCCACCAAAATCTTTCTTGAATGTCCTTGTACATTTTAGTTCCTCCAGGGTGGATGGAATATGGAGCGGTATGGCCTTCGGTCAAAATTTGTTGTTTGAGGTCTTCTACATTTGGCGCGCAAAGCCTGTCTCCGTACCATAGTACTCCCTCACTGTCTATGACGAATTCTGAGGCCTTGCCCAGACTCACTTTTCTTTTTATGCCTTCGATGCTGGGGTGTCCATGCTGAGCTTTCTTAATTTGTTCCATTAGGGTGGGTTGTATTTCCAAATTTGACATAGTGCCTTCAGTGACCAACACCATGTTGAGTTTGGCAAACTCCCTCTGAAACTCAGGTCTCAAGTTTTGTGAACTGTCGTTGCTCGAGCTTGGGTTGCGGCTGCGAGCATCAGCCACTACATTTGCCTTTCCTGGATGGTAGTGAATGCCAACATCATAGTCTTTTACTAATTCCAACCAGCGTCGTTGTCGCAAATTGAGTTCTGGTTGTGTGAAAATATATTTGAGGCTTTTATGGTCTGTATATATTTCACAACGATTTCCAAGCAAAACGTGCCTCCATTCTTTGAGTGCATGAATAACTGCTGCTAATTCCAAGTCATGAGTGGGATAGTTTTCTTCATGCCTTCGCAGTTGCCTGGAAGCATATGCGACTACTTTGCCTTCTTGCATTAATACGCATCCGAGGCCCTTCCGGGACGCGTCGCAATATACTTCAAAATTTTTGTGTATGTC
The DNA here is from genome assembly GCA_902687465.1 of Secale cereale. Classification (NCBI taxonomy): domain Eukaryota; kingdom Viridiplantae; phylum Streptophyta; class Magnoliopsida; order Poales; family Poaceae; genus Secale; species Secale cereale. Next base: position 14,324,841 of record LR738709.1, read on the forward strand.
TGGTATGACCAATACTGGTGTTGTTGTTAATCTCTTTTTGAGTTCTTGGAAACTTTTCTCGCAATCTTCAGTCCACACAAATTTCTTATCCTTCTTGAGTAGCTGTGTCATAGGTTTTGCTATGGTGGAGAATCCCTCAATAAATCTTCTGTAATATCCAGCCATTCCCAGAAAGCTTCGTACATCGGTTACGTTGGCTGGTGGTCTCCAGTCGAGTACGACCTTGACTTTTTCTGGGTCCACGGCAACACCTTCTTGGGTTAATACATGGCCTAAAAAACCAACCTGTTTTAGCCAAAATTCACATTTGCTGAATTTGGCGTACAATTGATGCTTCCTTAATTCTCCCAGCACAATTCTGAGATGTTCAGCATGTTCTTCTGGTGTTTTAGAATATACTAAAATATCATCAATGAACACCACAACAAATTTGTCCATAAATTTCATGAACACTTTCTTCATGAGGTGAACAAAATATGCGGGGGCGTTTGTCAGTCCAAACGGCATTACTGTAAATTCATATAATCCGTATCTGGAAGTGAATGCTGTTTTAGGGATATCTTCTGTCCGTACTTTTAATTGATGATATCCCGACCTTAAATCAATCTTTGAGAAAACCTTGGCTTGTGCAAGCTGGTCAAATAAATCATTTATCCGTGGCATCGGATATTTGTTTTTGATGGTAACCATGTTGAGTGCTCGATAGTCTATACATAATCTCAGTGTCCCATCTTTTTTCTTGGCAAATAATACTGGCGAACCCCAAGGTGAGGAGCTGGCCCGGATAAACCCTTTGTCCAGTAATTCTTTTATTTGCTTCTTCAATTCTACCAACTCGGCAGGTGCCATTCTATAAGGTTTCTTGTAAATGGGAGTGGTTCCAGGTGCTAGTTCAATAATGAATTCTATTTCTCGGTCTGGTGGCATACCTGGTAGCTCTTCAGGAAATACATCAGGAAACTCACACACCACTGGAACTTTATTTAAATCTGAAATATCCACCTTATTCAATCTTGGTCGCAGTGATATTGGTCTTTCTTGAGCTGCAATTTTTATCGTCTTCCCGTGGTGATGAGTGAGGATCACAGTCCGATTGAAACAGTCGATAAATCCGTTGTTGGTGGTTAACCAGTCCATTCCTAGGATAACATCCAGTCCCTTATTTTCCAATACAATGAGGTTTGCTCGAAACTTTAATCCCTCAAGCTCGATAACCACACCTTGGCAATAACTCTGGGTGATTTGCTTAATCCCGGGGGACTTGATGGTCATAGAATTTTCCAAGGGGAGAATCGGAAAATCATGTTGCAAAGCAAATTTCTTTGAAATGAACGAATGAGAAGCTCCAGAATCAAACAAAACCGTGGCAGGTATTGTGTTGACAGGAAACGTATCGAGTACGATATCCGGAGCATTCTGCGCTTCTTCCTTGGTCACATGGTTCACGTGACCCTTCTTGTGATTGTTGCTGGGGTTGAAGTCGTTACGCTTGGAGGCTGAATTATTTCCACTATTGTTTGTCTTGGGGGCCGAGTTTCTTGGCTTTGGGCATTGCTTGGCATAGTGTCCTTCCTCTCCACAAGCGAAGCAAGTAATGCCTGGGCGATACGTAAAATCTTTATCCCTTGCATGAAAATTCTTGTTTGAGCGTGGAACACTGGTTGCGGATTTGTTCGCCCCATTTTTCCGAAAATCAATCTTGCTCCGATTGTTGCGAGATTGAGAAGTCTTGTCCCGCTTGCGCTTGCGAAAATCCTCCAAGCTGTGGCGTTCATTCTCCAAGGTAATAGCTTTGTCCACAAGTGTTTTGAAATCTGGAAAGGTGTGTACGACCAGCTGGCATTTAAGTGCTGGTCCCAGACCGTCCAGAAATTTTTCCATCTTTTTATTTTCAGTCATATATTCTTCGTTGGCATAACGAGATAGTTGAGTAAACTGACTATTGTACTCAGTCACTGACATGCTTCTCTGCTTGAGGTCATCAAACTCTCTCTTCTTGATCTTCATAACACTTCTGGGAATGTGCGCCCCACAGAAATTTTCCTTAAATTCCTCCCAGGTGATGTTGTTTTCATTGGGATGCATGTGTAGGAAATTTTCCCACCACGATGCAGCTGCTCCTGTAAGGTAGTGAGGTGCATAAAGTACCTTCTCATGGTCTGAACATTGTGCAATAATTAATTTCCTCTCAATGTCTCGAAGCCAATCATCAGCCTCAAGAGGTTTATCCGTGTGAGAGAAAGTTGGGGGACGTGTCTTTTGTAGTTCAGCCAATTTGGAATGCTGCTGGTATGGTTCGCGGTGATTTCTCATATTGATAATATGGTTCATCATTTCTTGATGATGCTGCTGGCTTTGCTCATAAAGGCGGCATACTTGAGAAAAAGCTGCTTCACTGTCTTGCTGACTCGACTGCCCCTGTGTGAAATTGTTACTTGTCCGGGTACCATAATTTTCTTCCGGCGGGCTTTGCATGGAACGAGTCCAGGGACGATGCATTTTCCACTCTGGGGTATTTTTGCAGAACTCATGAGAAAAACCGAGTAGCAAAAATAAATAATTTTGCAAAGGCAGGAATTTTAAAAATTCCAAGACTTTTCTAGAAAATACTTGATTGCGCATGGAGAAGGACCGCTCAGTATCTTACAAGCAAGCCATAATTATACAATACCTCACTCAGGATGCGCGTACACATTCCTGACATGTTATTTAGGCTAGTGCACTTCTCCGAGTTCCTACATGATGCGCACACAAACTACTTCTCACCAAGCCTATATACATATAAACATATCATACAAGCAGGTACATCACACGGCTGCTCGGCGCACTCAGTCGGAGATGGTAAAAATTTTCCCTCGGCCTGCCGAGGGTAAGTCCCAGTGATGCTGGGGACTCAACTTCTTCCTCACTAATAGGCTCTAGGCGCGGAGTACTGGGTTGTGCGGCTGAAGCGGGTGTGGTAGGCGGTGCAACACTAACTGGGGTAGGAGCAATGACTTGGTCAAACTCCTCAGTGGTAGGTAGGCGGCGAGCGGTGGCTAAGATGGCAGGTGCATAGGATGCTGAGGACGAGATGTATGACAGTGGTGGTGCTGTATGGAGCAGCTCCCTCCTGTTGGCAACACAGCCCTGAACTGAGTCCATACGGGCAGCCACAAAGTCGTCCACGAGGTTATCAAAAGCTGCCTCAAGAGCCTTGAGATACTCAACAAGCATCTCAATAGCATCATCTCGTTCTCCCCTAGTGCAAGCAAATGCATAGTGACAAGTGTATGGCACGTGGCATGGTAGGTAGTGGTAGCGACGAGCCTTCATCGAAGGAAGAGCATCCCGGAGACGAGCTATTGCCTCACGGGCGGCCATCTGCATGGCATGCCTCTCCGTAGGCATGGCCCTCCCAACACATCGGAAGCGGCGTGCTTCAGAACGTCCTCCCTTGAATTGCACCGCAGCCTGGTGCATAGACACGCCGTCGCTGAGCTTGTGCTCGTAGAGCGTGAACTCCGGACGAGTCGATGGCTCGATCGCGATCTTGGCGATGGAGGCGAGGAGCTTGATAAACCCCTCAGGCACATTGGCGAACACCTGTGACTTACAGTCGTGGCCAGCCATCTACAAAAGTAGACAAAAATTCCAGATAGTCAAATCATAAATTTATGATAACTAACAGAAAAATTGCTACAATTTGCAAATTGCTAAAAATAGCACCTATTACGCTAATAACCGATTAGCGATCGCACCTAGTGGCTTCCTACAGTCAGCCTGGCTCTGATACCAAGGTTGTCAGGACCGGTTTTCCAATAAAACATTTATTGAAAAATCGCCCCTTTCGTCAAACTAGTATAGAGAAATCCTCCATACTGGCAGACAAATCCTTGATACAGAAAATCCAGAAGTACTAAATATTATACAGGGTTGAGCTGAGGCTGCTCAACAATTTATTACAAGCACGCCAATATTACACATAAAGGCGGATATGTTACAAGGGATATGGTGGCATAACTACTAACTCGTAGATATAGTGGTGATGGATATGTCACAGTGGTGTGGATGACATGACTCCAGAATCTTACAACTCATCAAGCGCCGGAGTGAGGCTTGATGATTTTATTATGGTTGCGGAAGCGTTTATAGTCCAAGTGACCAACTCTAGAATCGCAAGGGACTGACTGGGACTCCTCTAGGCGTCGGACTCGCTATCGTACTCTTGATCCATAAGATCGCCTTCGTCAATATCTGGCCAAATCAACAAGCCAGGTGAGTACTTTGAATGTACTCGCAAGACAGTTTGGACATAAGATATAACAAATGCAAACATGATGCACATGAGCAGATTAGCAATACACTCATAAGTAACAAATTTGCACTGCAAGGTAAATAAAATAACTGAATATCGATCGGGTGTCTGAAGCGACGCCTCGAAGGGTAAAAATAAAAATTAACATGCCACAGTCGGGCGTCAAGGCGACACCACATAAAGGGCTTATATCAGAAAGTAAAAGACAGTATGTGCCACAGTCGGACGTCTGAGCGACATCACATAAAGGGCTTATATCAAAAGTAAATAACAAAAATGCCACAGTCGGACGTCTGAGCGACATCACATAAAGGGCTTATATCAAAAGTAAATAACAAGAATGCCACAGTCGGACGTCTGAGCGACATCACGTGAAGGGCTTAT
>LR738709.1:14329643-14349408 GCA_902687465.1 Secale cereale
ACAAGAATGCCACAGTCGGACGTCTGAGCGACATCACATAAAGGGCTTATATCAAAAGTAAATAACAAAAATGCCACAGTCGGACGTCTGAGCGACATCACATAAAGGGCTTATATCAAAAGTAAATAACAAGAATGCCACAGTCGGACGTCTGAGCGACATCACATAAAGGGCTTATATCAAAAGTAAATGACAAGAATGCCACAGTCGGACGTCTGAGCGACATCACATAAAGGGCTTATATCAAAAGTAAATGACAAGAATGCCACAGTCGGACGTCTGAGCGACATCACATAAAGGGCTTATATTTCATCATACAAAAATCGAGTAGTCCATGGAGGTAGCACCATCCCAAGGAATACTCGGCACATAAAAGTAAACAGGTTAGTCCATCCAAAGGAGTAACATTCAGCCGGGTTTACCACTGTCAGTTAAGTATTCGTTTCTCCAGAGACTGACGCTGAGACTGACACTGATCTGCTAACCAACGTCCTTGACCATGGACATGGTTATGCGAATGGTTTTGACTCTGCAGAGTTTGTACTTTTTACCACAGCCAACGGATTTCAGTAGTCACCAAGGACTAGTTCCGTTCACGGTATTTTAGAAGAAAACACATCTAACCAGTACACACCCATTCCACATTCCGCTGCCAGGAATCACCCTAGGCAACGTTCAAGAAAAACTCTTAAGACGGGGAGGACAACTCCTCGAATAGCATGGGATCAAATTTATATCGCGCGCTCTAAGGGGTGCCCCCCTCTCGGTCCCAACCGGAAACACCCATGCCCCCTGACCGGATGACGGCTTTAATCCAGGGCCATGGAACCCTCATCACGGCCTCTCTATTTGGTGTGTACCAGGAAAGTGGTTTGCAACTTACTAAACCGTATTCTTTGCAGAAAACATGTGGCAGCACAAAAAATGGAAATGGACGGGATCGAGACTTGATCCACGTCGACACCGGAGTTAAACAGTTGATATAGGACTGGCATGCTCCAACAATACCAGCTTGCAACCTATCATGCCACAACATGATCAGGTTGTTTCTCCATATTATGATCACATCAAGTTTTGTAGCTCACTTGCAACTTACCTTGCATGGAATATAACATTCAACAAATGCTTATATAAACATGCCATAAGAAAACCACTCTAGCAAACATGAAAAACACTCATCATATCAAAGGTTCAAACATGCTTGCCTGGTTCGGAGTAGTCAGAGTCTAGCTCGGCGAAGTTTGCAGCTCCGTCACCTCCTTCGGTATCTACGGTATAAAAGGAATCGGATACTAAGGTAAATACCGTGCGTGCGTAAAAAGTTTTCCAAATATTCTTCAAATAAATATGATAAAAAACTAGGCAGAAATATGAAGATGCCAGAAAAAGAATCAACTCAAAATCATTTTTAGTTTAAAAGTTATAAAGGTTTTAGTCCAGGGACCAGACTGTTATAAACAGAAAACTTTCCAGGGGCTAGTTTGAATAAACAGAAAACGCTTCGGATGAAATACGCCAAACCGAATAGAAAGCGTACTTTGCCCGAAGGCGCTTTCAGAAAACGTTTCGAATAAAAAGAAAAGGCTGACAAGGGGGTCCCGCATGTCAGGTTTGAAAGGGAAAACAGAGCTCGCCGGCGCCAGAGACTTGCGGTGTTCGCCGGCGACGAACCACTGCGAGATAGAGAAGGAGGGGAGTACCGGCGTGCTCAGGAGGTCCTTCCGCGTCGGTGGGTGGTGGAAGAAGGCGTCAGAGGGCACCACGGCGACGGCCCTTTCCTTTCCGGCGGACGGCAGCTTCGGGCGATGATGGATCTCACTGGAGGAGGCTGCCAACACCAAATTGACGCTTGGGTTAGACGAGGTGGTGGACCAGACGGTTGCTGACCAAGTTTGGGAAGCGGGGGTGCTCTCACCAGAGCGGATCTTGCCGGAGCCCGAAGCGGATCGGGGCGACCAGAGTCGGGGAAGAAGGCTCTTCCGAGGCCCTCTGAGGGGTTTTGGCGAGGCTGTGGTGGGGTGTGGTGGATGCGGTGGCTTCACAACGCCTCTGGGGTCCTATTTATAGGCGGGCGAGGAAGGTGCCGTGAGCAAAATATCTCCGGCGAGAGATTACGGCGAGGGGGTGGTCGATCTGGAGGTTTAGGCGACTGGGCAGCTGCGGATTGGTTCACCAGTTCCATCCCTGGCCTAAGCTTGATCAGAGATGGATCATCACCGTGGCTACGACGGATTTGCTTCACGGGCGCGTCGGCGGCAGAGAGCGCGCTCTGCGCTTCTCAGGCCACTGCGACGGTTCTGCAGCGTGCTCAGGGGGGGGGGATGAACACGCGGAGGCCACCGGTGGCTTGGGCGGTGCGGAGCGGCGCCGTACTGCAGGGCTTACCTCTGATGGCCGCCACGGGCGGTACTGTCACCGCAGACGACGCCGGAGCTGACGCGACAGTCCGCCACCGACGCTCGCAACCAGCCAAGCGACCGTGCGGCGCACTGGATAAGAAGGGGGAACAGGGAGCAAGGTGCCAACGCGGGCACTAGCGAGATCGACGACGAGCTCTGACGAGAAACGACACTGAACTCTCTGAACTTTACTGAATTCTGAAACTTGACAGGAACAGTGCACGCAAGCTGCTCGATGAAATGTTTGACACACGTGGAAATTTTTTCTTGAGCTGGGACTTGGTGAGGGGGTCTCTTGATGCATCTGGGGACTGCCTGAATTATCTCAGATTTTTAGGAAAAGAAAAGGAATGCATTTCACCAAAAATGGCAAATCTGCTCCAAACTTGCAGCAAGCATATTTAGAAAATTTTTGAACTATTGATCAGTAGATCTTGATGGATATAGGTTGAGGGTACCAAGGACTAGCCAGAGGAATTTATTTGGACCCAAAACTCAAAGGAAAACTAGTAGTTCCTTTGTAAATCACTAAAGTCCAAATAAATGACAGAAAAATGATTTTGTGGTTAAAATAAAAAAAAATCTAGGGGAAGTTGAAACTTGCTGGACTTGATGCTTGAATTGACCCAAAGTAGAGGGGAGAGTTTAGGGAGAAGATCATCAACATAGGTCATGGCAAGAGAGTATTTTTGAATAGGGAGGGATAAATCCAAAGATTAAAGGAATTCTTTTTTAACAAAAGAAATAGTAAAACAATCCAAAAGTAATTGTGTTGAACCAACACAAGTTGAAAGACCCTCATGACCAGAATCAAGATTGAGAAGGACTCATAAAAGATTTGTCATAAACAAAATTTGAGAAGGAGAGTCCCTTTTTTTAAAAAAATCAAATAACCTCCTTTAAATCAAATAAAAAATTTGGTAAAAACCAAACCAAAATTTTGGGGTGTTACACCAGCTCATCGTCGGGTTGCAAATGAAGTGCAAGTTGAGAAGATAATTGATAGCATAAATGCTCCTGGTCCACTCACTCGCTCAAGAGCAACACAGCTTGCAAACTGTGGGCACTTTGCTTTTGTCTCAATATCTGAACCCAAGAAAGTTGCTGAAGCTTTTATGGAGCCTGAATGGATTCAAGAAATGCAAGAAGAGCTTCAACAGTTTGAGCTGAAAAATGTGTGGGAACTTGTCAAGTGTCCGGATCCTCGAAAGCACAACATAATAGGCACAAAATGGATCTATCGCAACAAGCAAGATGAGCATGGTCAAGTGGTCAGAAACAAAGCTCGACTCGTTGCTCAAGGATACACTCAAGTTGAAGGGATTGACTTCGATGAAACATTTGCTCCTGTGGCTAGGCTTGAAGCTATTCGTATACTGCTAGCCTATGCAAATCATCACAACATACTTCTATATCAAATGGATGTAAAGAGTGCCTTTCTCAATGGAAGAATTGAAGAAGAAGTGTATGTTGCACAACCACCTGGCTTTGAAGACCCAAAATGTCCTGATATGGTATACAAGCTCAACAAGGCACTATACGGCCTCAAACAAGCGCCTCGTGCTTGGTATGACACCCTAAAAGACTTCCTGAAGAGCAAAGGCTTCAAACCTGGATCCCTAGATCCCACACTCTTCACGAAGACATTTGATGGTGAGCTTTTTGTCTGCCAAATCTATGTGGATGACATTATCTTCGGCTCCACGGACAAGAAATACAGTGATGAGTTTGGTCACATGAGTCAAGAACAATATCAAATGTCCATGATGGGTGAGCTGAAGTTCTTCCTTGGTCTTCAAATTCGTCAGCAAAGCAACGGCGTCTTCATATCTCAAGAGAAGTACCTTAAAGACTGCCTGAAGAAGTTTGGAATCCAAGACTGCAAAGGGTACTCGACGCCAATGCCTGCTAAACACCATCTGGGTCCCGACACCAATGGTAAAGAGTTTGATCAACATGTATACCGCTCCATGATTGGTTCTTTACTCTATTTATGTGCATCTAGGCCAGATATTATGCTTAGTATTTGCATGTGAGCTAAATATCTTAGAATCCTCAAATATCCTGTAATCATGCACACATCCTAACACTTATGCATATTGATGACTTAGATGTGCAACACACAAAGTAAAGTATATCTTCAATCAATGAAGACTTACATTCTAAGTGTGAATACATTAACATGGAATTTGACTTCGGAGCGCCACCATAATTGTGCGCCGTGTCTAGGTCTAATACTTCCTATACGGTGGGTAACGCCACCACCAAATTCTTGTTTGAAGCGTTTCTCGTGGCGTTACATTTGCAAAGTCTTCGGACTTGGTTTGTCTTCATATAGGAGATATATATATATATATATATATATTTGAATCTTTTGGACTAAGTGAGTGTGATCGGACCCTAACCTCTCTATGCTTTCTCATCTCACACTCTGTCTATCCAAATCATATGCATTCTGTTGAAACAGTCGAATATCTTCTCTGCGTCCTTGTCAGCAGAAGATACAGAGACAAACTTTAAATCTGATTTTAATGCTCCATCCGTTATGCCTGAAACCCGGAGAAGCTGGAACGACCATTCCGACAGTCGTGGTGTACGTGGGATCGTGGGACAACTCCCAATGCATTACATGACCGCCATGTGTCACTCGTACGTGAACCGTTAGGGGCACCTGAGTAATTACGCCGTGCCGTCTCCCTTGCCTATAAATGCACGTCCCATCACGGTCAAAAGTTTCTTCTACCACCTCTCCACCTCAACCAACCCTATCGCCTCGGCTAGCTTTCGACGACGCCGGCGACGAAGCGCTTCGCTGCCGCAACTTTGTCGACGCCGTCCTCACGCCGGCCGCGGACATCTTCTACTCCGCCGTCGCCGTAGCTGTCCTCCGTCGCCAAGTTAGGGCATAGAAGACCGAACTGCTGGGCATCCAACTCCTACTCCATCTAAGTAGTTCATCGTGTGGTAAATAAAACTTGCTTTTTACCATCTTCTAGATCCATAAAGATTCTTCTACTTTACCACAAGAGGTTTCTGCCTACTTAGATATATAGATCTATCCTTTCTGCATCTCATATCTTGCCTAGTACATTCACATATGCTTCAACTATAGTTAGATTCCTCACTTGTACTTATTCATGGATTCGTACAAATCTGGAACCAACTCCCATGAGTGAATGTCTTTGCACTATGAGGTCAAAGTCTTCAAAACTGTTTTAATATTCAAAACTTCTGAGAATGCATATGACCTCTCCCCCTTCCCTCGCATCTATAATGCTGTCACAGGTACATGTCCGTGGGAGAATCCCTTGGTTCTCATAGTCTGCATTCATTTGCAGAGTTTTTGCAGCGTCACATTCATTCCCCTGAAGACAGTTCCTGTCTGACCAGCAGACTGAAGCATTTGCCTGTTTTGAAGCCATTCAATTTGAAGCCCTTCAAGTTGAAGCAAATGGCAACTGACAAGACAGTAAGAAAGGGTGGCAGACAGCGCCGTGGCAACAGCTCCATTGATTTGCCTCCTGATCTCAGTGAGATATACAAGACTGATCCAGAGGAGGATTACAATCAGAGGAAGACACGAATCCAATGGATTCGAAGATACTGGGCCGAACAGTGGTTCAAGTATAGGTTCATGACCCAAGAGTATGCTGAGAAAAACGCCATCAAGCATCCATGGGGAGATATCCCTTATAAGAATCTTCCCCCCAAGACTCGTGCTGAAGCCATTGCTCAAGGCTTCTATCCTTGCATGGTCAGAGGGCCTCAGCCTGCTGATGCTGATCCAAGCTCTCTGCTCTGGTGTCGCGACGACAATCTGTTCAAGCGAAATCTTCAATTCGCCAAGAACTCGGCCAAAGAGAACAAGAAGCTTTGGGGATTGGACTTCAATCCTGGCCCCTCTGCTCCCTGCGTTGATGGCACGCGCGAAGCTAAACCGAATCTGGTTGGGCCCTTCTACAACCTAGAGGGCCTCATCAGTCACATAAGGGTTCAAGGGGCAGATGTGGATCAGCCCAAAGCAGATGCTGACTCTGAAGAAGCACCTGCAACGCCGAAGCCCCAGAAGAAAAAAATCAAAGGCTTCAAAGACTACTCCTCCAAGGGCGTCTAGAGTGAAGCCTTTGGCCACTGCTCCACCTGCACCAAGTGTGCAATCTGAGGAACACTCTCGTATCTCCAAGAGCAGACAGCTGAAGAGGAAGCCAACACGCAACCCCAGTCCAGCTCTCACTCCTAATGCAGTACTGAAGACTGCCAATGATGCCCTTGATCTCTCAAGTGATGAAGATCTTGGTGATGATGCTCTGGAGCTATTGATCAGCAGCAAGCAGGATGCTGAAATCTTCAATGATTTGCCGCTCTTTGACGTTGAAGTGCTCAATAACTTCATTGATGAATGGATTGACACACCCAACCTGAGCTTCGACGATCTTCAACTTCCAGTTGGCCTCGGCGTCTCCTTCCATGGCGCCATTGCTTCTGAGGTGGCTCTGGCCCAAAGAATTGTTGAGCTGAAGCAGAAGATGGACTATGAAGAAGCTCAGTTCAAGAAGCATGTGGACAAGCTCAGCGTGCAAGAAATTCAAAACTTCAAAGTTATGATGCACGAGCTCAAGGAAGCCTTTCGCCAGCGGCGTGAAGAAGCTAAAGGTTCTCGTGAGCGAATCAAGGACTTGGCTGTAAAATGCTTTCAAGCATTCAATGAAGCTGAAAAGCACAAGGCACTTGGGCGTCCTGGCATTAACCCACGGATGGCTGCCAAGAAGAAGAAGAAGCAACCAGTACCCAAAGCTGAAGAATCTGGGAAGGATATGCCTCGCATAGTCTTCCCTGCTAGCATGAGTGGCTCGAAGCCTAAGGCAACCCCAACCGCTTCAAAGCTCAAGAAGACTAAGGTGGCTGATGCTGAAGCTCGCAAGCGTAAGCAATCTACTGATGAAGCTCCACCCACCAAGAAGCGCAAAACTAAGAGGGATAAGGCTGCTTCCAAAGAGCCTATCTTTGTCGAGCCAATCTCAGTTGCTCGCCCTGCATCTGCCCAGAGAGAACGAAGACTGACTGTTCACGAACCTGCTCCCACAGAGGCTGAAGATATTCCGGCTATCGACCCCACCGCAGCTGAAGACATTGGTCCTCAAGACAATGTTGAAGATGATGAAGTCCTTCCTCAGATCGAATACAACATTGACTCTTCGCCTGTTCTCACGAACAGCGAACGCATCAGCATTGGTCGTACATTGATGCCAATTGCTCAGGATGACTCATGGGCTGATCACCCACAGGATACACAAGCCACTCCCCAGCAAACTCAAGACACCAGTACGGTGCTTGAAGATGAAGACTTTGAGGCCCAACAACCTCCATCTCCTCAGGCGTCGCCAGCTTTTCGCAGGCTTCGCAAAGGACTAAGGCCTCAAGTCGCTACCCCAAGTGTTCCAGAAGGAGTAGAGCAACCATCTGCACCTGATGCTGCTCCTACTGGAAACCGCTCAGAATCTGAAGCCAAAGCGGCTGAAGATATTCCGGCTGCATCAGCCGAAGAAGAACCACCCCAACAAGAAGAAGAAGAACCCCAAGTTGAAGAAGAACGTACTGCCACACCCCCTGTTCTCGAGGAGAACATGTCCGACCCTCCAGAACCTGAAGTGGAGGCTAAAAATTCAGAGGCTGCCACCACCAACACTGAAGCCAATGACGTGGTCATGGCTGAAGCTTATGTGGCACCTGAAGACACTGTGGCGCCTGAAGTAACTGCGCCTGAAGTAACTGCTCATGAAGCCAGTGCTGCTCCTGAAGCCAGTGTTGTGCCTGAAGCCAATGATGCGCCTGACGGCAATGCTGCACCTGAAGCAAATCTGCAGCTTGAAGATAATGCCTCTGCTCCTGTTCCGCCTCCACGGCCCCATACCATTGAGCAAGCATACAACAAGGTTGATCAGCTTGTTACTGTACGGTGGCCCATTTTGATTCCGCCACCTACCACTGAACCACGTGCTAGTGGTCCTCAGTTTGATCATCATGTTGCGCACAGGCCCCAAGTTCAGAAGCCTAAGCCAAGACTGCCAAGGTTTCCAGGTACTGCAACCTCTTCAGGGTCATTCAATGCCAATAGCTTCACTGTGCACAACACCTTCTTTGACAGAGCCAAGAACCCATATTCCAAGCCAAGAATATCATCAGATAGGTTCTGGAGCCATCAACAGCGCATCTACTACTCAAGAGCACTCTATGATCAAGGCCACATTTTCCCTCATATGCGTCTTGACACTGAAGCTATTGCTGGTCTGCCTGGCTTGGAGGAAGCTCTTGACTGCTTCCGTGATGCTGGCCTACTCAATTTTGTCCGAGATAAAGAGCATTGGTATAAAGAGCTGCTTCTGCAATTCTATGCAACACTCCACATCCTAGGCTACAGCAGGGATCCGAAGACATGGGTCCTTGAGTGGATGACAGGCAATGTGCATCATGAAGCTAAAGCCTTTGATCTCATTGAGCTTACTGGCCTGCCCACTCCAGGAGATCTATATGAACCTGGCTGTCAACTGCACACTGAAGCCTTGGACAGTATCTTTCAGAAGCGTCAGCCCAACATGAGCCAAATGCTCAGCATGATGAAGCCTCTGTCAAGTGATGCTGAATACCCTAAGGAATTCTTTGTTGAAGACCTGATACATCCAAAATGCATCACTATTTTATATCGTAATTCATCCTTATTCATTGATATATTTCAAATTACGATGATGCTCTTATGTTGTTTTGGCCTATTTTACACAGTTTGCAACTTTCCAGTGCCGAAGCAGCAGACGCATGATTCAACGGTAAAAAGTGGACACTGAGTTGCTGAAGAAGAATAACTCCAAATTACCTGAAAATCGACGGAGGGTATTTTCCAGAAGGATCACGAAGATACGCAAAAGAGCAACCAGAGGGGGGCCAGAGGGTGCCCAGGCGGCCACCTGGCGCGGCCCCCACCCTGGTCGCGCCGGGAGGGCGCCTGGAGCCCCTGGCCCACTCAAGGCTCTCCCCTCTAGCCTATATACTCCTCGTCATCCAGAAACCCTAAAAAGGAGAGAGTTTACGGAGTTCCGCCACCGCTCCGTGGCGGAAACCTACAGAGAAGAAAAGCCATCTCCGGCGGGCAGATTCCGCCGTGGAGATCACCTCCCGGAAGGGGAGATCATCACCATCGTCACGGGCATCATCGAGATCATCATCAACATCATCCCCAACATCAGCACCATCTCCATCTTCATCCAATCTCATCTCACAATTGCAACTTGTGTTGTAATCCGTACTATCTATCCTCTCTACTCTATCGGTGTTTATTACTACTTTGAGGTGAATGTTATTGAGTTTTGTTGGAGAAATATCATTGTGTCTAGATTGTTTATCATCCATCTATCTCCACTGATCATGATCTCTTTTATGTCTTGTGAGTAGTTACTTTAGTTCTTGAGGACATGGGAGAAGTCTTGTTGTTAGTAGTCATATGATGTTGAAGTAATATGTGTTGTTTGATACTTAAGTTGTGTTGTTATTTTCCTGGTGGTGTTGTGTGAGTCGAACACTCAACACTTCGCCTTATTAAGGACCTAGGGGAATACATTGTGTACAAAGAATGCTTACGGTGGGTTGCCGGAGTGACAGAAACCTGAACCCCAGTTCGCACGCTTTTGCACAAGGGAGCAATGGATCATCGATCGTATTGCTATGGTTAGGCTTTTGCCTTAAATACTATCTTGTATTTGCGGATGCTTGCAAGGTGTTTAATCATAAGAGTGCACTCATCTTAGTCTAGAGGGTGTACTAGCATAGATCCAACCACTCAACACTTATCAACACATCACATAGTACCAATACGAAATATGGCGAAAGCACATGACTACCTCTCCCATGTGTCCTCAAGAACACTTTAGCCTTTATAAGTTCAGTTGCTAGGCCTCTCCTTTTCTCAGAAAGGATTGGGCCACTTGCTACTCTCCAGTGCCTTTTACTTTGCTCGCTTTTACTTTCCTGTTGCTTATATCAAGAAAACCCCTAAAAAGTTATCTTTCAGTGCTTGCAGTTATTCCTTGCTCAGAATCACTTATCAATACCTATCTGCTCCTCGTTGGGTTCGACACTCATACTTATCGAAAACGCTGCAATAGATCCCTTACGGTTGTGGGTCATCAAGTACCGTTTTCTGGCGCCGTTGCCGGGGAGTGTAGCGCTATTGGTAAGTGAAGTTGGTAAGGAAGTTTTTATATTTCTATTTTTATTTTGCTGTTGCTGCTCTTTGTCCTTATGGACAACCTTGCTATTGGATCGTTACTTGTGGGAAGACGCCCCACACCTGTGGTGGTTGCTCCTCCCCCTACTGAAATTGTGCCCTATAAAATACCAGCTGGTATTATTGATTATGTTTTGGCTAATCGTTATGCAGGAGATAGACATCCCGGTGAACACTTGCTATATCTGTCACAACTATGTTCATTATTTAAGCTTGCAGGTGTATCAATGGAGTTTGTCATGAGGAAATTGTTCTTTGTATCGCTTATAGATAAAGCTTCAGATTGGTATAAGCTTCTCGATAACTCACACTTGCTTGATTGGCAAGAGCTTATGTCTCTCTTTTATACCAAGTTTTATCCTCTTCATGAAATTCATCGAGACAGGAACTATATCTATAACTTTAGGGCTCGTGACGGAGAAAGCATTGCTCAAGCTTGGGGGAGATTAAAGTCAATAATGCTCAAATGTCCTATTCATGATCTCCCCAAGAAAATTATACTTACAAATTTTTATGCCAGGCTTTCTCGTCAGGATAAGGAGATGCTGGATGCCTCCTCTAGTGGGGTATTTCAGACAAAGAGCGTTGAAGAAAGGTGGGATCTCATTGAAAGGATCCAGAGGAATACCGAAGATTGGGAAATCGATAAAGGTATTGAACCCGCTATAAATTATGAGCATGATTATATTGAGAGCTATGTGAAAACTGATTACTTCAATACCTTTTGCTCTAAGATTGGTCTTGATTCCCATCTAAGGATTGATTTCTGTAAGGACTTTGCCTCTCACGTTGATTCTTTTAAAAAGAAGAGAGATCAGCATCATGAACCTTTCAAAGAGTTACCTGTTGATATTCATGTTGCTGACCCTATTTTGCCTGCAGTTATATATGAAAAGCCTCCTTTTCCCGAAAGGATAAGGGAGCACTCTCTTGTGACAGGCATAATAAATAAAAGTGAGAGAAGAATTGATGAGCCTGAGGACCAGATCAAGGTCGATCCTCAAGTTGCATTGGTTAAAGACCTTGTTACTAATGATGTTTTGGATTCCAATGTAAATTTTTGTGCTGTTTCCACTAACCTTGTCACAGCCAAGAATGAAGGCCCAATTTCAGGTACTCCAGTAGTATCTGTTAAAATAGGAGATCACAATTATTATCGGCTATGCGATTTGGGATCGAGTGCTAGTGCTATCCCCTATTCACTTTATCAAGAGATCATCGGTGAGATTTCACCTTGTGAACTAGAAGAAGTTGATGTTACCATTCATCTTGCAAACAGAGCAACTATCTCTCCTATCGGAATTGTGAGAGACGTTGAAGTCCTATGTGGAAAGGTAAAATACCCTACCGACTTTCTAGTACTTGGTTCAGTGAGGGACAATTTTTGTCCTATTATTTTTGGTAGACCTTTTCTCAGAACTTATGGAGCTATAATAGATTGCAAGAAAGGTAAAGTTTCTGTTGAATTCAATGGTGAGCCATATGAATTTAACTTTTCTAAGTTCTCTAAGCAACCTCATGGTACCGATTTACCTAGTGATGATAAAATTATTGAAAGTATTGCTTCTATTGCTATTCCCCCTAATGATCCTTTGCAGCAATATATGGAGGACCACGAGAATGATTTGCATATGCAGGAAAGAAATGAACTAGATGAAATATTCTTGAGACAACCTGCTATCCTGAAGCACAACCTTCCGGTTGAACCTTTTGGAATTTTATCAAAACCAAAAGAAGACCCGGTGTTCGATCTTAAACCTCTTCCCGATACGCTCAAGTATGCTTATTTAGATGAAAAGAAAGTATATCCTGTTATTATCAACTCTAACCTTTCAGGATATGAAGAAGAGTGACTATTGGAAGTACTTCGTAAACACCGAGGTGCAATTGGCTATACGCTTGATGACCTTAAGGGGATTAGTCCATCTATCTGTCAACATACTATCAACCTTGAGCCCGATGCTAAACTAGTTGTTGATCATCAACGACGGTTGAACCCGAAGATGATGGATGTTGTAAGAACTGAGATTCTCAATCTTCTAGCCGCATGTATTATCTACCCTATAGCTGATAGTAAGTGGGTAAGCCCGGTACATTGTGTTCCTAAGAAAGGAGGTACAACTGTGGTTACTAATGATAAGAATGAACTAATACCTCAGAGAATTATTATTGGATATAGAATGTGTATTGATTACAGGAAGCTGAACAAGGCAACCAGGAAGGATCACTACCCGTTGCCGTTCATTGACCAAATGCTTGAAAGGTGCAAACTACTTTCCAGGTGGGAAGGGCCATTTCGTATTGAAGAAGTCTATCGGTCTGGTGCAATCAAGATTAACAATTTTGAAGGCACCAAACCTCAAGTTGTGAATGGGCAAAGACTTAAGCATTACATTACAGGAGACCCTGTCAATGTTGATGTGAATATGATATACACAACAGCTCACGAAGAACATGTTGCAGCCTTGTTTCAGACACCAGCAGAAGCAGAATAAGAAAAGGTATGTATTACAGTAAGGAAACATCGCGAACCGTCATAAAAGTTCCATATTATGAGTTTTTGCAAAATTAGGAAAATTCTAAGCCTAAGTGGAGCCGGAGACAAGCTCCAGGGGGCCCAGGCGCCCTCCCTGGCGCGGACTACCTCATGGCCGCGTCGGGAGGCCGCCTGGGCACCCAGGAGTCCGTCTCTGACCCCACTTTAGCTTGTTACCTTCTTTTCTGTGCAGAAATTTTTGCTATATATTTGCCCAAATTGTTCTGGCAACGTATCTCGCGATTTTGTGTGTTTTCTTTTCGATCTGTTTCTGCCAGGGTAAAAAGTTATTATTAGAGATGTCTTCTTGTGGCTCGAGCGGAGAGGACTTCTTGGGATGGCGTCTACGTCAAGTCCAGAAGGATCTTAATCTAGGGAAGCACGTTGACTGGGCTACCGAAGAAGAGATTGCCGCAAGACAAGCGGAGATGGAGCGCTCCATGAGGGAGGAAGTCAAGACTATCACTGCCCAACAACAAGGAGGCCCAAGCAATCCCATCATGGTGGGATCTGTCCAACCTCATTATGATCTTTCTCTTAACCTTTCAGGGCCCTCTACTTCACTTGAAGATCAACGTACGCTCTCCACCATCTTCGAGGCTTATCGCATCACCAATCAGCTGTGCGAAGATTTCCGTGTACTAAAGGTACAAGTGGAGATCTTGGAGAAGGAAAACCAAACCCTTCGCCGTGTCATAAGAGATTTGAAGAATCAACGTCAACAAGAATGAGGAGTGAAATCTCCTTGGGTAATGGCATCCCCTTGGCTTGTTCCAAGCTTGGGGGAGTGCCCGGTATCTTTATCTTTATCTTTTGTCTTTTAGAGTCAAGTAGAGTCGTATCATGTCTAGGGAGGTTATTATATGAAATAGGTGTGTGCATTGAGGTCTATCACTCCTTCTGTGGAGAGATTGTATCCGTGAGTGTGGAGTTGTCTATGATGGAATATTAATGAGAAGTCTATTGGTTCCTTTGCTGCACTCGGTATTCTCTTCACGCAATCGACCTTATATGATGATTCTTATGGGGAGTATTGACCTTATATCAGGTATGGCTTTGAAACCTTTATTTAATATTGGCAAACATAGCTTTGGTCATAACAACAAGCATGATTTTCTTAAAGTAGCGACATAGCCAAAACCTTTATGTTATTATGCTTGAAGTGTTATGCTGACAAGGAAGACAACTTGATGTGTTATGCTTATTTTAATGTTTATGCTTTATATTGCTTTGCATCTTAGTCATCATCAATTGTCTGTTCTCTCAAAGCCTTTGCTAGCCTAAACTCTGTACTAAGCGGAATTCTGCTTGTGCATCCATACCCTTAAACCAATACCTTCCATATGAGTCCACCATACCTTCCTATTCGTGGTATTCCACTA
This sequence comes from Secale cereale, assembly GCA_902687465.1. NCBI lineage: Eukaryota > Viridiplantae > Streptophyta > Magnoliopsida > Poales > Poaceae > Secale > Secale cereale. Next base: position 14,344,236 of record LR738709.1, read on the forward strand.
CCACCTCCTAAAGTATAGAATTTATGTGTTATCCTTAAATGTTCAAAATCTTCTATTTTGTGCCCCTGTTTTAGCTCATGAGGAAGTAGTAGTTAATTCAAGATCTTTTTAAGTTGGACAAGTTTTACCCCGGGATTACATGTCTAATCTGCAAACCCCTAATACGAGGAGAAACTGGCATGAGTGCGCCCGGCTCATAAAAGATAATACAACAAACAAACCCTCCTTCACGCTTTGTTCATGAGAAATCAGAAAACTTTGGCAGTGATAAACAAAGGAGATTAAGGGGATGTGATCTTCCCCGTGCGGGAGCCGTTCCTCGAAACTTGTCCAGTTTGAGAAGTAATTGAGTTATCTATTAGCATTCTGTCGGTGTACTAAAGTAGGGGTACCTTAGTATCCCGACTTGTGCACGGGCAGTAGCAGCGTCCCGCGGTCGGGCTTACCACGCGCCTGCCAAGGCCCGCTCTGGATCCTTTAGAGCCATTCAAGAACAAAGTATTCAAGTTAAGAGACAAGACCCCGGCAAGAGGAGCTTGCCGGGAAGGCCGCATCAGGCTCAAGGTTATCATTCCAGCACAAGGCCCTGGCAAGAGGAGCTTGCCAGGAAAGCCAGGGAACAACGCCTCAGAAGATATATCGTGGCGCATCATGCGCCCTGGCAGGACCAGGAGAGCGACAAGCTTCCGGGCCCGGCAAGATAGCAACCCCGGAAAGGTGCTTGCCGGGGAAGGCTTACACTGTGTGCCTGCGCTCCAGCTCATCTGGCCACGCGTCGCCCTGGGGCCCTTCCAGGGGCACGTGGCGGATGGCTGTGCAGCCTGGGGTACACGGTGGCGAGCCGCGGTGATGAGGCCATCGTCGTGGCGAACGGAGACGCCCGGGCGGACGCTTTTGGTGTGACGGCGACGGGTATTCAATGCCCTTGTCCCCCACCGTCAGGGTTAGGTATAGACCACTGTGCATACACTGTTCATGCACTGTTCCATCTACCACCGATTTTACGCTTTTACCCTCATCGACGTTGACACCTGTCGGTGACCCCTTTGAGCTATAAAAGGAGGCCCATGCACAACGTAGAGGGGGTTCGATCCCAGAAACTTGACGACTCCCACGCTCGGTGCAGCTAGTGTTGTAGATCTTCAAGCTCCCGAGCTCACAACTCAATACAACCAAGGCAGGAGTAGGGTTTTACGCGTCCGCACGGCCCGAACCTGGGTAAACTGCCCGCGTGTGTCCCTCGATCTGCTCTTTGTGCTCCCTCCGCACCCTTGCCGTATCGTAGAAGGGGCTCCGGTACCATAGGTGTTCGTGGGCGACCAGTTTCCCCGACATCTTTGGCGCGCCAGGTAGGAGGGCGTCGAGGTTGTGCGAACCTGATCCGGCGCTCACGCGGGCGCAACCTTCAGCAACTTCACTAACTTCAACAACTTCATCGACTACATCAACATGCCTCCCAAGAAGAAGGCTTCGGAGGTCGGAGGCCCGTCCGCGTCGATCCCACCACCACCAGAACTGACGGTTGGTGGGGGAGACGCCGGTGGAAGGGTGGACGCCGGTGGGGAGACTCACGGCGCCACTAAGTCCAAGGACAAGACGGACGACCGGGCGAACTCCAAAGCCTCGGCGTCCGTGCACGCACCACGTCCCTCTCAGGAGGTGCCAGACCAGCAGCGACGTGGTACCGGAGGTACCATACGCTTGCTGGGACGTGGCCAAGCCGGCGGGTCGCGAGACGCTCAAGGCCAGGGTCCTGGCACGAGCAAGGCGCGGTCGCCGGGGCGAGAACATGCTCCTTCTAACGCGGTTAGAAGTCCGAGCGTATCTCGCTCCTCACACCGCTCGCCACCGTTTCCCTCCTCTCCAACAGAAACCCTAGCTAGGGCTCAGCTGCTCCTCGACTTCCCTCCAGCGGCGGACAAGGCCGAAGACTGGAGGGCCACCATCCAGAGCCTCATCGCTTTCGCCAACAACGACACGCTGCAGCAGCCGGCAACATCGCGACCACGGCAAGTCGACCAAGCGAAGGCCGATGGCGACAAGACCGCCGGGGGTGCTACTACCGTGCACTCCCCGCCGCGGAAGCAGAAATCGCCGACCCGCCGGATCAACGTCGACGATGACTCTACGGCGTCGTCGGATCCGCGGGCTCGCCGCGATCAGCGCCAAGTCCTCGATGACAGGCGACAAGAAGACGCTCGGACTCGTATCGAGCGTCGAAGAGAAGCCCGAAGACAGTCTGACCAGCGCGCTGGGACTGCTGTCGACATGAACACGCCCGGTGAACCAGGTGACTTGCCGTACGCGGCAGGCTGCCCTGCGTTCACCCGAGAGCTGCGTCAAGTCCAGTGGCCCAGCATGAAGAACTTTAAGCCCGACATACCCGAGAAGTACGACGGCAAGACACACCCCTCGGAGTTCCTCAGCATCTACACCATTGCGGTGCAGGCTGCCGGGGGACGCGACGAGAAGATCTTAGCGAATTACTTCCCGCTCGTGCTTAAGCCAAACGTTAGGTCTTGGCTTATGCACTTGCCGGAGAACTCCATCTCTTCTTGGGCAGATTTGTGCCACCAGTTTGTCGGCGCCTTCACGGGCGGCCACAAACCCCGCGGCCAGGAGAGCGATCTCCACATTCTTGCCTAGAAGGAGGGAGAGTCCCTGCGCAAGTACATCCAAAGGTTCAGCCGCGTTCAGCACAATATCCTCGATGTCCACCCTGCCGCGGTTATCAGTGCGTTCCACCAGAACGTGCGTAACCGCCGGATGAGGGAGGAGATGGCGATGACCAAGATCCGGGACGTCAGCGAGCTTTATGCTCTGGCTGACAAGTGTGCCCGTGCTGAAGAGGGGAGGAGACTCCCCGGAGAGGATACCGGTGCAGGAGGAAGTGACAGCGAGGATGCCGCCCCGGCAAGGAAAAACTGGCGGCGGAGCAGCAAGAGGAAGAAGAACAAGGAGGTACTGGTTGTCGAGCAGTCCGGCAAGGAGGCTGCCGCCAAGAAGACACAGGCTGGTGGCTCCGGCAAGGAGGCCACCCCTGTAGCAGCAGCCGACAAGCAGGACGGCTCCGACAAGCAGTACTGCAAGATCCACCGCACCAAGGGCCACGATCTCCAGAACTGCAAGAGAGTAGAGTACCTCGTAGAACAGCAGATGGCTGAATACGAGCATCGCGACAAGGAGAAGGCCCAAGGAGGCGGAGGAGAGCCCAGCAAGAAGCGGCCGTTCAATGGCCGGGGAGGACGCCGCGGCAAGGCCAAGCAGTGGCAAGGAGACAGACCTCCCCGGGGCCGCGACAAGGATGAAGACGAAGACGATGACGAGGACATGGATGACGGAGACAACAGCGAGCAGGAGTTCCAGAAGGCCACAGAAGTTCTGTGCGTCGACGGAGGTGCCTCCCTGCACACTTCCCACCGCCAACACAAGCAATGGGTGCGGGAAGTGAATGCAGCTGAGCCACCCGTCGAGTCGCGCAGGCTGCTGAAATGGTTCGGCACGCCCATCATCTTCGAACTTGAGGACCACCCTGACCGCACAACTGCGGTCGGGTGCTTGCCGATGTTGGTTTCACCAACTATACGCAACCTCAAGGTCACCAAGATGTTGGTTGACGGCGGGGCCGGCCTCAACTTGATCTCCTCCGTTGTGATCAAGAAGCTGCAGATCCCCGACAGCGAGCTCTTTGTCCTCAACCCGGGAAGGAGCAAGCCGAAGGGGAAGATCACGCTGCCGGTGACCTTTGGCGGAGAGCTTAACTTCAGGACGGAGAGGATCACGTTCGACGTTGCTGATATCCCATTACCATACAATGGGATACTTGGCCGTCCTGCGCTCGCCAAGTTCATGGCAGCCTCCCACTATGCTTACAACATGCTCAAGATGCCAGGGCCAATAAGCGTCATCTCTGTCCCCGGTGACAAGAAAGATGCGCTTATCTGCGCCGACAAGATCTACCGGGACGCAGCAGCCGCGGCAGACAGCTAGACACTTGCCGCTGAAGCTCCCGGGGGGGAGACCAAGACCAAGTCCGGCAAGAGCTCTGGGGCCCACTCCGGTAAACGCACCTCTTCGGAGTGCTGCGCTGCCGACGAGGACGCACCATCGAGCTCGACCGGCAAGTGCAAGAAGGGAATGGCAGCTCCACTGGCAACCAAGAAGGTGTCCGCCAAGGAGGACGACACTGGTGGTACCTTCGCCATCAGTGCTACGCTCGACCCCAAATAGGAAAGCGCGCTCGTTGCCTTCCTGCGGGCGAATGTCGACGTGTTCGCATGGCAACCGTCTGACATCCCCGGCGTTCCCAGGAAGGTAATTGAGCACAAGCTTGCTGTTTGTCCTCATGCGCGGCCCGTCAAGCAGAAGGTCAGGAAGCAAGCGGTGGAGCGCCAAGAGTTCATTGCCGAAGAGATTAAGAAGTTGGAAGCAGCAGGCCTTGTTAGAGGTGCACTTCATCCCACGTGGCTGGCCAATCCAGTTGTCGTGCGCAAAGCTAATGGGAAGTGGAGACTTTGTATAGACTTCACCGATGTGAATAAAGCATGTCCCAAGGATCCATTTCCCTTGCCGCGCATTGACCAGATTGTGGACTCCACGGCTGGATGTGAGTTGCTTTCATTTCTCGATGCATACTCAGGTTACCATCAGATATTCATGGCTGAGGAAGATGAAGAGAAGACCGCATTCATTACTCCATGTGGCACTTACTGTTTCATACGTATGCCCTTTGGGCTGAAGAATGCGGGCTCAACATTTGCAAGGGTGGTCCACACTGCTTTTGAGCCACAGATACACAGGAATGTAGAAGCCTACATGGATGATATAGTGGTCAAGAGCAAGAGCAAGGATACCCTAATTCAAGACTTAGAAGAAACCTTTGACAATCTGCGCAAGATACAACTCAAGTTGAACCCCGAGAAGTGCGTTTTTGGAGTTCCCTCCGGCAAGCTTCTCGGGTTCTTTGTGTCCCAGGGGGGGATTGAAGCCAATCCCGACAAGATCAAGGCCGTCGAGCAGATCGAAGCCCCAAAGCGCGTCAAGGATGTACGGAGGCTTGCGGGTTGTGTGGCTGCCCTCAGCAGGTTCATTTCAAAGTCTGCAGAACGCGCCCTGCCTTTCTTCAAAATCTTGAAAAAGGCAGGTGTAGGATCGAAAGTATGTCTAGAGGGGG
>LR738709.1:14349465-14429789 GCA_902687465.1 Secale cereale
TAGACTACTTGTAAATATAAAAATTCTGCCTTTTGATCATGAACAGTTTTTGGCAGTTTCACAACTATCATCAAGACAAGTATCACCCTACACATGCAATTCTAGAGTATAAGCAGCGGAAAGTAAATTGCACATGTAGTAAAGAGAGGTGGAGAAGATCAAACGCAATTTGGCGAGACGGAGATTTTTCTCATGGTTCCGATAGGTGGTGCTATCGTACATCCACGTTGATGGAGACTTCAACCCACGGAGGGTAACGGCTGCGCGAGTCCACGGAGGGCTCCACCCACGAAGGGTCCACGAAGAAGTAACCTTGTCTATTCCATCATGGCCTACGCCACGGAGGACTAGCCTTACTCGGGGTAGATCTTCACTAAGTAGGCGATCTCCTTGCCCTTACAAACTTCTTGGTTCAACTCCACATCTCGATGACGGAGGCTCCCAAGCGACACCTAACCAATCTAGGAGGCACCACCCTCCAAAAGGTAATAGATGTTGTTGATGATGATGAACTCCTTGCTCTTGTGCTTCAAATGATAATCTCCCCAACACTCAACTCTCCTCACTGATATGGCTATGGTGGAAGAAAGGATTGAGTGGAAAGCAACTTGGGAAGGTTAGAAATCAAGTTTCATATGGTAGGAATGGAGCAACTTGATCTCAACACAAGGGTAGGTGGTTCTCTTCTCAGAAAGTGTAAGGTAGGAGTGGTAGTACTTTCTAATGGCTCTCTCCACGAATGAAGAGGGGGTGGAGGGGTATATATAGCCTCCACACAAAATCCAACCATTACACACATATTTGAGCAATCTCGGTGAGACCGAAGTGAAAACTCGGTCAGACCGAAAGTTCAAATATAGTGAACGTTGGGGTTTTCGGTGGGACCGAAAATACCATCTCGGTATGTCCGATATGAGTCAAAGATAGGAGCTTGCCATTTTCGGTGGGACCGAAATCAACAACTCGGATATTCCGAAATGATGACAAATGGTTACAGAAGGTTGGCAGCTCAGTTTCGGTGAGACCGAACTCAAAATCGGATAGACCGAAATTTCTAGGGTTTGGAATATAGCTGAGGTGGTTCATCTCGGTGGGACTGAGTTGGAAGAATCGGTTTGTCTGAGATTACTTATGAGTGTGTTTAGAAGTGAAAGTTGCTGATAGTTAAAGGTGATATATCACTAAGCACTTGAGCAACCAGATCATCAACACAACCTCATCCCCTTTTAATAGTATTGGCTTTTCCTATGGACTCAATGTGATCTTTGATCACTAAACCAAGAATGGAGTCTTGAGCTTTTGCCAATGCTTGCCTTAGCATTTTGAGGGGTCCACTTCTTCAGACATTTCCATACCCATATCATCGAACTTCTCTGAAATGATTCTCAAGTAACTATTAGTTCAATGATATATATGTTGTTATTAATTACCAAAACCACCCGGGGATTAGTTGCACTTTCAATCTCCCCCTTTTTGGTAATTGATGACAACATATAGATCAAAGCTTCGACAAAAGATATAATCAATGAGTAATATCGTCGCTTTGAGAAGTATGTGATAAACAAGAGCTCCCCCTAAATTTGTGCATTATTTAAAATTTGCGTTTGAATGCAAATGCACAATCGATTAGGATTATGGGCCACTCTTCCATGTCACATACATCTTGGTGGAGCGCACAAAATGATAAGAATGAATAACATGCACTCAATCACCAAGACATGAGTAAATAATCATACAAGAAGGAATAGCATATGATAAGCATTAAGCACACATTAAAGCATAGTATGACTAAGCACTCATTAAGGTAGCATCAAACGTAGTAGCAAGCACACTGAAAGTTTCAAGAACGAAAAGAACCAAATGTATCTCAAAGAAAACCGGCAAAAGAACGAAAGAGCACTCTCTCTCTCGAAGCCCTATGATCTATACAATTTCTCCCCCTTTGGCAACAAGTTACCAAAAAGTTCGAAAAAGCATAGAGCTAAGCATCACTGTGGGCTCTGCTGGCGGCTCCCGTCTGGGTAGATGTCAGAGTAGAAATGACGGCATCGGCGAAGACTTCTGCTGATGTCTGCGCTGGAGGAGTGGATGCTGGAGCTGTGGCTGGAGCTGAAGGAGGTGCTGAAGTGGTAGCCCTGGAGTCAGTCACTGGGATAGTTGCTGATCGGGATCCTCTGGGAACCTGAGCAGTCTGGCGATGAGAGTCCTGGACTAGATCATCCTGCATGAGCTCTGCTCTGTCCTGCCTTGCTTCCTCCATGTCTGCCTCAAGCTTGTTGACGGTCACCTGAATCTCAGTCAGCTTCACGTCCAGAGCGTGGATCTTGTCGTCAACAATCCTCTCTAGGCTTTCCTGAGATTGTTCAATGCTGGCCATGCGTTGTTCAATTCTCTGGGTAGCTTCAAGGATCTGCTCTCCGAAGCTCTTTGGTTTAGCTGCTGCTGCTGCTGCCTCTTTATCAGCTTTGGCTTTCTTCGCAGCTTCAATCTTGGCTTGACCTTCAACCGAAGTTGGATCCTCCTCATCCATCACAACAATGTTATCTTCATGCTCTGGCTGCAGTGGCAAGTGCTTCCTATCCAACATGAATTTGTCCGTGCCAAACTTGGCATTGATGAGCATCTGAATCTGCGGGGCAAATCCACACGACCTCTTCTGGTCAGCTGCAGTCCTCTTAATGGTCTCTACCATTAAGTCCATCACCTTAAAAGGTGCCTTCTCATCAAGAATGTGCAGCATGTTGATAGAATAGCCTCGAATCATGCGGTGGTCTCCAGACTTGGGCATCAATGTATGCCTCAGAATAGTGTTTGTGGTGGTCAGACGTGCCTGGAGATAGTACACTAAGCCAAGCTTCCACCCTTCCAAATCAGCACTATGTTTATTAACGTTTTGTGGACCTTGTTATGCAATATGCACTGTTGTCCTATTTTGTTCGTCATTATACAAGGATTCAAAGGCTAGGAATCAAGGTAACACTTCTGTCCAATATATTTTTGGTGTTGAATAAAACATATTTTAGTGTTGGAAACCTGGTATTTGCAAAAAAATGACCGATTAATAGTCGACCGAAAAAATCAATTAATCGGTCGATTTCTGATTAAACTCTAATCCACAGCTGACCGAGACGATAACGATAAGCGATATCCTCAACATTGAGTAAAATAACACGAAGCTATCCTTTCTGTTCGATCTATCATAGAGTTCGTACTAGAATAATACCTTAAGATACAAATCAACCCAAACCCTAATGTCACCTAGACACTCCATTGTCACCTTAAGTATCCATGGGCATGATTATACGATATGCATCACACAATCTCAGATTCATCTATTCAACCAACACAAAGAACTTCAAAGAGTGCCCCAAAGTTTCTATCGAAGAGTCAAGACGAAAATGTGTGCCACCCCTATGCATAGATTCCCAAGGTCACAGAACCCGCAAGTTGATCACCAAAACATACATCAAGTGGATCACGTGATATCCCATTGTCACCACAGATAAGCACATGCAATACATACATCAAGTGTTCTCAAATCCTTAAAGACTCAATCCGATAAGATAACTTCAAAGGGAAAACTCAATTCATCACAAGAGAGTAGAGGGGGAGAAGCATCATAAGATCCAACTATAATAGCAAAGCTCACGATACATCAAGATCGTGCCATCTCAAGAACACGAGAGAGAGAGAGAGAGATATATATCAAACACATAACTACTGATATATACCCTCAGCCCCGAGGGTGAACTACTCCGCCCTCGTCATGAGAGCGTCGAGATGATGAAGATGGCCACCGGAGGGGGATTCCCCCCTCCGGCGGGGTGCCAGAATGGGTCTAGATTGGTTTTCGGTGGCGACAGAGGCTTTCGGCGGTGGAACTCCCGATCTAGGTTATTTTCCGGAGGTTTCTCAATTAATAGGATTTTTTGGCGTAGGTCTCAAGTCAGGGGGGGGGGGTCTCTGGGCTGTCCACGAGATAGGGGGGCACCACCACTTGGGGTGGGCGCGCCCCCCACCCTCATGGGCAGCCCGTGACTCTCCTAGCCCAACTCTTTTACTTCGGGGGCTTCTTTTCGTCCAGAAAAATCATCAAAAAATGGCATGTCAATTGGACTCTGTTTGGTACTCCTTTTCTGTAAAACCCAAAAACAAGGAAAAAACAGAAACTGGCACTGGGCTCTAGGTTAATAGGTTAGTCCCAAAAATCATATAAAAGTGTATATAAAAGCCCATAAAACATCCTAGAAGGATAATATAATAGCATGGAACAATAAAAAATTATAGATACATTGGAGACGTATCATGCTGCATTACCCTTTCCTCTTCGAGGGAATACAACGCAAGCTCGAGAAGTAGCATAAAACTTGCAACAACAAAGTAGAGGACGTCTAACATGTTTTTGCAGGGCATGTTGTGATGTGATATGGTTAAGACGTGATGAGTTATACGTTATTGTATGAGATGATCATGTTTTGTAAATTATCGGCAACCGGCAGGAGCCTTATGGTTGTCTCTTTATTGTATGAATTGCGAAGGCCATGTAATTGCTTTACTTCATCACTATGAGTTAGCGATAGTAGTAGTAGCAATAGTTGGCGAGACGACCACAACGCTATGATGAAGATCATGGTCTCTAGGCGGTGACGATGGAGATCATGACGTTGCTTTGGAGATGGAGATCAAAAGCACAAGATGTTGATGGCCATATCATGTAACATATTTTGATTGCACGTGATGTTTACCTTATTATGCTTATTATTTTGCTTAGTACGGCGGTTCCATTATAAGATGATCCCATACAAAATTTCAAGGTACAAGTGTTCTCCCTGAGTATGCACTGTTGCGAAAGTTCATAATGCCGAGACACCACATGATGATCGGGTGTGATAAGCTCTACGTTTGTAAGGGCATATTTATCCTCAGTAGTTTTGGTGATTAATGACAATACATTTGCGGACTAATCATGTGCACTGAGCATTTCACAGATCTCCCAGTTTGGCACGAGACGATTTGGTGCCCCTCGAAGCTTGTCGAAGACGGCGTTTCTTTTCGGTTCTTTTCGGTGGATTTGAGTCATAGGAAAGCCGTACTATTAAGAGGGGGTCCGCATCGGAAAGGTTAGGGAGGAATCAACACGAACACATCTTTTTCTTTGCACCACCTTTCCTCTGTTTCGATGGAGCCTCTTTTCGTCTACCTTCTTCTTGCCATCAGAAAGGGTGCCAAAATGTAGAAGGTCTGTGACCTGCGGTAGTACCGCTCAAGGGAGCGGTAGTACCGCACAGGCCCACGGTAGTACCGCTTCCTGGAGCGGTAGTACCACAGGCATGCGGTAGTAGGAGCGGATGTAATTTTTTACATCCGCCCTACCGCAGTAGTACCGCTCCTGATGTGCGGTAGTACCGTGAGGCACTACGGTAGTACCGCTCTCCTCCGCGGTAGTACCGTAAGTGTCGGTCACAGTTTTTAACACATGCGGCAGTAGGTGCAGATGTAATTCTTTACATCCGCTCCTGCGCGGTAGTACCGTGTCGGACTTTTGTGCAATATTAATCGAAGCGGAAGTACCCACGGAAGTTATTTTTGTACTACCGTGGTCCAGCCCGTTCCTCTACGTATCTGCGCCGCGAAAGTACCGCAAGGCACTGCGGTAGTACCGCTCCCAAGGAGCGGTAGTACCGCAGGTCGCAGAGCACTTATTGCTCAACGGCCGGATCCCCTTTCTCCACTATATAAGGGAGTCTTCTTCTCCACGAAGACTCACCTCTTCCTCTCCAAAGCTCCATTGTTGCTCAAAGCTCCATTTCCGCCCGATCTCTCTCCCTAGACAATCATACTTGTTGATTTCCTCGGGATTGCTTGAGAAGGCATCGATCTACACTTCCACCAAGAGATATTTGATTCCCCCCACTAATCCCTTGCGGATCTTGTTACTCTTGGGTGTTTGAGCACCCTAGACGGTTGAGGTCACCTCGGAGCCATATTCCATTGTGGTGAAGCTTCGTGGTGTCGTTGGGAGCCTCCAATTCGGTTGTGGAGATAGCCTCAACCTTGTTTGTAAAGGTTCGGTTGCCACCTTCAAGGGCACCACTGATGGGCCTCTAACCCCTCGTTGGTTACCCGAAGTGGAAGGTGTGAGATGCAGTGTTGTGGAAGTTTTTCCCTTAGCAAAGATGCCAAGGATCGAATCCCCAGAGACTCCTAGGTTCAACAAGTAGGTGTCAACTGCTAACGGCGCCAGATATTAGCAATCAATGTGGACCTGCACATAGATACAAATAACTTTGCTCCCAACGAGTACAGAGAGTTGCGAGCCCCACCCATAGTGTAAACTCAAAACAACAGACAAGTGCATTAAAAGAACTTTGCGTAAAGTAAACAATCCTAGCACCCGCGGGCACAAGCACTGTTGTTTTCCCCCTTGTGGCAACAGCACATCCCCTAGACTCATGTTTCTGTCACTCAAGCTAGTCATCGAGGGGCATGAACCCACAATCAAGCATAACGTTCCGTCTTGGAGTCACTACGTATTACTCGGCCAAAGCAATAAATAACTACGGAGAACATGCAAGAATTACTTACGAACATAAATATAAAAGAGGTAGATCAAATATCTTACTCAATCACAATCTGAACATAATCTCATAATCCATCGGATCCCAGCAAACTCATCATAGCAACAGCATAAGGATTACATATGTGCCTCGATCATGTAGGGCAGCTCACGAGGACTAATTAGTGAAGCACAAGAACGGGAGGAGAACATCACATAGCTACTGCTCATGGACTCATGGTCCAAGCGAGACTACTCACAACTCATCCGGGAGGCGTCCATGGTGGTGGAGAAGCTCCCGATGGTGATCCTCCCCTCCGGCAGGGTGCCGGGAAGAGTTCTCCTGGTGCTCCCGATCTCAGAAGCGGCGGCGGCGGCGGAACAGAGATGAGATCGCGAAAAAGAGTTTTTCGTCCCGAGGGTTTCGAAGGACGCTCTAAATATATGCCGAAGGGGGGCACCAGACGGGGCTCGGGGGGGCCAGGCGCCCCCCCGGCGCGGCCCAGGGGGGGGAGGGGCGCGCCGCCAGGGCGCCTGGGGCCCTGGTGCCCCCACCCCCCGGCTGTACTTCGGGCGCAAGGTAGGTTCTGGAACGCTGATTTTTTATATGATTTTTCTGGATTTTTCCTGACAGTTCTCGTAATGTGAAAACCTGAAATACAAAAATAGCCAAAAACAGAAACTGGCACTGGGGTGCACTGGATTAGTAGGTTAGTCCAAATATGATCAAAAGTGTATGGAAGTGTATGAATATCGTAGCAATATCACCCAAAAGTGGCATGGAGCAAGCAGAAATTATAGATACGTTTGGACGTATCAACATCCCCAAGCTTAATTCCTGCTCGTCCTCGAGTAGGTAAATGATAACAAGAATAATTTCTGTGGTGACATGCTATTAACCATATAAGACTTTTTATAGTCATTTGACAAAAGCTTACTGAGACAATGATTCTATAGTAATTAAGTTGCCTCATGAGAAAATCACAAATGACTGAAAGTTTTATAACATGACATTGAAGCATCAAAAAGATTTGCAATGAACATGATGTGCAAATATGATAAAGTGATATCTAGCTTGCCCCCTTTAGTGAAGCAAAACATAAATGCAGGGGCACCTTCAAGGTTTAAGTGATGACTAGATACAATGATTTCAAAATAAACGATATCACAATCATGCAAAAGACAATGCTACTTTGGAACAATGCACATTACACTTAGAATGACAATAATGCTCTCAGTAGTTGGTGCTTGAAGAAAGAAGGTGGAGACTCAACATAAAAGTAAAAGAATGGTTATGTGCTAGAGCTTTTTATTTTGAAAACATAGAAGCAATTTTGACAACGGTAGTAGTACTTCATATGTGTCATGCATAAGACATCCTATAAGTTGCAAGCCTCATGCATCGAATACCAATAGTGCTCGCACCTTGTCCTAATTAGCTCGGATTTCCATGGGTTATCATTGCATTACATATGTTTCAACCAAGTGTCACAAAGGGGTACCTCTATGCCACCTGTACAAAGGTCCAAGGAGATAAATCGCATTTGATTTCTCGTTTTTGATAGATCTCAACTTGAGGACATCCATACCGGGACAACATAGAAAATAGATGATGGACTCCTCTTTAATGCATAAGCATATTCTCATAAGAGATTGAGGATTAATGTCCAAGCTAAAACTTCCACCATGATACATGGCTTTGGTTGGCGGCCCAATGTTCTTCTCTAACAATATGCATACTCATTCAACCCATGGCAAATCACCCTTACTTCAGACAAGACGAACATGCATAGCAACTCACATGATATTCAACAAAAGTGTGACAGTTGATGGCGTCCCCAGAAACATGGTTACCGCTCAGCAAGCAACTTATAAGAAATAAGATACATAGGCAACATATTCTTTACCACAATAGTTTTTAAGCTACTTTCCCATGAGCTATGTATTGCAAAGTTAGTCTGCTTAGTACAGGTGGAGGTTCGCAAAAGACTGGGAGCGACAAACTAAGAGAGAAATGACGGTCATAATCATGCAGAGTGACAAAGCAACATTGAATCAGGCATGGTAGTTATATCGCTACTCAGAAATAAAAGATCATCAAGGCTTGACAGACTTTCTTTACAGTCTTAAATATGCGTGAGCATACGCCAAGTCAATCAAAATAAATTCTTGAAGGAAGATATTTACTAAACCATACCACATCATAGGCAAACAAATCAAGTTGGTACTCCAATAACACATTGGGAACCCCCCAGATATTTGAGACTAACCATAAGAAAACCTGAACTACTAAGCGCCATTATGCACGTAGCATCTTTATCATAGACGTATTAACCAATGCAACGGAAGCAAACTCTCTTAATAAGATAAGCATGATAACTAAAGAGAGTTCAAGCAACCAACTAAACAAAAGCTCTTTGAAAAGATAAGCATGAATACTAAGAGCTGAACATGATAGTAGCTATTAAAAGACAAAGAACACACACAGCAAAGATAGACATGAAAATTATATGTTATGTTCTAGGTAGAAGTGGAGCGTGTTTCTCTCCCACATAAAGAATGCTGAGTTCCGACTCATTATGAAAAACAAAAAAGAAAACTAAAAGCAAGACGCTCCAAGCATAGCACTTAACACATGAAGTGATAAAAATATAGCGGAACGAAAGACGAACTGATAATGTTGATGGAGAAGGGGATGCACGGGGGCATCCCCAGGCTTAGACTCTTGAGTCTCCTTGAATATTTCTTGGGGGTGCATGGGAGCATCCCCAAGCTTGAGCGCTTGACACTCCTGAATCTTTTTATCATCTTCCCTCGCACACTTGAAAACTCCCTTCATACATAACTCATCATAATCTGATTAGCGAGGTTAGTACCCTTAATAAAATAATTATACCTTGCTGGAAATAAAGATATTCTTGAAGGTCTACTGTTTCTCAAGATTGCCAAAAGGTTTTTGCAAAGAAAAAGCAAGCTCTTGATTTGCAAAATGAAGGAAAGGCAAAACAGGACAGAATCTGTGAAAAACAGAACAGCAGGTAGTAATTGATTTGTACGGGGCACTTCTGCAACTCAAATAAAAAAACTCAGAACATACGCACGAAAGACAATTATATAGAGAATGCTGTCGAAACAATTCAGACCAAAAAGATGATCTGGTGATTTTATACGAATTGTTCTATCCAAGGACAGAATCTGTTTCCTGGACAGCACCTCACAACTTTTGAACTTTCTAGCAATCAGAGGCTATACTTGGCACAAATATGAAAAGCAAAGATACAATGATGATGCTACTGTAGTAGACAACATCAAGACACAACAAAAGCAAAATATAAAAATTTATTCATGTGGGCTGCCTCCAAAAGCGCTTTCTTTTATGCCTTTAAGCTAGGCATAATGCATAGAGATCAAGTTTTATCAAGAGTAAAAGAATAGCTAGCCCGTACAACGGACTCAAAAGGTAACTTGATCTTCTTACGAGGGAAGTGTTCCATCCCTTTCTTGAGAGGAAACTGAAATTTTATATTACCCTCTTTCATGTCAATGATAGCACCAACGGTGCGTAAAAAGGGACGTCCCAAAATAATTGGACATGAAGGATCACATTCAATATCCATAATAGTAAAATCAACGGGAACGTAGTTGTCATTGACAACGATAAGAACATCGTCGATCCTCCCCAAAGGTCTCTTTATGGAAGAATCAACGAGACGAACACCAAAAGAACAAGAATCATAAGGTTTCAATTTAAGCATATCTTATATTCTTTTGGGCATAACTGAGGTACTAGCTCCAACATCACATAATGCATAGCAAGAGAAGTCATTCAATTTAATTTTTATCATAGGATCCCAACCATCTTCTAGCTTTCTAGGTATGGAGGCTTCTACTCTAAGTTTCTCCTCCCTAGCTTTGATGAGAGCATTAGTGATATGCTCCGTGAAGTCAAGGTTAAGCGTGCTAGTGCGGGGATCTCTAGACACCTTGTGAAGGAAATCAATAACTTCGGTAAGAGTGCAATTATCAAAATCAAGGTCATTAGCATCAAGTAAAGTGGTAGTAGTGTCCTTTAGGTTCACTTGTTTGGTAGTTTCTATAGTCATAGCATCACCATTAATAGGTCCATTAGGACCAGTAGTACATTGGGTGCTAAGAGTTTGGATATCCTCAACAACTTGGATAGTGGCAACAGTGTGGTGGGTAGGAAGGCTCTTAATTCTATCCTCTTCCTCCCTTTCTCTAGCCCATCTCTCTTTAAGTTTAGCCATCATCCTAATGTTTTCATTAATTTGCACTTGAATAGCATTTATAGGAGTGACTTCCCTCTCCTCAAGAGGAGAAGTTTTAATTTTTAGCAATTTTACCTCATTGGCTAAATGGTCGACCTTAAAAGAAAGATCATCTAGTTTAAGTAGTTTTTCTTCTACACTCTTATTAAAGGCTTTTTGGGTAGTGATGAAATCTTTAAGCATAGTCTCTAGTTCAGTAGTGGAGTTCTTGGTACTAGGATAAGCATTGTTGTTCCCATAAGAATTAGAGGGGAACGGTCTAGGATTGTTACCAAAGTTACTCCTATAAGCATTGTTGTTAAAATTGTTTCTAGAGATAAAGTTCACATCTACTTGTTCTTGAGCAACCAAAGAATTTAAAGGAACATCACGAGGATCAACAGAAGATTGCTTCGAAAGTAGAGACATGATCAAGTCAACTTTTTCATTTAAGGAGGAAATCTCCTCGACAGAGTTTACCTTCCTACCTGTTGGAGCGCGTTCGGTGTGCCATTGGGAATAGTTGGTCATCATCTCATCGAGAAGCTTTGTGGTAGCACCAAGTGTAGTTGACATAAAAGTTCCTCCCGCGGCCGAATCTAAGAAGTTCCGCGAGGTAAAGTTCAAGCCTGCATAAAAAGTTTGGATAACCATCCAAGTAGTCAAACCATGAGTAGGGCAGTTCTTGATAAGAGATTTCATACGTTCCCAAGCTTGGGCAACGTGTTCATTATCCAATTGTTTAAAATTCATTATGTTACTTCTAAGTTGGATAATTTTAGCAGGTGGATAGTATTTTCCGATAAAAGCATCTTTGCACTTGTCCCATGAATCTATGCTATTTCTAGGCAAAGACTGAAACCAAATTTTAGCTCCTCCTCTCAAGGAGAAATGAAAAAGCTTAAGCTTAACAATATTACCATCTATTTCTTGGTACTTTTGCATATCACAAAGTTCAACAAAGTTGTTTAAGTGTAAAGCAGCATCATCTCCAGCACCGGAGAATTGATCTTTCATGACTAAGTTCAGTAAAGCAGGTTTAATTTCATATGAAGGTGCTGAAGTGGCAGGTGTAGTGATAGGTGTGCTGATAAAGTCATCGTTGTTGTGACTAGTGAAGTCACACAACTTGGTGTTCTCGGTGGAACCCATAGTAGCAAGCAAGCAAGATAACTATTTTTGTGATTTTCGATAAAAGGTACTAAAGCAAAAAATTGAAAGGTAAACTGACCAGACTAAAAAGCAAAGGTAAAAGATAGCATGCAACTCCCTATCCTGAAGAGTGGAGTCCCCGGCAACGGCGGCAGAAAAACTCCTTGATGGGCCTCTAACCCCTCGTTGGTTACCCCAAGTGGAAGGTGTGAGATGCAGTGTTGTCGAAGTTTTTCCCTTAGCAAAGATGCCAAGGATCGAATCCCCAGAGACTCCTAGGTTCAACAAGTAGGTGTCAACTGCTAACGGCGCTAGATATTAGCAATCAACGTGGACCTGCACACAGATACAAATAACTTTGCTCCCAACGAGTACAGAGAGGTTGTCAATCCCTCCGGCCTTGTAGTTCACAAAGGATTAAACGCAAATGATAGTAGTGATAGATAATGTTTGCAATACTAAGTAAAAGCGAAAAGTAAATAGCGGATGTGATCAATGATGGTAATATGGACCGGAGTCTCATGATGTTCACTAGTGATGTCTCTCTCCCAAAAGACGATAAAACAGCTATGTGAGGTAAACGAATTACAGCTGGGCAATTAACAGGACCACGAACGCAAACCAATGCTGACTACACTGCAAGAAAGGTTGAGGTTCAAAGCATGGGCGGTACGCCAAAGTAAGTAGACCGAAATCCATCAATATCTAATACTAATCATCCACCTTGAGATATCTATCCAGAACATCTCGCTGGTATTAAGTTGCGAGCCCCACCCATAGTGTAAACTCAAAGCAACAGACAACTGCATTAAAAGAACATTGCGTAAAGTAAACAATCCTTGCACCCGCGGGCACAAGCACGTTGTTTTCCCCCTTGTGGCAACAGCACATCCCCTAGACTCATGTTTCTGTCACTCAAGCTAGTCATCGAGGGGCATGAACCCACAATCAAGCATAACGTTCCCTCTTGGAGTCACTACGTATTACTCGGCCAAAGCAATAAATAACAATGGAGAACATGCAAGAATTACTTACGAACATAAATATAAAAGAGGTAGATCAAATATATTACTCAATCACAATCTGAACATAATCTCATAATCCATCGGATCCCAGCAAACTCATCATAGCAACAACATAAGGATTACATATGTGCCTCGATCATGTAGGGCAGCTCACGAGGACTAATTAGTGAAGCACAAGAACGGGAGGAGAACATCACATAGCTACTGGTCATGGACTCATGGTCCAAGGGAGACTACTCACAACACATCCGGGAGGCATCCATGGTGGTGGAGAAGCTCCCGATGGTGATCCTCCCCTCCGGCAGGGTGCCGGGAAGAGTTCTCCTGGTGCTCCCGATCTTGGAAGCGGCGGAACAGAGATGAGATCGCAAAAAAGAGTTTTTCGTCCCGAGGGTTTCGAAGGACGCTCTAAATATATGCCGAAGGGGGGCACCAGACGGGGCTTGGGGGGCCCAGGCGCCCCCCCGGTGCGGCCCAGGGGGGGCGCGCCGCCAGGGCGCCTGGGGCCCTGGTGCCCCCCCCCCCCCGGCTGTACTTCGTGCACAAGGTAGGTTCTGGAACGCTGATTTTTTATATGATTTTTCTGGATTTTTCCTGACAGTTCTCGTAATGTGAAAACCTGAAATACAAAAACAGCCGAAAACAGAAACTGGCACTGGGGTGCACTGGATTAGTAGGTTAGTCCAAATATGATCAAAAGTGTATGGAAGTGTATGAATATCGTAGCAATATCACCCAAAAGTGGCATGTAGCAAGCAGAAATTATAGATACGTTTTGGACGTATCAACCACTAGTGGAATCACGGCACCTTGCATTGTGTGAGGGCGTGAGGAGAATACGGTGGCCCTAGTGGCTTCTTGGGGAGCATTGTGCCTCCACACCGCTCCAACGGAGACGTACTTCCCCTCAAAGGGAAGGAACTTCGGTAACACATCCTCGTCTTCACCGGCTCCACTTGTGGTTATTTCTTTCCTTTACTTGTGCAAACTTTACTTGTTTATCTTAGGTAGCTTGCTTGTGAGGTTGTTATCTTTGCTTCCTATTAGTTGTCATCCTAGTTGCATATCTAGACAACTTACTTTGTTGCTTAATTTAAATTGGTTAAGAAAAGCTAAAAATTGTTAGCTGCCTATTCACCCCCCCCCCCTCTAGTCAACCATATCGATCCTTTAAATTGGTATCAAAGCCTCGTCTCTTTGTAAGGACTTTATCGTCCAAAGAGTATGGGTGAAAACATAGTCGAGACGGAGGAACATTCCGGTGGAACTCCGTCCTTGCCTACGTCAGATGGGGGAGCCTCGGTCTCTCGTGAGGAGTTCAGTGTGGCAATGTCCACATTGAAAGAATCACTAGCAACCGAGGTCAAAGGCATGTTTAAGGAATTGCTTGAGGGGCTTAAATTATCCACCACACCGTTGGAAGTGGTTCGTCCCGCTACCATCATGTTGGAGGCTACTCCCGACAAGGGAGAAGCTAGTAGTGAGCAAGCCCCGGTTACTAAGAATGGTAGTGGGATCTTTGCCCACTCCGCTCCTCTTACCCACTATGGAGAACCCGTTCCTTCACCGCATTTAAATTCCGTTGGGCCTCCTCCTAAGTTTATGAAAAATTATGATTTTGCTACTTCGATGTTTCGCTTTAAACGTCATTTAAATCATTGTTCTACTAATCTTTGGAGAATCATTGAGCAAGGTTTTTAACCACGTGATCCCGACAACTTAACTCCGAGAGAAGGTGTGGATCATCAATTCAACGGGTCTGTTCTTTTCATACTTCAAGATGATATCCCTCCTGAAGACATTGCACATCTTCGACCCTTCATCGTGGCCAAGGAAGCTTGGGATCATGTTGGCTCCATGTACAAGGGGAGCGCAAGCGTTCAACGCTCTAACTATGAAGTTGTGCAAGATGAAGCCGATGAGTTTGCTATGATCGAAGATGAAGATCCACGCGAACTTTATCGGAGATTAACCACTCTTGGAGTTTCACTTCGAGATCATGGGAGTAAGGACACGGATGACAATTGGATCAAGCACAAGTTTCTCAAGGCCATGATGCCTTACCATAAGTCCATGTCCTCCGTCATTCGCCAAAGACCAAACTTCCACACTTTGTCATCAAATAAAGTGTTGGATGAGTTCATTGCCATGAGGATCTTGGACAAGACCGCCGACAATGTGGTTTTAAGAGCTCAACGATCAAAGAAGCCTAACCTTGCCTTGAAGGCCAATGCTTGTGTTGAAGAAGAGGAGGAGGAGGATGACGATGAGTGTTGCCCCGAGGACACCAAATATGCCTATCATGAGCACATGGCTCTTGCTTCACGGCAATTTTGGGGCAAGAAGAAGAACTCAAGGCCCAACTTCAACAAGAACAACTCAAGTGGCAACAATGGCAAGCAACGAGTGAGGACATGCTTCAACTGTGGGAATGTGAGCCACTTTGTTGTAGATTGCCCATATGAGAAAAGAGAAGACTTTGGAGGCAAGCTGATCCGAAAGGACAAGGCCAAGTCTTATCCCAACAAGAACAACTTCAACAGGAAGACCCCTCCTAAAGGGTTGGTGGCCCAAGAAGAATATGTTGAGGATGATGATAATAATGAAGATGATGAGATGGTCACCATGGCCACAATTGCTATTGCTACTCCTCGCTCGTCTCTCTTCGAGTCACCAAATGAGAACATCACCGCCAAGTGTCTCATGGCTAAGGCCACCAACAAGGTAACTCCAAACATCAACACTACCATCATATCTAATCCTTCATTGATGGATTGTATTGATGAGAGTGAGGGAGCAAAAGAGGAAGATAATGAATTTGAGTTGTTTATGAGCAAACTCAAGGGCAAACCCAAGAAGCATTTTGTTGCTCTCTTGGAACAACACGGTGAGGCCAATGACATGATCGAGGCTCACGAGGAGACCATTGCTAAAATGGAAGGACATAGTCGAGACTATGCTGATGAAATATCGGATCTCTCTAATGCTCTAGAGGAAGAGCGTGGTCTTCGTTTGGCTCTTGAGGAGTCACACAACGATGATCATGCTAAATTAAAGAAAGATCTCGATCATGCTTTAGTTGTCTCTCGTATGATTAATTTTGAGAAGGCAAAACTCGGAGTTGACCATGCTAGACTCAAGGAGGAGTTTGTTACACTTGACAAGGCTCACAAGGCCTTGAAAGGTATACATCCTTCCCTTAAGGAGTCTCATGATCAACTCCAAGTTTCGCTAACCAAGGAGAAACCTATCTTTCCTCGCATGGTGTTGATTGATGATGCAAATGCTACTAACCCATGTTGCAAGCATGTGCATCTTGTTGAAGAGAATGCCAAGCTGAAGAGGCAACTTGAGAAAGGCCTTGTGACATCTATACAAGGTGAGAAGAACCTCAACGATCTTTTGAGTAATCAAAAGGAGGTGGTGGCAAAGGAAGGAATTGGGTTTGCTCCCAAGCCCAAGAAGAAGAAGAACGACAAGACCAAGCTACCACCTCCTCTCAAACAAACCTTTGTGAAAGAGGGAGAGGGTTCATCTAAGAAAAAGAACAATGTGAAGGGTGGTGGAGTCAAGAAGAATCCCACCATACCATCAAACATAGCCGGCGACTTTAATCCTTCATATGTTTTATGTCGTGCTAGTGATGGTCATGTCTTTGCTAAATTTGTTGGTTCTTCTTATGAGTACATTGAATGGTCTATTTGGGTTCCTAAGACCCTTGTTACTAACCTCAAAGGACCCATTACCAAATGGGTACCTAAATCCAAGCATTGATCTCATGTAGGAGTTTGCTTCTGGTGGGGGATCATGGTTGCTCGATAGTGGAGCCACAAATCATATGACCGGAAGCAAAGACTTGGTGGTGGACGTGCATCAAGGTTCATCCATGGCCACCAACGTCAAATGGGGTGATGCTTCATCTTCTAAGGTATTGGGGCTTGGCAAGGTTGTTGTTTCTCATGATCTCACGATCGAGAAAGTCATGCTTGTTGAGTCCCTTGCACATAACTTACTTTCTATTCATCAACTTGCACTCATGGGCTTTATTACATTCTTTGATATTGATACTGTGGCCCTCTTGTGGAGCAAGACTCTTAAAGTAGCCTATGTTGGACATGTCGAGAACGGTCTCTATGTGATTAACTTCTCGGAGCAACCCACTAAGACCGCGACATGACTAATGGCTAAAGTTGATGTGGGATGGCTTTGGCATCGCCGGTTAGCCCATGTCAATATGAGATCTTTGCAAAGTATTCTCAAGGGGGACCATGTCCGTGGACTAACAAATGTTAGCTTTGCCAAAAATCGTGCTTGCAGTGCTTGTATCGAAGGAAAGTTACATGAGAAGGCTCACCCTCCCACGACTATCATCTACTCGAAAAGACCCTTAGAGCTCCTTCACATGGACCTCTTTGGGCCTCCATCCTTTGATAGTCTTGGGGGAAGAAAGTATTGCTTGGTGATTGTGGATGATTATTCAAGATACACATGGGTATACTTCTTCAAGAAGAAGAGCGAGACCCAACAAACCGTCATCAACTTTGCAAATGAGGCTCAACGACAACATGAAGGAAAGATTTTGATGATCTGAAGTGACAATGGCACCGAGTTCAACAACCGAACGGAGAGAAAGAACCGAACGTTGATGGATGCGGCAAAGACCATGATGGCGGAATTCAAATCTCCATACAACTTTTGGGCCGAAGCCATCAACACCGCGTGTCATGCATGTTGGAAATATGCCCTAGAGGCAATAATAAAAGGATTATTATTATATTTCCTTGTTCATGATAATTGTCTGTTATTCATGCTTGAATTGTATTGTACGGAAACAGCGATACATGTGTGAATACATAGACAACAATGTGTCCCTGGTAATCCTCTAGTTACTAGCTCGTTGATCAACAGATGGTCACGGTTTCCTGACCATGGACATAGGATGTCATTGATAATGGGATCACATCATTAGGAGAATAATGTGATGGACAAGACCCAATCTTGAGCCTAGCACGAGATCGTATAGTTCGTAATGCATAAGCTTTTCTAGTGTCAAGTATTTATTCCTTAGCCCATGAGGTTGTGCAACTCCCGGATACCGTAAGAATACTTTGGGTGTGCCAAATGTCACAACGTAACTGGGTGGCTATAAAGGTATGCAATGGGTATCTCCGAAAGTGTCTGTTGGGTTGGCACGAACCGAGACTGGGATATTGTCACTCCGTATGACGGAGAGGTACCTCTGGGCCCTCTCGGTAAGACATCATCATAATGAGCTCAAAGTGACTAAGGAGTTAGTCACGGGATGATGGATTACGGAACGAGTAAAGAGACTTGCCATGACGAGATTGAACAAGGTATCGGGCATACCGACGATCGAATCTCGGGCAAGTACCGTACCGATAGACAAAGGTAATAACATACGGGATTTAGTGAATCCTTGACACAGTGGTTCATCCGATGAGATCATCAAGGAACACGTGGAAACCAACATGGGTATCCAGATCCCGCTGTTGGTTATTGACCGAAGAGTCGTCTCGGTCATGTCTGCGTGTCTCCCGAACCCGTAGGGTCTACACACTTAAGGTTCAGTGACGCTAGGGTTTTAGAGATACATGCACATGGAAACCTGAATGTTGTTCGGAGTCCCGGATGAGATCCCGGACGTCGCGAGGAGTTCCGGAATGGTCCAAAGGTAAAGAATGATATATAGGAAGTCCAGTTTCGGCCATCGGGTGAATTCCGGGGGTCACTGGGAGTGTCCCGGGACCACCGGAGGGGTCCCGGGGGTCCACCGGGTGGGGCCACCCATCCCGGAGGGCCCCGTAGGCCGCAAGCGCGAAGGGGCCAGCCCCTGGTGGGCTGGCGCACCACATGGGCCCCCCTCCATGCGCCTAGGGTTGAAACCCTAGGGGGAGGGGGCGCCCCCTATGCCTTGGGGGGCAAGTCCTCCCCCCTGGCCGCCGCCCCCACTAGGAGATTGCATCTCCTAGGGCCGGCGCCCCCCTGGCCCCTATATATAGTGGGAGGGGAGAGGGCAGCCGCACCCCAAGCCTCTGGCGCCTCTCCCCCCTCCCGTCACACTTCCATCTCCTCTCGCGGGGCGCCGACGAAGCCCTGCAGGTTTTCCTGTTGCATCCACCACCACGCCGTCATGCTGCTGGATCTCCGTCAACCTCTCCTACCCCCTTGCTGGATCAAGAAGGAGGAGACGTCGTTGTACCGTACGTGTGTTGAACGCGGAGGTGCCGTCCTTCGGCGCTGGGATCATCGGTGACGAGGAACACGAAGAGTACGACTAATTCATCCACGTTCCTTCGAACGCTTCCTCTCGCGATCTACAAAAGGGTATGTAGATGCACTCCATTATGATCGTTGCTAGATGACTCCTTAGATTGATCTTGGTGAAGCGTAGGAAATTTTTTGAATTCTGCAACGTTCCCCAACAGTGGCATCTGAGCTAGGTCTTTGCGTAGCATCTTGCACGAGTAGAACACAAACAAGTTGTGGGCGTTGAGTTTGCTCAATTTTCTTGCCGTTACTAGTCCAATCTTGATTCGGCGGCATCGTGGGATGAAGCGGCCCGGATCGACCTTACACGTACGCTTACGTGAGACTGGTTCCACCGACAGACATGCACTAGTTGCATAAGCTGGCTGGCGGGTGTCTGTCTCTCCCACTTTAGTCGGATCGGATTCGATGAACAGGGTCCTTATGAAGGGTAAATAGAAATTGACAAATCACGTTGTGGTTTTGGCTTAGGTAAGAAACGTTCTTGCTAGAAAACCTATAGGAGCCACGTAAAACTTGCAACAACAATTAGAGGTCGTCTAACTTGTTCTTGCAGCATGTGCTATGTGATGTGGTATGGCCAAGAAGATGTGATGAATGATATATGTGATGTATGAGATTGATCATGTTCTTGTAATAGGGAATCACGACTTGCATGTCCATGATAATGACAACCGGCAGGAGCCATAGGAGTTGTCTTAATTATTGTATGACCTGCGTGTCACTGAATAATGCCATGTAATTACTTTACTTTATTGCTAAACGTTAGCCATAGTAGTAGAAGTAATAGTTGGCGTGACGACTTCATGAAGAAACGATGATGGAGATCATGATGATGGAGATCATGGTGTCGAGCTGGTGACAAAGATGATCATGGTGCCCCGAAGATGGAGATCGAAGGAGCAAGATGATATTGGCCATATCATGTCACTTTATTTGATTGCATGTGATGTTTATCATGTTTATGCATCTTGTTTACTTAGATCGACGGTAGTAAATAAGATGATCTCTCACTAAAAATTTCAAGAAATGTGTTCCCCCTAACTGTGCACCGTTGCTAAGGATCGTTGTTCCGAAGCACCACGTGATGATCGGGTGTGATAGGCTCTAACGTTCGCATACGATGGGTGTAAGCCAGATTTACACACGCAATACACTTAGGGTTCACTTGATGAGCCTAGCATGTACAGACATGGCCTCGGAACACGGAAGACCGAAAGGTCGAACATGAGTCGTATAGAAGATACGATGAACATGAAGATGTTCACCATTGATGACTAGTCCGTCTCACGTGATGATCGGACACGGGCTAGTCGATTCGGATCATGTATCACTTAGATGACTAGAGAGATGTCAATCTGAGTGGGAGTTCATTAAAATTTGATTAAGATGAACTTAATTATCATCAACTTAGGCTAAATTCTTTACAATATGTCTTGTAGATCAAATGGCCCACGCTCATGTCACCCTCAACTTCAATGCGTTCCTAGAGAAATCCAAGCTGAAAGACGATGGTAGCAACTATACGGACTGGGTCCGTAACCTGAGGATCATCCTCATAGCTGCCAAGAAAACTTATGTCCTAGAAGCACCGCTAGGTGACGCTCCCGCCCCAGCAAACCAAGATGTTATGAACGCTTGGCAGTCGCGTTGTGATGATTACTCCCTGGTTCAGTGCGGCATGCTCTACATCTTAGAATCGGGGCTCCAAAAGCGTTTTGAGCACCACGGGGCATATGAGATGTTCCAAGAGCTGAAAATGGTTTTCCAGGCTCATGCCCGAGTTGAGAGATATGATGTCTCCAACGCATTCTACAGCTGTAAGATGGAGGAAAACAGTTCTGTCAGTGAGCACATACTCAAGATTTCTGGGTTGCACAACCGCTTGTCTCAGTTGGGAATGAATCTCCCGGACGAAGCGGTCGTTGACAGAATCCTCCAATCGCTCCCACCTAGCTACAAGAGCTTCGTGTTGAACTTCAATATGCAAGGGATGGAGAAGTCCATTCCCGAGGTGTATTCAATGCTGAAATCAGTGGAGGTGGAGATCAAGAAAGAGCATCAAGTGTTGATGGTCAATAAAACCACTAAGTTCAAGAAGGGCAAGGGTAAGAAGAACTTCAAGAAGGACGGCAAGGGAGTTGCCGCGCCCGGTAAGCCAGTTGCCGGGAAGAAGCAAAAGTATGGACCCAAGCCTGAGACTGAGTGCTTTTATTGCAAGGGAACGGGTCACTGGAAGCGGAACTGCCCCAAGTACTTAGCGGACAAGAAGGCCGGCAACGTCAAAGGTATATGTGATATACATGTTATTGATGTGTACCTTACCAGCGCTCGTAGTAGCTCCTGGGTATTTGATACCGGTGCAGTTGCTCATATTTGTAACTCAAAGCAGGAGCTGCGGAATAAGCGAAGACTGGCGAAGGACGAGGTGACGATGCGCGTCGGGAATGGTTCCAAGGTTGATGTGATCGCCGTCGGCACGCTACCTCTACATCTACCCTCGGGATTAGTTTTAAACCTTAATAATTGTTATTTAGTACCAGCTTTGAGCATGAACATTGTATCTGGATCTCGTTTGGTGCGAGATGGCTACTCATTTAAATCCGAGAATAATGGTTGTTCTATTTATTTGAGAGATATGTTTTATGGTCATGCCCCGCTGGTCAATGGTTTATTTTTGATGAATCTCGATCGTGATGATACACATATTCATAGTGTGAATGCCAAAAGATGTAAAGTTGACAATGATAGTCCCACATACTTGTGGCATTGCCGCCTTGGTCATATTGGTGTCAAACGTATGAAGAAGCTTCATGCTGATGGACTTCTGGAGTCTCTTGATTATGAATCATTTGACACGTGCGAACCATGCCTCTTGGGCAAGATGACCAAGACTCCGTTCTCCGGAACAATGGAGCGAGCAACCAACTTATTGGAAATCATACATACCGATGTGTGCGGTCCAATGAGTGTTGAGGCTCGCGGAGGCTATCGTTATGTTCTCACCCTCACAGATGACTTGAGTAGATATGGGTATATCTACTTGATGAAGCACAAGTCTGAGACCTTTGAAAAGTTCAAGGAATTTCAGAATGAGGTAGAGAATCAACGTGCATAAAAATAAAGTTCTTGCGATCGGATCATGGGGGTGAATATTTAAGTCATGAATTTGGCACGCAACTTAGAAACTGTGGAATTGTTTCACAATTGACACCGCCCGGAACACCTCAGCGTAACGGTGTGTCCGAACGTCAAAATCGTACCCTGTTGGACATGGTGCGATCTATGATGTCTCTCACCGACTTACCGCTATCTTTTTAGGGTTATGCTTTAGAGACTGCCGCATTCACTTTAAATAGGGCTCCTTCGAAATCCGTTGAGACGACACCATATGAACTTTGGTTTGGCAAGAACCCTAAGATGTCGTTTCTAAAAGTTTGGGGTTGCGATGCTTATGTCAAGAAACTTCAACCCGAAAAGCTCGAACCCAAATCGGAAAAATGCGTCTTCATAGGATACCCAAAGGAAACGATTGGGTACACCTTCTACCACAGATCCGAAGGCAAGGTCTTTGTTGCCAAGAATGGATCCTTTCTGGAGAAATAGTTTGTCTACTAAGGTAGGGGTACCTCAGTACCCCAACTTGTGCACGGGCAGTAGCAGTTTCCCGCGGCAGGGCCTACCACGTGCTTGCCGAAGACCTTCCTGCTCCATCTAAAACCATTCAAAAACAAAGTATACAAGACAGAAGATCAAGACCCCGGCAAGTGGAGCTTGCCGAGAGGGCCGTTCCAGGCTCAAGATTACCTCACCAACGCAAGGCCCTGGTAAGAGGAGCTTGCCAGGAAGACTAGAAGATTACATTACAGAAGACATGCCTCGGCGCTATATGTGCCCCGGCAGGGCCCGGGGAGCGACAAGCTTCAGAGCCCGACAAGCTCCCGGGCCCGGCAAGGTCAAGACCCCGGCAAGGTGCTTGCCGGGGGGAGTTACGCTGTGTGCCCGCGCTCCAACTCATCGAACCACGCGTCGCCCTGGGGCCATCCCAGGGACGCGTGGCGGATGGCTGTGCAGCCTGGGGGACACGGTGGCACTCCACGGTGGTGAGGCCATCGCCGTGGCAAACAGAGACGCAAGGGCGGGCGCTTTTGGGGTCGACGGCGACGGGCATTAAATGCTCTTGTCCCCCACTGTCAAAGTAGGTAGCGACCACTGTTCATACACTGTAGCTCCACTATTCCCGCACTGTTACAACTACCACCTCTTTTACATTTTTACCCTTTTCTCCTACGTTGACACCTGTCGGTGACACCTTGCACTATAAAAGGAGGCCCATGCGCAACGTAGAAAGGGTTCGGAACCTAGATCGCTCATACGCTCGGTGTAGCTAGTTCTTCAAGCTCCCGAGTTCTCCAACTCAATACAAACTAAGCAGGAGTAGGGTCTTACGCGTCCATCGCGGCCCGAACCTGGGTAAACTGCCCGCGTGCTCACCACGATCTGCTCTTCGTGCTCCCTCCGCTCCCTTACCGCACGAACAAGGGGCTCCGGTCCCATAGGTGCTCGTGGTGGACAGTTTCCCCCGACATCTTTGGCGCGCCAGGTAGGGGGCGTCGAGGTTGTGCGAACCTGATCCGGTGCTCACGCGGGCGCATTCTTCATCAACCTCTCCGAACTCGTCAGCTTCATCAACAACAGCACTATGGCCCCGAAGAAGAAGGCTTCGGAGGTCGCAGGCCCGTCTACGTCTCATCCACCACCACCAGAGCCAACGGTGGGCGGGGGAGACGCCGTCGGAAGGGTGGTCGCCGGCGAGGACACGCGCGGCGCCACCAAATCCAAGGACAAGACGGACGACCGAGCCTCGGTCTCCGTGGACGCTCCACGTCCATCTCAACAAACGACAACCCAGCAGCGCCATACCACAGGAGGTGGCATCCGCTTGCTGGGCCAAGGGCAAACCGGAGGTTCGCGGGACGCTCCGGGCCATCGTCCTAGCACGAGCAAGGCGCGGTCACCGGGGCGGGACCCTGCTCCTTCTAACGCTGTTAGGAGTCCGAGCATATCCCGCTCCTCGCACCGATCGCCCCCGCTCCCCTCCACTCCAGCAGAAGCGCTCGCAAGGGCGCAACTGCTCCTCGACTTCCCTCCAGCGGCAGACAAGGCCGAAGACTGGATGGCCACCATCCAGAGCCTGATCGCCTTCGCCAACAACGACTCCCCGCAGCAGCCGGCGACCTCGCGGCCGCGGCAAGTTGAGAAGACGAAGGCCGACGGCGACAAGACTGCCGGGGGTGCAACCACCATGCACTCCCCGCCGCAGAAGCAGAAGACGCCGCCCCGCCGAAACAACGCTGACGACGGCTCCACGGCGTCGTCGGATCCGCGGGCTCGTCGGGACCAACGCCAGGTCCTTGACGACCGGCGACAAGAAGACGCTCGAACGATGATCGAGCGCCACCGAGAAGCTCGGCGACAATCAGACCAGAGAGCTGGGAACGCTGTCAACGCGCGCGCGCCCGGTGAACCAGGCGACTTGCCGTACGCAGCAGGTTGCCCTGCGTTTACCCGAGAGTTGCGGCGCGTCCAGTGGCCCAGCATGAAGAACTTCAAGCCTGACGTACCGGAGAAGTACGACGGCAAGACGCACCCCTCGGAATTCCTCAGCATTTACACCATCGCGGTGCAGGCTGCCGGGGGGCGCAACGAGAAGATTTTGGCGAACTACTTCCCGCTCGTGCTTAAGACGAACGTTCGTTCGTGGCTTATGCACTTGCCGGAAGGCTCCATTTCGTCTTGGGCAGATCTTTGCCACCAGTTTGTTGGCGCCTTCACGGGCGGCCAGAAACCCCACGGCCAGGAGAGTGATCTCCACATTCTGGCCCAGAAGGAAGGAGAATCCCTGCGCAAGTACATCCAACGCTTCAGTCGAGTGCAGCACAACATCCCCGGCGTCCACCCTGCCGCGGTTATCAGCGCGTTCCACCAGAACGTGCGTAACCGCCGCATGCATGAAGAAATGGCCATGACCAAGATACGGGATGTCAGCGAGCTCTATGCTCTGGCTGATAAGTGCGCACGCGCAGAAGAGGGGAGGAGACTCCCCGGGGAGGATGCTGGCGCAGGAGGAAGCGACAGCGACGACGCCGCCCCGACAAAGAAGAGCCGGCGGCGGAACAACAGGAGGAAGAACAAGAAGGAAGTGCTTGCCGCCGAGAAGTCCGGCAAGGAGGCTCCCGCCAAGCAAACACAGGCTGGCGGCTCCGGCAAGGAGCCTGCCCCTGTGGCGGCAGCCGACAAGCAGGACGGCTCCGACAAGCAATACTGCAAGATTCACCGCACCAAGGGCCACGACCTCTCCAACTGCAAACGCGTCGAGTACCTCGTCGAGCAGTAGAAAGCTGAGTACGAGAGGCGCAACAAGGAGAAGGCCCAAGGTGGCGGAGGAGAACCAAGCAAGAAGCGGCCATTCAATGGCCGGGGAGGACGCCGCGGCAAGGCAAAGCAGCGGCAAGGTGACCGACCTCCCCGGGGCCGCGACAAGGATGAAGAAGACGATGACGAAGACATGGAGGATGAGGATAACAGCGAGCAGGAGTTCCAGAAGGCCACGGAGGTCCTGTGCGTCGACGGTGGCGCCTCTCTGCACACCTCTCACCGCCAGCTCAAGCAGTGGGTGCGCGAGCTGAATGCAGCAGAGCCGCCGATGGAGTCGCGCAGGCTCCTCAAATGGTCCAGCACGCCCATCATTTTCGATCTTGAGGATCACCCCGACCGCACCACTGCGGTCGGGTGCTTGCCGATGCTGGTCTCACCCACCATCCACAACCTCAAGGTCACCAAAATGTTGGTTGACGGCGGGGCCGGGCTGAACTTGATCTCCTCTGCTGTAATCAAGAAACTCCAAATCCCAGATGGCGAGCTCGAAGAGACCGGTTCTTTCCAAGGAATCAACCCGGGAAGGAGCAAGCCCAAGGGGAAGATCACTCTGCCGGTGACCTTTGGCGGGGAGCTCAACTTCAGAACCGAGCGCATCACATTCGACGTCGCCGATATTCCATTGCCGTATAATGGAATACTCGGCCGTCCCGCCCTCGCCAAGTTCATGGCAGCTTCCCACTATGCCTACAACGTACTCAAGATGCCGGGGCTGATAAGCGTCATCACTGTCCATGGCGAGAAGAAAGATGCGCTTGTCTGCGCCGACAAGATCTACCGGGATGCGGCAGCCGCGGCAGAGAAGGACACACTTGCCGCTGAAGCTCCCGGGGGGAAGAAGACCAAGACCAAGTCCGGCAAGTGCTCTGGGGCCCACTCCGGCAACCGCACCTCTTCGGAGTGCTGCGCTGCCGTCGAGGACGTTCCATCGAGCTCCACCGGCAAGTGTAAGAAGGGGATGGCCGCTATTCCGGCAACCAAGAAGGTGTCCGCCAAGGAGGACGGCACTGGTGGTACCATCACCATCAGTGCCACACTTGACAGCAAATAGGAAAGCGCGCTCATTGCCTTCCTACGGGCGAATGTCGATGTGTTTGCCTGGCAACCATCTGACATCCCCGGTGTTCCCAGGAAGGTAATTGAGCACAAGCTTGCTGTTTGTCCTCATGCGCGGCCCGTCAAGCAGAAGGTGAGGAAGCAAGCCGTGGAGCGCCAAGAATTCATCAACGAAGAGATCAAGAAGCTAGAGGCAGCAGGCCTAGTTAGAGGTGTGATCCATCCGACGTGGTTAGCAAACCCAGTCGTCGTGCGCAAGGCCAACGGGAAGTGGAGACTGTGTATAGACTTCAACGATGTGAATAAAGCATGTCCTAAGGATCCATTCCCTTTGCCGCGCATTGACCAGATCATTGACTCCACTGCCGGATGTGAGCTACTCTCTTTTCTTGATGCATATTCAGGCTACCACCAGATCTTTATGGCCAAAGAAGATGAAGAGAAGACTGCATTTATCACTCCATGTGGCACTTATTGCTTCATACGCATGCCATTTGGACTGAAGAATGCGGGATCAACATTTGCAAGGGTAGTGCACACTGCTTTCGAGCCACAGATCCACAGAAATGTAGAGGCTTGCATGGATGACATCGTGGTGAAGAGCAAGAGCAAGGATACCCTGGTCCAAGATTTGGAAGAGACATTTCAGAACCTGCGCAAGATACAGCTCAAGTTGAACCCCGAGAAGTGCGTCTTTGGAGTCCCCTCCGGCAAACTTCTCGGGTTCTTCGTGTCACAGAGGGGGATTGAAGCTAACCCCGACAAGATTAAAGCCATTGAGCAGATCGAGGCCCCGAAGCGCGTCAAGGATGTCAGAAGGCTTGCAGGTTGTGTGGCTGCCCTCAGTAGGTTCATTTCGAAGTCTACAGAACGCGCCCTACCTTTCTTCAAAATCTTGAAAAAGGCAGGTCCCATGAAGTGGACTCCGGAAGCGGAGGCAGCGCTGCAAGATTTGAAACGGTACCTATCCTCCACTGCAATACTTGTCGCACCTAGACCACAGGAAAAGTTGTTGCTATACCTAGCGGCAACCAACCAGGTGGTTAGTGCTGCGTTAGTAGCGGAGAGGGAGGCCGACGAGGAGTCTACACCACCGGCAAGCGAATCCAGCGACAAGCAGGGGGCTGCTCCGACAAGCTCTGTCCCCGACAAGGACAACTCTGCGCAGGAACAGGAAGAAGTGCGGAAGAAGATGGTGCAGCGCCCAGTGTATTTTGTAAGTTCCCTTCTCCAGGGGTCTAGATCAAGATACTCTGGTGTGCAAAAGTTGCTTTTCGGCCTCCTCATGGCCTCGAGAAAGCTGCGCCATTACTTCCAGGCACATGAGATAACAGTGGTCACTCGCTTTCCGCTGAAGAGGATATTGCACAATCCAGAAGCAATAGGCAGGATCGTTGAGTGGGCACTGCAGCTGTCGAGCTTTGGACTCAAGTTTGAAAGTACCTCAACCATACAGAGCCGAGCTTTGGCAGAGTTCATAGCTGAGTGGACCCCAACGCCCGATGAGGAAATTCCAGAAACAAGTGCACCCGTACAAGAAGCAACAAGTGAATGGGTAATGTACTTTGATGGTGCCTTCTCGCTGCAAGGCGCCGGTGCCGGCGTGGTACTCATCGCGCCCACCGGAGAGCACCTCAAGTACGTGATCCAGATGCACTTTCCCAGGGAGCAAGCGACGAACAACACTGCTGAATATGAAGGTTTGCTCGCCGGCCTCAGGATCGCGGCCGAACTTGGGATCAGGAAGCTGATTGTGCGGGAAGATTCTCAGTTGGTGGTCTGACAAGTTAACAAGAGCTACCAGAGCCCTTTGATGGAAGCTTATGTAGATGAAGTGAGGAAGCTCGAAGAACACTTTGAAGGTCTGCAAATGGAACACGTCCCGAGAGCTAAGAACGAAATTGCAGATGTCCTTTCAAAGTGTGCCTCGATGAAGTTACCTGTGGAACCAGGGACCTTGTTGCTCAAGCTGACTCAACCATCCGTTACACCATCAATTGGGCAGTCCAAGAAGAGAAAGTTGGTCTCCGGCGACTACTTGCCGGCGGATCTCCCCGAGGCCGCCGCCAAGGTCCCCAAGATCAACGATCAGAACGCTGAGGAATAGTCTGCTCCTGCAGATCTGAGGATTTGTGCAGTTGAAGCAAGTGTTCCCGACAAGCCTCGCCCCGGAGAGCTTGCCGGGGGACCATCAGCTCCAGCGGAACCAGAGGTTCTTGCCGTAGAAGCTGAGGTCCCCGCAGCGGCCCTCATGCCTTTAGTCCTTGCCGTTGAGCCTCGGGCTCCGGCATGGGCGCAGCAGATCGTCCGTTTTCTGCAAACTGGAGAACTTCCCGACGACCCAGAAGAAATAGAGAAGATAACCAGGCAGTCAAGTATGTACCAGTTCGTGGATAACGAGCTGTACAGAAGAAGGCTTAATGGTGTCAGGTTGAAGTGCATCCCCAGGGAAGATGGACAGAAACTGTTGGCAGAAATACACGGAGGCATATGCGGCTACCACATTGGCGCAAGGGCACTTGCCGGGAAAGCTTTCCGGCAAGGGTTCTTTTGGCAAGAAGCCCTCCAAGATGCAACTGCACTAGTAACCAAGTGTGAAGCATGCCAGTTCCATGCAAAACAAATTCATCAGCCAGCTCAAGCTCTCCAAACAATTCCTTTATCCTGGCCCTTCTCGGTCTGGGGGCTCGATATCTTCGGCCCCTTCCCCCGAGCCGTCGGGGGCTTTGAGTACTTGTACGTCGCAATCGACAAGTTCACAAAGTGGCCAGAAGTGGAACCAGTGAGAAAGGTGACAGCACAGTCAGCGGTCAGGTTCTTCAGGTCGATTGTTTGCCGTTTCGGAATCCCTAACAGGATCATCACCGACAACGGTACGCAGTTTACTAGTCGCACCTTCATGCAGTACGTCCAAGACCTTGGCGCCAAGGTCTGTTTCGCTTCTGTTGCTCACCCGAGGAGCAACGGTCAAGCGGAGAGGGCCAATGCTGAAGTGCTGCGCGGACTCAAGACAAGGACCTTTGACAGGCTGCGCAAGTGCGGAAGAAACTGGATAGAGGAGCTACCGGCGGCTCTTTGGTCAATCAGAATGACACCAAGTCGAGCCACCGGACAGACACCCTTTGCTCTAGTCTATGGAGCAGAGGCAGTTCTCCCCACGGAACTCGTATACGGATCTCCTCGAGTGCTCGCTTATGATGAGCTCGAGCAAGAGCAACTGCGACAAGATGACGCATTGCTCCTCGAGGAGGAACGTCTCCAGGCTGCTGTACGAGCTGCTCGATACCAGCAAGCCTTGCGCCGCTATCATAGCCGCAAGGTCAAGGCCAGGAGTCTCGAGGAAGGCGACCTTGTTCTTCGACGTGTTCAGTCCGCCAAGAATTCCAACAAGTTGACGCCGAAGTGGGAAGGCCCTTATCGGGTGAGACAAGTCACAAGGCCCGGCGCTGTCCGCCTTGAGACCGAAGAAGGCTTACCGGTGAGCAATTCCTGGAACATAGAGCATCTTCGCAAGTTTCACCCATAAGGCGCGGTTGCCGTGATCCGCTCCGGCAACCACCTTTTGTACAAGCTTTGCCGCTGTTGCATGTAACCCTTTGTACAAAGCCGGGCGCAGACCCCGTGCGTCAGTAAAGTTTTTGTGTTTTGCACTATTTGCCTTTTACATGCTTTTCTTTGCTATTTGCAAGAATTATTTGGCATCTTGTGCAACATACGCATCCGGTAAGCATTAGCACGCCGAAAGGCCATATACTTGTTTCCCTTTTCTTTTTTCCTTGCCTCTTAAGCAGAAGAAACGTTCCTCGCGCACAAGTTTGCCGGGGGGAAGGAGATGGAAGAGGAACCAAGTGCTGTCCAAGAAAGAGAAGTCTTACCGAGAAGCAAGATATGAAAGCTAAGTTATTAGAATTTGAGCAGTTCAAATTTTTAATTTTCAGTTGTCTCCCTTGAACAATCACACTTTGTATGGAAAACCTGTGCGCGGAGGAACCTACCCGTACCTAGCCGCACCCTTATCTTGTTTTCGAGTACGCTCATCGACTCAAGTGAGCTGCGACAAATGTCGCGCCCTTGGTTCGTTTTCGAGTTCACTCAACAAGCCGAGTGCGTTGCGACTAGCTGCGGCAAAGTTGCTTGCCGACAAGACCTTGGCCAGCAGGCTGCTCAGAGTCCAGCACTCAGCGCTCGCGGCAAAGGACCCTTGCCGGCAAGCTCCCTGGAAGCGTAGGGTGAAAAACGTACAAAGTAGATGACCAAGACAAGGAAGATAACATTGCACTGATTGATTAAAATAAGATAAATATCTTACAAAGGATAACTTGTAGCAATGATTAATGAGTTCATAACACCCCATGCAGCAACAAAAGAGATAAAGAAAAAGGAGGCCTAATCTACGCGGTCGCCCTCAATCCTGGAGATCTTGTTCACTTTGGCGATGATGTGGGCGACCTGCGCCTTCAGCGCCTCCATGTTAGCGTCGGCCGGCAAGCTGCGGAGAACGTTGGTGAGGTTTATACCGGGATTGCGGTATACAATCTTCGTCAGGACGCGCTCCAAGGTTCCCGCGCAGAGCTGGCGCGACTCCTCGGCCAGTTGCGCGGGGAGCTTCTTCCGAAGATCTGCAAGAGCCGGCGCGATCCCTCTGAAGAAGAGGCTGAGCTTGGCGCTGTGAGGGAGGTTTGGATCCGGAGAGTAGATGAGGTGCTCAACCTTCAGCGCCAGCAGCTCTTGGTCGATGTTGGATGCGGAGGACACCAAGTCGTCGGTCCACACCTCGACGGTCCGGCGGAAGTTCTCGGCCGCAGTGTTGGCGCTCTCCACCAAGCCTCGCTCCTTGCGGAGCTCTTCCTTCAGTTTGGTTTCCCGGTCCCTGACGGCGTCGAGCGAGTCCTTCAACATGGAAACCTTCAGCTCAAGATCCTCAATCGAGTCCTTGGCGGCCTTCAGTTCGTCGCCCTTCTTGGAAAGACGCACCTGGAGTTCGGAGTTAGTATGAGCGTCCTTCTCGCGCTCTGTGTTGAGCGCGGTGACCCTCTCCACGCTCGCCTTCAGTGACTCCTCCAGTTGCGCAACCTTGGCCGCGAGCTCCTCCTTGGCGGTCTCCGCGGCAGCCGCGGCGGCTTTCGCCTCCTTCAGCTCTCCGCCAAGGGCCTGCTCCCGAGCGGCAAGGTCTTCCTCGTGGGAGTCGAGGTTGACCTTCCGTTGGGTGAGCTCTCCTTCTCGCCGGGACAGCTCTTCCCCGGCGAGTCGCTGCTGCTCCTCGGCCTCGGCCTTCTCCAGGAGCCACTCCTGGTACTCCCCGGCGAGCCTCTCGCGCTCCTCCGCCACGTCACGGAGGGCAGCCTGGTTGGCGGCGCGGAGCTCCGCCGCGCGCTTCTCCATCTCGACGGCGGCCTTGGCGGCAAGGGCCTCCCGAGACGCAAGCTTCGCCTGCCTGGCCCGGTAAAGGGCCAGGAGCTGATGAAGCAGTTTCTCCTCCTCGGGCCCGTCGCTTCCGCCGGGCGCCTCGACGATCTTCAGACCCGCGGAGGCGAGGACTTCTCCATCAAAGGCCTCGCCCTCCGCGGGGGCTCGCGATGAAGAACCCCATGGCACCTGGATGTAAACGCCGTTGGGGGCCTCAAGATAATAGGCAGACGGTTCCTTCTCGGTGGAGGGGTCGGCGGCCGGCGCAGCACTCGATGCTCCTGCCGCCTCCGGGCCGGCAGTGCGGTCGCCGTCCCCCTCCCCGGCCGCCGCGTCTGCGGCCGGAGCAGTCTCCTCCGCAGCCGGCTCGGCGGCTCCCGCCGTGTCCTCAGCGACAGGGGCGTTGCCGCCGTCGCCCTGCGCGTCCTCCTCCACGACGATGGTTGCCGTCTCCATCTGTTCTGGGGGAGGAGGATCTAGAAGAAGAAGAAAAAGAAGAAGAAGTTCAAGCAAATATCCAAAAAAAGAGACGAATCCAAGAAGACAAAAGTACAGAACTTACCTTGACGGACGTCATCGGCGGCGGGCTCCCTCGCCGGGGAGCTCTACCTTGGCGGAGTGGCCGCCCCCGCCGGGCTACTCGCCCTTGGCGGGGTACTCGCCCTTGGCGGAGTACCCGCCCTTGGCGGAGTGCTCTCCCTTGCTGGAGAGTTCGCCCTTGGCGGGGACGGCGGGGCCTGCGGCTCTTCGGGAGCGACCTCCGGATGCTCCTGTGGTTGTGGCTCCACCTCTGCACAGGACAATCAAGACAAGACAAAAACATCAAGATATTAGCACAAGACAAAGTTCTCAAGCGCACCCGACAAGCGGAAGTATGGAACCCAGGCTTACGCTGGGGGCTGCGCTGGGGGCTGCTCCTCGGAGCAGCGCTCGGGTCCGGCAAGCTCGTCTCCGGCACGTCCCCTGTCGCCGCGACGGGCGAGTCGTCCGCGACCTCGACCACGGGCACCTTGGCCTTCTTCGCCACTCGCTCAGCCAGGGTTCTGAAGTCAAAACAAGAAGCAAGATCAGAATCGACAAGGATCAAGACGAAGTTAAAAGAAGATATAAAACCTCGAGTTCTTACTCCTGTTCCTCCTCGTCGTCGTCGTCGCTCAGGGCGGAGAAGTCAAACGCCACCTGAGGCGCGTCCACGCGAGGAGCAGGAGGCGAAGACTCCCTCGGGCGCTTGGCGGTCCCCGGGGCTGGGGGCTGCGAAGACCCGGCCCCTGTGGACGCCGAGGCCCGGGGAGCAGGCGGAGCAGCCGCTCCGCCCTGCGAAGATCCTCCTCCGCTAGGCGCTGACGTGCGGGGCGCCTCTGCCGTGGCCTGGGTGCGGGTCGCTCCCGCCGTGGCCTGCGTGCGGGTCGCTCCCGCCATGGTTGGTGCGCCGGGCGCCCCCGTCGCAGCTTGACTCCCCCGGGTAGCTCACGCCGCCCGGCGAGTTGGTTGTTGTCGGGGCGCTTGCGCCCTCGTCCCCGTCGTCGCCTTGCGGAGACGCTTCAGTGGAGATCGCCTGGGGCTTGCCCGGGGCGGGGAGGTCTCCGATGACGAGGAGAGGTCGTCGGCGTAGAGCCCAGAGACCCATCGGAGTCCTCATCGGCCCCGACGTCCTCTTCCTCCTCCTCCTCCCCGGTAGGCTTGCTGGGCCCAGCGCCCTGCACTGCGGCCGCTCCTCCTCCGGCGCCTCCGCTCCCTCCGGCGCCTCCGCTCCTTGCGGCGCCTCTGTTTCCTCCGGCAGCACCGCCTCTTGCCGCGGCCTCGGTCAAGATGCCGGGGATCCCGGAGTGCCTCAAAGAAGGGACCCCGGCAAGCTCGTCGGGAGGAAGCTGTAGTAGTCTGCGGATCTCCGCCTCCTCCGCTTGGCTGGATGCATCCGCAGCCTCTGCCTCATCGGGCGTGAAGCCAAATTCTCCTGCCGCTGCGGCTGCAGCGGCCTCTTCAACCCGAGAAGCTATATACGCTATCTCTTGGTCGGTGGTGTCCCGTGTGAGCCCCTTGATTTCATCCTTGTTCTTCGCCACCTCCACCAGGTTGTCGAAGAAGCTCAAGATGACGTCTGGCTTGGGCGGAATCCATGTGCGATCAATGCCATGTGAGTCACACGCGGGCATCATGGCGCGAAGAGAATCCCGGGCCGTGCTGTTGCAGAGAGGCACCACTCCCCGGGGAGCTCTGAACCACTCCGGGTGGGCCGGGTCGTGTTTAAATAGTTCCCGGACCATCCCCTTCAGCTCCAGTGATGTGAAGTTGAAGTTTAGCCCGGGGCGCAGCCTCATTACGTCCGCCGCGTTGCCGTACTCCCATGCCGGCCTCTTCCTGTCCTGTAGAGGGGCAATGCGGCGGCGGAGGAAATCTGTGCCTACTTCTCCGACGGACAACTTTGCTACCCGGAGACGAAGAATTCTGATGAGGGCGACGTTGAGCTTGCCGTCGTCCGAATCCAGCTCGCTCCAGTCCCTGCCGCGCACGATAGGTGTTGTGCGCGGCGCAGTGAAGGGCTGCGGCTCGTCCTCAACTATCCAACACCAGTCTACACGCCACTCCTCCCACTTGCCGCGGAGCTTCCCCGGCAAGTAGGACTCCTTCTTGTTCAAGCGGAAGACCCAAGATATTCCTCCAGAGAGGGGTGCGCCGGCCTCTGCTCTAGGGGTGAAGAAGTGCCAAAACAGCGCTACGTTCGGATATATCCCAATATAGTTTTCGCACATATGTGCGAAAAACGCCATCGTGAGGATGGCGTTGGGGGTGAAGTCAAGAAGGTGGAGGCCGTAGGTGTGCATGATATCGCAGAAGAAATCGGAAAAAGGGGGACAAAGACCGCAATGGAAGAAAGCTGCGAAGAAGAAGTACCCGCCGGGGTAGTTGTCCTTGGCGGCAGCGGGGTAGGCTCTGGTCCGAGGGTGCGCCTTGGTCTCCTTGGCCCAGAACAAGTAGTACTTGTTCTAGAGCTCCCGCGCGCTGAGCCTCGGCGAGAAGACGACGTTCCGCTTCCGCAACAAGGTGAGCCTCGCCACTTGCTCCGATTTCTCCTTCTTAGTCTTCTCCGCCTTCGCCTTCTCGGTCTTCGGGGCCATGGCGGAGGCGGCGAGGGAAGGGGGACGAGGAGTCCGGCGGCGCCGCAGATGCGGAAGACGGCGGAGGAGCTGTGGAGGCGGAGCGCAAAGGGAATCTCAGGAGATGGAAGGGGAAGCAATGAAGGCGTAGGAGGGGAACCGCTCCTGCTTCCTCTGCTTTTATGGGGAAGTGGGGGGTGTTTCGCTCTTTCCATTAAAAGAACGTGGCCACGTCCCATCCCACGACGCCGCAATCGACGCGTGCCGTTACGGGGGGACGCGGCGGATGCGGAAGTGGATTCGGCGTGCCGTGGGCCGCGCGTGGTCGTGCACTGTTCTGGGCCTGGCCGAACAGCGCTCGGCACCGTGTGTAGCCCAGGCCCGGGGGCTCCTGTCGGTGTACTAAGGTAGGGGTACCTCAGTACCCCAACTTGTGCACGGGCAGTAGCAGTTTCCCGCGGCAGGGCCTACCACGTGCTTGCCAAAGACCTTCCTGCTCCATCTAAAACCATTCAAAAACAAAGTATACAAGACAGAAGATCAAGACCCCGGCAAGTGGAGCTTGCCGGGAGGGCCGTTCCAGGCTCAAGATTACCTCACCCACGCAAGGCCCTGGTAAGAGGAGCTTGCCAGGAAGACTAGAAGATTACATTACAGAAGACATGCCTCGGCGCTATATGCGCCCCGGCAGGGCCCGGGGAGCGACAAGCTTTAGAGCCCGACAAGCTCCCGGGCCCGGCAAGGTCAAGACCCCGGCAAGGTGCTTGCCGGGGGGAGTTATTGTTGGGGAACGTTGCATGGGAAACAAAAATTTTCCTACCGTTCACCAAGATCAATCTAGTAGATGCAACTACGAGGGGAGAGTGTGATCTACGTACCCTTGTAGATCGCTAAGCGGAAGCGTTATGAACGCGGATGATGGAGTCGTACTCGTCGCGATTCAGATCGCCGAAGACCTAGCACCGAAGCAACGGTGCCTCCGCGTTCTTCACACGTACGGCTTGGGGATGTCTCCTCCTTCTTGATCCAGCAAGGGGTGGAGGAGAGGTTGATGGAGAACCGGCAGCACGACGGCGTGGTGGTGATGGTGGAGAAGAACTCCAGCAGGGCTTCGCCTAAGCACCTCGGGAGAAGAAGATGTAACGGGAGAGGGAGGGCAGCACCGAGGCACAAACTGTATTGGCTGCCCTCCCTTTGCCCCACTATATATAGGGGGGGTGGAGAGGTGAGGGCGCCCTAGGGTTTCCCCCTAGGGGCCGGCGGCCAGGGCAAGGGGAGGGGGCGGCGGCCAGGGCAGGGGGGCGGCCAGGCCCTAGGGTTTCCCCCCCTAGGTGCCTTGCCCCCCAAGGCCAAGGGGTGCGGCCAGCCCTAGGGGGTCCCACCCCCTTAGCCGCATGAGGAGAGGGCCCAGGGGGGGCGCACAGCCCCCTGAGGGCTGTGGTGTACCCCCTTGTGGCCCACTAGGCCCAGAACCACTTCCGGACCCCCCGAAACCCCTTCCGGTACTCCGCCGATTTCCCGATGCTCCCCGGAACACTTCCGGTACTCCGAAACCTTTCATCCTATATATCAATCTTCGTCTCCGGACCATTCCGGAGACCCTCGTCATGTCCGGGATCTCATCCGGGACTCCGAACAACCTTCGGTAACCATACACTTTTCTCACTAACAACCCTAGCGTCACCGAACGTTAAGTGTGTAGACACTCCCAGGTCAATAACCAATAGCGGGATCTGGATACCCATATTGGTTCCTACATGTTTCTCGATGATCTCATCGGATGAACCACGATGTCAAGGATTCAGGCAATCCCGTATACATTTCCCTTTGTCTCGTCGGTATGTTACTTGCCCGAGATTCGATCGTCGGTATCTCTATACCTAGTTCAATCTCGTTACTGGCAAGTCTCTTTACTCGTTACCGTAATACATAATCCCGTGACCAACCACTTAGTCACTTTGAGCTCATTGAGATGACGTATCACCGAGTGGGCCCGGAGATACCTCTCCGTCATACGGAGTGACAAATCCCAGTCTCGATCCATGTCAACTCAACAAACACCCTCGGAGATACCTGTAGAGTACCTTTATAGTCACCCAGTTACGTTGTGACGTTTGGCACACACAAAGCACTCCTACGGTGTCAGTGAGTTACATGATCTCATGGTCATAGGAACTTATACTTGACATGCAGAAAACTATAGCGATAACTGACACGATCAAAAGCTATGTTAACGTTTGGGTCTCGTCCATCACATCATTCTCCTAATGATGTGATCCCGTTATCAAATGACAACTCATGTCTATGACCTGGAAACCGCAGTCATCTTTGATCAACGAGCTAGTCCTGTAGAGGCTCACTAGGGACACAAAGTCTGTCTATTCATCCACACGTGTATTTGAGTTTCCAATCAATACAGTTATAGCATGGATAATAAACGATTATCATGAACAAGGAAATATAATAATAACTCTTTTATTATTGCCTCTAGGGCATATTTCCAACAGTCTCCCACTTGCACTAGAGTCAATAATCTGGCATTACAAGGTAATGAATCTAACACCCATAGAGTCTTGGTGTTGATCGTGCTTAGCCCGTGGAAGAGGCTTAGTCAACGGATCTGCAACATTCAAATCCGTGTGTACTTTGCAAATGTTTATGTCCTCCTCCTTGACTGAATCGCGGATGGAATTGAAGCGTCGCTTTATGTGTCTGGTCCTCTTGTGAAACCTTGGTTCCTTGGCTAGAGCAATGGCACCAGTGTTATCACAGAACAGAGTCATTGGGTTCAGTGCACTAGGCACAACTCCAAGATCTGTCATGAACTCCTTCATCCAGACACCTTCCTTAGCCGCCTCCGAGGCAGCTATATACTCCGCTTCACATGTAGAATCAGCTACCACGCTCTGCTTGGAACTGCACCAGCTTACCGCTCCCCCGTTGAGAATATATACGTATCCGGTTTGTGACTTAGAGTCATCCGGATCTGTGTCAAAGCTTGCATCGACGTAACCCTTTACGACGAGCTCTTGATCACCTCCATAAACGAGAAACATATCCTTAGTCCTTTTCAGGTACTTTAGGATATTCTTGACCGCTGTCCAGTGATCCATACCAGGATTACTCTGAAACCTTCCGGCCATACTTATGGCAAGGATGACATCTGGTCTTGTGCACAGCATTGCATACATGATAGAGCCTATGGCTGAAGCATAGGGGACGACACTCATCTTTTCTCTGTCATCCGCAGTCACTGGGCATTGAGTCTTACTCAACTTCGTACCTTGCAATACCGGCAAGAACCCCTTCTTGGATTGATCCATTTTGAACTTCTTCAAAACTTTATCAAGGTATGTGCTTTGTGAAAGTCCTATCAAGCGTCTTGATCTATCTCTATAGATCTTGATGCCCAATATGAAAGCAGCTTCACCGAGATCTTTCATCGAAAAACTCTTGTTCAAATACCCC
This sequence comes from Secale cereale, assembly GCA_902687465.1. Classification (NCBI taxonomy): domain Eukaryota; kingdom Viridiplantae; phylum Streptophyta; class Magnoliopsida; order Poales; family Poaceae; genus Secale; species Secale cereale. Next base: position 14,388,218 of record LR738709.1, read on the forward strand.
TTCACGCTATCCAAAAATTCTATATTGTTTCCAATCAGCAATATGTCATCCACATATAATATTAGAAACGCTATAGAGCTCCCACTCACTTTCTTGTAAATACAAGCTTCATTGTAAACTTGTATAAACCCAAACGCTTTGATCACCTCATCAAAGCGAAGATTCCAACTCCGAGATGCCTGCACCAGCCCATAAATGGAACGCTGGAGCTTGCATACCTTGTCAGCATTCTCTGGATCGACAAAACCCTCTGGTTGCATCATATACAACTCTTCCTTAAGAAAACTGTTAAGGAACGCTGTTTTGACATCCATCTGCCAAATTTCATAATCGAAATATGCAGCTATTGCTAACATGATTCGGACGGATTTAAGCATCGCTACGGGTGAGAAAGTCTCATCGTAGTCAATCCCTTGAACTTGTGAAAAACCCTTTGCCACAAGTCGAGCTTTATACACGGTGACATTACCGTCAGCGTCCGTCTTCCTCTTAAAAATCCATTTATTCTGAATGGCCTTCCGCCCTTCAGGTAATACTTCCAAAGTCCATACTTTGTTTTCATACATGGATCCCATCTCGGATTTCATGGCCTCTAACCATTTGTCGGAATCTGGGCCCACCATCGCTTCTCCATAGCTCGTAGGTTCACCGTTGTCTAACAACATGACCTCCAAGACAGGGTTACCATACCACTCAGGTGCAGTGCGTACCCTTGTCGACCTACGAGGTTCGGTAGTAACTGGATCAGAAGTTTCTTGATCATCATCATTAGCTTCTTCTTCAACCTCTGTAGGCTCCACAAAAACATCTTTCTGTGCTGCGCTACTTTCTGGTTGAAGCAGAGGTTCAATAACCTCATCAAGTTCTACCTTCCTCCCACTCAATTCTTTCGAGAGAAACTCTTTCTCGAGAAAGGACCCGTTCTTAGCGACAAACACTTTGCCCTCGGATCTGAGATAGAAGGTGTACCCAACTGTTTCTTTTGGGTATCCTATGAAGACACATTTGTCCGCTTTGGGTTCGAGCTTTTCTGGCTGAAGCCGTTTGACATAAGCATCGCAACCCCAAACCTTGAGAAAAGACAACTTCGGTTTCTTACTAAACCATAGTTCATACGGTGTTGTCTCAACGGACTTAGATGGAGCCCTATTTAAAGTGAATGCAGCTGTCTCTAACGCATATCCCCAAAACGATAGTGGCAAATCGGCAAGAGACATCATAGAACGTACCATATCTAATAGGGTTCGATTACGACGTTCGGACACACCATTACGCTGTGGTGTTCTAGGTGGCGTCAACTGTGAAACAATTCCACATTTTCTCAAGTGATCACCAAACTCATAACTCAGATATTCTCCCCCTCGATCAGATCGTAGGAACTTGATCTTCTTGTTACGATGATTTTCTACTTCACTCTGAAATTGCTTGAACTTTTCAAAAGTTTCAGACTTATGCTTCATTAAGTAAATATACCCATATCTACTTAAGTCGTCAGTGAAGGTGAGGAAATAACGATATCCACCGCGCGCCGTTACACTCATCGGACCGCACACATCAGTATGTATGATTTCCAATAAGTCACTTGCCCGTTCCATTGTCCCTGAAAACGGGGTCCTTGTCATCTTGCCCATGAGGCACGGCTCGCACGTGTCAAGTGATTCAAAATCAAGAGACTCCAAAAGTCCATCAGCATGGAGCTTCCTCATGCGTTTTACGCCGATATGACCCAGACGGCAGTGCCACAAGAAAGTGGTATTATCATTATCTACTCTACATCTTTTGGCATCAATGTTATGAACATGTGTATCACCACTATCGAGATTCAATAAGAATAAACCCCTAACTTCGGGTGCATGACCATAAAAGATATTACTCATATAAATAGAACAACCATTATTCTCTGACTTAAATGAGTAACCGTCTCGCAATAAACAAGATCCAGATATAATGTTCATGCTTAACGCAGGCACTAAATAACAATTATTCAGGTTCATAACTAATCCCGATGGTAATCGAAGAGCGAGCGTGCCGACGGCGATCACATCAACCTTGGAACCATTTCCCACGCGCATCGTCACTTCGTCCTTCGCCAGCCTCCGTTTATTCCGCAGTTCCTGTTTAGAGTTGCAAATGTGAGCAACCGAACCGGTATCAAATACCCAGGCACTACAACGAGAGTTGGTAAGGTACACATCAATAACATGTATATCATATATACCTTTGTTGTTGTTGGCCCCCTTCTTGTCCGCCAGATACTTGGGGCAGTTCCGCTTCCAGTGGCCATTCCCCTTGCAATAGAAACACTCAGTCTCTGGCTTGGGCCCAGCCTTGGGTTTCTTCACTGGATTAGCAACTGCTTTGCCACCCTTCTTAGAATTACCCTTCTTGCCCTTGCCATTCTTCTTGAAACTGGTGGTCTTATTGACCATCAACACTTGATACTCCTTCTGGATGTCTGCCTCAGCGACTTTCAGCATCGAGAACAGCTCGGCGATGGTTTTATTCATCCCTTGCATGTTGTACTGCTGGACGAAGCTCTTGTAGCTTGGAGGGAGTGACTGGAGAATTCTGTCAATGATAGCCTCATCCGGGAACACAAGTCCCAGATCAGCTATGCGGGTATAGTACCCAGACATCTTCAGTAAGTGCTCACTGACAGACGAATTCTCCTCCATCTTGCAAGCGAAGAATTTATCGGTGGTCTCATACCTCTCGATCTTAGCATTCTTCTCAAAGATGAACTTCAACTCCGTGTACATCTCATATGCACCATGACGTTCAAAACGCCTTTGAAGTCCTCCTTCCAAGCCGTACAACATGGCACATTGCACTATCGAATAGTCATCCGAACGCGTCTGCCAAACGTTCATAACGTCCGCAGAGGCTCCAGGAGCGGGGGGGTCACCTAGCGGTGCATTTAGGACATAAACCTTTTGGGCAGCTGTGAGGATGATCCTCAGATTGCGGAGCCAGTCCACAAAGTTGCTCCCGTCATCTTTCAGTTTAGCTTTCTCTAGGAACGCATTAAAATTCAGGGGAACTCCTGCGCGAGCCATCTACAACATAAGATTTGCAAAGACAATTTTTTAGACTATTGTTCATGATAAGTGAGTTATTACCTAATTAAATTAATTATAACTCCCACTCAAATTGACATCCCTCTGGTCATTCGAGCGTGACATGATCCAAATTCACCAACCCAAGTCCGATCATCACGTGAGATGAGGTGGTGTCAATGGTGAACATCAACATGTTGATCATATCTACTATATGACTCATGCTCGACCTTTCGGTCCTCCGTGTTCCGAGGCCATGTCTGTACATGCTAGGCTCGTCAAGTCTAACCCGAGTGTTCTGCATGTGCAAAACTGGCTTGCACCCGTTGTATGCGAACGTAGAGTCTATCACACCCGATCATCACGTGGTGCTTCGAAACGACGAACCTTCGCAACGGCGCACACTCGGGGGGAACACAATTTTATCTTGAAATTTTAGTGAAGGATCATCTTATAATGCTACCGTCGTCCTAAGCAAAATAAGATGCATAAAAGGATTAACATCACATGCAAATCATAAGTGACATGATATGGCCATCAACTCGTGCTTTTGATCTCCATCTCCAAAGCACCGGCATGATCTCCATCGTCACCGGCGCCACACCATGATCTCCATCATCATGATCTCCATCATCGTGTCGCCATCGGGGTTGTCGGCGCCCACCATGCTCTTACTACTATTGCTACCGTTTAGCGATAAAGTAAAGCATTACAAAGCGCTTGAAGATTGACACGCAGGTCATACAAAAAATTAAAGACAACCATATGGCTCCTGCCGGTTGCCGTATGCATCGACATGCAAGTCGATATTAACTATTACAACATGATCATCTCATACATCAAATATAATTCATCATGTCATTGGCCATATCATATCACATGCATACCCTGCAAAAACAAGTTAGACGTCCTCTAATTTGTTGTTGCATGTTTTACGTGGCTGCTATGGGTATCTAGCAAGAACGTTTCTTACCTACGCAAAACCACAACGGTGATATTCAAGTTGCTATTTAACCTTCTACAAGGACCGCCTTGTTCTATTCCGATTCAACTAAGATAGGAGAGACAGACACCCGCCAGCCATCTTATGCAACAAAAGTCACATGTCTGTCGATGGAACCGGTCTCATGTACGTGGACATGTAAAGTTGGTCCGGGCCGCTTCATCCTATAATACCGCTGAATCAAGAAAGACTAAGGAGGGCAGCAATTTAAACATCAACGCCACAAACCCTTTTGTGTTCTACTCGAGAAAGCATCTACGCAAGATCCTAGCTCTGATACCACTGTGGGGAACGTTGCATGGGAAACAAAAATTTTCCTACCGTTCACCAAGATCAATCTAGTAGATGCAACTACGAGGGGAGAGTGTGATCTACGTACCCTTGTAGATCGCTAAGCGGAAGCGTTATGAACGCGGATGATGGAGTCGTACTCGTCGCGATTCAGATCGCCGAAGACCTAGCACCGAAGCAACGGTGCCTCCGCGTTCTTCACACGTACGGCTCGGGGACGTCTCCTCCTTCTTGATCCAGCAAGGGGTGGAGGAGAGGTTGATGGAGAACCGGCAGCACGATGGCGTGGTGGTGATGGTGGAGAAGAACTCCAGCAGGGCTTCGCCTAAGCACCTCGGGAGAAGAAGATGTAACGGGAGAGGGAGGGCAGCACCGAGGCACAAACTGTATTGGCTGCCCTCCCTTTGCCCCACTATATATAGGGGGGGTGGAGAGGTGAGGGCGCCCTAGGGTTTCCCCCTAGGGGCCGGCGGCCAGGGCAAGGGGAGGGGGCGGCGGCCAGGGCAGGGGGGCGGCCAGGCCCTAGGGTTTCCCCCCCTAGGTGCCTTGCCCCCCAAGGCCAAGGGGTGCGGCCAGCCCTAGGGGGTCCCACCCCCTTAGCCGCATGAGGAGAGGGCCCAGGGGGGGCGCACAGCCCCCTGAGGGCTGTGGTGTACCCCCTTGTGGCCCACTAGGCCCAGAACCACTTCCGGACCCCCCGAAACCCCTTCCGGTACTCCGCCGATTTCCCGATGCTCCCCGGAACACTTCCGGTACTCCGAAACCTTTCATCCTATATATCAATCTTCGTCTCCGGACCATTCCGGAGACCCTCGTCATGTCCGGGATCTCATCCGGGACTCCGAACAACCTTCGGTAACCATACACTTTTCTCACTAACAACCCTAGCGTCACCGAACGTTAAGTGTGTAGACCCTGCGGGTTCGGAAACCATGTAGACATGACCGAGACACTCCCAGGTCAATAACCAATAGCGGGATCTGGATACCCATATTGGTTCCTACATGTTTCTCGATGATCTCATCGGATGAACCACGATGTCAAGGATTCAGGTAATCCCGTATACAGTTCCCTTTGTCTCGTCGGTATGTTACTTGCCCGAGATTCGATCATCGGTATCTCTATACCTAGTTCAATCTCGTTACCGGCAAGTCTCTTTACTCGTTACCGTAATACATAATCCCGTGACCAACTACTTAGTCACTTTGAGCTCATTGAGATGACGTATTACCGAGTGGGCCCGGAGATACCTCTCCGTCACACGGAGTGACAAATCCCAGTCTCGATCCATGTCAACTCAACAGACACCCTCGGAGATACCTGTAGAGTACCTTTATAGTCACCCAGTTACGTTGCGACGTTTGGCACACACAAAGCACTCCTACGGTGTCAGTGAGTTACATGATCTCATGGTCATAGGAACTTATACTTGACATGCAGAAAACTATAGCGATAACTGACACGATCAAAAGCTATGTTAACGTTTGGGTCTCGTCCATCACATCATTCTCCTAATGATGTGATCCCGTTATCAAATGACAACTCATGTCTATGACCTGGAAACCGCGGTCATCTTTGATCAACGAGCTAGTCCTGTAGAGGCACACTAGGGACACAAAGTCTGTCTATTCATCCACACGTGTATCTGAGTTTCCAATCAATACAGTTATAGCATGGATAATAAACGATTATCATGAACAAGGAAATATAATAATAACTCTTTTATTATTGCCTCTAGGGCATATTTCCACTGTTGGGGAACGTTGCATGGGAAACAAAAATTTTTCCTACCGTTCACCAAGATCAATCTAGTAGATGCAACTACGAGGAAGGAGTGTGATCTACGTACCCTTGTAGATCGCTAAGCGGAAGCGTTATGAACGCGGATGATGGAGTCGTACTCGTCGCGATTCAGATCGCCGAAGACCTAGCACCGAAGCAACGGTGCCTCCGCGTTCTTCACACGTACGGCTCGGGGACGTCTCCTCCTTCTTGATCCAGCAAGGGGTGGAGGAGAGGTTGATGGAGAACCGGCAGCACGACGGCGTGGTGGTGATGGTGGAGAAGAACTCCAGCAGGGCTTCGCCTAAGCACCGCGGGAGAAGAAGATATGACGGGAGAGGGAGGGCAGCACCGAGGCACGAACTGTGTTGGCTGCCCTCCCTTTGCCCCACTATATATAGGGGGGGTGGAGAGGCTAGGGCGCCCTAGGGTTTCCCCCTCGGGGCCGGCGGCCAGGGCAAGGGGAGGGGGGCGGCGGCCAGGGCAGGGGGAGGCGCCCAGGCCCTAGGGTTTCCCCCCTAGGTGCCTTGCCCCCCAAGTCCCAAGGGGTGCGGCCAGCCCTAGGGGGTCCCACCCCCTTAGCCGCATGGGGAGAGGGCCCAGGGGGGGCGCACAGCCCCCTGAGGGCTGTGGTGTCCCCCCTTGTGGCCCAATAGGCCCAGAACACCTTCCGGACCCCCCGAAAACCTTCCCGGTACTCCGCCGATTTCCCGATGCGCCCCGGAACACTTCCGGTACTCCGAAACCTTTCATCCTATATATCAATCTTCGTCTCCGGACCATTCCGGAGACCCTCGTCATGTCCGGGATCTCATCCGGGACTCCGAACAACCTTCGGTAACCATGCACTCTTCTCACTAACAACCCTAGCGTCACCGAACGTTAAGTGTGTAGACCCTGCGGGTTCGGAAACCATGTAGACATGACCGAGACACTCCCAGGTCAATAACCAATAGCGGGATCTGGATACCCATATTGGCTCCTACATGTTTCTCGATGATCTCATCGGATGAACCACGATGTCAAGGAGTCAGGCAATCCCGTATACAGTTCCCTTTGTCTCGTCGGTATGTTACTTGCCCGAGATTCGATCGTCGGTATCTCTATACCTAGTTCAATCTCGTTACCGGCAAGTCTCTTTACTCGTTACCGTAATACATAATCCCGTGACCAACTACTTAGTCACTTTGAGCTCATTGAGATGACGTATTACCGAGTGGGCCCGGAGATACCTCTCCGTCACACGGAGTGACAAATCCCAGTCTCGATCCATGTCAACTCAACAGACACCCTTGGAGATACCTGTAGAGTACCTTTATAGTCACCCAGTTACGTTGTGACGTTTGGCACACACAAAGCACTCCTACGGTGTCAGTGAGTTACATGATCTCATGGTCATAGGAACTTATACTTGACATGCAGAAAACTATAGCGATAACTGACACGATCAAAAGCTATGTTAACGTTTGGGTCTCGTCCATCACATCATTCTCCTAATGATGTGATCCCGTTATCAAATGACAACTCATGTCTATGACCTGGAAACCGCAGTCATCTTTGATCAACGAGCTAGTCCTGTAGAGGCTCACTAGGGACACAAAGTCTGTCTATTCATCCACACGTGTATTTGAGTTTCCAATCAATACAGTTATAGCATGGATAATAAACGATTATCATGAACAAGGAAATATAATAATAACTCTTTTATTATTGCCTCTAGGGCATATTTCCAACAGTTATGCTGTGTGCCCGCGCTCCAACTCATCGAACCACGCGTCGCCCTGGGGCCATCCCAGGGACGCGTGACGGATGGCTGTGCAGCCTGGGGGACACGGTGGCACTCCACGGTGGTGAGGCCATCGCCGTGGCAAACAGAGACGCAAGGGCGGGCGCTTTTGGGGTCGACGGCGACAGGCATTAAATGCTCTTGTCCCCCACTGTCAAAGTAGGTAGCGACCACTGTTCATACACTGTAGCTCCACTATTCCCGCACTGTTACAACTACCACCTCTTTTACATTTTTACCCTTTTCTCCTATGTTGACACCTGTCGGTGACCCCTTGCACTATAAAAGGAGGCCCATGCGCAACGTAGAAAGGGTTCGGAACCTAGATCGCTCATACGCTCGGTGTAGCTAGTTCTTCAAGCTCCCGAGTTCTCCAACTCAATACAAACTAAGCAGGAGTAGGGTCTTACGCGTCCATCGCGGCCCGAACCTGGGTAAACTGCCCGCGTGCTCACCACGATCTGCTCTTCGTGCTCCCTCCGCTCCCTTACCGCACGAACAAGGGGCTCCGGTCCCATAGGTGCTCGTGGTGGACAGTTTCCCCCGACAGAGTTTCTCTCGAAAGAAGTGAGTGGGAGCAAAGTAGAACTTGATGAGGTGACAGTCACCCCTCCCCAATCGGAAAGTAGCGCAGCGCAGGAAATTGTTCCTGAGGTGCCTGCACCGACAAGGGAGGAAGTTAATGATGATGATCATGAAGATACAGATCAAGTCACTACTGAACATCGAAGGTCCACAAGGACACGTTCCGCACCAGAGTGGTACGGCAACCCTATCATGGAAATCATGTTGTTAGACAACGGTGAACCTTCGAACTATGAAGAAGCGATGGCGGGCCCGGATTCCAATAAATGGCTTGGAGCCATGAAATCCAAGATAGAATCCATGTATGAAAACAAAGTATGGACTTTGGTGGACTTGCCTGATGATAGGCACGCCATAGAAAATAAATGGATATTTAAGAAGAAGACAGACGCGGATGGTAATGTGACCATCTATAAGGCTCGGCTTGTCGCTAAGGGTTATCGACAAGTTCAAGGGATTGACTACGACGAGACTTTCTCTCCCGTAGCAATGCTCAAGTCAGTCAGAATCATGTTAGCAATTGCCGCATTCTATGATTATGAGATATGGCAAATGGACGTCAAAACGGCATTCCTTAATGGTTTCCTCAAGGAAGAACTGTACATGATGGAGCCGGAAGGTTTTGTCGATCCAGATAATGCTAACAAGGCATGCAAGCTCCAGCGCTCGATCTACGGGCTGGTGCAAGCATCTCGGAGTTGGAATATTCGCTTTAATGATGTGATCAAAGCGTTTGGCTTTATACAGACTTGGGGAGAAGCCTGTATCTACAAGAAAGTGAGTGGGAGCTCTGTAGCAATTCTCATATTATATGTGGATGACATATTGCTGATGGGACATGATATAGAATTCTTGGAAAGTATAAAGGCCTACTTGAATAAGAGTTTTTCAATGAAGGACCTTGGAGAAGCTACTTACATATTAGGAATCAAAATCTATAGAGATAGATCAAGACGCCTCATTGGTATTTCACAAAGCACATACCTTGACAAGATATTGAAGAAGTTCAATATGGATCAATCCAAGAAGGGGTTCTTGCCTGTTTTGCAAGGTATGAGATTGAGCAAGGCTCAGTCCCCGACCACGGCAGAAGATAGAGAAAAGATGAGTGTCATTCCCTATGCCTCAGCCATAGGTTCTATCATGTATGCCATGCTGTGTACCAGACCTGATGTGAACCTTGCCATAAGTTTGGTAGGAAGGTACCAAAGTGATCCCGGTATGGAACACTGGACAGCGGTCAAGAACATCCTAAAGTACCTGAAGAGGACCAAAGATATGTTTCTCGTTTATGGAGGTGACGAAGAGCTCGTCGTAAAGGGTTACGTCGATGCTAGCTTCGACACAGATCTGGATGACTCAAAGTCACAAACCGGATACATGTACATTTTGAATGGTGGAGCAGTCAGCTGGTGCAGTTGCAAGCAGAGCGTCATGGCGCATTCTACATGTGAAGTGGAGTACATAGCTGCTTGCAAAGCAGCACAAGAAGGAGTCTGGATGAAGGAGTTCATCACCGACCTAGGAGTCATTCCAAGCGCGTCAAGCCCGATGACTCTCTTCTGTGACAACACTGGAGCTATTGCCATTACCAAGGAGCCCAGGTTTCACAAGAAGACCAAGCACATCAAGCGCCGTTTCAACTCCATCTGGAATTATGTTCAAGATGGAGACATAGATATTTGTAAAGTGCATACGGATCTGAATGTTGCAGACACGTTGACTAAACCTCTTCCACGGGCAAAACATGATCAACACCAGAATTATATGGGTGTTCGATTCATCACAATGTAACTAGATTGTTGACTCTAGTGCAAGTGGGAGACTGTTGGAAATATGCCCTAGAGGCAATAATAAAAGTATTATTATTATATTTCCTTGTTCATGATAATTGTGTGTTATTCATGCTTGAATTGTATTGTACGGAAACAGCGATACATGTGTGAATACATAGACAACAACGTGTCCCTGGTAATCCTCTAGTTACTAGATCGTTGATCAACAGATGGTCACGGTTTCCTGACCATGGACATAGGATGTCATTGATAACGGGATCACATCATTAGGAGAATGATGTGATGGACAAGACCCAATCTTGAGCCTAGCACGAGATCGTATAGTTCGTAATGCATAAGCTTTTCTAGTGTCAAGTATTTATTCCTTAGACCATGAGGTTGTGCCACTCCCGGATACCGTAAGAATACTTTGGGTGTGCCAAACGTCACAAAGTAACTGGGTGGCTATAAAGGTACGCAACGGGTATCTCCGAAAGTGTTTGTTGGGTTGGCACGAACCGAGACTGGGATATTGTCACTCCGTATGACGGAGAGGTACCTATGGGCCCTCTCGGTAAGACGTCATCATAATGAGCTCAAAGTGACTAAGGAGTTATTCACGGGATGATGGATTACGGAACGAGTAAAGAGACTTGCCATGACGAGATTGAACAAGGTATCGGGCATACCGACGATCGAATCTCGGGCAAGTACCGTACCGATAGACAAAGGGAATAACATATGGGATTGAGTGAATCCTTGACACAGTGGTTCATCCGATGAGATCATCGAGGAACACGTGGGAACCAACATGGGTATCCAGATCCCGTTGTTGGTTATTGACCGGAGAGTCGTCTCGGTCATGTCTACGTGTCTCCCGAACCCGTAGGGTCTACATACTTAAGGTTCAGTGACACTAGGGTTGTAGAGATACATGCACATGGAAACCCGAATGTTGTTCGGAGTCCTGGATGAGATCCCGGATGTCACGAGCAGTTCCGGAATGGTCCGGAGGTAAAGAATGATATATAGGAAGTCCAGTTTCGGCCATCGGGTGAATTCCGGGGGTCACCGGGAGTGTCCCGGGACCACCGGAGGGGTCCCGGGGGTCCACCGGGTGGGGCCACCCATCCCGGAGGGCCCCGTAGGCCGCAAGGTGGAAGGGGCCAGCCCCTGGTGGGCTGGCGCATCACATGGGCCCCCCCTCCATGCACCTAGGGTTGAAACCCTAGGGGGAGGGGGCGCCCCCTATGCCTTGGGGGGCAAGTCTCCCCCCCTGGCCACCGCCCCCCTAGGAGATTGCATCTCCTAGGGCCGGCGCCCCCCTTGGCCCCTATATATAGTGGGGGGGAGAGGGCAGCCGCACCCCAAGCCTCTGGCGCCTCTCCCCCCTCCCGTCACACTTCCATCTCCTCTCGCAGGGCGCCGGCGAAGCCCTGCAGGTTTTCCTATTGCATCCACCACCACGCCGTCGTGCTGCTGGATCTCCGTCAACCTCTCCTACCCCCTTGCTAGATCAAGAAGGAGGAGACGTCGTTGTACCGTACGTGTGTTGAACGCGGAGGTGCCGTCCGTTCGGCGCTGGGATCATCGGTGACGAGGAACACGAAGAGTACGACTACTTCATCCACGTTCCTTCGAACGCTTCCGGCCGCGATCTACAAAAGGGTATGTAGATACACTCCATTATGCTCGTTGCTAGATGACTCCTTAGATTGATCTTGGTGAAGCATAGGAAATTTTTGAATTCTGCTACGTTCCCCAACAATGCATCCAATCGTCTCTATCTACGCAAAGGTTTGAACAAGACTCCATATGAGATTCTTACCGGTAACATGCCCAATCTCAAGTACTTCCGGGTGTTCGGGTGTAAGTGTTTCATCCTCAAGAAAGGTGCTCGTTTGTCTAAATTTGAGTCTAGAGCTCATGAGGGCATATTTGTTGGTTATGCTACAAACTCTCATGCTTACCGTGTCCTCAACAAGTCCAATGGACTCATTGAGGAGACGTGTAACGTAGAGTTTGATGAGAATAACGGCTCCCAAGTGGACCAAAGTGGTACTTGTGATGTAGGTGATGAAATTCCTCCTCAAGCCATAAGAAGAATGGGTGTTGGATATATCCTACCCATTGAGGAACCCCTTGTGGCCGAAGGAGAAGAACAATGTTCCACACAAGTGGAACCATCATCAACCCAAGACCCACACGCTTCCGAAGAACAAATTGAAGGCCCTCAGTCGGACGAACAAGGCCAAGTGCAAGATCAATCACAAGATGGTGGGGAACCACCAAATTATGCACAAGGCCAAGTTCTCTCCTCTGAGCAAGATCAAGATCAAGAGGAAGCTCAAGATCAAGATCAAGCTCTTGACGTCGCTCAAGATGATCAACTCAGTGCTCCTCAATTATCACTTGAAGAGAAATTGGAGCGTCGTGCTGCAAAAATTGCCTCCAGGCTTGCTTCTAGAGAACATCACATGGAGAATATTCTTGGAAGCATCACAAAGGGGGTAAGCACTCGAAGACAATTAGCAAACTATTACGCTCATCAAGCTTTTGTCTCTTGTGTTGAACCTCAAAAGGTCTAGGAGGCGCTCGAAGACCCTGATTGGCTTAATGCCATGCATGAAGAACTCCACAACTTCGAGCGCAACAAAGTGTGGCGTCTGGTGCCGAGGCCAAAGGAGAACCATAATGTCATTGGAACCAAGTGGATCTTTAAGAACAAGCAGGATGCTCATGGCATTGTCATTCACAACAAGGCGCGTTTGGTGGCTCAAGGCTACTCCCAAGTCGAGGGTATCGACTACGGTGAAACCTATGCCCCCGTTGCTCGCCTTGAATCTATCCGTTTGTTGCTTGCCTATGCTTCTCATCATAATTTTAAGTTGCAACAAATGGATGTGAAAAGTGCATTTCTTAATGGTCCTATTAATGAGTTGGTTTATGTCAAACAACCCCCGGGGTTTGAGGATCCTAAGTTCCCCAATCACGTGTATCAACTTGATAAGGCACTCTATGGCCTTAAACAAGCCCCACGTGCATGGTACGGGCATCTTACCGAGTTGTTACAAGATCGTGGGTTTGAAATTGGGAAAATCGACCCCACTCTTTTTACTAAGAAGGTCAAAGGGGAGTTGTTTGTCTGCCAATTATATGTTGATGATATTATCTTTGGTTCACCTAACAAAGCTTTCAATGATGAGTTCGTCGCACTCATGACCACACATTTTGAGATGTCCATGATGGGAGAGTTGAAGTACTTCCTTGTGTTTGAGATTAAGCAAAGAAGAGAAGGAATCTTTATCAAACATGCCAAGTACACTCAAGACATGCTCAAGAGGTTTAATTTAAGTGATGTCAAGCCGGCTACTACTCCAATGCCAACCAAGTGCCAACTTGACATTGATCCCAATGGTAAAGCGGTGGATCAAAAGGTATATCGTTCTATGATTGGTTCCTTGCTTTACCTTTGTGCATCTAGACCGGATGTTATGTTGAGTGTGGGAATTTGTGCATGGTTTCAAGCCTCACCTAAGGAAAATCATTTTGTGGCGGTCAAGCGAATCTTTCGATATTTGGCTCATACCCCAAACTTTGGCTTATGGTACCCAAGAGGAGCAAACTTCAACCTTGTAGGTTTCTCTGATTCGGACTGGGAGGGAGACAAAGTGGATAGGAAGTCCACTTCCGGAGGGTGCCAATTCCTTGGTTGCTCTCTGGTAAGTTAGCCTTCCAAAAAGCAAAGTTGTGTGTCTCTCTCGTCCACCGAAGCAGAGTATGTGGCAGCTGGCAGTTGTTGTGCTCAACTTCTATGGATGAGGCAAACTTTAAAGGATTACGGTGTCACTTGTGACAAAGTGCCTCTTTTGTGTGACAATGAAAGTGCCATCAAGATTTCTCTCAAACCGGTGCAACATTTCAAGACGAAGCATATTGAGATTCGGTATCTCTTCATCCGGGATCATATTCGGCGAGGAGAAATCGAGCTTCACTATGTCAACACTCATGATAACCATGCAGATATCTTCACGAAGCCTTTGGATGAAGCAAGATTTCGCGAGTTAAGGCATGAGCTAAATATCATAGATTTGAGCAATTTGGCTTGAAACCTTGCACACACCCCTCCCACTCAATATAGTTATCTTGCCTAGATGTAGGCATGGACATAGGGGGAGTGTTTTTCTCTCAATGAACTCTCCCTCCCCCCATTATGCATAAAATGATCAATTCTTCCACATTCATCATTTATGATGACACTTGTGCTTCAAAGACGAGTTTTGGTCATGGACCAAAGGATAATTCTTCGCGGTGCCATACCAACTTACTCAAACATAGGTGGCTTCGGCCAGTGCCCTCTCTTTTGAGAGCTTGTTGCTTGTCCTTTTGTGTGTGATTTTGGTTGCCGTGTGGTTTTTTGGTTGTCTTTGCTTTAGATCGTTTTGGCCATCACCAAAGTTCTTGGACATACGGTACTATCTTGTCAAGCCGCTTATTACCGCTGAGGAGAGAAGGAGATTTGTGCTTCCTTCTCACAAGAGTGGCACGGTACTACCGCCCCTTGCACGGCAGTAATTTTTTACTGCCGCTGGGGGAGCGGTACTACCGCCCTTGGTGCGGTACTTCCGCCTAGGGCGGTACTACCGCAATGACCAGTGGTAGTACCGCACTGCGATGACCCGTGGGGGTTAAGTGCGGGGCTGGGGAGTGATACGTCCAAAATGCATCACTATTTTGTATCACAATTTATCCTTATTCATTGATAAATTTCACATTACGATGATGTTCTCATGTTGTTTTGGCCTATTTTACACAGTTTGCAACTTTCCGGTGCCGAAGCAGCAGACGCAGGATTCAGCGGTAAAAAGTGGACGCTGAGTTGCTGAAGAAGAATACCTCCAAATTACCTGAAAATCGATGGAGGATATTTTCCGGACGAATCACGAAGACATGCGAAAGGGCAACCAAAGGGGGGCCACAGGGTGCCCAGGCGCCCTAGGGGCGCGGCCCCCACCCCCTGGCCGCGCCGGGGGGGCGCCTGGAGCCCCTGGCCCACCTCCGGCTGCCCCCTTTTGCCTATATACTCTCCGTTATCTGAAAACCCTAAAAACGAGAGTTTTGACGGAGTTCCGCCGCCGCTCCGTGGCGGAAACCTACAGAGAAGAAAAAGCCATCTCCGGTGGGCAGATTCCGCCGGGGAGATCACCTCCCGGAAGGGGAGATCGTCGCCATCGTCATCACCATCGTCACGGGCATCATCGAGATCATCATCAACATCATCCCCAACACCAGCACCATCTCCATCTTCATCCAAATCTCATCTCACAATTGCAACTTGTGTTATAACTCGTACTACCTATCCTCTCTACTCCATCGGTGTTGATTACTACGTTGTGGTGAATGCTATTGAGTTTTGTTGGAGAAATATTATTATGTCCAGATTGTTTATCACCCATTTATCTCCACTGATCATGATCTCTTTTATGTCTGGTGAGTAGTTACCTTAGTTCTTGAGGACATGGGGAAAGTCTTGTTGTGAGTAGTCATATGCTGTTGAAGTAATATGTGTTGTTTGATACTTAAGTTGCGCTGTCATTCTACTAGTGGTGTTGTGTGAGTCGAACACTCAACACTTCGCCTTATTAAGGACCTAGGAGAATACATTGTGTCGTGGAAATAGCACGGTAGATGTCCGGTTTAACGGACTTGATGATGGAACCATCACACGGGTTAGCTTGAAGGGGTTCATAGCACACAAAGGACACAGAGGGTTTATACTAGTTCGGCCCCTTCGATGAAGGTAAAAGCCTACGTCTAGTTGGTTTGGTATTGCTTGGGCGTCGGATTACAGGGAGCGGATTCACTTGCCTGCGTTTCAACGGGTTGATTGTTGCTTGTCCCCGAACCGTCGCCGGGTCGCCCCTTTATATAGAGGGTACGCCTGGCCCGGTTTACAGAGTCCCGAGGCCGGCTCATAATTGTGTCCGCCTCGGTCTCTGTCTTTTCTTCCTTATCTCTCAAGTTACATCACGGGGCGGTTTACAAACCTTAATTCTACACATGGGCTCTAAGATCTTTATGGGCCGTAGCCTTTACTACATATTACAAACAAATATATTAACAAGCCGGTTTATACTAGCCGGTTTATACCTGCTAGTCATATCCCTGACATTAGGCCCCAGAATGATTTGAACTTGTTCATATCAGTCTTCTCTTGTATAATTTTCTTCTGTCTTCTCATCCTTATAAACCGGCTCTGACGTCATCCTCGGGGATCATTAAATCTGAAAATGACATCATCTCCGCATTTAACGCCGCGAGCTGTACTGTAGCTTATTTTAAGGGTTATCCCGAAAATCGAGGCGTCAAAGGATCTTTATCCGATTTTTTGTCTCCTCGATTCCCGCACCTGTCGCTTCAGATCTGACTCTTCTTTATAAATACTGCCACCCCCATTCATTATCTTCTTCCTGCTCTGTCTTCCTCCTCCGTCGCCCAACGTCATCTTCGCCCAAGCTCGAACCGCCGCCGTTGACTGCTGGATCCAAGACCTCGCTGGCCGCTGCATCACCCTGAGCTTGACCAGAGAACCTCCGCCGCCGATTCTTGCCGCTCCAGGTACGTCCTTCTTCTCCATTATCAGTCTGCAACTTCTAGGGTTTCTTCCTACGCCTCCGCCATTAGAGCCTTAATAGAAGCTTCATCTTGTTCGACCTTAAGCCAATGATTTCTAGTAACTTTGTCCTTCAGATCTTGCCTTTAAATTGTACTTTTACCCTGCTGTAAATACTTCGGATCTCCGTTGTTCCTGTCTAGCCTGTAGATTTATCCGCTTAGTATAAGATCCTTGTAGCTCCTTCCCGTATACTCTTACATTAGTTTCTCTTTTCTTAGCATGCTCAGATCTATTCCTCCTTAGTTGTCTTTTAAAAACCTGTTTTTCTCCTCGGTAGATCTGCTAAGTATGTTCCGGTTTAAGCTGATATGCCCTGTTCTTGCGAAACTCTGTAACTTAACGCAACGGTTTAGCCGTTCCCCTTCAACTGCCATTGACCGGAAATGATGTAGCTTGTCATAATTGCCGGTTTAACCACGCCATTAGTCCTCAGTTAAATCGTTGCGTAACTTTCATAGATAGGTTCCGGTTTATACCGCTGTACTTTCATAATCTGTTTTCTGTATTTTATCTTTTCCAGTACTTTGCTCTTTCGTTGCAATGGCTAAGCAGTATGTCTCCAGCGATTGGGTTCCTTCTGTCATTACTGAGGACGATTTAATCAAGATGTCTGAAATTGGCACGTTAGGACCTCAGTCTGTTTTAAAGTGGCGGGCCCCAGGTAATGAATGTCCCCCTACTCCCAGGTCCGGGGAGGTCATTGTGTTTTTGGATCATATGTCACGAGGCTTCTCTCCCCCCGGTTCAAAGTTTTTCCGGGATGTTCTTGCTGCTTTCCAACTGCACCCGCAGGACATTGGACCCAATTCTGTCTCAAACATCTGTGACTTCCAAGTGTTTTCTGAGGTGTATCTGCAAGAAGAACCTTCTGTTGATCTATTCCGGGATTTCTTTCATTTGAACCAGCGCACCGAGTTTACCAGCGGACCACATCAGGAGCTCGGTGGCGTTAGTATTCAGAAGAGGAGAGATGTGGTGTTTCCTCATGCCGCTTTACACTCTCATCCAAAAGATTGGAATAAGTCCTGGTTTTACTGCGTTGACACTTCTCCTGAAGGGGAGAACCCTCTGCCGGGTTACCGTGAAACCCGTATTCCGGAGAATCATCCTTTACCACCACGGCTCGGCGCTGTTGCACGGACCCGGTTCTCATCACAGCTCTCCAAGTTAAGAGCCTTCATAGCAAATGGTTTAATTGGGACTGATTTCCTATGCTGTTGGCTGTCTTGGAGCATACTTCCCTTGAGCCGGCGATCACAGCTAATGTGCAAATATTCTGGCAAACCGGATGATCCTCAAAGGTTTACCAAGGAAAAGCTTTCTGAATCGGAAGTTGTAGAATCAGCCAAGAAAATTCTCAATGTTTCTTTGGCAGACTGCGGCAAAGTCGGGCTAGCTCCATATTATAAGAAGAACAAGCCGCCTGCAGTAAGTCTCACTTTACCCTGTATCTGTAATCCGTTCTTTTAAACCGTCTTTCAACCATCTTTCTTTCTTTTGATTAGGCTGATGACCCTTTCTGGAAGAGAAAACCTCAGGAGAAAGCCGGCAAAAAGGTTCGACGAAAAACCTTTGCCAATAAGAAAAGGAAAGCAGCTGTTGACGCCGGTTCTCCCACAGAAGATGATGATCCGGATTCCAAGGTAAATTTTAATCCAGTTTAGATTTTTGCTTTCATGTCCTTGTAATTGTATCTAATGATACCTTTCCACAGGAGTTGCCTGAAGGTGATAACCCGGCTGAAATTGAGGTAACCCTTCTTTCCTCTGACTCAGAACCTATTCCACAAAAAAGTCGCCGGACCGTCCGGAAGTACCAATTTTCTCATCCTTATGCTCAGTTGGACCCTAACTTTATTTTGAAGAAACAACAGCATGAAGCTCTTCGCCGGACCACTCGCCATAGCGGCCTGGCGGTGGAATCATCCGGGATTTCTTTAACTCCGGTTCGAAAACGCCGTGCTGAGGTGATACTTTCTCCGACTCCCCTTCATCCCAAGGCCGGGCTTATCCGAAAACCTCTTAAACCGTCTGACACTGATTATCAGGAAACTCCACTGTCTTCCTCTGGTGAATCGACCGCCACGCAGCTTCCTCCACTGAAAACCGTCCCAGGGTAATTTTCTCACCTTTTCCGGTTTATGATCCTTTTTTTTTTGCTTTATAATGCTAACTCATTTTGCATATTTTTCCAGCAAAACGAAACCCAGCAAGAAGCCCAAGGCCAATAAGCCTCCTGCCGAGCCCACTGCAGATGATCCGGCTGCTAACCCGTCCAACACTATTCCTTCTGAGGGACGAGCCCGTAGCTCCTCTTGAAGACCCTGTACCTACAAATCACATTTCTGCTCCTGAGCATCCTACTGCTGAAGATGCCCAGAATCCACCAAGTCCGGCCCGGGTTAACACTCCTCGGATTAATTCGGCGTCTCCTGATCCGGCTCATACTGTCACTCCCCCCAATGTACCAGCCTCACCTGATGTTGTGGTAACTGGGGCTGCTTATGTTGCTCCAGCTGAGCCCACCGTTTTAGCCAAACATACGGCTAAAGCGGAAAAACTATCTCAAGAAAAGGGGAAGTGGAGTACTGAGATATCCAGCCTTTCCGGTATGAGTGCTCAAGAAATTTACTCTGGGTATCTGAACCGGCTCCACAGCTGTCGGGATTATGAAGCCAGCCTGGTTAACTTGATGAGGGAAAAGTATGAGGTAAACTTCTTCTTCTGACTTTGTTCTTTTGATGTATCTCTGTCATAACAGCCCCCAAGTTCCGGTTTAGCTGCATGCTGAAGGTGAACCGAAACTTTGTAGATTGAACCCTTGATCTTTACATTAGCCCCCAAGTATCAAGTAGATAACTTGTTTATGTATTTGATACTTGTAAAAATTGCTGACGATACTTCAATTATACATTAGCCCCCAAGTGTCAAGCAGACAACTTGTTTGTGTGCTTGAGACTTGTAACTTTAAATCTTCTTTTCTTTACTGCTTCAACTGCCATTAGCCCCCAAGTGTCAAGTAGACAACTTGGTTTGTGTGCTTGAGACTTGACTAAATTTCACCTCTTGTTTTTGAACTGTGTCTGCAGGCTGAGTTGAACCGGAATGCTCTTGAAATTAATGAGCTTCGAAGCCGTCTTACTGAAACAGAGTCTGCCGCTTCAAAGGCTAAAAAAGAACTTCAAGTGAGCTTAAAGACCGCTGAAGACTTGAAGAAATACTTTGAAGAGGAGCGGACTTCTTTTGAGGTCCAGAAGAAAGATCTGGAGAAACGGGTTCAGGATGCTGAAGGAGCGCTTAATCCGGTGACAGAAGAATTGTCCGGATTAAGACGGCAAATTGACTTAATGACCTCTGCTGTTTTTGGTAAGTATAATTTGAACTTCTGCCTTTATCTTTGTAACCTGTGCTTTGTACCGGTTTAACTATGATTGTTGTGTGCAGGGCGCCGTGTCTCCCATCTTGATGATGACTTACGGAAAAAACTCAAATCTTGCTACACCTTGGTCGAACAGCTGTACTCCGGGACGCAAAGGATCATCAGTGCTACTTCTTTTGGTAAACCGGCCCCTACGACAATACAAGATACTTTGAAAAAGTTGTCTGTTTTGTCGGTTCGTCTCGAAGAAGTCAATAAATCTGCTGCGCGGGGTGGTGCTTTTCTGGCCCTTGCGAGGGCTAAGGCTTGGGTCCCAGATCTTGATCCGGAGGAGGCTTTCACCGGATTCCCGGATACGAAGGAGGACGGCTCACCTTTTACCGAAACGGATCTCTATGCCCTGACAAAAGAGATGCGCCCCCTCGCCAGCAAGCTTGCCGCTGAATCGGATTTGTCCAGATATCATCCAGGATACAATCTGCAGAACGAGCGGGTGGAGCGACCGGTTTACGATACCGTCAACTTAATTCCGCCGGTTCGTCCTCACACCTTTGCTCCTCACATTGATCCTACTGAACTTATCAACGATGAGGTGTATTTCCGGGCCTTGGCGAAGATTGATTGGCGTGCGCCGGATTTCCAACCGCTTCACGAGGATGAAGATGTTCCGGATCAAGGCGATGGCCAGCCGCCTCAACAAGGAGAAGCATGACTTCGAAATTTATTGCTGTAACCATGATCTGTATTCCATCAAACAATGTTTCCAAACTGTTGGGCTTGCCATGCCTTGTAATAGTTTAGCCGAAACTTAACGTGCTTCAAACCGAATATTTTGTCTTTTCTGAAATACTCTCCGGTTGACCTGTTGTTTGATGTTGGTTGCCTTCCTCTGCTCATACAGAAAAAATATCGAAAAATATGTCCTAGTGGCTTACCACTGGACGGATTAACTTGTTCTCTTAAAACATCAAATAAGCATATCTTTACACTAAAGATAACTTTTATACCTGAGATTTATATGTGGCCAATACTCTTTTAAACCGGTTGGACTTTAAAGTCGCTTTATGAAGATCTTCATGGATCCAAATAGAAACTCGAAATTCTCCGGTCCATCTTGATGATAAATCCGGTTCATCTTGTTTCGGAAAGTTGTAACTTTTGCCTGATACGCGATCCGGGTTTTAATGAACGCCGGTTTACTTATGCTGGTATTCATGATCCAGACTTTCCATTTCATAGATATGTGGTCAACTTGTGTAGCTGTTCCACTCCGGTTTAAAAGGTTATAAAACACAAAAACACCAAAAGTATGCAAATTTTGCAAATAAGACCATGTAGTCGAGGCTTTTTCAAGAGCTGCCAGGCTCAAAGCAAGGTTCAGCCAATCACTGGGACGCGGATTGGCCGACACTCCCAGAGGGCCTAGCCAATCACTGAACGTGGAATGATCCAACTTTTCAGAGGGCCGAAAGAACCGGAAATAAAAACTGAGCCAATCACTGGGACGCGGATTGGCCGACACTCCCAGAGGGCCTAGCCAATCACTGAACGTGGCATTACCCAACTTTTCAGAGGGCCGAAAGAACTATGAAACTAATCCGATCACTGCGAGTGGATGATACCACTCCCAGAGGGCCTCCAGGGTTCCTCCTGAACCGGTGGGTCAATGTACAAACTGAGCCAATCACTGGGACGCGGATTGGCCGACACTCCCAGAGGGCCTAGCCAATCACTGAACGTGGCATTATCCAACTTTTCAGAGGGCCGATAAAACTATGAAACTAATCCGATCACTGGGAGTAGATGATACCACTCCCAGAGGGCCTCCAGGGTTCCTCCTGAACCGGTGGGTCAATGTAAACCAATCACTGAACGTGGACTTGTCCAACTTTTCAGAGGGTTGATAGAACTATGAAACTAATCCGATCACTGGGAGTAGATGATACCACTCCCAGAGGGCCTCCAGGGTTCCTCCTGAACCGGTGGGTCATTTGTGAAGTCTTCTCTCCTTGAACCGGATATAATCTCATGTTCTTGAGAGTTCTATTGCTCCTTCGCATATTCTGCAAAAAATCAATTTCTAACCCGGCCAGTATATTGAAATATGGTATCTGATGATAAATTTGTATGTATATGGGTTGCTTTCACAAGATTTTTTGCATATGGAAAAAGGGCTAAGCCCCCGGTTTACCGAGGGTGCCAGTTTATTCATTACTTATAATATATACATAGGATACATTGGAGCACGTAGCTCAAGTATAATACGGCCGTAAATGGGCGATGTTCCACGGCCTCTTCGTCTCCTCTTCTGATGTCCGTGAGTCCTTGTGTTCCCGAACGTCCACCAAGTAATATGAGCCGTTGTGTAGATTCTTGCTGACCACAAAGGGTCCTTCCCAAGGTGGGGATAACTTGTGCATATCTGTTTGATCCTGGATGAGCCGGAGTACCAAGTCACCCTCTTGGAACGTCCTTGTTCTAATCCGGCGGCTATGATATCTGCGCAAGTCTTGCTGATAAATCGCCGACCACGCTGCAGCTATATCACGCTCTTCATCCAGCCAGTCTAAACCGTCCTGTCTTGACTCCTCGTTGATTGCTTCCACATAGGCCGTTACCCTTGGTGAGTCATGACGTATATCACTTGGAAGAACTGCTTCAGCACCATAAACCATGAAGAAAGGCGTGTAGCCTGTAGACCGGTTTGGTGTAGTGTTAATACTCCAAAGAACAGATGGCAATTCCTCAACCCAACATCCTGGGGTTCTCTGCAAAGGTGTCATAAGCCGGGGTTTGATACCTCGCAAAATCTCCTGATTTGCTCTTTCAGCCTGACCATTGGTTTGGGGTTGAGCCACTGAAGATACATCTAGACGAATGTGTTCTCTTTGACATAATTCCTTCATCTCACCCTTAGATAAGTTGGTACCATTGTCTGTGATAATGCTGTGTGGAAAGCCACACCGGAATATTACTTATTTGATGAACTTAACTGCCGTTGCCGCATCACACTTGCTTATAGGCTCCGCTTCAACCCATTTTGTGAATTTGTCTACTGCCACTAGTAGATGAGTTTTCTGATCTTGGGATCGCTTGAAAGGCCCAACCATATCAAGCCCCCAAGTTGCGAAAGGCCAAGTTATTGGTATCATCCGGAGTTCCTGTGCCGGCACCAGAGCACGCCTTGAGAATTTCTGACAAGCATCACACTTCCGGACCAGATCTGCCGCATCTGCATGTGCGGTTAACCAATAAAAACCATGCCGGAATGCCTTAGCTACCAATGATTTTGAACCGGCATGATGACCACAATCCCCTTCATGAATCTCTCTTAGAATCTCACAACCTTCCTCAGCTGAAACACATCGTTGAAATACTCCAGAAGTACTACGATGGTGAAGCTCTCCGTTTGCAATTGTCATGGACTTAGAGCGCCGGATTATCTGTCGTGCTTCCTCTTCGTCTTCCGGCAACTCTCCTCGGCCCAGGTATGACAAATAGGGTAGCGTCCAATCCGGAATAATATGGAGTGCTGCAACTAACTGCGCCTCTGGGTCTAGAACAGCCAGGTCTTCCTCCGAAGGTATCTGAACTGAAGGACTGTGCAATTCATCCAAAAAGGTGTTTGGTGGTACCGGTTTACGCTGCGACCCTAGCCGGCTCAGAGCGTCGGCCGCTTCGTTTCTCCGCCGGTCTATGTGATCCACTTGATATCCCTTAAAGTATCCTGCGACTGCTTCAACCTCTCGTCTATAAGCCGCCATGAGGGGATCTCTTGAATCCCACTTGCCAGAAACTTGCTGTGCCACTAGATCTGAGTCACCCAGGCACTTAACCCGGCTCAAATTTATCTCCTTTGCTAGCCGCAAACCATGAAGTAACGCTTCATATTCTGCTGCATTATTAGTACAAGGAAACAATAAGCGGAGGACATAGCAAAATTTATCACCTCTGGGGGAAGTTAAGACAACTCCAGCCCCCGAGCCCTCCAACTGTTTTGAACCGTCAAAGTGAATCGTCCAATAAGTAAGATCCGGCTTCTCCTCAGGAGTCTGCAACTCTGTCCAGTCATTGATGAAGTCTACCAATGCCTGAGATTTTATAGCAGTACGTGGTACATATTTCAACTCATGCGGGCTGAGCTCGATGGCCCACTTTGCTATCCTGCCTGTAGCTTCCCTGTTCTGGATTATATCCCCCAATGGCGCTGAACTAACCATAGTTATTGGATGTCCTTGGAAATAGTGCTTAAGCTTCCGGTTTGC
The DNA here is from genome assembly GCA_902687465.1 of Secale cereale. Lineage (NCBI taxonomy): Eukaryota > Viridiplantae > Streptophyta > Magnoliopsida > Poales > Poaceae > Secale > Secale cereale. Next base: position 14,412,815 of record LR738709.1, read on the forward strand.
CATGAACACCCCATATACTAACTTCTGCCAATGAGGGTATCTCTGCTTGGACTCAATGAGTACTTCACTTACATAATAAACCGGGCGCTGAACCGGGTGCTCCTTCCCTGCTTCCTTGCGCTCAACCACAATTGCAACACTGACCGCTCGTGTATTAGCAGCAACGTATAACAGCAAAGGCTCCTTGTCAATGGGCGCAGCCAAAACCGGTGGGTTTGCTAGTTGCCGTTTCAGATCCTCAAATGCTGCATTTGCCTCATCACTCCAGATAAACCGGTCTGTTTTCCTCAACATCTGGTAAAGCGGGATCGCCTTCTCTCCGAAGCGACTGATGAACCGGCTTAACGCTGTGATCCGGCCAGCTATGCGCTGAACATCGTTAATACAAACCGGTTTAGTCAAAGACGTGATGGCCTTGATCTTCTCTGGGTTAGCTTCTATTCCCCTGTTTGAGACCAAGAATCCCAAAAGCTTACCAGCCGGAACACCAAAAGCACATTTTTCCGGGTTAAGCATCATCCTGTAAGCCCGAAGATTATCAAAGGTTTCCTTGAGATCCTCTATTATTGTCCCTTCTTTCTTCGATTTGACCACAATGTCATCCACATAGGCATGAACGTTCCTCCCTATCTGCCCTTTCAAACAATTCTGAACGCAACGTTGATAAGTTGCCTGTGCACACTTAAGTCCAAAAGGCATAGACACATAGCAAAAAGCACCAAAAGGAGTTATGAAAGCTGTCTTCTCTTGGTCTTCCACCGCCATCTTGATCTGGTGATACCCTGAATATGCATCCAGAAAACTTAGCCGCTCACACCCCGCCGTGGCGTCGATGATCTGATCGATGCGAGGTAGAGCAAAAGGATCAGTTGGGCAAGCCTTATTGAGGTCCGTGTAGTCCACACACATCCTCCACTTCCCATTCTTCTTTAAAACCAGCACCGGATTAGCCAACCACTCCGGATGAAAAACTTCCACTATGAACCCTGCGGCCAAAAGTCTGGCCACTTCTTCTCCTATAGCCTTGCGCCTCTCTTCGTTGAAGCGGCGCAGATACTGTTTAACCGGTTTAAACTTCGGATCAATGTTTAACTTGTGCTCAGCGAGTTCCCTCGGTATACCTGGCATGTCAGAAGGTTTCCATGCAAAGATATCCCGGTTCTCACGGATGAACTCGATGAGCGCGCTTTCCTATTTGGGATCAAGGTTAGCGCTGATAGTGAATTGTTTAGACGAGTCTCCAGGCACAAAATCAACTTGCTTGGTCTCTTCAGCTGACTTAAACTTCAACGCCGGATCATGCTCGGTAGTTGGTTTCTTCAGCGGAGTCATATCTGCCGGATCAACATTATCTTTATAAAATTTTAGCTCTTCGGTGGCACATACTGCTTCTGCATAAGCTGCATCACCTTCCTCACATTCCACTGCTATCTTGCGACTTCCATGAACCGTGATCGTGCCCTTATGACCCGGCATCTTAAGCTGCAAATAAACATAACACGGCCTAGCCATAAACTTAGCATAAACCGTCCTTCCAAACAGAGCGTGATATGGACTTTTGATCTTGACGACTTCGAATGTGATCATCTCTGACCTAGAATCATATTCGTTCCCAAAGGTAACTTCCAAGTCAATCTTTCCAACCGGATAAGCTGACTTACCTGGGACCACTCCATGAAACACCGTGTTTGATTGTCTTAGCTTCTTATCCGTCAAATCCATACGACGGAAAGTCTCATAATATAAGATATTGATACTGCTACCACCATCCATGAGAACTTTAGTAAATTTGTAACCCCCCACTTGAGGTGCTACTACCAAGGCTAAATGGCCCGGATTATCCACCCGCATTGGGTGGTCTTCTCTACTCCATACAATAGGCTGCTCCGACCATCGAAGAAATTGCGGTGTCGCCGGTTCTACTGCATTAACAACCCGCTTTAAAACCTTCTGGTCTCTCTTACACAGACTTGTGGTGAAGACATGATATTGCCCACTACTTAACTCCTTCGGATTACTCTGATATCCGGATTGCGGCTGCTGTTACTGACGCTGTTGCTGCTGATTTCCCTGATTATTATAACTTCCTTGGCCCTGCTGCTGATTATTCTGATTATTGTAACCACCTTGATGATGTGATTGATTGCCCTGACCATTATAGTTTCCTTGATTATTTTGGCCGCCTGCCCGGGGTTGATAACCACCGCTATTGCCTCTATATCCTGATCCGGAGCTGTTCCCCTGATGACGCGGACCATAAAATCCAGGCCCTGAGCCGCCATGTGGGGGTCGATTAGGAGGATTGAAACGGCATGCTATTGCCTTCATAAGGGGTATGCACTCTCTCATGGTATGCTTCGCCACCTTCCCTTTTCCGCTATGCTTTGGACAAGGCTGATCTAACTCCTGCTCCCAGCCAAAAGCTCCTCCGCCGGTTTGTGAAGCTGGATATCCCGGACTACGCTGAAAACCACCTTGAACTTGAGTGTTAGCCACAAAGTCTGAACCACCCTCTGCTTTCCGTTTGCCCAAAAAACCTGAAGTAACCGGATTGATCGGTGCTGGTTTACCAGACTTGCCGGCCTTCCCAGCCTTATCTCCTTCTGCTTCCGGATACTTTGTGTTATCAGAGTCTCCATATTTCACCAGGGCACTCATCAAAGTTCCCATATCATTGCAGTCCCTCTTAAGCCGTCCGAGTTTTAACTTTAATGATTCAAACCGGCAATTGTTCTCCAATGTCACTATTGCCGTACTAGGATTAATACCATTCGAAGAGTGTAAAATCTCTGCTACTCTCCGTACCCAAGCTGCTGTAGACTCCTGTTCTCCTTGCACACAAGCTGCTAGGTCTATCACTGACATCGGCTGTTTGCATGTATCCTTGAAGTTTTTGATAAACTGGCTGCGCAGTTCCCCCCATGATCCAATAGAGTTTGGGGGTAGAGCTTTCAGCCAGGTCCGGGCCGTGCCCTCGAGCATCATAGTAAAATATTTGGCACAAGCTGATTCATCCACGTCCAGCATCTCCATGGCCATCTCATAACTTTCAACCCAAGCTTCTGGTGGTAAATCGGCTGTGTAGTTAGGTACCTTGCGGGGCCCTTTGAAATCTTTGGGCAGCTTGACACTCCGTAAAGCGGGGATAAGACACTGCACCCCAAAGGAACTCGTCGTAACCCCTGTCTCTGTAGTGGCTGTATGAACCGGAGTCGCTTGATGAATCTCCTCCCTGGCACCTGATCTGGCCCGGTTTATGTCTGGAGCTGGCATCGCCGCCCCTGCCGGATTATCCTGCCTGCGCTGATGTCTCCTACGCTCACTGCTAGATACTTCTGGCTCCTCCCAATGCCTAGTATAACTTCGGCTGGGACGCGGTGTTGAATGTAACCTTTCCCTGCTGTGAGAATATGCTTGCTGCTGCATCAACGCCGTATTGAGTAGCTTCTGGACCCTGCGCGCCTCTATCGCCACCGGAGATGTTTCTTCCGCAGGTAAAGCGGCCAAACGCGCCGTTGCTGCAGCGATGTTATCCAAAGGGTTTGAATAATGACCTGGAGGGACGGGAACATAAGGTGCCGACGTAATCCGGCGCTCCTGCTCTGCGGTGGGTTGCTGAACCGGCTCCTCCCTGGCCGGAGGTGTCCTCCGGTTTAAAGCCGGATGGTTACTAGTCCCAGCCCCAGGTGTCCTGAACAGATTCGTTGATTCATAAACCGGCGGTATACGGGACCGGTACTTTCGTCCCCTTACTCCTTCCATAGAAGCTTGCTCCATCCTTAGATAAAAAGCTTGATCATCCAACTCCGCTTGCCTCACCGCTATCATCTCTCTTTCTGCCTTCATGTCCTCTTTTAACTGATCAATCCGGCCTTTCAACTGAAGGAGCTATGCATCATGATGCGCCTTGTCTGCTGGAGCTACTGCTTCCACCGCTTTAGCTGTGAACTCCTCGATCAAGGTGGATAGAACTTCAGTAAGTGAGGGGTTTGAGCCGCTTCCCCCTGCACCAGCTTCCGTTGTCGTTCCGTTCATCGGGAGTTGTGAACCGGCCATGAAAACCGCCACCCGGTTTGGCGGGTCAAAGGGGCCCGGAATACTGTTTCCATCGGACTCGCCCTCAGACCGGCCGTCCCGCAACTGATACAGAGATTCAGTTTCCCCGGATGAAGATTCGTCATCTGAGTAGATAATTGTTGCACCATCAGATTCCGATCCATTCTCGGCTCGACCTCCGTGGAGTGCTCCAACGAACATGTGCTTCACGGCAGGCTGAATCCGGGCCGATCTCGCACGCTGAGCCGGCTCGACGATGTTGGGGAAGATGTCCGGCTCAGGCCCCGGTTCGCCGATTTTGCCGATGAAGACTTGGATGCTGCCGAAGGGAACCCGGTACCCATATTCGATTGAATCGGCTTCCGGTCCCCAACCTGCGTCGTCGATGTAGATCCGGTCGCGACGACTTTTGGTCATCCGGCCGATCGCGTAACTCTTGAGCCCTTCGAAGCTGCCCTTCAAGAACTCGAAACCATCGTGCGCAGGCCCCACGGTGGGCGCCAACTGTCGTGGAAATAGCACGGCAGATGTCCGGTTTAACGGCTTGATGATGGAACCATCACACGGGTTAGCTTGAAGGGGTTCATAGCACACAAAGGACACAGAGGGTTTATACTAGTTCGGCCCCTTCGATGAAGGTAAAAGCCTACGTCTAGTTGGTTTGGTATTGCTTGGGCGTCGGATTACAGGGAGCGGATTCGCTTGCCTGCGTTTCGATGGGTTGATTGTTGCTTGTCCCCGAACCGTCGCCGGGTCGCCCCTTTATATAGAGGGTACGCCTGGCCCGGTTTACAGAGTCCCGAGGCCGGCTCATAATTGTGTCCGCCTCGGTCTCTGTCTTTTCTTCCTTATCTCTCAAGTTACATCACGGGGCGGTTTACAAACCTTAATTCTACACATGGGCTCTAAGATCTTTATGGGCCGTAGCCTTTACTACATATTACAAACAAATATATTAACAAAGCCGGTTTATACTAGCCGGTTTATACCTGCTAGTCATATCCCTGACACATTGTGTACAAAGAATGCTTATGGTGGGTTGCCGAAGTGACAGAAACCTGAACCCCAGTTCGCACGCTTTTGCATAAGGGAACAATGGATCCTCGATCGTATTGCTATGGTTAGGCTTTTGCCTTAAATAATTTCTTGTATTTGCGGATGCTTGCAAGGTGTTTAATCATACGAGTGCATTCATCTTAGTCTAGAGAGTGTACTAGCATAGATCCACCCACTCAACACTTATCAACACATAACATAGTATCGATACGGAATATGGCGAAAGCACATGAGTACCTCTCCCGTGTGTCCTCAGGAACGCTTTAGCCTTTATAAGTTCAGTTGCTAGGCCTCTCCTTTGCTAAGAAAGGATTGGGCCACTTGTTACTCTCAGTGCCTTTTACATTGCTTGCTTTTACTTTCCTATTGCTTATATCGAGAAAACCCCTAAAAAGTTATCTTTCAGTGCTTGCAGTAATTTCTTGCTCAGAATCGCTTATCAATACCTTCTGCTCCTCGTTGGGTTCGACACTCTTACTTATCGAAAACGCTGCAATAGATCCCTTACGGTTGTGGGTCATCAGGGAGGTTTCTCTCCCTTATCCCCTCATTTTCCCCCACTCTCCTCTCTCTCCTCTCCAAGAACGGCGACGGGGTTCTTCGTCGGATCTCCGTCTCCGGCCGCACTCCACTCATTTCGACCGATGGGATTGCTCCCCACCGCTCCCCTTATCCATGGACCACGGTATTTTCCCCGCCCCCATTCGCGTTCTTGTGTTTTTGTCTTCTCTAGGAGGTTGGGGATAATATCTTGTGTTTCCATATTCTTGTTTTAGTTCTGTGAAAAGGGGAGGAGTTAGGAGGTGTGGCTTGTCGTAGATGCATTATTTTGTGGTAGAATACTTCTCAAGTTTGAATCTTGGTGAAGAAAGGGACATATCTGGGGTGGTCCTCTGCTAGATCCGCCCGTGCGGTACTACCGCGCTCCAAGCGGAACAATTTTTTTAGTTCCGTGGATACCCTCTTCCGCCTTTTGATTCCAAACTTCGCTGTAGTCTTCCTCATAATCTTGTGTCTACTTCCTGATGGTTTGGCCATGGTCTTTGCTTTAACCGTGTTTGCTTTCTCGCGTGTTTGTGTTGTGTGTCATAGGTGGTGGCTCCAGTTCTGAGCCTCGTCGCTCGAACCCCACTCGTGCTACAGGGTCCAAGCAATTCCGTACCTCCACCACCAATGCGGCAGAGGACTCTCAGCGCCCAACTAAAGCCACCAAAGCTACGACGACCATGACCAAGCCAGTTGCGATCAACTGGGATACCATGCCTCAGCCAGAGTTCCATGAGCAGAGGATGGTCAACCCATATGTGCATCCTAGGGTTGAAGGCCGCGGTCTCGGTCTCTTCTGGACAAAGCAACATCATGTGCTATATCTTGATGTCATCCAAGGGAAGCAAACCACTTTTGTCCCTCAGAAGTGGATTGATATGGCACACTTGAGGAAGTATCCAACCAACTTTGGAGAAGCTGTGGAGGTTGTAGAGCACCTTGGGATCGAGGACATCATCTCGTTCCACAAGGATTTTGACAGCGATATTGTGGGACAGTTCTTTGCTTTTGTTCACTTCCACACTGATGAGGCACGGACCATGACATGGATGACAAATGGGAGGAAATTGTCTGTGACGTGGAAGGAGTTTATGGATCTGCTGGATGTTCCTGACGATGGTGAAGACTCGCCTATTGGGTTCCGTCCTCATGCTAACCCCTCTGCTGCCGGAAAGAATCAACTTCTTCCTTACTATGTTGAGAAGGCTCTACCCAACGGCAAGACCTCTATGGTGCAGGACCCTTCGCCAGACACTGTTTCCTCGCATGGGGGACAAGGACAAGGTGCACTCTCACCTTGTAGACATGCTTTTGTTCTGCGAGGCCACTCGGAATGAACCCACTGCGATCTTGGACGTCTCCAATGTCATCTGGAAAGAACTCAGGACTGCCATTTTTCATCGGAAGGTGCCTATCTATTGACCCTATCTGATGCACTTGATTGAGTCCACTTGGGTCAACAATACTCCTCCAGGGGTACCGTTTCGGGCTCCTTATTTGCAGCGTCACGAGCCAGTTCAACTCCGCCAGATGGACAAGTGGGCCAACACTACCACTCGGGAGCAGGCTGCTCGCATGGATGTGGATCCAGAGGATATTCCTGGCGATGTGGCTGGGCGTAGATCTCATGCCACCACTTCATCATCTGTTGAGCCATCTTGGGCCACGAAGCTGAAGTCGAATATGAAGACGTTGTTTTGCATGCAGGTCAAGGGCCAGTATCAGGCTCATGTGCACGAGAAGAAGACTCGCCGGACCAGCATCATGCACCTGAGGGCCATGGTCCAGGATGTGCCAGACGGCTCTGAGAAGTCCATCACTTCTGTGGAGACTTGGGTGCGGGAGAATGCACTCATCTGGGAGGAGTCAGATGACGAGGTCGAACCTTCTTCTCCCTAGGCGGTGGCTTCCATCTATGACTAGGTGTCCTCTCTGCCTTTTTGGCGTCTCGATGCCAAAGGGGCCGGGAGAGAGTGTATGGATTAGCTGCTTTGCGTTCTTGTGTTGTTGAACTCTGTTTCGTGTTGGTTTGCCTTGTGTCCTCTTTGGCGTGTGAGACTTTATCCTTCATATGGTGTAAGACATATGCTCACTCTCGCTTCCTATTATCTAGCATGCTATCTTGTCATTTATCCATATCTATTAGTGCTAGGTTTGAGTTGTCTATAAAATATAGGGGGAGCATTGATCCTAGTATGTGTGCTTTGCAGTCCATAACTTTTTCAAAAGTTTGCACACATCTAGGGGGAGCTTAGCTATATTTCATAGAGGATCGGTTTTGCCTATGTTTCTTTCTTATCCTTTGTGCAAATCCAGTGTTGTCATCAATCCACCAAAAAGGGGGAGATTGTAAGGGCATATTTCTCCTCAGTAGTTTTGGTGATTAATGACAATACATTTGCGGACTAGTCGTGTGCACTGAGCATTTCAGAGATCTCCCGGTTTGGCACGAGACGATTTGGTGCCCCTCGAAGCTTGTCGAAGACGGCGTTTCTTTTCGGTTCTTTTCGATGGATTTGAGTCGTAGGAAAGCCGTACTATTAAGAGGGGGTCCGCATCGGAATGGTTAGGGAGGAATCAACACGAACACATCTTTTTCTTTGCACCACCTTTCCCCTGTTTCAATGGAGCCTCTTTTCGTCTACCTTCTTCTTGCCATCACAAAGGGTGCCAAAATGTAGAAGGTCTGTGACCCGTGGTAGTACCGCACAAGGGAGCGGTAGTACCGCACATGCCCACAGTAGTACCGCTTCCTAGAGCGGTAGTACCGCAGGCTTGCGGTAGTAGGAGCGGATGTAATTTTTTACATCCGCCCTGCCGCAGTAGTACCGCTCCTGATGTGCGGTAGTACCGTGAGGCACTACGGTAGTACCGCTCTCCTCCGCGGTAGTACCGTAAGTATCGGTCACAGTTTTTAACACTTGCGGCAGTAGGTGCGGATGTAATTTTTTACATCCGCTCCTGCGCGGTAGTACCGTGTCGGACTTTTGCGCAATACTAATCGAAGCGGAAGTACCCACGGAAGTTATTTTTGTACTACCGTGGTCCGGGCCGTTCCTCTACGTATCTGCGCTGCGGTAGTACCGCAGGTCCCTGCGGTAGTACCGCAAGGCACTGCGGTAGTACCCCTCCCAAGGAGCGGTAGTACCGTAGGTCGCAGAGCACTTATTGCTCAATGGCCGGATCCCCTTTCTCCACTATATAAGGGAGTCTTCTTCTCCACGAAGACTCACCTCTTCCTCTCCAAAGCTCCATTGTTGCTCAAAGCTCCATTTCCGCCCGATATCTCTTCCTAGGCAATCAAACTTGTTGATTTCCTCGGGATTTCTTGAGAAGGCATCGATCTACACTTCCACCAAGATATATTTGATTCCCCCCACTAATCCCTTGCGGATCTTGTTACTCTTGGGTGTTTGAGCACCCTAGACAGTTGAGGTCACCTCGGAGCCATATTCCATTGTGGTGAAGCTTCGTGGTGTCGTTGGGAGCCTCCAATTCGGTTGTGGAGATAGCCCCAACCTTGTTTGTAAAGGTTCGGTTGCCGCCTTCAAGGGCACAACTAGTGGAATCACGGCAACTTGCATTGTGTGAGGGCGTGAGGAGAATACGGTGGCCCTAGTGGCTTCTTGGGGAGCATTGTGCCTCCACACCGCTCCAACAGAGACGTACTTCCCCTCAAAGGGAAGGAACTTCGATAACACATCCTCGTCTTCACCGGCTCCACTTGTGGTTATTTCTTTCCTTTACTTGTGCAAGCTTACCTTGTTTATCTTAGGTAGCTTGCTTGTGAGGTTGTTATCTTTGCTTCCTATTAGTTGTCATCCTAGTTGCATATCTAGACAACTTACTTTGTTGCTTAATTTAAATTGGTTAAGAAAAGCTAAAAATTGTTAGTTGCCTATTCACCCCCTCTAGTCAACCATATCGATCCTTTCAACGTTCAAATACAACGGGCGTAAGACAGTTTTGCACATGCAAAATACTCGGGTTAAACTTGACGAGCCTAGCATGTATAGACATGGCCTCGGAACACTAGAGACCGAAAGGTCGAGCGTGAATCATATAGTAGATATGATCAAGATAAGATGTTCACCGTTGAAAACTACTCCATCTCACGTGATGATCCGACATGGTGTAGTTGATTTGGATCACGTGATCATTTAGATGACTAGAGGGATGTCTATCTAAGTGGGAGTTATTTAGTAATATGATTAATTGAACTTTAATTTATCATGAACTTAGTCCTGATTGTTTTTGCATACCTATGTTGTTGTAGATCAATGGTCCATCCTACCCTTCCCTTGAATTTTAATGCGTTCCTAGAGAAAGCTAAGTTGAAAGATGATGGTAGCAACTACACGGACTGGGCCCGTAAATTGAGGATTATCCTCATTGCTGCAAAGAAGAATTATGTCCTAGAAGCACCGCTAGGTGACAGGCCTGCTGCAGGAGCAACTCCGGACATTATGAACGTCTGGCAAGCTCATTCTGATGACTACTCGATAGTTCAGTCTGCCATGCTTAGAATCGGGACTTCAAAGACGTTTTGAACGTCATGGAGCATATGAGATGTTCCAAGAGTTGAAGTTAACATTTCAAGCAAATGCCCGAATTGAGAGATATGAAGTCTCCAATAAGTTCTATAGCTGCAAGATGGAGGAGAACAGTTCTATCAGTGAACTCTTGCTCAGAATGTCTGGGTACTACAATCATATGACTCAACTTGGTTGGAAAGTTGACGAATATAGTGTTATCGATAAAGTTCTTCAATCATTGCCACCAAGCTATAAAGGCTTCGTGATGAACTATAATATGCAAGGGATGTAAAAGACAATTCTCGAGCTCTTCGCTATGCTCAAAGTTGCGGAGGTAGAAATCAAAAAGGAGCATCAAGTGTTGATGGTTAACAAGACCACTAGTTTCAAGAAAAATGGCAAGGGAAAGAAGGGGAACTTCAAGAAGAATAGCAAGCCAGTTGCTACTCCCGCAAAGAAACCCAAGTATGGAGCCAAGCCTGAATCTGAGTGCTGGACTGGAAACTGGAAGCGGAACTGCCCCAAGTATTTGGCGGATAAGAAGGATGGCAAAGAGAACAAATGTATATTTGATATACATGTTATTGATGTGTACCTTACTAATGCTTGTAGTAGCACCTGGGTATTTGATACTAGATCGGTTGCTAATATTTGTCACTCGAAACAGGGGCTACGGATTAAACGAAGATTAGCTAAGGACGAGGCGACGATGCACGTGGGAAATGGTTCCAAAGTCGATGTGATCGTCGTCGGCATGCTACCTCTACATCTACCTTCGGGATTAGTTTTAGACCTGAATAATTGTTATTTGGTGCCAGCGTTGAGCATGAACATTATATATGGATCTTGTTTGTCGCGGGACGGTTATTCATTCAATTCAGAGAATAATGGTTGTTCTATTTTTATGAGTAATATCTTTTATGGTCATGCACCCTTGATGAGTGGTCTATTCTTGTTAGATCTTGATCGTAGTGATACACATATTCATAATCTGAAGCCAAAATATGCAAGGTTGATAATGATGGTGCAACTTATTTGTGGCACTGCCGGTTAGGTCATATTGGTGTAAAGCGCATGAAGAAACTCCATGTAGATGGACTTTTGTAATCACTTGATTATGAATCACTTGGTGCTTGCGAACCATGCCTCTTGGGCAACATGACTAAAACTCCGTTCTCCAGAACAATGGAGCGAGCAACTGATTTGTTGGAAATCATACATACTGATGTATGTGGACCGATAAGTGTTGAGGCTTGTGGCGGGTATCATTATTTTCTGACCTTCACTGATGATTTGAGCAGATATGGGTATATCTACTTAATGAAGCACAAGTCTGAAACATTTGAGAAGTTCAAAGAATTTCAGAGTGAAGTAGAGAATCATCGTAACAAGAAAATAAAGTTTCTACCATCTGATCATGGAGGCGAATATTTGAGTTACGAGTTTGGTCTTCATTCAAAACAATGTGCAATAGTTTCACAATTCACGCAACCCAGAACACCAGAGCATAATGGTATGTCCGAACATCGTAACCGTACTTTCACTACAAAAAAAAGACACATCCGTGACATTTTGGGCCGAAATTTTTTTTTTTCTGTCATACTTATGACACTTCTATGACAATAATTGTGACAAAACACGGTATCATCATAGATGTGGTGGGGTCCTACTTCTATGACAAAAAATCATGACTGAAAATGGCCTTTTCGTCCTGGGCGGGTCGGAGACGCAGCTGCATGACATTCTTTGGGCCGTCCAAGACGGAAAAAACCATGGTAGAAGCGAGGGCGAGGAAAATATCGGGGTGTTCCCGGTTACGGTGGGTGGTCGGAGCCGAGTGATGCGCGTTTCTCTCGTACACGCACGCGCATGGGTGCGAGGCGTTGGGCTCTAACTAAACCCGAGCGAGGCATTGGGCTCTAACTGAACCCGAGCGATTGCACTGCAGGCTACGCGTTACTGAACCCGAGCGATCGATCGATGGCTATTAACTGAACCCGATCGAGCGATTCCTTCGCTACTGCTGCTAACTGAAGCCGATCGATGCTGCCTCTGCATGAACAGTGAGCGTTGCTGGGGTGGTTTGGATGAACAGTTCCCGGTGGGGGTGGCTGAACAGGACCCTGTGGTGTTTCCTCTAGATGAACAAGACCCCGATCGATCAAGCCGGTTGGGGCTGGATGAATAGGAGCCCGTGGAGGGCTGGATGAACAGGACCACCCCGTGGAGGGCAAGATGAACAGTAGACGGTGATGACCCACAAGTGTAGGGGATCTATCGTAGTCCTTTCGATAAGTAAGAGTGTCGAACCCAACGAGGAGTTGAAGGAAATGATAGGCAGTTTTCAGTAAGGTATTTTCTGCAAGCACTGAAATTATAGGTAACAGATAGTTTTGTGATAAATTAATTGGTAGCAAGTAACAAAAGGTAAAAGTAAATAAGGTGCAGCAAGATGGCCCAATCCTTTTTGTAGCAAAGGACAAGCCTGGACAAACTCTTATATGGAGGAAAGCGCTCCCCAGGACACATGGGAATTATCATCAAGCTAGTTTTCATCACGATCATTTGATTCGCGCTCGGTACTTTGATAATTTGGTATGTGGGTGGACCGGTGCTTGGGTGCTGTCCTTACTTGGACAAGCCTCCCATTTATGATTAACCTCTAATGCAAGCATCCGCAACTACAAAAGAAGTATTAAGGTAAACCTAACCATAACATGAAACAAGTGGATCCAAATCAGCCCCTTACGAAGCAACGCATAAACTAGGGTTTAAGCTTCTGTCACTCTAGCAACCCATCATCTACTTATTATTTCTCAATGCGTTCCTCTAGGCCCAAATAATGGTGAAGTGTCTTGTAGTCGACGTTCACATGACACCACTAGAGGAGAGACAACATACATCTCATCAAAATATCAAACGAATACCAAATTCACGTGACTACTTATAGCAAGACTTCTCCCATGTCCTCAGGAACAAAAGTAACTACTCACAATGCATAATATTGTTAATGATCAGAGGGGTATTAATATGCATAATGGATCTGAACATATGATCTTCCACCAAATAAACCAACTAGCATCAACTACAAGGAGTAATCAACACTGCTAGCAACCCACATGTACCAATCTGAGGTTTTGGGTATAAGGATTGGATACAAGAGATGAACTAGGGTTTGAGAGGACATGCTGCTGGTGAAGAGGTTGATGAAGATAGCCCTCCCCAAGATGGGAGAGTTGGTGGTGATGACGGTGGTCACGATTTCCCCCTCTTGGAGGGAAGTATCCCCGGCAGAATAGCTCTGCCGGAGCCCTAGTGTCAGGACCCCGATCCTAAGTCACACAGGTCTAGCCTGTTACACACCATATCACTTTGCGGCCTCACGCACGGTATTCCCCGGGTGCCACCTTACCTGGCCCGGGACCGTTTGCGCATTTTGGCACACGTATATGATAGTGTCGCTAGCATCCATATGAAAGAGAACCCGGGCCGACATGACTAGTTATAAACCAAAAGTGGCACTAAATTACAGAGACAGGCATACATGACCCAGCAACGAACGTGTCGGTCATCAACGTATGAACCCAAGTCGTAGCAAGCTACAAGGACTTAAAGGAACAACGCGTGACATTTCCCCTAAGGGACAGACACAGGAACAAAGAAGGACACATGCCGGCCAGCCTAAGTGTTCCAGAGTAGTAGCAAGCTACCAAGGCTCGGTGGAAGCACTAGGAGACATTTCCCTGTAAGATAGGCTACCAAAGGTAAACAACTAGGTGTCGGATCCCGCACATAGCAATACACATTACACGTACGCATAACATGCAAGTATGTGCTGTACAACATGGCATCACAACATAACTCAACAACTCATATAGATAAGGCCCTGAAGAGCCATCATAGCATTTATTACAAACAGAGGTCACATGACCCAACATACAGAGCATACAGGCAACGGAAGCATAACATGTCTGAGTACAGACAACTACAAATGAAGAAGGCTGAAAAAGCCTGACTATCTACAAGACCCTCCCAAGGGTACAAGATCGTAGCTGAGGTAACAAGCTAAACGTCGAAGTCCACGCGGAACCACTAGTGAGACAGGAGTCTCTCTGCAAAACATAAATTAAGCAAACGTGAGTACAAAGGTACTCAGCAAGACTTACATCAGAACTAGCTACATATGCATTAGTATCAACAAAGGGGGTGGTGGTGTTTGACTACAGCAAGCCAGCTTTGACTCGGTGGCTATCCTGAACTACGACTTCAAGTAACTCTTTTGAGGTGGCGCACACGAGTCCACATATTCACCAATCAATACACCACTATGGATCCGCTCCCGTCTCCCTACGAGAAGGCCATCCATAGCACTCACGCTTATCTTGCGCGTTTTAGAGTTTCCACTTTCACTTGTCTATGAACTGTAGAGGTAACCCAGAAGTTCATTTCCGCGGACACGGCTATTCGAATAGATTATATATATAAAACCCTGCAGGGGTGTACTTCTTCACACACGCTCTCACCACTTACCGCCGTTTACACGACATGTACTCGGCAACCTTCAAGCGGAGGCCCAGCGAGGGTGTCGGCCATGACCTGACTAACCACACAAGTCTCTCGTCCAGGTTTATCGCCTATTTGGGTTCCATCCGTGGGGAGATCCGGCAGGGGTGTCGCTCACGGCCCCAAACGATGTGTACAGGGTTCCCGCATCACCAAACGGTCAATCGGTACACCGTGCCACGTACCTGCCGCATCACAGCCCACCCCGAGGGTCAGTGCTGCGCACGACCTCCAGTAAACTACAAACACCAGAAACTAGTTGCAACTCCTGGACAGAGAACAAGGGCAGTTAATAAGCCGAGAGGGTCCATTGGTTTCGGGCCCAATGCATGGTAGTAACTGGTCATGGATCAACTAACACAGAACTCAGTTCCTGAGGACGGCTGCAATGAGACAACCCACCATGTACTCCTACATGGCCTCTCATCGCTACCTTTACCAAATCGTGTTCACACACTTAGCTCACACACATTAGGACATGTTCATCACCATTCCAATTCATCCCCGATGAATCAGACCTGACACAACTCTAAGCAATAGCAGGCATAACCAGAAAGCATGAATGAGTAGGCACAACATGGCTCAAACAACTCCTACTCATACTAGTGGGTTTCAACTATTTACTGTGGCAATGACAGGTCATGCAGTGGAAAGGGGTTCAACTACCGCAGCAGGTAACAGTTGAAGCGTTGTTGTCCTAATGCAGTAAAAGAGAGTAAGAGCGAGAGAGTGGGATTCTATCGGAATGCTCAATGGGGTTTTGCTTGCCTGGCACTTATGAAGATATCAATGAATCTTCATCGGTGTCATCGAACTCATCGTCGGAACGTCGTCTACTGAGAGGGGACAAAACCAACAAACAGAGAAAGAACACAATCAATGCAATGCAACAATATGATGCATGATCATGACATGGCAATATGCTGTGGATTGAGCTAATGCAACTAGCAACACAATTAAATGAAGTTGGTTTGAACCAAAGGTTCAAATTCAAACTCCATGTGTGATTATTCAAATGCCATTTATTCAAATTGTCCTAAACAGTGGCCGTAAGTTATTCAAACATGCATGAAAATGCCATAAACAGATTCCTTGAATTTTTCTGATCAATTTTCATATATAAACTATTTTCATCTGAGGTACGGTTGATTTTATATGATTTTTTAGAAGTTTTGGCTATTTTCTGAAATAAATAAATCATTTCTGATTTATTTTAAATTGCAAAAAACAGTTACTGCGTCAGCATTCCGTCATCATGACGTCAGCAAGTCAACAGGCGGGTCCAGGTCAAACCTGAAGTGTGGGGTCCACACGTCAGTGGCTCTGCTAATTAACAGGGTTAATTAGCACTAATTAAATTCTAAACTAAACTTAGAAAGGGCGGGGCCCACACGTCAATGACTAACTAACTAACCTAATAATTAATACTAAACTAGGTTAATTAACAGGGTGGCCCCACTTGTCATTGACCCGAGGGGCGGCCGTTGGTGGTCAAACAGGTCAAACCGACCGGCGGTTAGCCGCCGGCGGCGACAAGCACGACGGAGGGGCTCGGAAATTCTGCTCCGGCGACCAAATGGCCGGCGGATGGCATCTACGTGGAGCTGGGACTTGCCCGCATCCATTTGTGCCATCGGGAGGGGCTGGGGTGGCCGGAGCTCGTCGGAAATGAGCTTGCGGCGGCACCGGAGTTCGGGCTCCGTCGAGTTAGGCGCTGCGGGGCACGGGGAGGTGAGCTAGTGGGTGTGGCGTGCTCCTGGGGGTGCGCTGAGTGTGTTTAGGGGCTCGGACGAGAGCGGCAGCAGCTGTGGCCACGACGGCGAGGAAGCACAGCTCCGGCGAGCTTCGGAGCTCAAGGGGACGGCGTCTACGGCGAGAGATGGACCACGGGGTCAAGGGGAAGACGAAGAGGAGCTCACAGAGATTCCAGCGGAGCCAACGACGTGGACGGGGAGGCTCTGGACGGCGCGAATCGATGACGATGATCTCCGGTTGCCGGAGCTACAAGACGAGGTCGGGGGAGACGCTACGGGGCTTCCGGCATCGGGCGGCTCGGCGAGGAGGAAGAGGGCGTCGAGGCGGTTCTTCTGGACACAACAGAGAGGCGAGGGGGTAGCTGTGGCCACGGTGGGGCTCGCCGGCGCGGCTGCGGTGGTTTCGGCCATGGCGAGGAGAAGCTGGGGAGCGAGGGGAAAAAGAGTGCGGGGAGGTGAGGTGGA